>CM076848.1:1200000-2400000 GCA_039519185.1 Astragalus membranaceus
GCAAGACTGAGTCGAAGGCTAGCACTGAAGTGTTTGGTTACACTGATTCCGACTGTAGTGGAGACAAGAGTGATCGAAAGAGCACAAGTGGGTATGTCTTCATGTATGGAACAGCACCCATCTCATGGTGCTCGAAGAAGCAAAGCATAGTGGCGTTGTTCTCCTGTGAAGCAGAGCACGTGGCTGCTTCCTTTGCTGCATGTCAAGCATCATGGCTAAGCATGCTATTAGTCGAAACCAGCCTGCAAGGAATTACAGCAATGAAGTTGTTGATCAACAACAAGTCTGCGATAGATCTGGCCAAGAACCCTGTCGCTCATGGTAGGTTGAAGCATATAGAGACCAGATATCACTTCCTGCGTGATCAAGTCAATAATGAGAAGCTGAACTTGGAACACTGCTGTTCAGAACTGCAAGTAGCTGATGCAATGACCAAGCCATTGCAAAAGGGAAGATTCGAAGAACTGAGAACAATACTTGGGATGATGTCACTTAGCAATGTGAATTAAGAGGGAATATTGAATATGTTGTAATTCAATTGCTCTTAATATTGTTAGGTGTAATTAGTAAATCATCTAATGGGCCATTAAGTGACCCAGTCGAAATTCAGGCCCAATATGGGCGCTGCATATGTTTGTATATATACACATCCCGACTGCTTGTAAATAAGAGAATCGAATAATACAGTTTCACTTTGAAATTTCTGTTTCATTGCTTTGCCCAGTTTTTCCCTCTCTTCTCTAGTTTTTCGCTGTGTTCTCTCTCCCTGCGCAATTCTCCTCCAACAAGAATTAGAGAGGGAGAATATTTGCGGATTACTTGACTGTCAGAAGCTAACGCTAGAAGCGTACACGCACGCGGCGCAGAACGAGAGGCTTCCACTTTGCGCAATGGTTCGAGTATTTTTCTTCGAACAGCTTCAACTCCGTCACGCCATCTTGCTATTCCTTGCAGATGATGTTTGTGTTCATTTTTCTTGCAGGTTGAGCCTTGTGACAAATGCGGTGATGTTGGTTTTGTTATTTGCTCTGAATGCAACTTAAATCGTGAACATCGGTGATGATTTTTCAGTGTTATTTTCTCTTCTTTTATATGTTTTTAATGTATATGGAATCAATACATAGAAATATATTCTAGGGTTTTCGGGTACTTAGAAGCCATGTTGAAATATTTTCATAGAAATAACGTGCCAGGTCATAGAAATTTCGTAGAAATAATTTCATAGGAATTTCGGTTCTATATTCTAGGTTTTTTATCACTAATATTTTCCTTGAAAGCCATGGTGAAATATTATCGTGACCAATTCATAGAAATTTCGGCTCTATATTCTAGGTTTTTTACATAGAAATATTTTCAAATCACAATTTTGTTGATCATCAAAAATTTTTGTTTGATTTGCAGGTCAGAGAGGAAATGTGCAGGAAAGACTTCGATACCTAAAAGCCATGGTGTGTATGTATATGTTAACACACATATAATGTTATGTGATGCTTGGGAATTATAATGTGGTGCTGAATGCTTTGATTTTAGTATTGGTGGTGTGAGATGGTTAAGTGTGGTTTGATTCTTAGTTTAGTGATTTATATATTTCTGATGTGGTGGGTTTGTTGGTTGCAGGCTATATATTCTGAGGCCATTGCAATGGTTGAAGAGTATCATCAACTTGTTTCTGTGTCTAGCCTTGGTGGAATTAGACATACTGGCAGTCTTTATTCACAGTTCGGATTGAGGAACTCTCCTCGGGTTTTGAACTGTTGTTACTGCATATATAGTTTGATTAAGATACAAATATGAAATCTGTGTGAAAATGTTGTTGATCTTGGTACTAGAAAATTTGAGTCATCAACATATAGAGAACAGTTATAGTCTTTTTTACCAAATGCTCTGTATGGGAATTGCATAGTGAACCAAATAAACTCTATGATATTATAGTTGATAATTTCAGGCAGTTAGATAATTAATCTCTTCTTTTATATGTAATTTCATTGCAAAAATAATTAATAACTTTCTTTTATATGGAGATTTTAAGATATTGAGATTGTATGCGGTTGCTATATATATAACTAGTGAACTTTTTTACAGTATACTTTCTTTTTTACAAATTTTTTCATACTTATATCAACTCCTATACTATTGTATACATACTTATATATATATATATATATAAGTAACCAGTGAACTTTATTACCAGGCTTCCTTCACTCTATCAACGGTTGGACTCACATGGTCATATTCATGAAATTATACCGGCCCTAGTCAAGAGAATTCCAGTTATTATCAGAGACAAGTGTTGTACCGGATAAACCCTAATTCTCTAAGCTGAGGTTAGGATGCAGCTATGATGCGAGACCCATAATCCCTGTTCAGTTTACTAGAGGTGGAAAGAATATTAATAGATTAGTAACCTGAGTGGTTTGTGGAGTATCATATGTTTCATCTACTTGCCACATGATGATAATGAAGGCAATACTTAGAGCGGAACAACATCATGCTCACATGGTGATTCATCTATCGACGTCCTGTAGTTTGAACCCACTTTATCCATTTAACTGCAAGTTAACACCTATTACAAGCTACAACTATCAATCGCCAAAAAGTGGGACTGAAATTGTTTGAAACTGTGTACCTGTAGTTTGAAATTGTTTGAAAGTGGAACTGAAATTGTTTGAAATTGTGTACCTGCAAGTCAACACCTATTACAAGCTACTACTATACGCGAGGGTTAATCCATTGACGTGTGTGATTTTCCCCAAGAGTGGTAGCAGAGGAGTTATCCCCAAGAGGCACAGCAACATCCTCGATTTCTTTTGTTCCTGACACAACACATGTATGTAGCAAATAAAAATCATCACCATCATATTCAAAAAAAAAATCATCACCATCAAGCCTACTCCAACTACAATGGCTATAATCATCCATGTTTTGCTTGAATTATTATCTGCATAAAAGATCAATCAATGAGTCTCTGAATTATTATGCCTTGTAATTTATATATTGAAATGCTTACTTTTCTTTCCTCGGTTATTTTCTATTAAAATATTGAAATGCTTACTTTTCTTTCCGAGGTTATTTTCTATTAAAGAAGTTGAAGGTTCTATGGAAGTGGGATAACTAAGACTTGACACCGGTGGATGTAGGTCAATATATTTAAATTAACAAAAAATATTAACAAATTTATGACTTAATATGAAGTACAAAATTTAATATAATAATAATAATAGTAATAAAAATATTATTTATTTTCACTTTTTTTTTCGGTCAAAAATTATTTGTTTTTACTTAAGTATGTCGGCATGGTAGGCCTAAAAGGCTTTTTCAATATGTAGTCTAGCATTTTTAGTTAAATAGGCTTTAAAAAAAGCGTAAGCCTTATCTGTTTAAAAACGATCTCGTATGATTGTTTCTTTTTTAATTAAATATCACTGAAAGCTTGTAATTAATAATGTAATTAGAGCTGTTAATTTTAATCTAATAGTTACAATTAAATTTCTCATTTCTCATAATAACCAATAGTTCTCGGTCGAGTCGCCCTCGTGGTAATTATCAAGGTAATCAAAACCGGACCGGACATTGAACCGGAAGAGGTAGAGGTTCAGAGGTTCTTAGGTTCAACCGGTTGAATCGGGGGGTCAACCGGAATTAATTAAATATTTTATTTAATATTTTTATTAAATATATAAATGATAAAAAATAATAAAAAACCATAATATTCATAATAATACAACAACATATCCGGTATGAATAAATTTTATATTAAAATAATATGATAAATAGAAAAATATATCATATTATAAGTCAATATTTTCAAAAAAATAATTATTATTCATATTTAATAATATTCTAATCAATAAATATATAGAATCAAAAGTCTATAAAATGTAATACAAAATATTAGATGTTAAATAGTTAAGATATATATGTAATATATAATAACACATATATAAGTATAAAAGTAAATGGTAAATAGATAAAATTATTAGGGAAAATGGCTTTTGTTAGAAATAAAAGGAAGAATGGTTATATACATAATATTACAGATAAGTGATAACATAACGTGGTTGCTTTGATGGTTAATATTTGAATCTTGTAAAGAGAGGGAAGGGGTTTGATCCCCACATGGAACACCAAACAATTTTAAAAAATTGTTTTTTCTCAGAACCGCTGCCAACCGGTGAACCGCCGGTTCTTGCCGGTTTTCCCGGTTCTGGGGTGGTTTTCCGGTTTCCACCCGGTTCTGATGCAATCCGGTTCAGGGGTCCAACTGGACCGGATAGGGGTCCGGTTCCCGATTCAACCGGTCGAACTGCCCGGTCCAGTCCGGTTTTGATTACCTTGGTAATTATTACTATAAATCTGACAGGCACCAATAAATAGAAATATTTTTTTGTCATAAACTTAGAATGAAAAGAAAACTAAATAAAACCTATGTTGTGAATGTCTCATAAGGGGTTTGAACCCCGCTCCCCCATCCGTTCTACCAATTAAGACACTAATTACCAACCACTTTGCCTATCGAAAAAAAACCTATGGTGTGAATTTATAATGAATAATAATTAATAAAAGACGAAAATTCGTATTTATCATTAAATGCTAAAACTAAAATGTCCTTCATATGTAAATTATAAAAAAATATAAATATTTATGAAACGCATGAGAAGTAATATTTCGGCGGTGACGGATTTGGATTCACGGCAGTCATATAGACTACAGTCTCCTGCATTTTCACTAAACATAAGGGCTATTTAGTCATTTCATCACTAGAAACATATATAATCCAAGCGCTTTCTTAGAGACAGACAGATATAGACAGTAACGTTAAGTTCAAGATTGGCGTTATTGGTTAATTGTTTTGGTTTGTTATGAAGAAATGGTCATTATATTTAATTGATGATCTATAATTAAAAAATGGGTTTGATGACACGTTTGGTTTGAAGGGAGGAATGGTGATCCGAGGAGGTCTCAAAGAGATTGAAGGTGGCACTTGTGTAAAATGGTTTTGCTTTTACAGTTACTAGAAAGAAAGAGGAAAGAGTCAGAGAGAGAAAAGGAGAGAGAAAAAGAGATCATTATTATCAGATTTGAGAATTGAGATGGGTTTCTTTGGTACTATCTTCGGCTTTTTTGGTTTTGGAATTGGGATTTCCATTGGTCTTGTTGCTGGTTATTTTCTATTCATTTACTCGCAACCTGCTGATGTTAAGGTATATATATGTGTTAGTTTTCTTGACATGTACACAACAAAACTATATTTTGTTTTTTCTGATTCAATATTACAAATTATGACAATGCTCCCTCTTATGTATATATATATATATGTTCATCATGATATGTATATTGAGTGAATGTGGTTTGGACAGGATCCTGAAATAAAGGCATTGGCAGAGGAAGAATTGGAAACAGTACAACGAATGATTCCTGAGATTCCACTTTGGATAAAAAATCCAGACTTTGATCGGGTAAGCATGCATGCATTGGCTACAACTTAATTATTATTTCATTTTAAGAACTTCATTCATTGTTTTTGTTTTTGTTTTCCTGAAGGTTGATTGGCTTAACAAGCTTATAGAATACATGTGGCCCTACCTTGACAAGGTAAATATATATATATATATATTCAGTTAATTAATGTAAATTTTATTGGTTCTCCTAATCTGTATAAATGTTTGAGTGTGTTTTTTCAATTCAGGCAATATGTAAGACTGCAAAAGAGATTGCAAAACCCATAATTGCTGAGCAAATCCCTAAATATAAAATTGATTCCGTAGAGTTCGAAGTGCTTACACTCGGCTCTCTTCCACCAACTTTTCAAGGTTAATTGATTGATAGTAGTACTAGTAACTGGCTTGTGATTTTATATGGATTTTCTTGTCAATTTTTGTTGATCGAATGAGTGTTTTTTTTTACCAATATATATATATAGGAATGAAAGTTTACACGACTGATGAAAAAGAGTTAATTATGGAGCCTTGTGTAAAATGGGCCGGAAATCCTAATATCACTATTGCAGTTAAGGCATTTGGGTTGAAAGCCACCATTCAGGTCGTAGATTTACAAGTATTTCTTGCACCTCGTATCACTTTGAAGCCTTTGGTTCCAAGCTTTCCTTGTTTTGCAAACATCTACGTGTCTCTCATGGAAAAGGTTTGTTATCTCTGTTAATTACTTTCCCTAACTACTCACAACTTTAATGCAAGCAAAGCATTTTACATACAAAATGACTTGTATATATATATATATTATCTTATAGCCACATGTTGACTTCGGGCTAAAGCTTATGGGGGCTGATGTTATGTCTATTCCTGGCCTCTACAGGTTTGTTCAGGTATATGTAATGTAACCTTAACTAACCATACTTTTTGTTTTGGTCTCTTTAATTTGTTCCTCCTCTTCATATTTGAGGTTTAGAGATGCTGCATGTACTCATATTATTACACTCTCCACTTTAAAGAGTTTAATTTGTTTTCAGGAGCTCATTAAAGATCAAGTTGCAAACATGTATCTATGGCCCAAAACTTTAGAAGTTCAAATTTTAGATCCCACAAAGTAAGGTTTTCCATTTTTCTGAAATAAATAATAAATAATTTGTTACATAAATTTTTAATTCTTATCTATTAATTTCTTCTTATGCACTCACTCTATGGGGGATGATCATAGAGCCTTAAAAAGACCCGTTGGAATTTTAAATACAAAGGTGTTGAGAGCAATGAAGTTAAAAAAGAAAGATCTTCTTGGTGCATCTGACCCTTATGTGAAGCTTAAGCTTACTGGTGATAACTTGGCATCCAAAAAGACCACTGTTAAGCACAAAAACTTGAACCCGGAATGGAATGAGGAATTCAATTTGGTTGTTAAAGATCCTGAGTCCCAGGCTTTGGATCTCCATGTTTATGACTGGGAGCAGGTAGGTATATCGATCTCCTTTTTTCTGAAAGTTTATATATATCTTCTAGTTTCTTATAATAATATACATCGATCAATGAAGCAAAAACTGCATTGTCTCTTGTAAGTAAAGTAAAGTGGAACTGAGGTAGTATTAAGCATTTGAAGTACTAAATGTTGATTATGTATGTATCTATGCTTAGGTTGGGAAGCATGACAAGATGGGTATGAATGTAATTCAATTGAAAGAACTTACCCCTGAAGAGCCTAAAGTTTATACTCTTGACCTCTTGAAAAATATGGATCCCAATGATGCTCAAAATGATAAGGCACGTGGGCAAATTGTTCTGGAATTGACATATAAACCCTTCAATGAGGAAGACTTGGCCAAGGGTTTTGAAGAGACACAGTCCGTTCAAAAAGCTCCTGAAGGCACTCCTCCAGGTGGAGGTCTCCTCGTAGTCATAGTCCACGAAGCTCAAGAAGTGGAAGGAAAGTACCACACTAATCCACATGTTCGTCTTATTTTCAGAGGGGAGGAGAAAAAGACTAAGGTAATGAATGTCCTTGCTGAATTTTTTATTTTTTTACCTATCAATCATTCTCATTAGTCCTTTTTAAAAAATATATATAATAATATGACTGGTTTATGTGTCACATTTGATTTGATGATGTGTTTACTGTTATTACTTACAGAGCATGAAAAAGAACAGAGATCCAAGGTGGGAAGAGGAGTTCCAATTTATGGTGGAGGAGCCTCCTACTAATGAAAAAATACACGTGGAGGTTGTCAGTACTTCATCACGAAACTTGTTGCGCCAGAAGGTACATAATTATCATTTCTTCATCTATATATAAATATAAATCTGTAAATATATGCCAATATTTTTTTTTTGTGTTTCATTGTTCTTTGCTCTCCTATTTATTGGCTTTAGGAAACTCTGGGTTATGCTGACATCAGCCTTGCGGATGTTGTTTCTAACAAGAGAATCAATGAGAGGTACCATCTTATAGACTCCAAGAATGGTCGAATCCAAATAGAGCTACAATGGAGAGCCTCCGAAGCTAGCTAGTTGATAAATTTCACAATGCTTTCCTTTATCTATTTTCTTTTTTCAATATTGAATCTTGAATAGTGTAGGAAAGGGAAAGAATGACATTTCTTGAATTATTGTTGATGTAGATTTGTTTATTCGTTAATCTTGTACATTAAGTTAAGAATGCTGGTTTGAGAGCAAAATTCAATTCAGGATTTGGTTTAGACATGAATCACATGATTAAAGACGTGCAAATAACGATATTGTTTTGTTTCACTTGAAAAAGAGAGCATTGTTATTCTCCAGTCTCCACTAATATTATCATCAAACTATTTTTAAAAAAAACGGGGGGCTATAATAAGACATAGGCACCTCGCCAATATGCAAGACGGAGGAGAGTGTCAATGCTTATGTTTCTTTTAAACTGTCTAAGAAGGAAAATTACTTTTACAGCATAATTTGAGGAATGATAATATGGCAGGTGGAACATCATAACTTATGGTTGAATCCGTGACTGCGAATACATCTAATCTAATAAGTCTCTAAAATCATGCCCAATTTGAAGAGAGGGTGAGCAAATAAATACTCCTATTTGATCATTCAATCCATACTATCATATCTTTAAAAAAAAGGTTTCTGCAGAATATCATCCCCAGTATAAGCGCACCTTCAGATGATGGTTGGTTCTTCCAATGAAATAGATGGGGAAGAAGATATGGAACATGTGGTAGAAAGGATGACAGTCTGTGGCATTTTATGGCAGAAATAGCAGCTTAAGATAGCAAAATTTTAGCCCTTTGCAATGTTCTCCCATAACAATATTCAGCCATATGGTAATGGATTCTAAACAATGTTTTTTTGGTGCTAGCTGAGGGCATTGCACCAAAGATTATTGGTAATAAGACTAGAAGCTCTCCAAACAATGAGGGTACTTAGCAAGTTCCCCAAAATCTAAGCATTCAAACAATCGTATTTCCACCGCAGGGTACACTGACATTGTCATTTCACTGCAGGCAACAGCTTTTATGAATTCACTGACAATGCCACTCCCCTGTTTTGGACTTGTAAACAATACAATGGACAAGATCATCATCAAACAAACCAGTAACATAACCAACCTTTCAGAACCAAGAAAACCAGCAACTTTAAAACTCAGACCCAATAAGCAACCAGATCCTCATCAGAACTCAGAATCAATTCAGATCCTCGTCATTCCATAAACAACAAAATCTCAGGAATGAAATAGATGTTTTTGGGGAGATGAAGGATGAAATAATACCACCTAGGAGAGAGTAAGGGGAATGCCAATTTAGCAGTTAAATGTGCTTAAATGGCAATGACGGATCCTGCAGGGATAGGAGGAAACATCCCCACAAAATTGTGGCGGAAAATGGTGTGGGTGACTAATCTCAAGGACAATTTAACAGTTTTGGCATACTTTGTGACAGTTTAGAGAAAATTTGGAGTTAATTCCTCAATAATCTTCTACTTGTCGTGGTCTCTCTAGTGTGTTCTGCAGCAGGCACAATGGCAACACCAGTGGACCAACCACAAGGATTGAGCAACAATATTCATGTGCCTCCAACAATTGGAATTGCTTGAAATGACACAAATCACACAATTGTCTCCAACAACAATCTGAAGGTTTCCAGAAATTATGATTTCTTAAAATTCAAGTGGATTCTATCAAATTTGAAATTAACGAGCTCCTAAAACTCCTCTATGTGTGTGACAGGGAAAGCATGTATGCATATGGAAATGGAACACATTCGGATTGAAGTTGTGGCATCAAAATTTGCAAATTACATACCGGTATATAATTAGCATTTATGCAGGTTTACTAATTTTCTATCTGTGATACGAAAAGAAGACATTATAGTTGCCAGTAATAATAAAAACAAAACACCTTTATAATAAGAACTCCCTTCTTTTGAATGTGTTTTTGCCCAACAAAAAGTAAAACAAAACTGAAATTCAAAGCATAAATAGTTGACAATAACACGAGCAAGAAAAAAACCAGAGGAATCCTAATACCTCCGGCCACCGCCAACGGCACCGCGACCAAAGGGAACTTGTTGCACGGGGACGGGATCGACTTGAACAACACCGGGAATTTCAGACATACCAAGGGCGGCAAGCATGTCAATGGTCTCCTTGTCCACCTCAATATGATCGGTCCTGATGGCGGAGACGTCGGGGACGAAGTCCATGCGGCGCTCGCGCTCCTCTTCCTGCAGCTTCAAGGAGATTCCTCTCACTGGACCCTTCTGGATCCGCTTCATGAGATGAGTGGAGAACCCAGCGATCTTGTTTCTCAGCCTCTTAGAAGGGATCAGTGCAACCTCCTCAAGAATCTTCTTGTTAGTGTGAAAATCCAATGTCATGCGAGAGTAGTACCTCTCTATCACTTGACGAGATGATTTCTTCACCGTCTTTGTTCTAACACGCCCCATTCTTGATTCTTCGGACTGCTGCTGCTGAACTGCTTGTGGAGGAGTTAGAAACCGTTAGGGTTAGGGTTGAGATTCTGTGATATGATATTATAGGGTTGATCAGAAACAAACGATTAGGTTTTGTAAACATTTTGTTAGGGATTCGGCCTCTTCCATCATATTTCTGAGTCCACAAAATACTGGCCCAAACTCATGAGGGCTCGCACAAAAACTAGCCCAAACTAGCTAAGTTGAGTTGAGATTCTCTTCATTTTCCAAAGAAAAAACAAATAGAGGTTTCTATTACTACAGTTTTAAGTGCATAAAATCTAAAAATGTTTAATAAAAAATAAATTAAGAAAATTAGAAGTCCGTTTTAAATTGGCACATCAGCACTATTATAGGCACATCATCTAAAAGTCCATTTTAGATGATATTGGTGACCCTATGGCCAGAGACAGAGCCAAGAATCGTTGGGTGTAGGGGCGAAATAAAAAGATTAAAATTCATTTAATGAATATACATGTATATATATACATATATAAAGTTTCGTAAAGAGTTTCATATTTATTTAATTCAAGACGTTAATTACATTAATAATTCACCAAAACACATAATATTTCTCTTGCATGGCATAAAAATCATCTATAATTAAATGTACATTGAACTTCAAATATACCCGACTTTGTTGGTCCGTGTGGTTCTCTCCTCCCAATAGAGTTTTTGTCACACCCAAAATTTGAACACGAGACTTTGGAGTAGGATCCGAACCCAGTTACCACTCAAACCAACCCTTGTTGGTTATTAGACTAACTCATAATAATTTCTTCTAAATAATAATACTAATATAGTAATTTTAGAATATTTATACCACTAACAAAATGTTTCAAAACCTACTAAAATATTGCGATTTCTAATAATATAATTATAAATTATATATACTATTACAAAATTAAAATTAAATATGTAGGTTGGTTATTGTAAACAAAATTGTCAAAAGAAAGGGTTATTGTAAAAAAGCAAGATATTATGAAAAACAAGGGAGGTTTGAACCACAGGAGAGATAAATGCCCCTTCATCCTTTTCTGTGGTTAGTGATACCCAATGAACAATTTTACATGAAGATAATTTCGAACCGGTTGTGTTCAAGACCTAAAAGAAGAAAATCTGGTAAAAAAGAAATTGGTCCAGAAAATTGTAGGCTACAATACCCGTTCCAGGACAAATCTAGCAAATTCACGTGATGATAATTTCGAATCGGTTGTGTCAAGGACTTATTCTTTAGATATCCTCGATGAAATCAGTATGCTTGACTCTCACCTTGTTCATATTCTCATGGATCCCAATGTCAAGCTTCTTCCAGATTATAGGCTATTGAAAGACTCGGGAAGATATCGATGTTTTGTAGGTCGATTCAACTATCTTATTTTTAAAGTTACCAAACCAAATATCACCTTTATAGTGATTGTTGTAAGTCACCAAAATCTTAATTCTTAAAGCACCAAATATATGAGCCGTCTCTCGTACATATCATCCATTTGATTCAGTTTTAGTCGATGCGAAACTAACTAATCGCATTTGAATTCCAAACAATATGTGCTTGACAAAAATAAAATGATATTTATGTTGCTATATTGCAGCAGAAAATTCAATAAATTTGGACGGGGGTTGAGGATGCTAACAGCAAACAGGGGACCTTAAAGGCAAATATTTACTGATCTTGAAAAAGGATGGTCTTGTGATTTTGGCAATTCATGTGCCCTTTTCGTGACCTTAAAGGCAAATATTTACTGATCTTGAAAAAGGATGGTCTTGTGATTTTGGCAATTCATGTGCCCTTTTCGTGTAGTCTAGACTGTAGTCTACTATCTATCTATATCATTTACGCACTACCAAAATACCAATTTTATCCTTTTCACTTTTTGACTTTTTCAAACATTTTCACTTTTTCATTCTCTCACACATTTTTTCACTCTCCCTCACACTTTTTACTCTCTTCTCCTATTTCTTCTTCCAATTCTCTCATTTCTCTATTTTTTATATTTTTTCACTCTTTCTCACACACTTTTTCACTGTCTTCTCCTCTTTCTTCCTCTAATTCTCCCATTTCTCTATTTTTCACAATATACCTACTTTAATTTAATCTACATGTCACCTTCATTTTTCCTCTTTACTATTTTAAAATTTGAAAAATTTTGACAAAATTTTAATATTTGTTTTACGCTAATTAAATCTGTTAATTTTAAAATTGTCTTGATTTTCACGGGATAAAGTTCAGACTAATTAAATTTTGTTTGAGTTCATACATTACCCACTACCAAAATATCAATATTATCATTTTTCCAACTAAGCAATTAGAGTATATTTAAGTAATTTTATTTTTTCACTTTTTCAAACTTGTTTACTCTCACACACTTTTTCAAACTAACCATTTACCTACTATCAAAATATCAATCTTATGTTTTTCCCAACTAAATAATTGGAGTATATTGAGGTATTTTCACTTTTTCACACTTTTTCACTCTCGCTCATATTTTTTCACCATCTTCTCCTCTTTTGTTCCTCTAATTCTCCCATTTCTCTATTTTCACAATATACCTACTTTAATTTAATCTATATGTCACATTCATTTGTCCTCTTTACTATTTTAAAAAAAAAATTCAAATTTTGACAAAATTTTAATATCCGTCTATTTACACGGGGTAATATTTAGGCTAATTAAATCTGTCAACTTTAAAATTATCTTGATTTTCACAGGATAATGTATTGACTAATTAAATTTTGTCTGAGTTCATACATTACCCACTACCAAAATACCAATCTTATCCTTTTCACAATTAAATAATTGGAGGATATTTAGGTAATTTCACTTTTTCACTTTTTCACTCTCTCACACTCTTTTTCACTCTCCCTCACACTTTTTACTCTCTTCTCCTCTTTCTTCTTCCAATTCTCTCATTTCTCTATTTTTCATATTTTTTTCACTCTCCCTCACACACTTTTTCACTCTATTCTCCTCTTTCTTCCTCTAATTCTCCCATTTCTCTATTTTTCACAATATACCTACTTTAATTTAATCTACATGTCACCTTCATTTTTCCTCTTTATTATTTTTAAAATTTTCAAATTTTGACAAAATTTTGATATTTTTTTTAGGCTAATTATATATGTTAACTTTAAAATTGTCTTGATTTTCACGGGATAAATTTCTGACTAATTAAATTTTGTCTGAGTCCATACATTACCCACTACCAAAATATCAATCTTATCATTTTTTCAACTAAGCAATTGGAGTATATTTAGGTAATTTTATTTTTTCACTTTTTAAAACTTTTTTACTCTAACACACTTTTTCAAACTTACCATTTACCTACTACCAAAATATTAATCTTATGCTTTTCCCAACTAAATAATTGGAGTATATTTAGGTATTTTCACTTTTTCACTCACTCTCATATTTTTTCACCCTCTCTTCTCCTCTTTGTTCCTCTAATTCTCCCATTTCTCTATTTTCGCAATATACCTACTTTAATTTCATCTATATGTCACCTTCATTTTTCCTCTTTACTATTTTAAAAAAAATTCAAATTTTGACAAAATTTTAAGATCCGTCTATTTACACGGGGTACTATTTAGGCTAATTAAATCTGTCAACTTTAAAATTGTCTTGATTTTCACAGGATAATGTTTGGACTAATTAAATTTTGTCTGAGTTCATACATTACCCACTACCAAAGTACCAAATTTATCATTCTCCCAACTTAGCAATTGGAGTTTATTTAGGTAATTTTATTTTTTCTCTTTTTCAAACTTTTTCATCTCACACACTTTTTCAAACTTTTTTACTATCTTCTCCTCTATCTTCCGCTAACTCTCTCATTTCTTTATTTTTCACGATATATCTACTCTAATTTCATCTACATGCCTCATTCATTTTTCCTTTTTACTATTTTAAAAATTATCAAAACTTTGATAAAATTTTAATATTCTGTTTTTTTACAGAGGGTAATGTTCAGACTAATTAAGTTTGTCTATTTTAAATTTGCCAAAATTTTCACGTGGCAATGTTCAGATTGATTAAATTTTGAATGAGTTCAAACATAAAAATAAAACGACAACACCCATACATAGGCACGGGTATCCTGCTGGTCTATAGAGTGGTTGGTTCCCTTGCTTGAAGTTAGAATACGACATCTAATTAAAAGGATATGGAGAGCTCTTCAATGTGCTCATTGTGGGAGAAATCGACATCATATCGTATCATATATAAAGTAGAGCGCGTGCCAGTTATCAATACATATTCAATGGTCCTCAAAGCTGCATTGATCGCTAAGGTGGTGGTGATGGTATCTGTATCTCTACTATTATCAATACCATTTTGGGAACTTCATGCTAAGAATCTAAAATTTCAAGCACAAACAACAAAGTTGTTGCAAATAAAACTTTAGTTAGTTTTATAACATCCACTAATATCTTCCTTTTCACTCAACAACTTATCCTAAAATTGGATGACCTGCTTTCATACTAATGTCCTTACTTTGGACGGTAATTCATAAATGTGGTTGATACTGTTTGAGCATTCAATCAATGTGGATTCCATGTTATTAATATGAATGGCAATTTGACTCATCATACTCATTTGTTACTAGTAAAAATTATTCATGAGAAGGGTAATTGCTAGTATAATGAGTATATGGATTCGGTTATATGCTATGAAGCCCAGATACGAGATACGATACCGGATACGACATGATACGGATACGGGGATACGAGAAAATTTTGAAAATCAAGATACGACACGACTGGGATACTTTAAAAAAAATTAAATTAAAAGTTAAATATATAAAAACATAAAAAGAAAAAAAACAAAGATGAAAAACTGAAATATTGCATTTAATAGATATGAAAAAAAACTGCCCAAATAGATAAAAAAAAAATCACAAAGAAAATATATGGATGAAAGGAAGAGTACAATCGACACACCTATGTATGAGTGACTAGTCATAAAAAGTAAGGGTGGACAAGTAACTGAGACCACCCGAAATCGTATAATTATAATCTGAATAGTCAGTGGCAGGAATAGATGAATTTTTATAGAGTAAGATATTCATATTAGTAATAGTACGTAGTTGCTCAATAAAACATAAGCATATCATTACTCAATATATGATCATCACATTGTAGAAATAAACACTTGTGATCATATCAAGTAGAGATAGTTACGTATATTTAAATTATCCCACCCATATATCACAATGTATTATTTCTTCTATTAGTGTATTACGAAAAAACATATAATTTTGTCTTTTAGTTATTGAGGTATTAAAATGTATCATATATGAGTGACAATCATGTGCTTAGTTGGTAAGAGGTATCGAAAAAGTATCTGAGAAGTATCATTAGTTGGTACGAAGTATCAAAGATGTATCTGAAAAGTATCGAGTCAAATATTTTTAAAAAAGAATTAAAAAATTATTGGATACTCTTTGGGTACATATTGGAAAGTATCGGATATGTATCCGACATGGGTACGTCTCCATTTTTGGAGTATCGGGGCTTCATAGGTTATATGTGATTAGCTACTGTTCCTGTAACTTGCAATGCTGAGTGGACTGCAGTTGGTAGGTCACCTGCTGTCTGGCCGGAGGTTAGTGAGAGCCCGGGAGGGGTGCCTGCGAAGCCACTCCGACGCTCAAGTCAGTATTGAGAATAGATGAGTGATTTTGCTAGGAATGAGAATCTCCCTCATTATGGCAATGTGAGCCAGTATTTATAGGGAATTATGTCTGTGCTGAGTCGTTGGATCGGTAGAGTGAATCTGAGTCATCCAAGTATGAGAGTCATCAATGGGCTTGTGTATTGTGGATATGAATCAAAGTGATTGGGCCAATCCATGTCTAAGTGCTGAATGGGCCTCTTGGTCCAGTCCAGAACAGTTTCCCCCCAAGCCGAGATTATTTCGAAGGATGGTCTTGGCTTGAAGAATTTTTGTCGATCTGCCCGAAACGTTACTTCGTCTGTCTTGTCGGGTCGTATAAGATCTGTTCACTGCGACGACTGTGTTTTTTGCTTTAATGTGAACTGTGACCCACACCTCCCATGGTGTAATCCTTGTACCAGGCACCAAGCTAAGGTGTCGTATCCTGATGTTGGCCCCCTCCTGGGTGCCTTGTGCCAATGTGCTGTGTCCTGATGTTGGCGCCCTCTTGGGAACCTTGTGCCAAGGTGTTGTGTCCTCATGTTGGCGCCCTCCTGGGCGCCTTACGCCAAGGTGCTGCGTCCTGATGTTGGCGTTTTCCTTGGTGCCAGGTGCTAGGCGTTGGGTTCCTGTTTGCGAGGCACCTGGGTGCCGGATCACAGGTTGCGAAGTTGGCACCCTCTTAGGCGCTGGGTGCCGGTTTGCGAGGTTGCGAAGTTGCTGATGGCGCCTTCGTAGGCGCCTGGGTGCCGGCTTGCGAGGCGCCTGGATGCCGGTTTGCCATGTTGCTTAGTTGGCGTTCTCTTGAGCGCTGGGTGCAGATTTGCGAGGCAAAGCTACTGATGGCGCCCTCGTAGGCGCCTGGGTGCCGGTTTGCGAGGCGCCTGGGTGCCGGTTTGCCATGTTGCTTAGTTGGCGCCTTCTTGAGGGCTGGGTGCCGGTTTGCGAGGCAAAGCTGCTGATGGCACCCTCGTAGGCGCCTGGGTGCCGGCTTGCGAGGCGCCTGGGTGCCGGTTTCCATTTTTATGGGTGGTTGGCGTCCCCGTAGGCACCTGGTGCCGGTTTACATTTCTGTTCGTGGATGGCGCCCTCGTAGGCGCTTGGATGCCGGTTTGTAGGCCCTTGTGTTGCTTTGTGCCACTATCCTTTCAAACCTTCTAACTTGCTAGGGTAATTTTGCTTCATACAAACATCAACACATGGATAAACGAGCTTATACTATATATCATCATGTATAGTATAAGGTGTCGTGAGCTTTCTAAGGTGATTTTTCTTCACACAAACATCAACACATGGATAAATGAGCTCAAACTTATATATCATCGTGTATAGTATAAGGTGTCGTGTGCTTGGTTCCCTCCTGGGTGCCGTGAGCTTTAAAATGCGGCACACTATATTAAAAATAGTTTTAAGAAGAAAAGGTGAAAAACAATAATTTCCTAAGTGTCGTGCACTTGGCTCTTTCCTGGGTGCCGTGAGCTATATTTCTACCTTGCTAAGGTGATTTTTCTTGGCCTGATTTAGGCAGGTGTGCCGACGCTCGTCGGGACAATTTGTAATGAAGTATACCCTTAGCACAGTTTACCAAGACTCGGCCCAGATAGAACTCGTCCAAGGGGTTGTGACCACCAAGGTCAGCTTGAAGTATACTCTTGGCACAGTTTACCAGGACTCGGCCCAAATAGAACTCGCCCAAGAGGTTGTGACCACCAAGGTCAGCTTGAAGTATACCCTTGGCACAGTTTACCAGGACTCGGCCGAGATAGAACTCGCTCAAGGGGGTTGTGACCTCCAAGGTTTCTTATTTGTTTTGGCGTGCCATGACACTCTTGACTCCATTACTAGGATTCCAAGGGGTGTTTTTAAAAACAGCGCCTTGGAGGGATGGTCTTGGCTTTGAGCAAATGTTGAGGTTGCCATTGCGATCCAGGCAGTCCCTCCTTGCATGGTATGTTGGGTCTCAAACTTGCCTCGCTCCACCCCTAACTATGTTGTTGGACCCTTTTTCTTTCTTGATCTTAAGGAATTTTCTTTGGAACAAGTGTTAATGCTAGTGAGCTAGAGCAAAAACTGTAATTGCAAAATAAACTTTTGTTAATCATTCATATCGAGCTTTTACATTCTGTCATCGTGCTTAAACAACAAAATTCTTAACTAGGCCTAGCCCTAGGTTCAGGTCCTGATGCCCTGCTCCCTATTCAGAGTCATGGGTCTCATCCTCTCCTTCATTCATGTACTGGGCGAGCTTCCCTTCGCAGATCAGCTCTTCAATGTCATCCCTGAGGGTGTTGCATTTGCTGGTACTGTGCCCATAACCTTTGTGATAATGACAGTACTTCTTAGAGGTTCGGCCTTTCCTTTGCACGAGAGGCTCAGGCTATTTGATGTCTTGAAACTTCGCGTCGACGCATTCGGTAGGGATCTCGGCCTAGGATGTGTTCAGCAGGGTGTACTTTGAGAAGCGACCTTGTCGGGGTCGGGACTCCCGAGGAGTTCTCTCATCTTGGCCTCCCTTCTGCCATGGTTCTCTCATCCAAGCTTCGGGGTTTGTTAGCCCCCGCGTCCCTTTGAAACAGACATCCTTTCTTGAGGCCATCCTTCATCCAAAAGAACCTCCTCTTGCCTTCAAGGTTCCTGACGTTGGCAGCCTCCTTGTTGAACCTTTCCAGATATTCTCTAAGTGGTTCTTTCTCTCCCTGCCTGATCTCCCTAAGAACCTCTTCAGATTTTGGCTTCAAGCGGGAGGCGGCAAAACGGGTCGTGAACATGGTAGCTAGTTGCCCTCAGGATGATACTGAGTTTGGTTTCAAATCCTGGAACCCAGCTAGTGCTGAATCTGTGAGAGTGAGGGGAAAGATCTTGCAGTGGACAAGTTCTTTTGCCCCCGGGTAACGCATCATGACTAAGAAGTAGGCCAAATGCCTGTCAGGGTCCCTAGTCCCGTCATACGTTTTGAGGGCTGGGAGCTTCTCAAAAGGTCCTCGGAATTGGGCAGTCGTCAACGTTCCTAGTGAAGGGTCCTTCATTGGAGGTCCATTGTGAGTTGTGAGGTGACCAGTCCCCGAGATCTATGTCTTGACGGTCACGTCGGGCAGGAGATCTCCTCGTGGTAGATCTATGGTGATGCCTCTTATGGGTCTTGGCTCGGCTCCGCGACCTCTCGCGAGAATGGTGTGGATATCTTGTACTGCAGGAATTGTATTGCAGGTCAAAGTTTTGATAATGAAAAAGACCAAAGCCAAAGTTGATGAAAGTGACAAAGTATCAAAATCACAATCCAAGACAATCAAGCTCAAGAGTTGAAGTTTCAAGTTTAAGGGTAGTCCTTAAATACAAGGGTAGTCCTTAGGGTTTGGGTGTGTCTTAGGAAAAAGTGTAAGCTCTTCAGAAGGTCAGCTCGTCTCTCAAAGTCTCACACACTCACACAAGTTTTCAAAATGCATGCATGCACACGTAAACACAAGAAGCATTTTTGAAAAGCATAAAATCGATTTTCTCTATTTTATTCTATATATCAAAATCGAATTTCAGGTCAATACAAAAGCTAAGAATCGATTCATACTAGTTTCACTAAGTATGCAAATCGATTCCTAAGTATTTCCAAAAAGAAAGAATCGTTTCTCAACATTTTGCAAAGAGCACAAAATCGATTCCTTGCCTGACTCAAGCCATGAATCGATTGGCACCTTTTAACAAGCAAGGAAGAATCGATTATACACTTATTGAATTTAAGCACATAATCGATTTTCTATCATTTAAGGAAGCACAAAATCGATTTCATTATCTTTTAAAGAAGCACATAATCGATTCCTTATCCTAGATCTAATAAAGCATGAAATCGATTATCCACCTTAGTTAAATCAGGCACACAATCGATTATTGTCCTAGATCCAATCAAGCATGCAATCGATTATCATCTTTAGTGCATTCAGGCACATAATCGATTCTCACATTTCTATAAATGCTTCAACGGTCATATTTTCTATACGCCTATAAATAGAGGCTTTACAATTCATTTTTGCATCAACCCATTTCACGATTCAGAATCACATTTGAGAAAAACTCTTCATACTTTTATTTTCTGCTCTTCACGCACTGTTGGTCTGTCAGAGCTGATTTTTTGCAAGAGTTAGTCAGGGGTTGGGATCTTCAAGTTGTCAGATCTGCCTATATAGAGGTATTTTGGTATTTACATTTGTAATTGTTTATTGGTTGTACTTTGTACTAGGGAGTGGGGCATCTCTCTAGGGTAGCTGTTTGTACTAGGAAGTGGGGTATCTTTCTGGGGCAGCTTGTTGTAACAGGGGTAGGGTATCTCTTGTTATTGTTGTAATAGATTTGAGGGCTCTCCATAGGTGGGGTATCCTAAGAGGAGAGTGCCTGAGTCTGTAAAGGTTTCCAAGGCACCCTTAAACCTTGTTGTGTTAGTGGAAAATCTCACAAGGGTGTGAGGACTGGACGTAGGTCACTGGGAGGTGACCGAACCAGTATAAATCTGCTGTGTTCTTTATTGCTTGATTTTCTAATTCCTTCGCTTCCACTTAACCTGCGCGAAAATTGATCTAAGTCATTGAAAAGGGGAAAAAGTTCTGAAAAGTTTTTAAATCTCAATTCACCCCCCTCTTGAGACAGAAGCCACTTGGCAACAAATGGGAGGTGGCGAGCGATGAGGTCCTAGAAGGAGACTCCTCAGGCCAGTATGTACCGTCAGGCGAGGTTGGAGGGGTGTTTGGAGGTGGACCCGATCCTTGGTGCCTGCCGCGTCGAGGAGAAGAGTGGCAAGCTCGCTTCCGTTTAGGTGGAGAGCGATGACCGTGATGACGCCTGGGTGGAGATCTGCGGCGCCTGGAGCTCATTGCCCTTGGGGAAGGAGTGTTCCAGCGAGGATGGGGTTGCTCAGGCATGGCTACCATTCGCCTCTCTATCTGCCTGAGGCGCGCTTCTTGCTACAACATAGTCTGGGTGCGGTTGCACCGCAGGTCCAAGAGCTGGCGGATGGTCGCTGCATCCCCAGGTTGGACGGGGATCTGGTTCGAGGCTGGCTGGGGTGCCGGGACCTGAATGTCTTGGTCTGGCGTGGAGACAGCGATGCCTTCGGGAGTGCCCTCTGGCTGAGGTTGCAGAGCGACAACGCTTTGGACTCGGGGTCTACCTCTGGGTGCCATGGAGAAGCAAGAGAAAAGTTCAAGGAGTAGAGATGATGTGAAAGATAGATATCTCCCACTGTGGTCGCCAATGTTCTGTACCTTGCAGTGCTGGGTGGACTGCAGTTGGTAGGTCACCTGCTGTCTGGCCGGAGGTTAGTGGGAGGCCGGGAGGGGTACCTGCGAAGCCACTCCGACGCTCAAGTCAGTATTGAGAATAGATGGATGATTTTGTTAGGAATGAGAATCTCCCCCATTATGGCAATGTGAGCCGGTATTTATAGGGATTTATGCTCGTGGTGAGCCGTTGGATCGGTAGAGTGAATCTGAGTCATCCAAGTATGAGAGTCATGTTGATTAGTAATTGAATTATTGGGTGTTTATTTAATTAATTTATTTAATTTATTTAATTGAATTATTTAGGTATTTATTAGTTTAGTTATATTAAAATAATAATTGGGTGTTTTAATTAATTAGGGCGTGTTGATTAGTAATTGGGTTAAGCTGTGGAGGAAAGCCCGCGATCCAGATCCACTAACCTAGGCGCATACTTAAGCCAAAAAAATTAGAGTTTGGCTCATTTTGTGCAAACAAGAAAGAAATTGCGAAGAGGAGAGAAAGAGAGAAGGAGGGGCGGCGATTTCAAGGGAGAAGGAAAAGAGAAGAAAATCGCAAGAGAGAAGAGAAGAGCTTGTTGCTGCGTTTTGGTGATTCGTGGAAGGGTTTTTCATCTCCAACGATTCTTAAGGTAAGGGGAGTCTCATAGTATACAGGGTTATATGATACGTAGTATATAGGAGGGTAGAACCTATGATGCCTAGGAGTTGTTTGATAATATGCATGAATGAATCATGAAATTATATGTATGTTGTTGGTGTTGTTTTGAGTGTTGATGGCCTTGAGTGAATAGATGGTAAAATGTTGCACGCTAGGTGTTTGATAGAATGTGTAAGTGATGTTTAGAATGCATGTTAGATGTTTGACAAAATGCATAAGTATGTGATGTTGAGATTGGTATTTGGTGATTGATCATAATGAGTTTTACTTGCTTATGGTCTTTTGTGCGTTTCTGGACACTGTTTCGGTCCTTCTAAAACTGGTACTGTTCGGTTGATCCAAAAATTATGTGGCTGATTATTTTTGAAAATAGACTTAAAGCCGGTCGTTTTGGCACTGGTTCCGTTCAATTTGGAGTTGTGTAGCTCAAGTTATGAGTCTCCAAAGTTAGGTCAAAATTCTGGAATCAAACTGTGAGTAGGTTCGGTTTTTGTAGGTTTTGTGTTCTCAATCGAACTCCGTTTTGAATGATTCTTGTTTCATTGGAAAGTAGACTTAATTCTCTACGAAATAGGCACTGGTTTCACGAAATTTCATTAAGAAATGAGAAAGAAAATTTAGTTGCAAGTTGGGTAAAGAATTCTGTCCAATTTTGGTACCTCAGTGTAGTGTTTTGAAAAACTGTACCAACTGGATACTTATTTTGAAAAATAAAAATCATAGGCAGAAACGACACTCAGAGAGCTTCCCAATGAGTGGTCTTTTGTTAAAATCCGATATCATTTGCTATTTCAATTAATTCGCTGAAGTAGGTGCACTGCTGTAGGAAATTCTGCACTAGTGCTGTGCTGCGCCAGGGCGCCATGTTGCTGCCCTGTGTGCGCCAGGTTGCTTGCTGTGTTGCGCCCAGAGTGGCGCAGGTTGCCCAGAATGTGGCGCAGGTTGCCACAGGGCGCCGGGTTGCTTGCTGTGTTGCGCCCAGAGTGGCGCAGGTTGCCCAGAATGTGGCGCAGGTTGCCACCAGGCGCCAGTTTTAGTGTCTATGTTGCCTGCTGTGTTGCTGTTTGTGTCTTAGTTTGTGCCTAGGAATGTGTTGCTGTTTGTGTCTTAGTTTGTTACTGTGTTGCAGTTTGTGTCTAGGACTGTGTTGCTGTATGACGCCACGTGCTGTCTGTTTTGGCGCCCAGGGTGGCGCAGTTTGCCTCCGGCGCCCTTTTATGTGCTGTTGGGCGCCAATGTGTTGTGTCTGTGTTGTTGGTGTTGTTTCCTAGGCGCCACTTTGTGCTACCTCAGTGTTGTGATGTTTTGTTGTGTCTAATAAGACTAAATTTGCTGTTCTTGTTGTTGAGTCAATGTGACTAAATCTTGTTGTTGTTGCTGGGTCAAATATGACCAAAACTCGATGATGATGTGGTTGGGTCGAATATGACCAATGATGATGTTGTTGACGTTGTTGTGCATAGCATGATTATGTTGTTGATTGTTCCGATGCGTTGTACATGGTGTCTCATGCATGGCATAATGCATTATCACGTTGATGTAGGCTTCGGCCATAGAGCTTTGCTCAGTGTTGATGATGAAGCCACAAAGGCTATTTACGTTGATTGGTACCACATGCATATACCCGTCGGTGTGGGTTGCATTTCATACATACACGTTGTACCCATGGTGTTGTTGCTTGTCGTTTTGCTTATGTTGTTACTTGTTGGCGTTGCTTGTCGTTTTGCTTATGTTGTTACTTGTTGGTGTTGCTTGTCGTTTTGCTTATGTTGTTACATGCTGGTGTTGCTCCGTGATAGTTGTACTTATGACTGTTGATGTGCTATGGTAGTTATAGTTGCCTATTCTCTAGTATATTATCTATCATATATGCTTTTATGCTGTTAGAGACTCACCCTTTCTGTTTGAATGTTACTTCTACGTGGGTAACGTGCAGGTAGTCGCAAATGAAGACCAATGGTCTTTTAGTAGCCGAGTCAGTGTCGTCTCTGATACGTAGCACCCGGGGAGGGGAAGAACACTGTTTTCAATTGCTTGTTGCATTAGTTGTTTTTGAAACATGGATAGGTGGTTTGAAGTATTTGAACAAATATTCGGGGTTGTAAACTAAGTTGATGTTGTTCTTCCACGTTTTTACTTGATTATACGTTGTTGGCTTTTGAAATGTTGCATGTGACACTCCATTGCCTGTTTTAAGTTTAATTTCCGCACTCTGATATGTAATAAAACGAATGGGTAGAATTGGGGTGTTACAGCACTGTTCCTCCTCTCTCTCTCTCTGTCTCTCTCTCTCTCACAACCCTCTCCTCTCTCTCACAGCCCCCTCCCCTCCCCCCACCGTGACCCCCTCCCCCCTTCGCATCTCTCCCCCCTCGTTTTCCCCTTCCCCTTCGCACCTCCCCTCCCCTCACCGATCCTCCTCTTCGCAGCTCCCCCCCTCGTCGTTCTCTCTCTCCCTCTCTTCGCACCTCCCCCCTCGTTTTCCCCTTCCCCTTCGCATCTCTCCCCCTCACTGGTTCGCTCTCCCCTCCCCCTCTCTGGTTCGCTCTCCCCTCCCCCCTCTCGTTGTTCTCTCTCTCTCTCTCTCGCCGCTCTCTCTCTCTCTCTCTCTCTCTCTCTCGTCGCTCTCCCTCTCTCGTCGCTCTCTCTCTCTCTCTCCTTTCTCCCTCACTGTTCTCTCTCTCTCTCTCTCGTCGCTCTCCCTCTCTCGCCGTTCAGATCCAGATTGCAGAGGAGGGGGGAGGGGTTCACGGAGGTCGCAGAGGTGAGGTGGGTGGTGGTTGTTGGTGGCTGACGGGGTTCAGTGCGAAGGGGAAGGGGAAAACGAGGGGGGGAGGGGAGGTGCGAAGAGGAGGATCGGGGAGGGGGGAGGGGAGGTGCGAAGGGGAAGGGGAAAACGAGGGGGAGAGATGCGAATGGGGGAGGGGGGTCACGGTGGGGGGAGGGGAGGGGGCTGTGAGAGAGAGGAAAGAGCTGTGAGAGAGAGATAGATGAACAGTGCTGCCTACGTGGCAGTCTACGTGGACTGCCACGTAGGATTGAAAGTCAAAGTCAATTTTAATTTTGACCAAATTAAGAAGGGGACCTTGATTTTACAAATTGGGAAAATAGGGGGATCAAAATCGTCAAATTAAAACTTTGGGGACCAAAATCGTGAGTTGGTCATAATAGGGGGACCAAAACTGTAATTAAGCCTATATTAAAATACCTACCAAGAGAGAGCCATTTTTCATTCCTAGATTAATAAAACCGGGTAATAAGTATATAAAAGAAAATTTCCTTATCCTCAAGACCAGTGTCTCGGTAGGTCTGGGTAATTTCTAGTTTTCTACTATAAAACAGTTGTTTAGCCTGTTGTGACAATGTTTATGTAAAAACAAAATTAGAAACGGTTTTTCCTGTTGTGTGGGTTCTAAAATGTCATTTCTAATTTTGTCACAACAGACTAAACAACATTGTTTTGTAGTAGCCTGTTGTGACAATGTTTATGTAAAAACAAAATTAGAAACGTCGTTTTTGTCACAACAGACTAAACAACATTGTTTTGTAGTAGAAAACTAAAAAAAATACTCGGACCTATCGAGACAGTAGTTTGAGCGATCGTGTACCTGGATCAACCCCAAATTGATCGAGTCATGCACACTGGGTTTGTGACATTTCTGATCCAATTATTTACTCGAGCGAGTCAGACCTATGGTTTCCCGTGTTCGCAGGGCTTTTGTTTTGTTTTGATCTTGACTATTTCTGGTTGAATTTAATAGTTATGATTTCCTCCTACCATTCTCACATAAATAAGGTTTTGTTATTCGATATCACTAATACATACATATAACTTTTTACTCCCTCTGTTACTTTTTAATTTAGTTTTTTGGAAGAAACTTATTTCTTTGTATTTGTCATTTTGATAGTTCAAAGTTACACTAATTGTATGTTTCTCAATTATACTCTTAATTATTTATGAAAAAGAAATTTTATTGATTTCATTGGTTTAATAGGAAAATGAGTTATTATAATAGGAAAAAAGAATAATGGTACTAGAGCTATAAACAATTAAGGTATAATAGGAAAACAAGTTATAATTTCATCGAAAACAACAAAGTTATTAATTTCATTGGTTTTTGTAAAACAAGCTTAGAATTCATATAAAAAAGACAATTGAGGTATTTGTGATATCAACAAAAAATGTTTTATTTTCTAATATTTTTTTATTTTGACACAAGAAAGAAGCGAACTATTTATGAGTCTCATAATAATTTTGTTCTCTTGTTTCTTTCTAGTAAGTAGGTGTGAATAAAAGAATAGTTTGGCAAGGCTCTCTCTCCCCATTGATTCATTCTTCCGTTTACTTCTGAAGCAAACAAAGCGTGACAAAGATTAATAATAGTCACACCACCAAGTTCTCTTATGTAGAAAGCATGTGAAGCAGAGCACGGGTCTCCTACTCACTCTCACTCTCACTCATTCTGGTCCCTGTTCCCTTGTGATATCACCTCCCCCAATCCCCCCCACTTAACCTCTTTCCAAGTACAATCTATTTGTCCTTTCTCATTCCTTCCCTCTCTAGTCTCGTGTTTTCACAGTTTCTATTTATACACACACATGCTCCTCAACCTTTCCTTTCACAACAGCTCCTGTTTTCCAAGTCCAAGGATGCAATATATTCTATTCACTAGTATCCATATACTCTTCTTCTTCCTTCTACTCGGGGTTTCTTTGGTGTCTCCCTTATATGGTTCTTCCTTTATAGTTTATTATTATATCCCTTTTTATCTGCTTAATTTTTTTAGCCGTATTTTATTTTTAATTAATAAGATATTCATATTCATATTGGTTTCTTTAATTTGTTGCAGATGGACCCCTATATGACTCTACTGCTTACACCCAGGTAGGTATTTAAAAAACAATGGCATTGAACTGAAAATAAATATCACTCTCTCTGTGTCAGTGGGTCTTTAATTCTTCACACATTACAATTTGACTTGTGTGGTTGACAGTGCAAAGAGCAGCCGGAGAAGGCACTTTATGGTGGAGGAATTCTCAACTACCATGGTTATGGCTACAACTACAACGCGTCTTCACTCCTCCTCTATAATCTCACTCAGGGCACCTTCTACTCCTTTTCTGGTTCGCTTTTCTTCTCTTTGCATTTCTGAGCTGTAAATGAAAAACAAAGCTTTAATAAATCAAAATAAATTCCGTTGCCGGGACTTGAACCCGGGCTCTCTCGGGTGAGAGCCGAGTATCCTGACCAACTAGACTACAACGGAAGATGATATTAGTCATGTTATTTTATTTTTTATTTGTCTGATGTTTCACTGTTTAAAGCATTTTTACCATGACGGATAGAATTAGGTGCCTCATTTTAGTTGTTCTTATTGTTGGAACATTTAGCTTATGTTTAATGAAATTATTATTATTATTATTATTATTTTATTTTATGTGCCTGCCTGGTCACATATTACAGCATGGCTGAGGATTGAAGGTTCACATTCAGCTATGATAAGGGCCAGCCTACAAATGGAAAATGAAACATATGGAGGATGCATTGGGACAGTTTCAGCCAAGAATGGATGCTGGTCATTTCTCAAGGGTGGATTTGTTCTCAATTCACCATCAAATTTATCTATCATCTTCTTTAAGGTTCCTTTTCTTGTTTATTATTTATGATTAAGCAGCACAACTTTTCAACTTAATTAGTAGTAATTTGCTTAAACATATATATTTGGTAATTTATGTAGAATGCGGATGGTAAAGATGTCAACATAGATATAGCAAGCCCATCATTGCAGCCATTTACCAAACAACAGTGGAGAATCAATCAACAGTATATGATCAATACTGTAAGTCAAAGTAACTTAGTCTTCACTTTAGAAAATCAATATAATAATGCATACTTGTTTTTTACTAATGTATTTTTCATTAGTCCCTAATGTCAGTCCATTTAAGGACAAAGTGAGAATTTTATTCTTGGTGTGCCAAAGACTCACTCAAAGCTTTTCAAAGAAAAAACTATATATGCATGTGGTATAGATCACAGGCAGAAATTTTTTAATTAGTTTCCTCTTGCATTTGACAGAAAAGAAAGCGTGCTGTTACTATTCATGTGGCCAATACTAATGGAATGAAATTGCAAGGAGCCATCGTCAGTGTAGAGCAAATATCAAAAGACTTCCCTATTGGATCTGCCATAGCAAAAACCATTATTGGCAACTTGAAATATCAGAATTGGTTTGTAAAGAGGTTCAATGCAGCAGTCTTTGAAAATGAGCTCAAATGGTACGCCACAGAACCTCATGAAGGCGAAGTCAACTACACCATTTCAGATCAAATGATGCAGTTCATTAGAGCAAACAAAATCATAGCGAGAGGGCACAATATATTCTGGGAAGATCCTAAATACTCTCCTCCATGGGTTCTTAACCTTACTGGTACCCAGCTACAATCTGCTGTGAATTCACGAATACAAAGTCTGATGAATCAATACAAAGAAGAGTTCATACACTGGGATGTCAGCAATGAAATGCTTCATTTTGATTTCTATGAGAAAAGACTTGGACCTAATGCAACATTTCATTTCTTTGAGACAGCACATGAATCAGATCCTTTAGCAACACTTTTTATGAATGACTTTAATGTTGTGGAAACATGCAGTGATGTAAAATCCACAGTTGATGCCTATATCTCACGGATAAGGCAACTACAAGAGCATGGTGTTTTTATGGATGGAATTGGCTTGGAAGGACACTTCACAATACCAAATCTTCCCCTTTTCAGAGCTATTCTAGACAAATTGGCAACACTAGATCTTCCTATTTGGCTTACTGAGATTGATATAAGCAACACACTTGATAAACACACACAGGTGAGTTAGAGTTAGAGCAAGTCAAGTTCTAGTTTTACTTTGGTCCCCCCATATAAGAGAAAAATTCAGTTTTAAATTTATTGAATAATTGATGTATTTCGTCTGTTACCACTATTCACTCTTTATTTGTAGGCAATTTATTTGGAACAAGTGTTGAGGGAAGGCTTTTCACACCCTTATGTGAATGGGATAATGCTTTGGACAGCACTTCATCCAAATGGGTGCTACCAAATGTGTCTCACAGACAATGATTTCAAAAACTTACCATCAGGTGATGTGGTGGACAAACTCCTTCAAGAATGGCAAACTGGTCGTGTAAAAGGAGTCACAGATGAGCATGGTTCCCATAGCTTTTATGGGTTCTTGGGAGAATATAGAATTGTTGTAAAGTATCACAACAGGACAGCATATTCAACCTTCTCTCTCACTCGAGGTGAAGAAACTAAACATGTGACCGTTACACTGTGACATTTATTATTATAAGTTTGTTGTGCCTGGTTGTGCCTTTTGTTTAGTGCTTTGCTGGTTTGAGTGTTTTAACCCCTTACTTTTACAAAAAAGCATATATCATTCTCGATTCTTCATCATTGAGAACTTCGACCTCATCATTGAAGTTAACAATAAATGGTGAAATCGGTAAAAGTGTGTTTGCACGCTTCAATCTTAATTAGATTTTTAAACAAATTATGAAAGAGAACACGCATAATTTCTATTGTTCATATGTGCCGATAAAGTTGGATTCAAGTAAAAACTTGTTAGAATTTCGGCAAGTGTACCGAAACGTTGTAAGTAATAGTAAAAACGATAAGAACCGGTCGTATCCACAGGGATTGCGTTTCATTATTAATTAGGCAAGTTTATTAATTCTTAGAGGTAAAAACGGAAAGATAATATTTTTGGGATTTTGTTAATTAACTGAAAGATAGCGTTGAAAATAAAGCAAGATAAAAGCGATTAGGGATTGATTCATCTTCCCTATGCTATCATATGACCTTCAACCAATATCAAAGTAATTATCCAAATTATCTGATTCAATTCACTAAATTAGGTTAAGGACAATTCCTTGCCTCAAAACCCCTTTTACCTAATGAGAAACTCTAATTCCTTAGGTGATTCATGCCAATAGGCAAAGCATTAAACATGAGAAATAGAGAATTCACACACCCATCCCATATTCCTATGGTGATCGCATATGTGACCTAGATCCCCAATTTCAAGCATACAAACCCATATTTCTATGGTGATCATAAACCTAGATCAATACAATTATCATGTGTAAGAGTAAAGCATTAAGCATAGAGATAAAGGCAATGGATAAATTGAACAAAAACTGACTTGGTCATAGCAAATCATTCACATAATAGTTTTAGGAAGAGTCATCTCTCCCAAATCAAAAGAACTAATTACATGGCATAATAGGAATAGAATTCATGAGTAGAAGAAGTTCACACCATTAGGCCTCCATTAGAACCTTCAAACCCTTGTTCCCAAGGTGTTGGGAAGGCCCCAAATTCGCCCCCAACTGCTGCTCCAAACCCTAAAATCGTTCCCAAGCCGAAGAGAGCTCTGAAAAACGCAAAACTGAAATATATATAGCACTCTCGGCCAAACATCGCGTCGCGATGGGCCTGGGTCGCGTCGCGACTTCTTGCAGAATTGCAGGGTTGTGGCGCGATCTTCTTGGCCGCAGGTGCGAAAGCTGTCCGATCTTTTTCCTTCCTTCTTTTCTCCGTTTCGTCACTAGGCAAGTGTCTGGTTCGCTAGTAGACGCCACATCAAATTGAAGGATTTCTCATGCATTTTGTTACAATTCCACACTTACTACATAGAACTAAAATTATGCCAAAACCCTAACTATTGGCTGAATCAAACATAAAATCACCGACATTTCGGTTGTAAACTGAACAAAAATATACATATGATGATGAGTCATCACAACCCCAAACTTGGATTTTTGTTTGTCCTCAAGCAATCACCCAATTCAGGCTGTGGCAATTTGATATTCAGCTTTCACATATTTCACATACCAATAGACCCTTCAGCACATCAGAAAATATCATCCAACATAATATAGTGACAAGACAATTGAATTGGAAAACACAAGATCATAAGCAGGCAAGCAATCTCAAGTCCTCTCTTTTTCACACATCTCACTACCGTTTCTCTCTTTGAGGTGTTTAGGGTATTCACTCAATTCACAATACCTGCATCATCGTTTCATAGGCTTGAACAAGTTCTATACAAATCTATACACATGAAATGCATACACACTATTTGAGGACTTTAAAGGTTATAATGGGGCTTAAGTAAGGGTGGATAGTATTTGGATAAGTAGGTTACAACTTGGAGTTAGGCCTACTTCTCTCTTTGTCAATTTCAACAATCTCACTTCCTCACCATTTTTCCCAAAGCATTCCACAAGAGAAGGAATTATATATATATATATATATATATATATATATATATATATATATATTTTTTTTTTTTTTTCTTTTCTTTTTTTTTCTTTTTTTTATATGATCCTTTCTCTTGTATACCACCCCAAACTTAGAATGTTGTTATTCCATGAGCAACCCCAAACTTAGAATTTTTCCCACACTCATACTTTTGTCTACCTAACTCCAAGTTAAGAAACAACTAGGTTATGATTTGCAGAAAAAATATAAAAATAAACAATTAGGCTCAGAGGGGCTAACAAAGGATAAACACTTATTAAGTGGCTTGAAAGGCTCAGTGGTTCCAAATTTTTTTGCCTCAGTGTGTATGTAAAGCGCATGTAAGATAGTTAAGTACAAGTTCAAGTTCTGCAGACTAATGCAAGCAAGGAATATTCACACATTCAATGAAATAAGTGTTTGGGCTCAAACCTCACGGCTGGGATTTTAAGAGATGAAACTCGAGAGAACCCGCCCACAGATGACCCAGATCCTCCGCAACCTCTGACTTGGCCACTGATACTATCTAATGATAAAATCTGATTTGGAAGAAATCACATGGTAGCTGCAAAACATGTTAGAGCTAAACAACCACCACAGAGAATGAGTTCAAGATTGTGGTGTATCATAACCAATGTAAAAGTTAGGCAGCAGTACAACCAAAATGCAAAAAGCAACTTCTTCTGGTTTGCCTTTTCTGTTCTTTCAATCCCGGGGTCAAACAACAATTCTTGCGAACTTTTTCCCCCGCATAAACAGCTCACTGAAACACTAAACAAACCGTCAAAAGGTCCAACACAATAACTAAGGATCTAAATATATAAAACAAAATAAAATTATAGAAAAATATGGTTCTGAAAACATAAAGAGAATAAGTATAAAAATATTTTAATTTTTTGGTCAAATATATAAATTACTTTTTTAAACATTATACTTATTTCATTATAGAAATTAACAAAAAAAAGTAATTTATAAAGAGAATAAGTATAAAAATATTTTAATTTTTTGGTCCAAATACTATCTGTAAATGTGTCTTAAAAATGCTGACTGTAAATGCTGAGTGGATAATTGCTGAAATTGAAATTAGGGTTCTTTTCACTACTACAATTTAGGCTTTTCGCATCGGTTAAAAATGACTTTTCGCATCAGTTCCGTGTCCGTTATAGATTCAGGTGATGTTAAAAGTACGCACATTTTGCATCAGGTACGGACCTGATACGAAAAGTATTTTTCGCATCAGTTGTATTACCACCCGATGTCAAAAGTCCTTTTTAATTAGATTTTAGCACCTTTTTGGCATCGGATTTTCAGAACCACCCGATGCGAAAAGTACTTTTCGCATCAGGTCCTGATGGGAACCGATGTTAAAACTAACTTTTTTTAAAAAAAAAAATTCACAATTTGTACGTATATTCATTTATTTATAAATTACTCACCAGTTTTGCTTTGTTAAATACCATAAACAGAATATATATATATATTTTTGCTAACTCATGCTACAATTATGTCTACAAACAGAGGATAACATAAAAAAAAATGAGAATCACAATGCAAATATCAGTCACAATATCCTCCTGGTTTCAATAAACCAATAATCATTGAATTCATTTGCAAAAGCAAGATTGGTTATATCAATCCATTAAACTCAACAACAACAAAAAAGATGAGAAAATAGAAAGAACTATACAATGTTTGTACTAGGCATATATCATAATACAAAACATAACCAAAAAATTACTTAAACATAACCTAAGCAAACACCAAACTTGTTCAGCTGGCTCATCCTTCTTCTCCTCCTCCTTAGCAGCAGCAGCAGCTGGGGCACCACCAGAAGCAGCAGCAGGTGCAGCAACTGCAGCCACAGCAAACTTACTTGGGTCCTGCATTGAACAAAACCAATGAATAAGAAACATCGAAATATCTGATCACTAATTTAGTGTCAAATGATTCAACTCTGAAAAGGAAATATACCTTGAGGAATTCGTTAACCTTGTCTGCCTCAGGGAAAGAATATTCAGTTGCCACTGCAACAGCTAGAACATTCTTGTAGGCATTGACAAACATGTGTGGGGCAGCAGCAAGTGTTGGGTATGAGATGGCCAATGAAAGAGAAGTAACCATTGAGACAGGACTCATGAATGAAAAAAGAGAGAGAGCAAAACAGTTCACATAAAATATCAGTTCATTAAAACCCAATTCTAGTGTCTACTTAACAAACAATTAGATAACCAACTTCTAAAACTCCATACAACCAAAAGAGCATCAAACAAAATCAAATGTCAAATGAACTAGGATTCAGTGACAGAGGAAGCTTAAAAGCAAAAGCAGCTTTGGTTATTAAATTAATTAACAACCAAAGTAAATAATGATGAAAATTCTAATACATAACAGTAGAGGAATTAGTTAGATTATTCTCTGCAGTTCTCATTGTAATGCGGTTGGATAAATACTTTGTAACTATTGATTATTCCAGTTAGTTGGATCATAATGAAAATTCTATTTCATTCTCTCTGGTTTTGATCCTTTTCTCTCTTCACCATTTTCAGTTCCTCAAGCTTAATATTAAGTCCTCAAAAGAATGAAGCCCAACATTCAGATGCAACTTATTTGGTAAAATCACAGTAACTCTGTCTGGAATAGTTAATGCTGCCCATGATTTAGACTTAGCATAACACAAAAGATACTAAAAAAAACTTATTTTAACAAATATACTAGAGCATCAAAAAAATTTCTCAACAGTTCAGTAATTCTAAAACATTTCATTGAACTGAAAGAAAAATTGAAAAGAGACCAAAAGAGAATCATTCGAAGTAACAAATATTATGCATGAAATACTGGGAGAATTTGAGATTTCTTTTCAACATTTCTGTCTTAATACCTATGGAAACTATCAGGGGTAAATAGTCATTTTGGTCCTCGAAAGTGTAGTTCGCTGTCAATTTAGTCCCTGAATCATGCGAAATAGCAAAATAGTCCCTGAAAGTGTAATCTGTTAGTCACGTTAGTCCCTGCCGTTAGTGTGATAGTTAACTCCGTCAGTTAATGATTACGTGGCACGTTAAATGCCACGTAATGAGGGACCAAAGTGACATTAAACATTTTTTTATTTTAATAATTGTTTTTTTAATTCCCAAAATCCACGTTATTCTCTCACCTCTCTCACCTTCTCTCAGGACCACAAAATCATTTCCACTCTCTTCTCTCAGGACCACAAAATCAACGTTATTCCCTCACCTTTTCAACTCCCACCTTCGTCAACCTCACACCCTCTTTTCAACTCCCACCTTCGTCAACCTCACACCCTCCACTATCGTCGTCAACCGTTGTCATCACCGTCATCAACCGTCGTCATCACCGTCATCAACCGTCGTCAACCTCTGTTTCATCGCGCGAAGGAAGAAGAACAACATGTTAAGGTACTCTACCCAATACCCTCTCAAATATGGCAAAAAATTCATAGTTTTTAATGTTAATGGTGACATATAAGTTTGTTTTGTGACATTTAAGGGAAGCTTAGTGTTAACCCTAATTTTTGTTCTACATTTAAGAATGGTTGATGCTGAAATTCCAACACAATCACAACTGATACAAGCTGATGGTAGTGATGATGATAGTACACAATCAGAGGAAGATGATACATACTTGGATGATGTTACTCTACAAAAAAGAGCAGCTCCAACTGTAGAACCTGAATATTCAGACAATGATTCATGGAACTCAGAGGAGTTGAAGAGCCCAATTAGTACAGATGATGAGGATGATGGGAAAGCAGTTTTCCCAATATTTAATCCAAAATCAACCTTTGGTCAAGTTCACCTAGAGGTGGGGATGGAATTTGAAAACCTTGAATTGTTTAAGGAAGCTGTAAGAGACTACACAATTCACTTAGGAAGGGAAATGAAGTGGGTGAAGAATGATTCTGGTGTATTTTCTGGTTTAGCATTTTCTGGTGTACCATTTTACGCAGGGACTCAAATGACAGTACGCTATTACTTTAAGGGACCGAAATGACAATAAGTAACATTTTTAGGGGACTAAAATGACAGTAAAGTATACGTTTCAGGGACTAAATTGATAGAAGCAGATATATGCTATACCAGATTGTTTGTTGGATCAGAGTGAAGTAAACATTTTTAAACTGTGATGAAGTTGAATGGATATATGCTATACTTGAAGATGAATGGACATTGTTTCTGGAGATTTCATTGTTCTGATAAATAACTTGTAGAATAAAATTATGGCATTTTGATTGGCATTTTGGCAGTTTGATTGGCAAGTAAAGTATGGCATTTTGATTGGCATTTCATTGTTCGAATAAATAACTTGTAGCATAAAATTCTAAAGTGAATTATCTTAGTTAACCAAATTACATCAAGTATTGTGAAGTGAATTACCTACAGTTCAAGTATTGTTTAACACAAACAGACACTCAAATTACATCAACAACCCCAAATTACATTCCTACTACTTGTGATGAACACAAACACTAAAATTACATCAACAACCCCAAATTAAATTCCTACTACTTGTGATGAGCACAAACACTAAAATTACATCAACAACCCCAAATTACATTCCTACTTGTGATGAACACAAACAAAGACCACCATGGACAACACTTGGATTAAGAATAATCCATAGACTATTGTTCTAAACATCTTCAATTCAGTCCCCATACAATCAAACTTTGAGTTAACTTGACCCTTCCACATTGATTCTCTTCCAACCTCTCTTCCATCTTCTCTTTCAACCTCTCTAACAAATTGTCTTCCTTGTTCCATGGAAACTGTCCCAAGTGAATCATCAGCTGCAAGTGCTTCAATCAATTTATCAACCCAAATAAAATACCCACAATATCCAAGTTCATCCTGAAAAGACCCAAATTGAAACCCTAAATCAGCAAATGTGGAATCAAACCCCCAATGTGAAATCAAAACCCTAAATCAACAAATGTGACATATAAATACCTTATTAATAGAACAAGTGTAAAACACCCTTCCTCTGTTAATATCTGTGCCAGCAACACGCCTAACAGCTCTTCTACCACAACAACAAAAAAGAACAACTTGTGATGAAGCTCTTGTTCGAGATGATGATGCATTGCTCCTCTGCGACATTGTTGATAGTCAGAGAGAACGAAATGGTGAGATTATGGAAGCCGATTGAGCTGATTAGAAGTGCAAAGAAGAAGAAGAAGAAGAGGAGAGTAGAGGGGGGTTCTGGTTTTAACAAAGAAGAAAAAGAAGATCCACTTTCATTTTAGTCCCTCAGAATAATAAAAAAACTCAATTAACAATAAAAAATGCCAAATAAGCAGATCCTTGTGGCACAAAACGTGCCACATTTGCATTTGTTGACAGAGTTAGTGAGGTTACTAACGTCAGGGACGAACTTGATGGACGGATTACACTTTCAGGGATTATTTTGCTATTTCGCATGATTCAGGGACTAAATTGACAGTGAGCTACACTTTCAGGGACTAATTTGACTATTTACCCAACTATCAGTTTAGAAATTCCAAAATTAAATGCACTGTAGTCATAATATTCAATTCAAAATATTGATTGTGAAGTGGATTGAAAATTGCATAACAAGATAAATAAACTCCAGAGTTTAAGAAAGGGTAAGCCTCCCAATAAAAACAACCAGAAAATTGCATAACCACTAAAATGTAGAGAACAAAGGCGTTCACATTGCAAAGTACAGGATAAATCAGGGAAACACAAATCCTGACACAAATCAACTAATTAAAGAAGAATTTTAATTTTAATTGATATACAATCTCAGATAAAGATCCAAGCCACAAATAATGAAACACAAAACCAGCCACTACCTTAAAGACTGAATGAAACACAATTCTTACCATTGATTTAGTCCTGTTAGAGCTAAGAGAACTCAAAAGCCAACCATAAATTTGCAACTTGCAACTGTTTGGGGACTTAGAACCACAAGCTTAATCTTGAAAATTTCTTAACCCTGATTGATTGTTCTCAAGAAAATTTTCTTTGGAATTTAGTAGTGATGAAGAGAAGTTTTTGAATAACCAAAAAATCTATGCTAGGGTTTACTTCAAGCTTGTTTTTAGATGAAAATGCATCAAAAGACAAATTACATAATTTTCAACTGAACTTTTAACACATTCAATTTGGTAAAATAATCTAAATCCAAAATATGTTTGACAAACAATTAAACAGACACATAGCCAATAATAAATCAAATAAGTATCACATCACAACAAAAACAAACCAACAGTACCATAATGCCATTGAGTGTGATACACACAAAAAAAACATGAAATGAGATAATTGTTGAAAGATCAATTCACCTTGTACTTGGCAACCTCTTCGCTAACCTCCTTCAAGTCACCTTTTGTGAAGATCAATCCCACATTTCCCTGGTTAATCACACAACATCATACAATTCCTTCAACAAACAGCAATAATAATAATCATAAACCCTAGAGAGTGGAAGAGATGAAGGGGTTACCATGTGGGGGTACTTGTCTTTCTTGTAGTGTTTTCGAGCTTGATGTTGGGGTGCTGCTTGACGGAACGCAAAGTGCCTTTGATGGCCAAATCGTTTTTCACCTCTTTCCCCACAAAATTTTTGAAATAGGAGAAGAGAATATTATTGAAAACGAAAATAGGAAAGCACAGAAGAGAAAAACAAAATGGAAACGTGTACATACCTGGTTTAGAGAATGAAAACGGAAATAGGAAAGTCCAAAAGAGAAAAACAGAATGGAACTTACATGAAGAGGCGGTGATGCAAGAGATCGAGACAGCGACGATGTGGGTTTCAAGAGACAGCGTCGGCGCAACTAGCAACGACCTAGACGTAGTAGCGGCGTGGACAGCACAGAGAGAGCGGCGTGGACGACGCAGAGAGAACGGCGTGGACGACGCAGAGAGAACGGCGTGGACGACGCAGAGAGAACGGTGAGAGGGTGAAAGAGAACGACGCAGAGGGAGAGGGAGAGAACGACGTGTGAGAGGGTTTCCTGTGAGAACGCAATTAGAGAGATGACGCAGAGAGCTCAAAAAAATTGGGGATTTTTCGCATCAGTTGCAATTAGAGAGATGATGTTAATTTTCGGTTTTCCGCATCAGTTGCCATTGGACCTGATATTAAATGTGTAATCTTGCCTTAGGTGTGCAATTCTACATCGGTTAGAGCCTCAACCGATGCGAAAAGTTTCATGATAATTTCAAAAATGCCACCGCCTTATTTTTAACATCAGTTAGTTTTTGAACCGATATTAATTGCCGATGCACAATCCATTTTTTCCACTAGTGTTTGTTTCCATCTTCACAGCACCTCTTCATTCATCTTCACCCATGGCTTCTTCTTCCTCTCTACTGGAACCACCACAACCATGGCTCTATCAAACTTCTCAGCAACCCAAAAAAAAGAACTTCTCTGTACGTAACCTAGAAAATAAACTCTCTCTCTCTCTCTTTCTCTCTCTCTCTCTCTCTCTCTCTCTCAAACTAACTTCTGCTGAAATAAAAATTTTGATGCGTTTGTTCTTGTTGAAAACGAATCAGAATTGAAAACGAATAGCAACCTTCAATTTTGATTAACCTTCTGCAAAATCTGGATCTGAAATGAAATTAAAAATGAATCTGGATCTAGTTTTTGATTGAAGATGGTGAAAACGAATAGCAATTTTGACAAATGCATTAGAATTGAAAACGAATAGCAATTGAAAACGAATAGCAATCTTCAATTTTGATTAACCTTCTGCAAAATCTGGATCTGAAATGAAATTAAAAACGAATCTGGATCTAAATTTCGATTTCGATTTGTTCTTGTTGATTAAAAATGAAATTTTGATTACAAAGAAAAAGCGAGAAACCCATATTACAAGCGAGAAACCCAGATCTGAAATCGTTGGGGTTGAAATCGAAGGTAAAGAACTAAAAACGCACAAGAACTGAAAACACACTAGAAACGCATAAGAGCGATTTACAGGATTTGAGAAAGAAGAAGAAAGGATTTGAGAAAGAAAAAGAAAGGATTTGAGAAAGAAGAAGAAATGATATTCGTGGCTTTGATTTTCTGGGTTTGAAGGGGATTTTCTGGGTTTGACAGGCTGGAAGACACGCAGAAGACAGGCTGTGCATTTTCATGTCACACTAACAGTTCACTAACAGAAGGGCTTATGACAAAACACGTCATTTTGCAAGGGCTTTTTACTAAAAAAAAATTTTTACAGGGGCTTAAATCAAAAAACCCTATATTTGCAGGGGCCTAAAACATATTTAAGCCTATATTCATTAAATACTATTTACAATCAAACAATAAAAACATGACTAAACTAAAAATATAAACAACAATTTAAATATGCTTCTAATACATGTTGGTGCGAAATGACCAAAATGAGGGTCATAAAAAGGGGTTGATATCCTCTCCAATCACAAGATCTTTCTAGTAGGAGAGAGAAAGACACGGTTATTAAAATCATAATATTTTAATAATTGAGTCTATTTATCTTCTACTAAAAAAATTCAGTACTAAAGAGGATCTCAATACATATAAAAAAAGGGTCAGCGGGAGCACTCATTAAAAAAACAAAAGGGGGCGAGTACTCTCAAAAAAAATAAATATAAGGAGAAATGCAAATATAAGAGAAATAAGTATAAAAATAAATTAATATTTTAAGTGGTGAGTTGTAGTTTAAATAAATTAAATTTTGAACTGTTAAATTTTTTTCGGAATACTATAGTACTCCAAAACACATTGTTTAGTATCAAATTTTATGTATTTTGTCACAAATTTAATTTTTTTTCACGAAACTGATTATTGAGGAATGATCTGTTTATAGTTGCTTATAAAAAAATTAGCAGGGGTTGGTACTATTTGTTTTTTGTTATGAATATTAGGTGGATGTCCATCTCTCCTTAGTCCTTTCATCTTACCTAGGATACTCTATAACTCCCATGAGTCAAGAGCTTTCACTCATTCTTATTGCTCTTAACTTTGTGCTTGTAAGTTACTACATTTGTATCCTATAAATAAGACTTATATGGCAATGTAAATGACACCTTCAATAGTAGAATGCAAATGCTCTCTTCTTCTCTCATTCTCTTCTTCTATTTCTTCTTCACCTATAGTCTATTATAATGGTTATATCTTACTCTTGTTTTGGTCAATTTTATAACACGTTATCAGTACGAAGCTCTACCAAAATTACGGCTTAATAAGCTTGGAGGCTATTTGGCAAAGATATGTTTTCTTCTACTATCTTTTAGTTAATCTAACTCATATTATCATGTTTTGTTTCTTATAGCTTTTATTTTATCATGTTAACATTTTATATTTCTTGTATAGAAATTTTATTGAGAATTTAATTTAGCTACTATGGTTATCATTTTCTATTCTTGATGAATTCCTGAAGAATTCAACATTCAAGCATCCCTGTTGGATTGCATAAAGACAATTAGCATGTTTGTCTATTCTTGATGAATTCTTCAACATTCAAGCATCCATGTTGGATTGCGTAGGGACAACTATCATGTTTATCTATTCTTGATAAATTCTAGAAGAATTCATCATTTAGGCATCCTAAAAGGATTGCTCAAAGTATGAAAGTTTGTGATATAGCTCTTGAAGAACTGGAGAAAAAATGTTCAAGAATCTCTGTAGGATTGCTTAAAGAATTTTTTTGTGATGATTTGTTATATAGTTCTCGAAGAAATGAAAAAAAAACAACTTAATATTCAACCATCCCTGGAGGATTGTTCATAGAATTATGGTAATCATATAAACTCGTGGTATAATTCTTGGAGAACAAATAGTTAGAAAGTATGATTTTTCTTGATCATCACTAATGAAATATTACTATAGTATAACCTTAGAGGGGGGGGTGAATAAGGTTATGTGCAAAATATGAATTCTTTTCGGTTTTCAAAAACTTATGAAATGCTTTGTTTAAATCAAATGCGGAAACTGAGATTTAAACTTATATGATGTATGCAAGCAGACAGATCAAGCACAGTATGATATTACTCTATATTCAATATACAGAATAACTAGATTATTTATAGGCAGCGCAGTGATATTGAATATAGCAACAGACAGATCTACAGCAGTGATATGGATAATAATAGATCAGCACAATAATATAACAATAGACAGATCTGAGTAGTGATATTCAAAACAGATATAAACAAAACAATGAATATCACAGCTATATAACAATAACAAATATAGACAATAAAGTAAAGAGAGTAGGGATAGAGATACACCAGGAATTTAGCGAGGTTCGGGATAAAAGGCCTACGTCCTCGGCCTCCGGCTTTGCAACCTTCGGACTTTGATGGCAACCACTATATTGAAGAATTGTTTACAAACAGGCAACTTCAAAATAGCAACTCTCAATTCCCCCGAACTGAGAACCCGAGCACCTAGCTAAGGATTTCAACACCGCTTCAATCTCCTGATTGAACGACCCAAGAGCACCTCCCAGGATTTCACTACTGCTTCAATCTTCCCCGATTGAACGACCCAAGATCACCTCCCAGGATTTCAAACCAACTCAATCTCCTGATTGAGAGACCCAAGAACAAATCCCAGGATTTCAGAGTGACCCCACAAATAGAGTAACGAATACAAACAGATATCTATGATCCATTCACCTCAGATATAATGACAGTATAGTGACTAAGAGATGAGTGATATGGAAAATAGAAAATGATATGAAAGTTGAAGCTCTATTTTCTCTCTTTCTCAGATTTAGAAGATGTATGTGAGAAGTAGAGAGGTTTAGAAAAATGTGGTGTGTGGTGTGATTTGAAAGTGAGGCACACCTGCCTATTTATAGGCTTAGGAAAGCGTAGATCTTAAAAACATATTTAATGAAATGAAAGAATCGATTGTTTGATGAAGTGTAACAAGTGTATAATCGATTCTTAACCTTTTAGAAATCACAAGAATCGATTATGTGCTTAGTTAAAATAATGAAGAATCGATTCTTAGTTCCTTAGAAATCAAATGAATCGATTATGTGCTTAGTTTAAAGAAGTGTGTAATCGATTTCAAGTTTAGTTAAAACAAGGAGGAATCGATTCTTGCCTTTTAGGGAAAATGTAACAATCGATTTTCAGGACATCCTTTATAGGTGAAAATCGATTCTTCACTTAGTTAAACCAATGAGGAATCGATTCATGGCCTATGGGATGGCTTGACAATCGATTACAAGGCCTATGCAAAATAGTAAGAATCGATTAATGGCTTTGGCTTATGTATATGTAGAAATCGATTCTTTGTTTTAACATTGGATAGGGAAATCGATTTCAAGCTTTAAAATAGGATTAAGAAATCGATTTCATGATTTAGAAAATGATAGAAATCGATTTCTAGCTTTCCACAAAATTATTTTTAGGTTTAGGTGCCACCTTATGCATGCATGCAATTTTATAAAATATTTTTCACAACTATTTTGATGCACCATGCATGTTTCGAAAAACTCATCTCTCAGCTACTAAAAGTCATAGACCTTCAGTGATAGGACCTTACACAGTGTCCTAAAGAAAGTGGAAAAACAATTAGGTCTTCATCTTCAAAGCACTAGTGGAAAAATGGGATTCAAAGTCGGACCTTTCGGACATTTAAAGTCGGACATTCACCCGACTTCTATCAAAGCGACTTAGAAAGTATGTTTTTTTAAAGTCGGATTAAGGTCCGACTTAAAAAGTACTTTTTAAGTCGGATATTTGGGGGTCCGACTTAAAATCACCATTCTTTTCTTGTTTTTGCACTAGTGAAGGTGGCTTCTTCTCCAAGCTGCTCCACTTTAATGCTTCCTGCTTTTTGCTTTATGTCCTGTACTTAATTCAACTTGAACCATTAGTAGATAAGATGTAATTTGTTATCATACAAAACAAAGAGTGTTTGCCTTTGGTTCAACAATATTTGTGGTCAGGTTCTTGAGGAACTGAATCTTTAGACCATGATTGTAATCTAAATGATCTATTTGATCTTAGTATAATAGAATCAAAGGAATATAAGGGAAATTTTACTTGAATATGCTCATTGAGTGTTCACGATTATGTGATATTGTGATTGATAGAATAATCGCAAACCACTCAATGGATTAAACTTCATTCCCAGAAGAGAATGAATCAAATTAAAAGTTTGGGTTACAACAAAAGTTATAATAGAACGATTTACTGCTCAATGTTATAATAGAATGATTTACTGCTCGATGAAATTCTTAAAAGAAAACAAGTGGGGGATTGTTGGGTTGTTTTATTTAAAAATACTAAAACAATTTATTAGAAAATTGTTTTAAGAAACATATATATTAATTGATTCAATAAGTATATGTTTGAACATTATAAATATATATATTACTCCTTCTTCGGTTTTGTTTTATACGAATTACTTATGAGTTTTTATAACATTCAATTGATTTTATTAATATAAATGTTGAAATGATTTGAAAGTGCTTTATATATATTTCATACGTTTTTTCCAATAGGAATTTGCTTTAATCAAACTTTTGGATGGATATTAATTAGAGAATCATGGCTTTGGATCCATTGAAACAATATTTACTTTTATCCGTTTGGGAAGTTACAATATAATATTCACTTATTATTATTTAATATGATTTATTAGTAATAATTTCATGTTATATCCTACTCTTATTTAATATGACTTTGGGTCCATTGAAACAATCTTTACTTTTATCCTACTCTTGATTTCATGTTATAATTGTTACGTTTTCTTATCTTTAGTATTATCACCTTTTAATGGCTCCAACGGATTGGCTTGCTATTCGGTCTATAAAATCCAAAGTTTTGGAATGAGAAGTGTGTGTGAGAATTGAACATTATTTTTTTGATTGAAAAAAAAAAGAGATAACCCACTTTGATAAATAAGAATTCCGAGCAGTAAATAAAGAGTAGGGGTGTTAGTCTGGTGGTTTTTCTAGGTGCAGGGAATACCATATTTTCAGAGAAGGCTGTTTTATCCTGGGGAGGACGGGGCTAAGAGAGTCTGCTTGCACACCTTGGGCAGAGCCGCGAAACGTCTTAAAGAGAGCGACCTAGTCCGCGACTCAACCTATTTTGTTCGTGTTCGTCAGTGTGTCCACAATTGTTCCAACAATTTTAAGACGTACGATTATCTGCCATTTCAGTCGAGCACGAAACTTTCGTTGATGTCTCCAAAGGTATGTCTCATGGTCTTTAAACGTATGCCTTATATTGACTCCAAAGGTATGTCTTATACTCAGTATTTTGCTATTGCCAATTTCACTTAAATTTTGGAAACTCAAATTCATGAACGGGGAAAATGACAATTAGAATAAGAATAAGAATAAGAGTTTAATACATTATTTTTATTCATTGTCAATTCAAATATATATGAGAGCAATTAAAATTTTGCTAAAGTAAACCAGAAGTTTGCTATGCACTTATAGAAAGAAAAAAAAATTAAACCTGAAGTTTAATACTGTACATAGTTTTACCATTTAAAACCATATGATAGCATGTGTACTTATTTCCAACTTGCAACCAGAAGTTTGCAAATATAATAGAGGACTTTAGAAGAGCTATTGTATTGTCACTTAAAAGAACAAAGTTACACATTGATATTGTATTAGATTCTCTCAAGTCTCATAGAAACTAATTAAGTTTCAAGGATACTCATCTAAGTGGTATACCAAATTGAATACTAAATGAAGAAAATATTCAATGTCTGTATATCATGAGACTTACCTTAAACCAGAAGTTTATGGATCATAATAAGTTTGTTGTTGGCAAGACCGGTTGGGCCATCCCGGGTCTACTATGTTGCAAAAAAAAAATAATAGTTAAATTTTTTATATAAACATGTATTGAAGATCTTGTCGATTCTTCAATCCATTTATCTTTGTTATTACTAATTCCCAAAGGAAGTTGATAGTTTGAGGGAATAATTCTCCTGCATTTCTAAAAATTATATAAGGTGATATTTGTAAATCAATAATCACGTGGACTATTTAGATATTTTATTATTTTAATTGATGCATCAACTAAATGTCTACATATATATATATATATATATATATATATATATATAATTGTCATCAACTCACAACCAGAAGTTTGTGAGATTGTTTGCTCAACTAATTCGAGTAAAAGCTTATCATGTGAATTATCTTGAAAGCATCTGGTAAGTATTTTATGACTATTAGAATTTATATTGAACATCACATAGCATATGTTCATTCATAAAATGGTCTTGAAGAACCATTCATTAGACATCTAAAGTTAATTATATGACCAATACTTTTGAGATGGAACTTCCAATTTCTACTTGGTAACATGCAATCTTGCAGGCTGACACATTGTTATGCATCAAACCAATAAGTTAACATATATCTGTAAGTTCTCCCATTTACAATTGATTTTTGGTCAATGACCTAATATTCTCCATCCAAGATATTTTTGATGGATTTTTAAAGAATGTTGAGAATATATGAGTATATGAATCTCCATACATCATAAAGTATGTTGAGCCAATAACCAGAGATGTATTTATAGCTTAATCAGCTAATGATCATTTTGATGAATTAGTTTTCCCAACATTAGGGGGAGAGATAAGCAGCTGGAAATTAGTATTAATTGAAATAAACTATTATTATCTTATCTTGATCATCTTATAAACCAATGTGAACCAGAAGTTCAAAGAATAATTCATTTGCAAAATTTTGTAAATTATTCACCAGCTGCAATACGCAAATAAAATTGGTGTCCCTGTTGGACACTCAGACGTTGCAAATGAATCTTAACCACGCATGAAGTGTGTGGTTTAGTCGGTTCCAAAGAATAAAAAATCCTAGAACAAGGAAATGAGCTTAAAAGCAAGATGGCCCAAAAGAGGATATGGAAACTCCTAACGAGTAATTTGACAGAATTAATTTTCAAGTTCCAGAAGAACTGATCAGGTACCTGAAATTTGTGGAAATGAGATCTCAATAAATTATGTCAATAATGAAATATGATGGAACCGAAACAAAGTCAATGTTGACAATTTTGTGTGTGTATAATGTAGCGATAAATATGATAAATGGTGAAGAGGATCATGCACCAAAGTCTAATAAGAATTTAGACAAAGCAATGATTGGCCAAAATAGGAAAATGCAATTAAAGCAGAATTAAACTTGCTTTGCAAAGAAAAATGTTTTTCCGACCTATAGTCAATACAACCGAAGAGGTGAATCTAGTTAGACTCGATGTTCAAAGTATTCGCACAAACTTAATATTTGATTTCGAAGATAAATTCACCTGTAGTGAATGCAAGTAATTTTGAAAGGCTCAAATACAACTATGGATGTGTTACAACTTTTTGTATGGCTTATTTGATAGTCATGATTATACGAGGATCCCAGAAGGATCTAATTTTTTTCGAGATTGACTGTTTGGACTCTTGAGATGATTACTCCAATTGAAATAATCCCTCCATGGGATAATATTATCTGCACACATGTGGTATAATCATCTCAATGCATTTTTTAAATTGCTTAAAGAAAGAGATTGATATGAAGGACCTCAAATTATATTTGATGGATTTGGAGGTTGAACCCCTGTGGTTGATCTCTAAATAGAAAATTCTAGAAGGATTGAAGATATAGAGAAATATCTTAAATAAGTATTTCTCCTAAACAAAGTTTTGTCTCGACCTGCAGATCGATCAATTAGCTAATTGAATCATGATAAATTATATCTCTATTGAGTACATGATGCGTGTCTCAAGAAGATATCAAATATCCCGGTCTAGAAGACTTTAAATTAGTGCGCGCATATTACTAGATGTCATATGGATTGATGTGATAATATTATTTGACACATATTAGTGAGATAAAATTTATCACCAACCAAAATACATTAGAACAAAGTGAGACATATTTATTTTATATTTTTACGATTGAATTGAAGCAATTATTTTATGAACATAAGTCCATTAAATTAATCATGTAGATACAAGATAATTTTCTGGTCCAGATCAAGCCAGTTCTGAAGTATATGATTATTTACATATGGCGACATTGAAGCATCATCATGATCTACATAGCAATCTATAGTTATCACTTCCTCATATCATGTTCAAATACCAACAATTCAAGGAAGAAACCCCGAAGATAATACCAACTAATGAGGATATATTACGAAGTATATTGCTTCATATGCATCACGGGGAGAAAATCTAAATGGATATTCTTAAGAGATTCTTCAAACAGGGGGAGAAAAATGTACTCTTTTTTCCTTGTCATGGTTTTGTACTATTGGGTTTTCCACGAAAAGTTTTTAACGAGGCAGTTCCCACATAAAGGATATTGTACTCTTTTTCCTTCATTAAGAATTTTTCCCAGTGGGTTTTTTCTTAGTAAGGTTTTAATGAGGCATATCCTCAATGGACATCCAATGGGGAGTGTTATGAATATTTGGTGGATGTCCATCTCTCCTTAGTCCTTTCATCTTACCTAGGATACTCTATAACTCCCATGAGTATAGAGCTTTCACTCATTCTTATTGCTCTTAACTTTGTGCTCGTAAGTTACAAGATTTGTATCCTATAAATAGGACTTATATGGCAATGTAAATGACACATTCAAGAATAGAATGCAAATGCTCTCTTCTTCTCTCATTCTCTTTTTCTATTTCTTCTTTTGTTATTATTTTTTGGTTGAGATAATTTTTGGTTAAAAAAGAATAAATAATAAAATAAAATAACTAAATAAATAAAAACGAAAAAAAAACAAAATCAGTTTATTTGTTTTTTTAAAAAAAAAATGTTTTATTTACCCTTTTTTATTAGTTGCTAGGAAAATTTTTATGAAGTGTTTTTTGGTATTTGGTATAAAAAGATCTATTAATTATTTAGAGAAATACTTTACCTTAAATCCTTTTTTTGATTCTTTTGATACCTAATCCTTTTTTTTTTATATTAAAAGAAAAATTGCTATATTTCTTATTGCTATTATTTTGATGACAACTATTATTGTTGATAAAAAAAGACATTGCTCACATTTCCAATAAGAATCGATGCATAAAAACTCAAATGGGTGATTATAACAAAATGACAAATATGATGCTATATTAGTAACATTTTAATTCCTATTGTCACCATAGGCCCTTAAAAAAAATAGAAAGTAAAGATAATAAAAAGAAATATATCAAATGCATATGGGAGAAGGAGCATCATATGAGCAATAACAACATAGTACTTGTTTTGACAAAATATATATGAACTAATCTAAAATATGAGTAACCTAAACAATGGCTTTTTGGACCATATCAAAAATAAATATTTGCAAAGAACTAAGGATGAGATGAAATTATTACCAAATGTTCTTTGGACAAATAAACTCCTTCACGGATCCTTCAACAACAAAAGGATAAAAAACTATGAAAATTTTAAGGAAGAAGAAAAAAAAAAGAAGAACGAAAACTCTCTCTCACTAAAACTTCAACCGATCCGCTTTTGCTTCCTCTTGCTCCTAAAACTTCAAGACTTCGAATTCTCCTCTCTTTTCTCTCAAGAAAAAAAAAACCGACCTCCTCTCTTCAAAAATGTAGCCCATATTTATACTAAAAACTTGAGTTGAGAGGTAGAAGTGATGTTTGCTTCTTTTCTTTTCTTTGATGGAGTGTGGGAGTGTATGAGAGAAAGAGGATTGAGTGTGGGAATGAGAGGGAGAGGAGGATTCGTGAGATGAAAGAGGGAGAGCATGTGTGAGGGAGAGGTATGTGTGTGCTAGGGGTTGGTGAGTGAGAGTGATGTGAGGGATTGAGTGAAGAAGAAAAAAAATGAAGTTTAGTATTTGGTGGAGAGGGGTATGCGTGGAGGTTGGAGAATGGAGAACAAAGATGAAGTGAAGTGTGAAATGAGAGAGGGAGTGATGAGTGAAATGTGTGGTGTTGTGTATGATGGAGTGAGAGAGGGAAGAGAGAGGGAAGGGAAACGTGAGAATAGGGAAAGGGGAGAGAGAGAGCCGTTGGGGAGAGGGAAGAGGAGTGCATGGGGAAGGGAAAAATGGGGAAGTGGGAAGTGTGTGGGAAGAGTGAAGTTGCAATTTCCAAGGAGGAAAAAGGGGGAAAGTGGCCGAATTTTTAGGGAGGAGAGAGGGGATGAATGTAGTCGAATTTTAAGGCTAGGGGGGGAGTGAATGTGGACACATTTTAGGGTTAAGGGGGGAGGTATGCGAATTAGGGTTAGAAGAGGAGGGATTTTAGGGTTTTGGTGAGTTGGGTTGTGGGTTATGGGTTGGATATGGGTTAGGTTTTGGACATGGGTTAGGCGAATTGGGTTAGGAAGGAGTTGGGTGTTGGGTTAGGAAGGGGTTGGATTGGGTTTGGTGGAGGAATGGCCCAATCTTGATTGCACCTCTAATCTTTTTTTAACAAATCCCCCTATTTCCTCCTTGGCTTATTTTTTGTTTCTTTACTTCTAAATAAAATATTTTTTTTTTTGATAATTAAAACTCATAGCAATAAAAACAAGAAAATAATACATGACATAAAAAAAAGATTATTAATTTTAATAAATAAAATCTCTCAATTATGATCGGACAAAATTAGGGTATTACAGCTGCCCCTCTTTATTTATATTTTGCTAGGAAATCGGATGGGTTCCAAATTTCTCGAGAAAAATAGAAATAAAGATCAAAAGACGCTAATTTTGTCCAGACTGAGGTTTTTTGGTTTTTTTTTTTTTTTTTTTTTTTTTTTTTTTTTTGAAACTTATGACAACCGGGTTGACTTAGAAAGAAAGTAAATAAGGATCGTTGGGGATCTGAAGGAGCACTGGGGCTCTGATGGTCTAGTTCAAAATCGATGCTTGACGCATCGACTTGAGTTCGACTGAGGGACCGTCGGGGTCTGAAGGGCATGCCTAAGCCTGAGGGACTGATGGGTCCGAAGGAGCGCAACTAGCTTATGGTACTAGTGATACGGTCTGTATGTGGGGTGGCCCTTTTTCCGAGCGGCCGCGAAGGACGTACACCGAGTCTTAGGCTGACACAGCTAGTCTGAAGGACCTGGGGTCGGGCGATCCGTCGCGCTCAGTGTCGACTTAGTGATCTGGTGGTATGGTTCGAAGTCGTTGCTTGGACGTGTTGATTCGAATTGACCTGAAGGACCTGGGGTCGGATGATCCGTCGTGCTCAGTGTCGACGTAGTGATCTGGTGGTATGGTTCGAAGTCGTTGCTTGGACGAGTTAATTCGAATTGACCTGAAGGACCTGGGGTCGGATGATCAGTCGTGCTCAGTGTCGACGTAGTGATCTGAAGGTAGAGTTTGAAGTCGTTGCTTGGACGTGTTGATTCAAACTGAACTGAAGGACTTGGGGTCGGTTGATCGGTCGGTTGCTCGATAACGCGACATGCGATCTGGATTGAAGGACCGCTGTTGGTCTGAGGGATCTCTGCTAGACTTGGTGCTAACATTGTGATTCAGTTTGATGTAGGATCGATGCTCGTTAAAAACTGGAAGGACCGACACTTAAAGTTGAAAAACAGCAGATGCTATGCATATGACATGCATGTAATGTATGCATGAGTGATGATTGGTTTTGAGTGGAATGATGAATGAAATGTAATGGATGACTTTTGTTGTTTTTTTTTCCTTTTTTTTTTTGCTTTTGTTTCTTTTCTTTTTTTTTTTTTTTACTATTTTTGCTCTTTTGCTCTTGCTCTTTTGCTCTTTCTTGTCTCTTTCGCTTTGCTCTTTTGCTCTTTTGCTCTTGCTCTTTTGCTCTTGCTCTTTTGCTCTTGCTCTTTTGCTCTTTCTTGCCCCTTCTTGTTGATCAACTCGCAGGACTTTCGACGTAAGATACGGGAGTTGCCCAAAGTAGTGCTATTGAAGTGCGGCCTATTGTTATCATTCGCCTTTTTGAAGTGATCTTGCATGTATTTATCTTTTTTTGCAATTTTATTTATGAGAGATTGCCTCGTTTATGTGACCTTTAGAAATTCCGTAATAAGCTGTAATGCTTTTAGTCATGCACATGTTTCACAATTCAATATCGCTTATCATAAAATGTCATTTCAAAACAAGGGAAAATAAAGAAGAAGGGAAAGTGTTTGACATTAAGACTGGAGCCGAGTGTGCGAAAGGGACACTGGCTTGAGAGTATATTAAGAATTTTGAAATAAACGAAAAGGCAAAAATACTAAGCAGATCTTTGGGTAGTTAGTGTCCTTGAAGTAACAATGTTGGCCGCCCATGACCTCGATCAATTCACTATCCGGCTTTTGTTGGTTGCCTAAACATTTACTTTGTCCAGCTTCCTGACCCTAATTTTTGCCTGGATTGCCCCTTTGGGTTTTCAATCCACCGGGTCGCTCTAATTTTTGCCTAGGCCGCCCCTTCGGGTTTTCAGCATAGCGAGCTTGTTTTTCTTGGCTCATTTTTTTTCTTATCTTTATATGCATTTTTAGGCATAGTATTTGACCGCATCAGAATTCATCGGGAGTGGGACGTCTTCGCCCTCTACTTTCATGGGGGTTAGGGCCCCTCCAGAGAATGATTTCTTTACCGCATAAGGTCCTTCATAATTCAAGGGTCCATCTTCCACGGGGATCCTTTTGGATGGGTATGATTTTCTTGGGCACCAAGTCTCCTTGAAATTGTCAGGGATGAACCCTTTTCTGTTAATCTTTCTTTGCTCTTTTCTGACATGACGCATAACAACCATCCTTTTGTTTGATAAGGTTTAATGGAAGTGCTACTTTCATTGCACGGGGTTGCCCCTGTTGAAGTGTGAAACAAGTTCTGATCTCTGTGTAAGGTAAAAAGGAGCGTTTGAAGGTTACTATCATCTCTGATATTCTTTGTTTGTCGCCGCAACTGCCTCATTCATTTTTGGGTGGTACGAGGATGGTTTATGATGTTCGACTTGGGGTCTCCACACAAAATTTTCCCCACTGTTCGATGATCTTGCTTGGAAGGTTGTAACGACAGACCAAATTCATTAACAATCACTGATTTTCTTACACCGGTGGGTATCTTGTGTTAGACAAAGTGATGCGAGCGAATTTTCTTGATTCGCTGTCCTTTTGGTGTGATGTTCATTCTAACACCTTTTTGCCTTCTCTCGTTCCCAAGTTAATCATCTCACTTGATTCCACGCGAAGCTGGACCACTTCATCTTCCTGCTTCATTATTCTCATTACCTCTAGAGGAGTTTTCCCAGTTATCTTCTACATCTTCCTTAGTTTGGGCTGATCGAAGTTAGGATATGGGTCAACGATGTTGTTATTTTCAAGGACAAATTATTTAGATCTGCATTAGTAGAAATTGAAAGAGGATGGAGGAAGAAGCGAATCGAGCGAATGAGCGAAGAAGTTTATGGCAAAATTCAAAATGCTATTTTATTAATATTGATATTGAAAAGAAACATGTGTGCCCTTATTGAAATGTCCTAAGGCCTTGGGCAGAGCCATAGGATTGCATTACAAGAAAATTACTTTGAACTAAAAATCACAAGAAAATCGACGGTCTCCCAATTCATAAGTGCTTTAGATGCAGGATAACAGCGCACAAGGATGATGATGTCTTCTCTAGCATTTTGAACGCCTTCAATAGCATTGACAAATGACTCTTCATGCCCCTAGAAAGGGGTTATTGCCTTCATTGAAGTCCAGCCATTTGGATTCGATCAGATCCTGAATCACATGTCTCAGCGCCTTGCAGTTTTCCACTGAATGCCCAATTGCTCCTGCGTGAAAATCGCATGTGGCATTTGGGTCGTAGCCCCTCGGGAAAGGAGGTTCAATAGGTCTCATCGGGCGGGGGGAGATTAAGTTGTGACTGGTGAGGTGGTTGAACATGTCTGAGTAGGATACGGGAATTGGATCAAACGGTACATGTTTCCTTTCTGGATAGTTTGGTGGCCCATGGATTCCATTGGTTTGGGTAGATAAGTGCAGGGCTTGGGGACGGTTTTTGGAAGCGTAAGAGGCTTTCCCTGGTCCTGTTATGGAATTGGTTTCTCCTTCATCGTTTTCGGTTGAACCGTGAGTAATTTTCCCGTTTCTCATTCCGCTTTCTAACCTTTCCCCTATGGTGACCATGTCTGAGAAGTTAGAGGATACACTCCCAATCAACCTGTCATAGAAGGGTGACTGCAAAGTGTCCCTGAACATAGATACCATCTCCTTTTCCAGTAAAGGTGGTGCCACCTGTGCTGCTAGTCCTCTCCAACGTTGGGCGTACTCCCTGAATGATTCATGGTTTCCTTTCACCATATTCTGCAACTGTAATCTATCAGGAGCTATATCGATGTTGTATTTATATTGCTTGAGGAAAGCATCGGCCAGATCTTTCCAACATCGAATGTGGTTGCGTTCCAACTGCATGTACCATCTTGAAACTGCCCCAGCTAGACTGTCCTGGAAGTAGTGAATGAGTAGTTTATCATCATGTGCAAAGGCGGCCATTTTTCTACAATACATGGTCAGATGGCTAGCAGGACAGGTTACACCCGTGTATTTATCAAAGTCTGGCACCCTGAATTTGGGGGGAATGACCACATTAGGGACGAGACACGAGCCATAAGCGTCGGTTGCCCCAATATTGGATCCTTCAACTGCTCTCAATCGTTCCTCAAGTATTTGTAGTTTGTCTTTGCCTTGAGGGTTCTCCATAGAGTAATTGTGAGGACGTCCACTCATACCATAGTAAGGATGAATCATCGGTACCATGGCTGGGTTCACATTTGGGGTATGTGAATGAGTGGGGTTCCTGAGAGTGGGACTCTGAGCTTGAGTGTTATCTACCAGCGGTGGAGGGCAGCTAAGTGGGAGTCCTTGCGGTACGACGACGGGGTTCGGGTTTTGAACTTGTGGTTCCCCCGAATCGTGATCCGTTGGTGTAGGCTGTTGTTGGCCCGCGACTCCTGAGGGACCGTCTTCTGGATTAGCATTGACTGTCGGAGGTTGTGGAAGTCTGTAAGGAGGCCATATGTAACATTGGTCATCAGTCCCAGTGGGGTGCACCATATGCGGGATCCCGAGTCCATTGGGGGGAGGAGGGTCGGTCGCTTGATTTTCCGTGTTCCCAGCGGGGACATCTTCACTTGTGTCCCTTCCCCTCAAAGCTTGTAGAACCTTCAAGATTTCAGCTATCTGTTCTTTTATCCCATCTATTTCTGCCCTAAGCTCTTGATTGCCTAGGTTCTGAGGTGGATTGCCTTGATCCGGGTTATCTTGAGGCGGATTGTCCTGATTTTCTTCCATGTTTCTAGCCTGAGAACGAGTCCAATATCGATGTGGACGCACCAGCTTGCCTTCTCTTTTTTTTCTCTGTTGATAGGGTACATGATATGAGTATATGAATGGATGAAAATATGAGTGATGCATGGACAATTGAATGAATGGGAACATGTATGTGTATGCTTAATGAAATGAATGCATGTAAAGGCTTTTATCATTTTTTTTTGAAATAATGATTCTGTATGATGGATGAACGAAGAATGATGTTGCACGTGTTAAAAAAGAAGTTTTTTTTTGGTGATTCAATTTTGAGAAAACATTAACTATGTGTCTCATCATATACACGTAAAAAGGAAAAGGAGATAGATGATTTTTTTTTATGGCTTAATGATTTTTTTTTTAAAAAAAAATCTGCGATGATGCAGCGGGTAGGTGAATTGCCCTTGTGTCCTAAACAGGTTAGGTCTTATATACAGGTTACGGTCTAGGGCTACTTGTGTGATCAATCTCTCAGGCGGCTCTAATCACTTCCTCACAAGGGTCTCCAGAGCTGAAATCTCCTTCATGATATGACCCACAACGATAGCGAGCTACCTGGTGTGGGATATCACGAAAGAGCGTACTCTGGCTGAGGCTTTCGTGAGAGTCAGACAGATAAAATCCAGAATGACTGACACTAATCGCCTCCACTCGTCCTAGGTTTTTTGTTCAGACCCGGGTATAGGGCCCCGCTCAAGAGTGTGTGCAATAAACAAGTGTAATAGATGTGTGTGATATAAGCAACCTAAACTACCCGTGCTGCAAAAGAAATACAGATAATAGTGCAAAGGTTTTCTACCCTAAGGTTCAATAAAGCAAATAAATAGATAAATAAAAAAGACATGCGAATAGTAGGGCTAAGGGTAAATAAAGTACTAAACTAACAAATATCTACACATTTAACTAAATTAGGCTTGACCCTCTTAAATAATCCCCAGTGGAGTCGCCAGCTGTAGCGACCGAAAAATCCGGAGGAGGGATCCTTCGTTGTTTTGAACAATGGAGCCGCCATCAATATTTATTTTTAGGAAAACATTGAAAAAACCTTTGTTTTTGGGTTCGGGGGTCGATTAAGTGCGGGGAAGGTACTAGCACCCCGCAACATCCTAAAAAAGGTTACCTTTTAATTTAATGTGTAGAAAAAAATTAGTTTAAAGAAAACATTTTAATTTACCCTTTTTATTATTTAAAAAAACGGAAAGGAAGACTTAATAAAAAATTTAGTTTTTTGCGCTTGACAGGAGTGGGCCCCCGCTCCTACGTATCTCCGGGTGCGATGGAGAAATCAAAGCTACGTAGTTCTCGGGTAGAAAATATTTGTGTGTTGGTATTTTTTATTTATTGAAGAGTTTTTGCGAAAACTAGAGGCCGTTCATGGTGACCAAACAGATAAATCCAGAGTGGTCACCACTGATGGCTTATTCGAAAAAGAAGGTGTTTACCGCGTTCAAACGAGCGAGGCCCAGAGTGACCGCTATAGACAACCGGTTTGTGATTGAGCGCTTGTTTATTTGAAAATGTGTATTGGAAAACGTTTTCTAAAAAGGAGCTGAAAATTTCTTGACGTTTAGGCGGGTGTTCATGATGATCAAACGAGTAATCTCAGAGTGGTCACCGCTACTAATCCGCTTTGGAAATAAAGGTTGTTCCTATCGGTCAAACAAGCTAGGCTCAGAGTAACCGTTGGTAACAACATATTTTTGTGTGAGTTTGGTTGTTTGAAATAAAGAAAAAAATGGTTTGGAAACCACGCGGTATAAATAAAAGCGGAATGGGTGATGGAAAGGGGGGTGCGAACAACAGGGGCGTTGTATCAAAAATGGGGGTGTTGACAGCGTTTTGACGCTAAAAATGATTGTTGGGGATGCAAATAGCGTTTTGACGCTAAAAATGATTGTCGGGGGTGCAAAAAGCATTTTGACGCTAAAAATGATTGTTGAGGATGCAAATAGCGTTTTGACGCTAAAAATGATTGTTGGGGATGCAAATAAAAGGAGGGTTGTATTAGTAAAAAAGGGGTGTAAACAGTGAGAAGGATTGCGTTTTAAAAGAGGGGGGTGCAGAAAATGAAGCCCAATTCGCATGGGAGGGCTGTATTAGTAAAATGGGGTGTTATGCTTGGGCCTGGGGGGTGTAAATAACAATCTACTTGTTTCTTAAAAAAAGTTTTACTTACCACTCCCTTTTTTACTAATGAAAGCCTTTTGTTCTTCTTTTTTTTTTTTTGAGATACTTTTGTTATTATTTTTTGGTTGAGATAATTTTTGGTTAAAAAAGAATAAATAATAAAATAAAATAACTAAATAAATAAAAACGAAAAAAAAAACAAAATCAGTTTATTTGTTTTTTTAAAAAAAAAATGTTTTATTTACCCTTTTTTATTAGTTGCTAGGAAAATTTTTATGAAGTGTTTTTTGGTATTTGGTATAAAAAGATCTATTAATTATTTAGAGAAATACTTTACCTTAAATCCTTTTTTTGATTCTTTTGATACCTAATCCTTTTTTTTTTATATTAAAAGAAAAATTGCTATATTTCTTATTGCTATTATTTTGATGACAACTATTATTGTTGATAAAAAAAGACATTGCTCACATTTCCAATAAGAATCGATGCATAAAAACTCAAATGGGTGATTATAACAAAATGACAAATATGATGCTATATTAGTAACATTTTAATTCCTATTGTCACCATAGGCCCTTAAAAAAAATAGAAAGTAAAGATAATAAAAAGAAATATATCAAATGCATATGGGAGAAGGAGCATCATATGAGCAATAACAACATAGTACTTGTTTTGACAAAATATATATGAACTAATCTAAAATATGAGTAACCTAAACAATGGCTTTTTGGACCATATCAAAAATAAATATTTGCAAAGAACTAAGGATGAGATGAAATTATTACCAAATGTTCTTTGGACAAATAAACTCCTTCACGGATCCTTCAACAACAAAAGGATAAAAAACTATGAAAATTTTAAGGAAGAAGAAAAAAAAAAGAAGAACGAAAACTCTCTCTCACTAAAACTTCAACCGATCCGCTTTTGCTTCCTCTTGCTCCTAAAACTTCAAGACTTCGAATTCTCCTCTCTTTTCTCTCAAGAAAAAAAAAACCGACCTCCTCTCTTCAAAAATGTAGCCCATATTTATACTAAAAACTTGAGTTGAGAGGTAGAAGTGATGTTTGCTTCTTTTCTTTTCTTTGATGGAGTGTGGGAGTGTATGAGAGAAAGAGGATTGAGTGTGGGAATGAGAGGGAGAGGAGGATTCGTGAGATGAAAGAGGGAGAGCATGTGTGAGGGAGAGGTATGTGTGTGCTAGGGGTTGGTGAGTGAGAGTGATGTGAGGGATTGAGTGAAGAAGAAAAAAAATGAAGTTTAGTATTTGGTGGAGAGGGGTATGCGTGGAGGTTGGAGAATGGAGAACAAAGATGAAGTGAAGTGTGAAATGAGAGAGGGAGTGATGAGTGAAATGTGTGGTGTTGTGTATGATGGAGTGAGAGAGGGAAGAGAGAGGGAAGGGAAACGTGAGAATAGGGAAAGGGGAGAGAGAGAGCCGTTGGGGAGAGGGAAGAGGAGTGCATGGGGAAGGGAAAAATGGGGAAGTGGGAAGTGTGTGGGAAGAGTGAAGTTGCAATTTCCAAGGAGGAAAAAGGGGGAAAGTGGCCGAATTTTTAGGGAGGAGAGAGGGGATGAATGTAGTCGAATTTTAAGGCTAGGGGGGGAGTGAATGTGGACACATTTTAGGGTTAAGGGGGGAGGTATGCGAATTAGGGTTAGAAGAGGAGGGATTTTAGGGTTTTGGTGAGTTGGGTTGTGGGTTATGGGTTGGATATGGGTTAGGTTTTGGACATGGGTTAGGCGAATTGGGTTAGGAAGGAGTTGGGTGTTGGGTTAGGAAGGGGTTGGATTGGGTTTGGTGGAGGAATGGCCCAATCTTGATTGCACCTCTAATCTTTTTTTAACAAATCCCCCTATTTCCTCCTTGGCTTATTTTTTGTTTCTTTACTTCTAAATAAAATATTTTTTTTTTTGATAATTAAAACTCATAGCAATAAAAACAAGAAAATAATACATGACATAAAAAAAAGATTATTATTTTTAATAAATAAAATCTCTCAATTATGATCGGACAAAATTAGGGTATTACAAACATTTACCAATTTAAATATTTACTTTCTAAAAACATTTTTATTTTGGATTGGGCCAAAAACTGCTTTGGGTTGGGTCTCAATGATTGACTAAATCGCCTTAAACGCATAGAAGTCATATACCCACGCGCGTCATGAGATCAGATCCAACGATGGACTGCATCCCACACCAAAGCCAACAATGGCCTTGTTGGAACTTGTTTGTAAATTGAAAAAAGAAGTCTCACGTTGGAAAGAATAGGCACTTTAAGAGTACTTATAAGTCTGGAGATTGACACCTTGATCGGGCCTGGACTTGGCCTAAGTGGTGTAATAATGGTTTAACGTGTGACTTGATCACCAAACTGCCAACGATCATATCCTTAACTTGCGTAACAAGTTGCGACCAGATACATGAATAGTCAAATTTCTTAATTGTCTCACACGATTTGACCAGATCAAATAGTCGTTGCGTTTTTGCTCCAACTGTTACTTGCTCACCAAATCGCTATAACATTCTCCTATAAATAGAGACCTTTACTCAATTTTCATATTGCCCTGAAAACTTGAAGCAGTACTGAGTTTTATTATCTTCTCTCTCTATTTTCGTTCCTTCATATAATTGGAGTGGTCTTCGTACCATATTCGAGTAGTCTTAGAACCATAATACGATAGTGAATTTTTTGAACGAAATTCTATCGTGAAGTGAAATTTCGAAACAGTTTTGACTGGGGCCAGATACACATGCATTCACTCACTTCTCACTCTGAATCAATACTGAGGCAACAAAAGTTCACAACAATTTGGAGAGTTTATACGGTTGAAATTGATGGTTAATGAATTATACAACAAGACATTGCAACTTACTAACCATCCACAAACACAAATAGTGCTTTCGAACAACACAAACACAAATAACCATATTTTTTAGGTTTAAATAGTTTTTACCCCCTGCAAATATACCCATTATCCAGTTACCCCCCTGCAAAAAAAAAGGTTTAAAAAACACCTTGTAAAATGTAACGTTATCCAGTTACCCCCCCTGCTGTTAACTTTTCTGTTAAAAAAATGTAAAATGTAATTTTATCCAGTTACCCCCCTGACGTCAGTGCCACGTGTCACCATATTATTGGGTCTCTGTGACACGTGGCACTGACATGTGCCACGCCAGCAACCAATGGATGGCTGCCACGTGGCAGTGTTGTTAATTCAAAATAAATCTTTAAAATGCCTAAAGTGAGACTTGAACCCATGACCCCTTACTCACACCCACAACTCCTAACCATTGAGCCAAATTAGTACTTGTGATTATTAACTCATCTACTAATATATATTACATCATTGCCAATTAAATTTAAAAAAAATCTGGGTTGTTCTTCATCATCATCACCCAGCAACCAAAACAATCTCTCCCTAAATCAATCAACAATTCCAGATCTGACAACGAATCAACAACCAAAACAAATCTACAGATCCGAAGATTAAAACATTAAACGAAAACGAAAACGAAATCTACGAAGCCTACGAAATTTACAGATCTGAAGATTAAAAGAAGCCTAAAAAACGACAATGAAAACTTGCGTTTCTGGGTTTTGATTCTTGATGATTCTTGATGATTTTCGTGAAGGTCAGCGCCCAGTAGTTCCTAGCCTGACAATCGCGAATGGAAGGTTGGGTTTCCAGATTGGGTTTTGATGATTCTTGAAGGTCAGCGCCCAGTAGTTCTTGATGATTCTTGATGATTCTTGATGAATTGATTTTCGTTTTAATTTGATTGAAGGTTGTGTTTTTCGATTTTCTGAAGATGCGTTTCTGAAGATGGAAGGTTGGGTTTCCAGTTTTTTTTTTAAATTTAAGTGGCAATGATGTAATATATATTAGTAGATGAGTTAATAATCACAAGTACTAATTTGGCTCAATGGTTAGGAGTTGTGGATGTGAGTGTTGCGCCCGAAAAATCCGGTTTGGGACTTTTCGTTTGACAACGTGGAAAAAGTTTGGAGCCGCCACCAATATTTTAATTTTAAGACCAAAACATTGAAAAAAGGTCTTTTAAACAAGGCGGATGGTCTTTTGAAAACTAGAGATGTAGGTTCGGGGGTCGGTTAGGTACGGGGAAGGGATTAGCACCCCGCACCTCCTTTCTACCGAAAGGGAACCATTAACTTGATGTGTGGTTTGGACAAAAGTTTGAGTTTGAAAGCGGTTTGTTCTACTTCTTTTCTTTTCTTTGCTTTTCTTTTTATTTCATTTGAGAAATTGTTTTATTGAAAACGGGGGGAAGAAGAATATTTTTGGTATCTTTGAAAAGCGGAACAAAACAAAGATTTTTTAAAAGGGTGCTTGACGGGCTGTGACCCGCTCCTACGTACCCTCACTGGAAGAGGGATCAAAGCTACGTAGTTCTCGGGTTTTGGTTTTTGAAAAAGGATTGAGCTTTCGCGAAGACCGAACAACAACGATTAAAATGGTCTCGCTACTAACTCCTTTTGAAAATGAAATCATCATTAATGACCTAATCGGCAACGGCGCGATTGATGTTTAATGACAATTGGTTTATTTTTGAGAAATGAATAAGTTTTCGAAAATGGGATAGAGCTTTTGCGAAGACCGAACAACAACGGTTAGAATGGCCTCACTACTAACTCTTTTTGAAAACAATATCATCATTAACAACCTAATCGGCAACGGCGCGATTGATGTTTATTGACAATTGGTTTATTTTTGTTTTGAAAGTAAAAGTTTCTTTTTGTTTTGAAATGATTTTAGGAAATAGGTTTTAGAAAAGGAGTAGAACATTTCAAGTCAATTCTAAATCCATAACCAAATGCAAATGAATGAATAATACTCAAACAAACATGGACATATCATTCATTAACCAAGATTAAACATGCCCATACAATCAAAGGATTCAATTATTAAAGATGCAAAACAAAGTTCTCAAAGTAATTGTGTGTGTGCAAGAAGGATTGTATTTACTCTAATGGCTCTATGCTACAACATGCATGTAGACTTACGTCTCCATTAGGAGGTCATACAAGTGGAGAGGAGGGTACACAATCAAGTCAAGACATTTACATGGCATCAAGAACAAGTGAATACAATTGATTGTAAACATAGAGTATTCTAAGTTAAATGATTGAATATGTAAGCAATGATGCATGCTTAGGTAAGCATGTAAGTGCATGAGTGTACAAGGAATGGATGCATAGCACTTTATTTATGGATGGATGACATACAAGGATGCATAAGAGGATGCAAGAGATATAAGCATATGAGGATGCATGAGAGTGTCACATAAACTAAGTATGAATGAAGATGCATGAATGTGAAAATGTTTTGGGTATTTTTGCAAGTTGATAAGTTATAAAACTTTAAGTAAAAAGTTAGTGAAAAGTAAAGTAAAAATGCATGAAGTAAATGGTAATTAATTAATGAGATGGTAAAGTAAAAATGCATGAGGTAAATGGTAATTATTTAATGAGATGGTAAAGTAAAAATGCATGAGGTAAATGGTAATTATTTAATGAGATGGTAAAGTAAAAATGCATGAGGTAAATGGTAATTATTTAATGAGATGGTAAAGTAAAAATGCATGGGGTAAATGGTAATTATTTAATGAGATGGTAAAGTAAAAATGCATGAGGTAAATGGTAATTATTTAATGAGATGGTAAAGTAAAAATGCATGAGGTAAATGGGAAGTGGTAAAATCTTTTTATGTTTTAGTAAAAAAATTAATGAAGTGGTAAAAACCAAAGTAGTAAAATATTTTTATGTTTTGGTAAAAAATTAATGAATGGTAAAGTAAAATGGTAAAAAGTAAATAAACACAATTACATAACTTGCACTTGCCCAAACACAATCAAAATGACAATTTTCAAGCAATCAAAGAGGGTAAAAATAGGCCTTATGGCCGAATGCATAGCAAGGAAAACTCAAGCACGAATTTCATCATGTTCTTGCAACCAAATCACATCAATGAGCATATGAACATAAACCCTAGGATCTACCCATACATTTGATGCTCAAACAAATGTCATTCCATCATTTATTTCAACTCAAAATCAAAGGAAATGCAAGAACAATAAAAACCCTAATTTCTACCTATGAACCTCAAAGCATAGTTGGCTAGATCCACTTTTTTATTTAACTTAAACACCATAAATGAACAAAGAAATGCATGAACCACTAAAAACACTACATGGCCGAAACCTTTTTTGAAAGAAAGTGATGTTTTATTTCATGAACTTTAGTGAAAAATGTGTAGAAATGCAAGGAAAATTATTCAAACACAAGAATCTTCCCTTCAAGGCCAAGGACCCATCTCAAACACCCAAGGCTCCCAATGTCCTTGTCCAATAATGTTTGAAATGAGTCCTCAAAGCTTCTTTCAAGAAGGAAAGAGTAGTAGAAGAGAGATTACATAATGAAAATTAAAGAAAATGCAAGGGTTTGTGAGCTTACCTCTAGATCTTGCTTGAAATGAAGAAGAAGATCAAAATAGAAACCAAGAACACTTGAACCTCCTCTTGAATCCCACGAAAATCACTTGATCTTGAAGGATTTGATGATGAAATTTGAAGATAATGCAAGATTAGAAGTGGATCTAGTGTAGGAATCAAGAATAATGAAGTTTGGATGGTTGAAAATTGAAGAATTGGTGGTGGAAATGGTGGGAGGTGGTCTTGGGTTTGAGAGGGGAGGAGGAGAGGAATTGTGGTCTGATTGTGTGCTAGGGTAAAATGAGGATGCCCCCCTTTTGGTTTCTTATTTTTGGGTTTTATATGAGATGCAAAATTAAGGGTATATAGGACATTGTGCTTTTGCCAACCATTGAGATTTGAGATAGAATTTGAATCAAGGGCCAAGATTGGAATGCACATGGATTAGGGACAAAGAGAAAACACAAATGAGTGAGGAATGGCTGGTGTCATATGAAATTGAAGAGTTTTTTGTACACAAAGATTGTTGAGGGCAATTAGGTCAATTTGCACATAATTGTAGCCTAGGATTTGATCTAGAATTTTAATCAATGGCTAGGAATACAACTCACATGGATTAAGGGTGTTGAAGAAACACAAATGAGGGTGAAAGGAGGGCTGAAATTCGCAGCCATGAGGAGGGAAGGAGAGGGAAAAAATGCAAGTTGTCACAAAATAGTACATTTTGTCTTATTGAGGACACTTCCCTTTTTTGAGTTTTTTTTTAATTTGAAATTTTGGGCATGGGAAATAATGGGAATGCAACTATTGAAAATGTGGCACATGTTTTTGGGCACCATAAAATATTCCCTCTAGTCACCCATGACAATAAAAATTGTCACTTAAGAATTGAGGAATATTTAATGGTCCTTTTTATTTTTCTATGCACTAAAAATGGAAAAATACATTTTTAATTATTTTGACTAGGGTTTTCTTTCTAAAAAATTGTACAAAAATTATCCTTGATAGAATAAAAATGTACTTTTTGTGGATGTGCATTTTTTGCGAGAGAATCATCTTTTTACGAAAAATGACCAAAATGCCCTTTTTGACCCTAAAACCCTAATTTGCTTAAAAAGTGCACTCCAACCCTAAAAATGACTTTAAAGACCTTGTAATGACTTCTAAGACCCAAAATGCAATGCATAATGCTCCTCACTCCTCAATTTATTTATTTTTTGGGGAAAATTAGGGTTTTGACCTAAGCCGGACAAAATTGGGGTATGACAGTGAGTTAGGGGTCATGGGTTCAAGTCTCACTTTAGGCATTTTAAAGATTTATTTTGAATTAACAACACTGCCACGTGGCAGCCATCCATTGGTTGCTGACGTGGCACATGTCAGTGCCACGTGGCAGTGGTGACATAGATGCTGACGTGGCATGTCAGTGCCACGTGTCACAGAGACCCAATAATATGGTGACACGTGGCACTGACGTTAGGGGGGTAACTGGATAAAATTACATTTTACATTTTTTTAACAGAAAAGTTAACAGCAGGGGGGTAACTGGATAACGTTACATTTTACAAGGTGTTTTTTAAACCTTTTTTTTGCAGGGGGGTAACTGGATAATGGGTATATTTGCAGGGGGTAAAAACTATTTAAACCTATTTTTTATTGTTACTGAATTGTACCTTGCCTTTACTCGGGTAGGTCCGAGACTGCAGTCGGTAGGGCTCCTGCTATCCAGGTCGGGTCACAGAGCCAACCTCAGGTGTGAGAATTTCAGAGTGAAGCGGGAATGAGCGTATACCTTTTTCAACTAGGCGGACCACGTATTTATAGACACTGTGCCAGCCCTGGTCCGTTAGATTGATTGGACAGATCTAAGCTGTTGATGTATGATGGTCATAGATGAGTTGAATTGTACTGGATATGGACCCTGGCTATTGGGCTAACCCAAGGCCCCTGGCCGGAGTGAGCCTCGTGGCCCAATCCAGAAGAGTTATTAACTACAATTTTCCGGTGTATGTTTGAACACAAATGTAGTTAATATATAATAGGCTAAAGTGCTCCCGGGGTCCCTTATCTTTATTTAAAATAACGATTTGGTCATTTATCTTTTTTTTGTCCCAAATCAGTCCTTTATGTTTTAAATTTTTGACACATAAATCCTTTTCTGTACCAAATCAGTCCTTTATGTTTCAAATTTTTAACACATAAATCCTTTTTTTTGACACATAAATCAGCACTGTTAACGGAAAAGGATTTTTGTGTCAAAAATTTGAAAGATAAAGGACTTATTTGGGACAAAAAAAACATAAAGGACTAATTCGTTACTTTAAATAAAGATAAGGGACCCCGGGAGCACTTTAGCCTATATAATATGTATATTTGATTTGATGACTTGAAAGTCATACAAGTATTTGTAGATGCTTTGAATGGTGATTATGGATATCATCTATATTTGATTTTTTTGGTGGAAGATATCATGTATATTTGAAATCCTTAAAAATGATGAATGACGTTCAGAATCGCAGTTGGTTTCTTTTAGTGGATTTTTTTATATCAGAGTTTCTTTTTGTGGATAATTTATTAGTTACGAACACTAGTACAAAAAAGACACTTAGTATCGGTTGTTTTAGACATTTAGCATCGGTTATTCGACGATGCTAAATCCCTCGATGTTAAATAACCGATGCTAAATGTCACTTTTAACATTGGTTGCTCAAATAACCGATGCTAAATATCCATTTCATCACTTTTTTTTGTTGTCTGAAAATGACATTTAGCATCGGTTATTTGAAACAATCGATGCTAAATGTCATTTTTGATAAAAAAAATGACATTCAGCATCGTTTGTTTCAAACAACCGATGCTAAATGTCATTTATTGATACATTTAGCATCAGTTGTTTGAAACAACCGATGCTAAATGTCATTTTCTTGATAAAAAATGACATTTAGCATCATTTGTTGAAATCCCAACGAACAAGTTGCATGATTCACACAATTATATCAAGCTGCTTTTACAATTATCAATCTTAGAGCCACGACACACATAACAAACTTTAAAAACAAAAACAAAGATAACAAACAAAACTTCAGTTTTTCCTCAGTTGTTAAGTTTTTAAACTTCAAGTAAAACTTAACTAAAATTCAACATTATAATCTTAACTTGAACAAATTATTCATACACAGATTACATCAAATTTCAACATTATAATCTTAACTTGAACAAATATCAAATTTTCCACTTCTTGACCAAAATGCACAACATCATTACACAAATTAAAGCTAAGAACAGTCAAAGAATCTCGAAATTTAGTTGTAACCTAACACAACCTTACTAAGCTTCAAAGTTCAAATACCATGTATCAAATTATTAGTTGCTGAAAACATTATTGAAAAGATAGCATAACTAGAGTTCTACTTCCCAAGAATTTCAGCCAGCGCGCCCACGACTCGCTTTGAATCCTTGCCGACATCTTAGCCTGGTGGCCAGTTCAATTGTCTTCCAAGAATCTCAACACGCCTCTCCTCAGCCTGTGGACAAACAGTTATCATAAAGTGAGCCTAAGTTTTAAAAGCATCTTCTTTGAGTATTATTGATTCGTAGTCCCTAAGAACTACAAATATCATGGGCCAATGCATAGAAAACGAGACACGGACATCAGTAAGACGACAAATATGTACCTCTTCTTGAACTCCATACTGAGCAGCAGTGTCAATGTGTCTATAACCAGCCTGCAGCCAAATGCCAATTTGGTCCAAAGTCGACAGAATATATCAACTTCCGTTAACAAAATTTTGCTTATAAAAGAGATCAGTATCAATCAAAAAGTCCATGTGCTTAATAATAAAAGGTAGGAAATTACATTGGTGTAGTTCTTCTCAATGTCTTGGAGGAGGAGAGTCACATCCTTGTCATAGTACTATAATTTAAGCAGTAAAAAAAGTTCAAAATTTATAGTTCGGTTATTTGGGCTGTTCGACCTCTGTTTCATATCGGTTCGAGCAGTTTACCTGTGCAATTTGACATGTCATAACATGACCCTCTTTGCTCCAGGTAATGGAACCAGGTACTGTGATGAAGGCAAAACTTAAGAACAAAAGAAATCCAATTCTAGCCATCTCTTAACTGATAATTTCCTATGTACAGATATAGATGGCTATATAAGAAGGTTAGCTTCAGAGAATACATTAAGGTATTGTCATTGAGTACAAGATTGAAACACATGAGTAGCGAAAAATAACATAACACTAAACACACTAGATTATCAGTGTAAACCAACCCACCAGCTATACCTGATAGAGTGATTGTAAAAATTTAAGTCATAACAACAATTCATGACATTACTGAACCTGCTTTTACAAGATTAAGAGTAAGACACATACAAATATAGAGAGCATCAATTATCAATATAATATACTATTATAAAAAAGGAAGAGAGAATCAGTAACAACCAAGTAGCACAATTGGAATTCTGTAATCTGGTTCAGGAATCACTATCTCTCTGGTATTCACCCTCTTGCCAAGCTGTCAACCAAGAAATTCACAGTTAAAATTCACAGTAAAAGAAATAAGACAAAGCCACATGACATGAGGTTTAAGCAGTAACCAGTGAATTAACAACAAGACGGTTTCCACAGCTTCCAACCATTTGTCTCCCATTCTTCGCGCTCCGATACTCCTTCTCAAGAAGTGGAATGATCAATGGTACGTTATTTACATACCTGGCAGGTTCATCCTTAGGACTTAACCATAGAAAATATATGTAAAAAATGAAATTGGGAAAAAACCAGCAGAAAAAACAAATTTTAACACATAAATTAAACCTTTTTTGTAGCATTTCTTCCAGAAACAACTTAAGTTTGCTCACACCCACACTAATAGCGTCGGCCTAGAGTCGGCTTGACCCACGCAACCCACGAATTTTTTTCTGTTGAAAAAAAATATTAGCGTCGGCTAACGCAGACGCTACTCTAGAAATGGCGGATGCTAAATGCTTAATTTTTAAATATTATTTTTAGCGTCGGCTCTTGCCGACGCTACCTCTCCGTTTATTTTACTATTCTGATTCTCACTCTCACACTCACTCTCACACTCTCGCTCACTCTCCTCACCCTATCAGTTTCACTATTCTCACTCTCACACTCTCGCTCTCACTCCCACTCTCCTCATCCTCCGTTCTGCCTCCCTCCTCTCAATCACCACCACCTCACCTCCACCCACACTCCCCACCGTCGTGCTCGACTCCTCCCTCACCCTACGCCCTCATTCTCCTCAACTTCGGCGAAACCCTAACCCCACCTTTCCCCAATCCCTAGCTCAACTCTGGCCTCAGCCCTCATTCTCGCAACCACCGTGCGCCACCATCCACTCATTCAAATCGAAGAGAAAGGAAGAGATTCAGATCTATTTTTTGGTTGATTCTACTGTTAGTTTGTGATTTCTAGGTCACCACCACCGTCACAGCCACTGTTCACCGTGGTGGAAAACTGGTATGCCCTTCTCTCCCTCTCCCTCTCCCTCTATCTTCCATGTCTCTCCCTCTCTTGGCCTGAAGACATTTAATGGTGCTCAAAGGTTTCATGGTTGTTCAATAGGGTTTCGTGGTTCTCAATAGGGTTTTCTGTTTGCTCTCGTTGACCCCTTCCTTTGATTCAATCTTCGCCTTCTTTGACTACGGTATCATACCCTTTCTATTTCAGCACTCAGGTACCCCTTTATCACCTCATTTCTTCAAAATCCCTTCACTACATATCACTTTTAATCAAATTTGATTCATGATAACTCATATTTATATGAGTTATTTATACTTATTCAAAGTTAAATCATGCAAGTTCTCTGGCAATAGTAGGTTGTTTCTATTAAGTTTCTGTTAGTTTATTGCTTTTTAGTTAGAAAGGGGCTAAATTACAAATTCTATACATTTTGGCACCAATTGGCGCCTTTGTGAGCGTTTTGATGCTTCTTGTGTTTGTGCAGTGATCTGAACGTGGCAACGTCCCTCATCACGTCTGAAGAAGGGCAGCAGAGCAAGATAAAGATATCTCATTTTTGGCGCGCAAGAAATGATAGTCAAAGATTTAGAAATGAAGAAGATCTTCTCTCTCCTCAGCGCTGACGCACTGTAGCAGTGCGGTGTCATTTCAGAACAGAGTCAACTCGCAAGCAAGCTTGGAAGGTGGGGAATGACATCAGCAAGCATGTGACCCCCTTGTTCCTTGGCTATTCTCTCTCTACAAAAGGAAAGGCAGAAGGGGCATCACTGAGAGAGATCCATCCATTCATCATCCACCTTCCTCCATTTTCAGAGATAGTTTTTCCTAGAGAATTTCTGGACACAGACTTCTTCATCTGAAATTTTCTCAAGCTCCATTTTTATTTCCATTCGCAACCATTACTGTGAAGCTCAGACGTTGCAACGTCTCTACAGCGTGCATGAAGGAAGGCTATTTAGGCGTATCTTTTGCGTTTAGTCTCCTTTTCTATATGTACGGTATTTGGATTTCAACTCCTCTTCTTTCTGTAAAGATGCTCAGCATGAGCTAAACATTGATAGTTGGGTTGTTGTTTTGCATGTAATGAACCTCTAGTTTAATGTTATGAAGTATTGATGTTTATGCGTTTTAGATCTTTGCATGTTAATATTTCCAAACTTGTTTTGAAATTGGCCACTTAAAATAAGTAGATTCATAGGTACAGAAATGGTCTATGAAAAGAACTCAAAGATTTATGTGAATGAAAAGATGCACTAAAGACATTTAGGCATTTTTATCTAAGTCTAGACATAGAATGGATAATAGTTCATAGGACATTGCTGTGGGTACTTAAAATACAGGAGTAGGCCTACTTAGAACCTAGACATAGGAATTCTAGTACTTGAAGCTCTGACGTTTTGTGACTGAAAAGCACAGCTCTTTTGCAACAGCGTTCAAACGTTATAACGTCTATACAACATAGCATTTGTACGTGTTAACGTGTAAACGTTATAACGTCTGACTAGAGGAGATTTACTTGCATGCAGCAATCCAACTCATACTCTTCCATATTCACAACCACCTCTTATTTACTTGCTTTATCTACATTCTTAGTCTTAATACCAACTTTTAGTGCCGATTTATCACTTGTTTCACTTGTGTTTTAAAGACTTGAACCTTGAAAGTAAATCAATCCTCGTGGGAACGATCTCTTACTTTTTATCCACTTTATTACTTGTACGACGTGTATACTTGCACTGATATTGCGACTAGAACACACAACCGCGAACAAGTTTTTGGCGCCGTTGCCGGGGATTGAATTTAACTTTTATTGCTCAACAAGTATTAAAACACTAGGTGAAAGAATTCTGCTGTGTTGTTTGTTGTTTCTGTGAGTGAACATGTAAACGTTACAGCGTATGCTTAGTTCCAGTTCAAGCTCTAGTTCAACAGAACCAGGGAGTGGATCTGAGCCTGAATTCTATCCAGAACCTGAAAGAACCTTCAGGCGACTAAGGAGACAACAAAGGTTAAGAAGACAGCAACAACACCAGCAATTTCAGCCACCAACCATGTCTGAACATGGTACTGGTGGTAGAAGCTCTAGAGGTGGACGTACTCCAAGAGGAGGAAGGCACTCTGATGCTGGAGGTAGAGAACGTGGCCGTGGACCACAGACTCATACAGAGACATATGTTGATGATGAACACTGGCAGAGACAGCAACTCATCAATGCAGGGCCACAAGACATGGTCAATGACAGAGACAGGCCTATGCGTGATTATGCCGTGCTTAATCCTGCCCATTTACAAACAAGCATTGCAAGACCACCCATTCATACTGGCCACTTTGAATTCAAGCCAATGATGTTCCAAATGCTGCAGACTGCAGGGCAATTTGGGGGTTTCCCTCAAGAAGATCCTTACGCACATCTAAGGCAATTTTTGGATGTGTGCAGCAACTTTATCATCCCTGGAGTCCCAGAAGATGCCTTCAGATTGAAGTTATTTCCATATTCTCTCAAGGATAAAGCCAAAAATTGGTTGAACTCCTTGGAGCCAAATTCAGTTCACACCTGGGATGAGCTAGCTGAAAAATTTCTTGGAAAATACTTCCCTCCCAACAAAAATGCCAAGTTGAGAAATGACATCACTTCCTTCAAACAAAGGGAAGGGGAATCATTGTTCGAGGCTTGGGAAAGATGGAAGGAATTACTAAGAATGTGCCCACACCATGGCATACCCGTGGTCATTCAAATGGAGACTTTCTATAATGGTCTGGATCAGCCTACCAGGCTTATACTTGATGCTTCATCAGGCAGTGTCATACTGAACATGTCTTTCTCTGAGGCATGCAGACTTATTGAAGACATAGCCACTCATAATGCCCATTGGCCTTCTGAAAGATTCACTCCCGGAAAGAAGGTTGGTGTCCATGAGATAAGTGAAGTAACTGCCCTTTCTGCTCAGGTTGCTTCCCTGACCAACATGATTAAAAACATGAGTACTCCAAACGTGGTAACGTCTGAAAAACAGACCGCTGCAACTGTTGAACCAACACCATCTGGGGGGGGTAGTGTGTGTCTATTGTGAAGGAGGGCATATCTACGAAGAGTGTCCCCATAAACCTTAGTCTGTAAACTTTGTATCCCATAACAAAGGTAACAGTCCTTACTCCAACTCCTACAATTCAAATTGGAGAAATCACCCAAACTTTGGTTGGAAAAACAACAATTCTTTGAATGCTAGCGATACTGCTCCAGCGATACCCCCAGGATTTCCTCCTCAACAGCAAAAGCAGTACATGCAGAATAACAACAACAGCAATTTGGAAGCCTTGATGAAAACTTTTATAAGCGATTGTAGGGAAACCTTACAGACCCATGAGTCTTCAATCAAAACTTTGGAGAACCAAATTGGGCAGATAGCATCAGCCCTTACTCAAAGGCAGAATGAATCTCTTCCATCCACAACTGAAACACCATCTTCATCTAAGTCAAACGGTAAAGATGTGGTGAATGCACAGGTAAATGCTATCTCATTAAGAAGTGGCACTGAGTATCCTGAACCATCTATGCCTAAGGAATCTGAGGTGCCAGAGAAGGAAAAAGTGAAAAACAAAAGTGCAGAAAAAGAGAAGAATATTCCAGATATTATGATATCTAAGCCAGACGTTACAACGTCTAGTTCTGAACCAGGAATCAAGACTGTTCCTAAGCTTGTACCTGAATATCCTCCTCCACCCTACCCTCAAAGACTAAAGAAAGCTCATGAAGACAAACAATTCAGCAAGTTCATGGAGATGCTCAAACAGCTACACATAAACCTTCCCTTGGTAGAAGCTCTACAGCAGATGCCAAACTAAGCCAAGTTCCTAAAGGATATCATCACCAAAAGAAGAAGGCTAGGGGAGTTTGAAACTATTGCTTTAACGGAAGAATGTAGCTTAATTATGCAGAATAAACTCCCTAGAAAACTGAAGGGTCCTGGCAGTTTTACTATACCATGCTCCATTGGAGATTTTTACCTTGGCAAAGCTTTATGTGACTTGGGGGCAAGTATTAACTTGATGCCCAAGTCCATTTATGATAAACTTGGTATAGGAACTGCCAGACCTACTTCTTTAAATCTTACCTTAGCTGATAAAAGTAGAGTTTATCCTGAGGGCATATTAGAAGATGTTTTGATTAAAGTTGACAAATTTGTTTTTCCAGTGGACTTTGTTATTTTAGATTTTGATGCAGATAAGGAAGTTCCTATCATCTTGGGGCGACCATTTCTAGCCACTGGAAGAACACTCATTGATGTGCAGAAAGGAGAATTAATCATAAGAGTCAATGACCAAGAAGTCAAGTTCAACGTCCTCAACGCACTCAAGTATCCAGAACCTAACACAGAGGAATGTTCCTTTGTGGTTGCCCTTGACCATGTGGTTCAAAAACAATTCAATAAAGATAATGACCACTTGGAGAAGATTCTGGGCAATGATGAGATTCAAGAGTTGTTAACAGAAGAAGCTGTTCCGCAAAACGTTATATCGTCAACTGCAGACGTTGTCACGTCTGACTCTCCTGTACCCAAGGCCTGGACAAAGAAGTATGAATCTTTGGGGCAAGAAGACTCCAATCTCAAGAAGATAGTTCCTTCCATTGAAGAACCATCCACGCTGGAACTGAAGGTGTTACCTGATCACCTGAAGTATGCCTTTTTAGGGGAAAATGATTCTTTACCTGTGATCATTTCTTCTAATCTCTCACAAGAGCAGGAAAGTGATCTAATTAGCACCTTGAAAAGACACAAGAAAGCCATTGGTTGGCAAATGGCAGATATCAAGGGTATCAGTCCCACAATTTGTATGCACAGAATCGTCTTGGATGAGAATGCAAAGAACAGCATTGAAGGGCAAAGACGATTGAACCCAATAATGAAAGAGGTGGTCAAGAAGGAAATCATCAAATGGTTAGACGCAGGAATCATCTACCCAATCAGTGACAGCTCATGGGTGAGCCCAGTTCAATGTGTACCAAAGAAGGGTGGAGTTACTGTGGTGACCAATGACAAAAATGAATTGATTCCAACAAGGACAGTGACTGGATGGAGGATATGTATGGACTACAGGAAGCTGAACAAAGCAACCAAGAAAGACCATTTTCCTCTGCCATTTATTGATCAGATGTTGGATAGACTTGCAGGCAAAGAATTCTATTGTTTCCTTGATGGTTACTCAGGATATAACCAGATAGTTATTGTGCCTGAAGACCAAGAGAAGACCACATTCACTTGTCCTTATGGTACCTTTGCCTTCAGAAGGATGCCATTTGGGCTGTGTAATGCTCCTGCAACATTTCAGAGATGTATGATGGCTTTATTCTCTGATTTTATTGAAAAATCCATGGAAGTTTTCATGGATGACTTTTCAGTCTATGGAGACTCATACAAGGCATGCCTGGATAACTTAGAAGGAGTTCTAGTAAGATGTGAAGAGACCAACTTAGTGCTCAACTGGGAGAAATGCCACTTTATGGTTCAAGAAGGAATTATTTTGGGGCATAAGATTTCAAAGAAAGGGTTGGAGGTTGATAAAGCAAAAATTGATGTTATTGACAAATTACCTCCACCTACCACCGTCAAAGGTATTAGAAGTTTCTTAGGGCACGCTGGTTTTTACAGAAGGTTTATCAAGGATTTCTCAAAAATTTCCAAACCTTTGTGTCTGCTGCTGCAACGTGATAACGTCTTCAACTTTGATGAGCAATGTCAGGAAGCCTTCCAGAAATTGAAGACTGCTCTTGTAACAGCTCCTGTGATAGTCACTCCTGACTGGTCCAAACCATTTGAATTAATGTGTGATGCGAGTGACTACGCTGTGGGAGCTGTATTGGGTCAAAGGTATGGCAAAGTTTTTCACTCTATCTATTATGCTAGTAAAACCTTAGACGATGCCCAATTAAATTATACTGTAACTGAGAAAGAGTTACTGGCTGTTGTATTTGCTTTTGACAAATTTCGATCATACTTGGTGGGTGCAAAAGTTATTGTTTTTACTGATCACTCAGCCATCAAGTATTTGATTGCTAAAAAAGATGCAAAGCCAAGACTCATCAGATGGGTTCTCCTCCTTCAAGAATTTGACTTGGAAATTCATGATAAAAAGGGGGTGGAGAACCAAGTTGCTGATCATCTTTCTAGGCTTGAGAATGTTGATGCAGGTACAGGTGCAGAAGAGATAAAAGAAAATTTCCCTGATGAAAAACTGCTGACAGTAGCCACAGTAGCTGAAGACGTTACCACGTCTATGGCAATTTCTTCAAACGTTATAACGTCTAATGCTACTGCACCCTGGTATGCTGATATAGTCAACTTCCTAGTCAGCAAGATTGTGCCTGTAGATTTCAACCATCAGCAAAGAAAGAAGTTCTTCCACACCGTGAAGCACTATTTGTGGGATGAGCCCTATCTGTATAAGATGTGTCAAGATCAGTTGCTTAGGAGATGCCTTGCTGAAGAGGAACAACTTCATGTGTTACAACAATGTCATGCATCACCTTATGGAGGACATTTTGGAGGAACCAGAACTGCAGCAAAGGTGTTACAGTCAGGATATTATTGACCAACACTCTTCAAAGATGCTCATGAATTGGTGAAGAACTGTGATAAATGCCAAAGAACTGGAAACATCTCCAACAAGCAAGAAATGCCATTGACAAATATCCTTGAAGTGGAACTGTTTGATGTTTGGGGAATGGACTTCATGGGGCCATTTCCCATGTCTCATGGAAACTTATACATTTTGGTAGCTGTAGACTATGTATCAAAATGGGTGGAAGCTGTTGCATTGCCCAATAATGAAGCCAAATCAGTCAGCAAATTCCTTAAGCAAAACATCTTCACAAGATTTGGTACTCCAAGAGCTATAATCAGTGATGAAGGCTCTCACTTCTGTAACAAGCTAATTGAGAACTTATTAGCTAAGTACGGAGTGAAGCACAAGATTGCTACAGCTTATCACCCTCAGACAAGTGGTCAGGCAGAAATCTCCAACAGAGAAATTAAAAGGATACTTGAGAAGATGGTTGGTCCAAACAAGAAAGAATGGTCCCTGCACCTTGATGATGCGCTGTGGGCGTACAGGACACCGTTTAAGACACCACTGGGCATGTCACCATACAAGCTAGTCTTCGGAAAAGCTTGTCATCTGCCTATTGAACTCCAACACAAAGCTCATTGGGCGCTGAAACAACTGAACTTAGATTATTCAAAAGCTGGAGAAGCAAGACTCCTTCAACTAAATGAGCTAGATGAATTCAGGCACACTGCCTATGAGAATTCAGCAATCTATAAGGAGAAAACCAAGAAGTGGCACGATCAGAAAATTCAAAGAAGGGAGCTAGTAGAGGGACAACCAGTTTTGCTGTTTAATTCAAGGTTAAAGTTGTTCCCCGGAAAGCTAAAATCAAGATGGTCAGGACCCTTCAAACTGGTAAAAGTCTATCCTCATGGTGCTGTGGACCTGTTTGATGAAAAAACTAATTCCACTTTCAAAGTCAATGGCCAAAGAGTGAAACAATACCATGGAGAACATGTGGTTAGGGACAAGACCACAGTGGCTCTCAACACTCCCTGAATTAAAAAGGGAATAGTCTGGCTGAAGACTCTTAAAGCAAGCGCTCTTGGGAGGCAACCCAATGGTTTTAACTAACCAACAATTTTGTGTCTTTAAATTTTTTGTTTTATGCAGGAATGGAAGCTGAAGGTAGGAGAGATTAAGGACCCAAGTATGGTAAACGTTATAACGTCTTTGCGTGTCTAGGATGTTGTCACGTTTGCTGCCTGGGTAAAATTTTAAATGAAAAAGAAAAGAAAATGAGTCAAGCAGTTTTCAAATGAAAAATGTTAAATAAATTTTTTTTTTAAAAGACGTGACTGCCGAAGTGATCATGACGTCACTTCTCAACAGTTACCCCTTTTTCCAAGCCCACGCCACCACCTACTTCTCAACTTCCCATAAACCCTTCCCAATAAACACACAACAGTTATAATCATCAAAACCACCTGCAGACACTTTCAGAAACCGTAATCTTATCCCTTCCCCCAAATCTCAAATCTCAAATCCTCCACTCTCCAGAAAACTCATTCAATCACCATGACAAAAACCAAGCAAGCTGCAGTAAAATCATCTGGCAAAGGAAAGAATGTTAACCTAGGTTCTTCTTCTGACCAAATTCCAGAAATCCCCATTCCTTCAAAGAAGAAAGCTTTGCTACCAGAAAGGGGCTTCAGCTTGGAAAACCCAAATCCTGATTTTCTCTCAACAGTGGCAGCATTAGGATGGCAGAAATTTGTAGTTCACAGAAAGGAGTACATTGCAACTCTGGTGCATGACTTCTACAAAGGAATCGTTGAAAGAACCGATGGAGAGCTTTCAAGCACCTCCATCGTTCGCGGTGAAGAAGTTAAATTTGGTGTAAGAATCATAAATGACTACTTTGGGCTGGGTTACTATGGCAAGGCAGTTGAGGTAAAGCAAAAGACTTACGGAGTGGCGGAGATGACTGAAATCAAAGAAAGAATATGTGTTGAAGGAGCAGTTTGGGAGCGAAGAGGCGACCATGGGAATGAATTCAAAATTTTAAAAAGGTACCTTTGTGATGAGGCCAGCACTTGGTTTCATTTCATTAGACACTGCTTGATACCCACTTCTCACACTCTCTGGGTTGATAAGGAGAGGCTGATTGCTATTGATGCTATTATGTCAAGAGATAAGATTGAGGTGGGTAAGCTCATCAACATGGAAATAAACAAATGGCAGAACAGGAAGGATGGATACCTATACTTCCCCTGCTTAATCACTGATCTCTGCATGGAGGCTGGAGTGGAGATTGAAGCCTCTGAGCTAAGAGAGGAACCCCAAGGGGCATTCTCTACAAAGTTCAAAGCTAAGCAGAGAGCTGCAGATGCTACCACGTCAGTTGATGCACAGACGTTACAACGTCTGGTGGACCAGCAAAACAGCCTAGCCAAGTTTGTCAAGGAGCAGTTTGAATGGCAAAAGAAGGTAAATGCGCAGATAACAAAAGGTAAGATGGTGATTGAAGAACCAGTACTTCCAGATTGGATGCAAGGGGAAGATGAAGACAATATACCCTTATCAACAATGAACCTCAGGGCAGTGAAGAAGGAAAGAGTTAAGAAAACAAGAAAACCAGCCACAAAAAGAAAGAGCCCAGCAAAGAAAAAACAGAAGAAGGTAAGTAGTGAGGAAGAAGAGCTCAAATCAGCTGATCTGGATAGCATCAGTGAGAGTGATGCAGAGGAATCAAAGAAGGTGAGCAGAGAAATCCTAAGTGATGAAGAGGAAGAAACACATTCTGAAGAGAAGGGAAGCTCCAGTGATAAGACTGATATTGAGGCTGACTCTCCACCAACCCAAACAGTCAAAGAACCAGCCAAGCCCTCACCCCCATCACCAAAACCCAAACAACCCCAACCCCCAGCTAAAGAACAATCCAACGATGACCAAAATATCCCCAAATCACCACAGTCTCAACCTCAAGATCAACCCATTTCACAACCAATCCCCACTCAACCTGAACCAATTAAAGAACCTTCACAACCACCCACTCAAGAAGTAACCAGTTCAGACGTGGCAACGTCTGAACCAACTGATGTTGGAAGTAACCCACAACTCATTCCCCCACCCAAAAAGCAAAGAGTCAAGACTGTACCCACCCAGAATCCATTTGGGAAGAAGAAAAGGCATGAATTAGCTGCTGCAAGTGAAGAAACCAGACCTGGTAAAGAAGAAGAACAACTGGCTGATGCTCCTGCAACCAAAAGGCAAAAGTTGCAGGTAAGGAAGAAATCTGAAGCTGCTAAAGACAAGCCAGCCACAGCTACCAGTGCAGCATTTGTTGCTGCTAGTGGTTTAGAGAATGCTCCTGCTGTTGTTGCTGAAGAAAAAGCTACAGACGTTACAACGTCTCAAGAGCCAGTGGGAGAACAAGCCCAGGTGGACCCCAAAGAGCAACAACAGGTTAATCCTGCAGAGCTGGAAAAACAGAAAGCATGGGAGGAAGCAAAGAAAAGAGTTGTTGAGAGCAGTGCAAAAATGTCCCAAGAAACTGAAGTCTCAGTTACTGCTGGTGATGGTGAAGGAGAGAAGAAGAAGAAAGAAAAGAAAAAGAAGACTGCTCAAGCAGGCATCCCAGCCAGACAGAGTGGAAGGCTCAGGTCTGGTGTCCTGAACAAGTAAGTTAGCCCTCTTTTTAGCAGTAGTATAGTTATAGTTTGTAATTTTAGTACAAATAAATAGCTGTCCAGACGTTACAACGTCTGGATAGTTAGTAGTCACTAGTTTGTTTGCTTATATTGTGATTGAATGTTCCTCTTCCAGTTTTTCAAACTCAGTGAGCAGTGGGGACACTGCTCATCTTTCTGTTTGGGGGGGGGGATCATTTTTATGTTTTGTGTATGCATAAAATCAAATGCAAAATCAGTTTACTTCCCTACTCTAGTAATCATCAAAAATGTTTCTCTTTGGGCTGAATCTAGGAATGACTGTGTGTGAATTTGTGTGAGTAGCTGATGCATGCTTAGATGAATAGAATTGATTACTGCTTCCACACAAACTCTGTTTTGAGGAAAACCTAGTTAGCTAGGGACTATGTGATGCAAAAGCTAGTTTTGGTTGACTATGGTGATTGTAAAACTTGATTAAAAACTTAGAGTAGCAGTAGAAACTAAGTTTGGGGGTATATCAGGTTGTGCTAAGGCTGGGTGCAAAGACTATAGGATGATTAGTGCTTGTGTAGTGTGAGTGCAACGTTGTAACGTCTACCCATAACGTTATAACATATGCCGTGTGTGTTTTCATGTTGTGTTCTGTGTTATCAAACGTTATAACGTCTACTTCAAAAAGACCAAAAAGTGTGTGTGTTTCAAATAAGTGGAAAAATCCACATGTTCTCTGTGTTTGCTGCAATTTCCCAAAACAAATACTGGGCACCTCAATCCAAAATTGTCATATGAAAAAAAAAAATCACAAAAACCCCAAATTGAAGTGAATCAAATGAAAGTTGCTCAGTAATGAGGGGTTGCAGTCCTCTGTGTGTTTTGCGTTATGTGAGTCAGAAAAGTAGTTTGCACTAATCTAGTCCTAGCACCCAATTAAGACCCTTTGTCATGCTTAAAATAACCCTCATGTCTTATGTGGAAATGTTAGCCTACTCTCTGTTTTGAAAGATGTTATACTCTCACCATAATGAAAACCACTCTTTCATAGGCTAGGGTAGCTTCTGAATCTAGCTAGGAATAGAATTGATACAGAGATCACACACTCACTTTGGGCAGTAATGAATCTAGAATGTAATTGTGCATTGGTGCGTGAGTGTGTAGTGTAAGTCTGAAGGAATCAGCCCCTTGAGGATAATTTTTGATCAAATGGATAAACAGGGTGTAAACTGCTGGCGTATTTTATTTCTTGCATCTTTTCATATGCAGTGTTTCGATTGCTTGAGGACAAGCAATGGCTTAAGTTTGGGGGTGTGATAACTCATATTTATATGAGTTATTTATACTTATTCAAAGTTAAATCATGCAAGTTCTCTGGCAATAGTAGGTTGTTTCTATTAAGTTTCTGTTAGTTTATTGCTTTTTAGTTAGAAATGGGCTAAATTACAAATTCTATACATTTTGGCACCAATTGGCGCCTTTGTGAGCGTTTTGATGCTTCTTGTGTTTGTGCAGTGATCTGAACGTGGCAACGTCCATCATCACGTCTGAAGAAGGGCAGCAGAGTAAGATAAAGATATCTCATTTTTGGCGCGCAAGAAATGATAGTCAAAGATTTAGAAATGAAGAAGATCTTCTCTCTCCTCAGCGCTGACGCGGCTGACGCACTGTAGCAGTGCGGTGTCATTTCAGAACAGAGTCAACTCGCAAGCAAGCTTGGAAGGTGGGGAATGACATCAGCAAGCATGTGACCCCCTTGTTCATTGGCTATTCTCTCTCTACAAAAGGAAAGGCAGGAGGGGCATCACTGAGAGAGATCCATCCATTCATCATCCACCTTCCTCCATTTTCAGAGATAGTTTTTCCTAGAGAAGTTCTGGACACAGACTTCTTCATCTGAAATTTTCTCAAGCTCCATTTTTATTTCCATTCGCAACCATTACTGTGAAGCTCAGACGTTGCAACGTCTCTACAGCGTGCATGAAGGAAGGCTATTTAGGCGTATCTTTTGCGTTTAGTCTCCTTTTCTCTATGTACGGTATTTGGATTTCAACTCCTCTTCTTTCTGTAAAGATGCTCAGCATGAGCTAAACATTGATAGTTGGGTTGTTGTTTTGCATGTAATGAACCTCTAGTTTAATGTTATGAAGTATTGATGTTTATGCGTTTTAGATCTTTGCATGTTAATATTTCCAAACTTGTTTTGAAATTGGCCACTTAAAATAAGTAGATTCATAGGTACAGAAATGGTCTATGAAAAGAACTCAAAGATTTATGTGAATGAAAAGATGCACTAAAGACATTTAGGCATTTTTATCTAAGTCTAGACATAGAATGGATAATAGTTCATAGGACATTGCTGTGGGTACTTAAAATACAGGAGTAGGCCTACTTAGAACCTAGACATAGGAATTCTAGTACTTGAAGCTCTGACGTTTTGTGACTGAAAAGCACAGCTCTTTTGCAACAGCGTTCAAACGTTATAACGTCTATACAACATAGCATTTGTACGTGTTAACGTGTAAACGTTATAACGTCTGACTAGAGGAGATTTACTTGCATGCAGCAATCCAACTCATACTCTTCCATATTCACAACCACCTCTTATTTACTTGCTTTATCTACATTCTTAGTCTTAATACCAACTTTTAGTGCCGATTTATCACTTGTTTCACTTGTGTTTTAAAGACTTGAACCTTGAAAGTAAATCAATCCTCGTGGGAACGATCTCTTACTTTTTATCCACTTTATTACTTGTACGACGTGTATACTTGAACTGATATTGCGACTAGAACACACAACCGCGAACAATTCACCTGTTATCACTAAAGTTATGGGTTTAAAATCAGATTTTGCTTTTGATATATTGGATTGCTATTTAGAGATGCTGTTAAGAGTGAATTCATTTTTAATCCGGCTGTGATGTGCAGTTTAAACAGATCATGTGATTATGTTTTTATTTATAATTCTAGTCCTAGATTTTGATGTGCATTGTCTGATGTTCTTTTGTCAGATTCGAGCTGTTGTTGAAAAGGAATTTCATCATGAAGATTCAAATGGTAGTGATCCTGGCTTTAGAATATCTGACATCCCCGTTGTTCTATTTGGGCCACGAGCTCATCTAGAGGAGAAAGCTTTGGCTACAGTTAAGTGTGGTCTTCTCCATTCTTTGTTTTATTGCTGTCATGCACATAGATCATCTTGATTGAATAATTTAGCTTAATATCTGCAGAGGAAGTGGTACCGCAATTTTTTGATGAAGGGGTTCCATCTTGTGGTTCTCATGGCTACTGGTCCCGGTGTTCGTGATACGCATGTATTTGCTTACTTCATTGATTTTTGACCTTGCATCATGATTTTGGTACTCTATGACTGGCATATTGCTATAGTGACTGAAGCTTTGCCAGGCTTGGTTGTTTCATAAATGCCTGTTGATATTTTATTTTTTCAGTGCTTCACTGCCTCTCCAATGCTATGTATATTTGATGCTGGTTTTTCTTTGATCTGAAATTGACTTTGTACATTCACAGTGTGGTTTCAAGATGTTCACTAGGGCTATAGCTAGGAAGCTTTTTTCAAACGTGCGCTTGAAAAGGTGATTGTTTTTAGAGCTCAATAGAATGCACTTTTTCTCTATTTATAGACCATATCTTCTTTGTGTCATACTGCCATTAAACTATGCTCCTGTCCATTGGTTCTGATATAAAACATATGTTTTTGCAATCCTTTAGATTTTATGAAGAAACTTAAACGCACAATTCCTTGGGATTATCTATTTTGGATTTAGGCCATAATAATTTGATTAGAAATGCTCACTACTACTTCACTAGTTCTTAAACATTAAAGTTTATGAACTATCATTAGGATATGTAACTGTTTATCTCCTATCTTAGTATTTGAAAATTGATTAATTAAGAATGTTTAATTGATCAGGCATAGGTGAACTGGAAGATAAGGCATAGGTGGACTAGAAGATATGAAGCTCATCTATGGGACAATAGCTGTAAGAAAGAGGACCAATCTAGGAAAGGAAAGCAAGGTAAGAAAACGACTATATATATTTTTGGTCAAAGTCAAACAAATCTATTGAGCTTGATTCTGTTCTTTCACTGCTCTCAGTTGGTTAGGTTAGATTGCTCTGTTTTACATTATATTTATTAGCTTAGAATTCAATTTGTATGAATACTAGCTATGCTACTAGCTACTGATAAATTGTGCATTGCTTTATTACATTTCTGATTTCCATTCATTAGTGAGTTTATGGAGGAGGTAGTTAGATTTTGTTAGTTAACCACATGGTTTTTTATAGATTTTATTTCCTAGCTAACCTAAATTAATTGAATTGATATAATAATTCAGTGTTTTGTGTCCTATTGTTATTGTATATTAGCCTGCAGATTATATTCTTTTGTTGTTCTACCCAAGTATTTGAAGAGATCTAGCACATTAGCCAAAATGATGCAATTAGCATACATTGACTACTAAATTCACTGAGTACATTAGAGGGGTTTTAAGTTTTCTTCAATTTGCATTTACAAACTCGTCTATAAATGGAATTTTTTTTTGTCCCTACACCAAATGTGTCAATTGCAATATGTGTACTCACATGAATTGTTATGAGCACATAATCAATCATGTGGGTTTCTAAGAGGATATTAGTATATTTTTATCAATATTGATGTTTGCTTTAACTGACTGAGTTTAATCAACTGTAGGCCAAGTCCTGATGAAAATCAGGGGCAAGCAGCACAGCAACCGAATCCTCAGCAGCAACAGGCTGCACCCCAAAGACAAATTGTTGTCAGGAGATTTTGAATTGCATTTCAAATCGATTTGTTACTTATTTTGAAACTGGCAGCCGTGATATTTTTGTTAAACCACGATGGATCAAAGCAGAGGCTTGCCGTCCTTGTTTTCTTTGCTATTATTGTATATTTGTAAGTATTTACCCCTTTTTCTCTAAAAATATGTTTGAATGTTTCTGTTGGTAGTTATCAATGCCATGTAACATTATTGAACTCGATAGTGGTTAGATTGTGAATGGAAGCTGTAATATTTATCATTTGTGATGTGTTATAAATACCAAACTGGATATACGTATTGTAATCAAAGTTATACTTTCTTTGTTTTTTTTTTACTGAAATAGTCATTGGCTCTCACATTGACATTGATATAGTCTCCACTCACATTTGTTTGACATATATGGTTGATGCTCATTTAGGAATGGAGATTTATTTGTTCTGGAATGGAGAGTGGGTTCTTCGAGCACATTTAGGATGCAATTTTTTTTAAAGTTTTTTTACATTAGCGTGGACCTAGCCGACGCTACACTTTAAGTTGACTATTCTGTTGTTGACTTTAGTGTCGGCCTAGCCGACGCTAGCTAATTCGTTGACTTTTTTTGATTGACTAAGTAGCGTTGGCTTTATCGTCGGCCATGCCCACGCTACAGTTAGCGTCGGCTAAATTAACGGGACGCTACATTTACCTTCGAACATTTTAGCCTCGACACGTGGCCGACGCTAATTCACTGTTAGCGTCCGCTTTTGGCCTGTTAGCGTGGGCTTTTGGCCGACGCTAAAAGATGTTTTTCTAGTAGTGGGCCTACCCAATATCTCTCTGAAGCACACTGCCTGCATCCATAATAAAGATTCTTACAAAACCATTCAGTGAAAGGTCCAACTTTTGAAGCTGATAAAAAGAACTTATCTTAGAAGGGACTCCAAGCCTGAAACTCTTATTTCTAAGCACAATCAGAAATCAGAAATTAACACCTACACAAGATCACTACCTGATATAGCACCAAAGAGAGAGAGAGAGAGAGCCATTTCCAAGTCCAATCAGTCATGAACACACCTGAAGAACCCAATGATAGTTGATACCAAAGTAAGCAGGCAATAAAAACTCCAAACAAATCAAGAACTAGGACAACGCCTCAACTACACAAAAGAGATAAACTGTAGAGTCTAGTTTCTTGTTCAAGAATTGACATATATAGGCATCAAGGAAACAGAAATTCTTGCTCTTTTAATATATAGATTATGAATCTTTATATCAGCTTTTCAATTCACTCCAGTGCATCTTATTCCTAGAAGTCTAGATGCCAATATATTAACCAATCCTAAGCACTCACCAATTCACAGAAGAGGAGGATATTATTCACATACTGGTTTTCAGATTTTTAATGGGTTCAAGACAGTTTTCTTTGAGGTTGGTTTCTCTAGTTTTTTTCACTTCATGAAGTAGCCTTCCCCGTTTCAAACTAGCTTCCAAGGTCTTCAGCCTCACACCAACATTAATAAGCATTAAGAAACATCAAAAGTCATGTTTAAACATTTTTCAATTATCAAACAAGGACAACACAAAAATATTGAAATTCTTATTCAAACTTTCACTACAAAAAAACAGTGCATTAGCGACGGATTTTTCCCTCGCTAATGCCTGTTTTTCCCTCGCTAATGACTGTTAGCGACGGAATTAGCGACGGACCAATTCCGTCGCTAAAAAGCTGGTCGCTAATTGGGTAGCGAGGGAATACAATCCGTCGCTAAAATTAGCGACGGAAAATCCGTCGCTAAACACCGTACACACTGACCGTTGCAGTTGATTTGACAGTGACACTGACCAATTTTAGCGACGGAAATCTGTCGCTAAAATCCGTCGCTAATCTCTTTTTTTTTAAAAAAAAATGCTAATCTCAGATAGAAAGAGGGAGAGATAAGGGGTTGGGGAGGAAAATGGAGAAGGAAAATAAATGAAAGAGGATGGTGTGGTGGTGGTGGTGGTGGTTGTGTTGTGTTGAAGGGAGAAGATGAAGATGATGGTGGTGGTGGTAAGAAAAAATGAAAGAGGAAGAGGAAAATGGAGAAGGAAAAAAAATTAAAGAGGAAGAGGAGGAAATGAAAGAGGATGGTGTGGTGGTGGTGGTGTGGTGTGGTGTTGAAGGGAGAAGATGATGGTGGTGGTGGTAAGAAAAAATGAAAGAGGAAGAGGAAGAAATGAAAGAGGAAGAGGAAAATGGAGAAGGAAACGAAATTAAAGAGGAAGAGGAGGAAATGAAAGAGGATGGTGTGGTGTGGTGTTGAAGGGAGAAGATGATGGTGGTGGTGGTAAGAAGAAATGAAAGAGGAAGAGGAAGAAATGAAAGAGAAGAAAAAACGGAGAAGAGGAAGAAATGAAAGAGGAAGAGGAAGAAATGAAAGAGGAAGAGGAAGGATTCGGGTTTATAAAAAAAAAATTACCCGTTAGCGACGGATTTAGCGACAGATTTCCCTCGCTAATGTCTGTCACGTGTCAAATCAACTGCAACGGTCAGTGGCACAATTTTCCAAACATTAGCGACGGATTTAGCGACGGATTTCCGTCGCTAATTCAATTTTTTTTTTCAATTTTCGCGCCATGTTAAATCCGTCGCTAATTTAGCCAATTTCCGTCGCTAAATACCTTGTTCTCAATCCGTCGCTAATTTTGTGCATTTCCGTCGCTAATTTTGATTTTAGCGACGGACCACATATCCGTCGCTAAAATCCGTCGCTAAACACTGTTTTTTTTGTAGTGTTTAGGCACCTAAATGGATGATGTGGATAAGTGGAGCTCAGCTTGAGACCTACTCTATTGCCTTGAAATGGATGATGTGGAGCTCAGGGACATGATGATATACCATTTGAAATGAAAACATGTTGAATATCTCTAAAAATATAAGAACATGATAGCAGAACACATGTTTTGATACTAAAGGTCTTAGGAAAAAGTTTCTGATCCAATTAATCAATATAGATAGTGAGTGTGAATCAATTTATCAGCAACAGGGTCTTAGAACAGATGTTTTGAAACAAAATTTGATCACCTTAAATGTGTAGAGCAAGAAGGATATATGAAAATCACCTTACAAACAAGAAAGAAACTGTTACCACTCCAGACTAAAGGTTATTGTTCAGATACTATGGAGCGGCTTAAGATGGTTGAACATTCACTGATCTTGACCTAGCGTGTTTCCACTGATTCACTGTGAAAAAACAGACCAAAAAATTCAATTCAATGATACTTATTCTCATAGCCTGTTTATTTATCATGAAAACTAATTCTCATTAACATTGAATTACCAATTAACATAGTTCAAAATATCTTCATTAATTGGATACTAATTGCACATACATACCCCTTTCCTGCCCATGAAATCAGTAACTCTGCCACTTGTTATAGCCCCAAGCATTATTGCACCAATAGTCACCAAAGAACCAAACAATGAAAACTGCCACAATATATATGCCCAATATTTTTAATAAAAAAGTAATAGAAAGAAAGTATGATATAAATGTAAATGAGAAGAAACAACCATAATTATAAGAAGAAACAAAGCATGATTATAAATAAGAAAAGAAGCATCTTAACATCGACAAAAAAACAAATTAAAATGACTTGGCAGGTATTTAAGAACCTCAACAAAAGGGAAAAAAATGAAGACTATGGTAGAAGTCTCACCAACATTGAGTGATATTCCCATCTATGTAGGCCTTATACTCTGGAAGAAACCACGCCACGATTCTAAGCCACCACCAAGCTTTTTGGTTTCCTTAAATCTGGCGAATAGAGAAACCTCCCAATTTATACATAGCTAAACATGCAAAAAAAAGGCATAAGAAATAAGAAGATAAAACTGTATATATTGAAAGAACAATTACAAATGAACCTCTGGGCTGCAAGCTCCCTTAATACAATATCCATGACAGTTAGAGCTTCTTGTGGAGTCAAATAGCAGAAGCTTGTCTTGCTGCAAAATAGACACATATACTTACATAAGACTTTACTCCAACTAATGTTTTATGTTTATGTCAAATAGCAGAAGCTGGTCTTGCTCCTATTTCAATATTCTTTCTTTCTATCCATCTCAACAACTGGTTTTCTCTTGACTTCTAAAAGATAATGAGTTTCACCCTCTATTCTTTGTTGATGGAATAGATATTAATGAATTTTTCTATTGTTTTCCAAAGGATACTTTAAAACGCTTGCTTTTTTCAGAAGGAGGTTAGAATTTTATATTCAAAGTCAGCTAATGGGTGTCACCGTGTAACTTAATTTCCTTCAAATCAAAGATATACTATTGGTGTTGAACTCTTGTGAACTCTCATGTTGTGGACTAATGTAGACTCATCATAACCAATACACATGCATCAGAACAAATAGCAAACCATAACAAAATCAAAGTGATAAAAGCAAAGAAACAAACAGGACCACACTGGGAGCAGTCATCTAAGTTTATAAGACCAAGAGCGAGCACATAGAAATTCACAATTTTTTCAATAACAATCAAGCCTACAAAATCAATTCCAACAATAAGAGCTCAACCAATCAGGAGTCATATTTTCTACAGAACAAAATGAAAAACGTGAACTCTTGCAGATTCTTAGCTGAATGTCATTACACAATTCCTATTGGAAGTGTAGAATCAACTTGCATGGAGAAGTTTCTGCAACTCACCACTCTGGACAGCAACATTGAGATCTAAATTGCAAATCCATCATCTATAGGGAAAATAAATAAATAAAACATTATGATTTATGATCCGCTTGAGAAAATTTTCAACTTTGAACAATGATAACAAATAAACATAAACAGTTATGAATACCTCACAGATCCAGCTCCACCACATACGATTGCTCATTCAGTTAAGCAAAAACGCGTCCAAAATCAGTTCCACCAAAAAGATGAACTGAGAAATGACATCTAACAATAAATTAGCATGTTTAATATCTGAATAGAATTAAAAAAAGAAGTCAACTAGTGTGAATCAAGGCGACCTGAAGAAATGCGTGAAATAAAACCCTAGAAAGTAGAAAGAAGGGTACCTGAAGAAATGCTAATCAAGGCAACGTCGACAGCAAGATAGGAAGGACGACGGAGAGAAGGGAATGACGGCGACGCTGAGTAAGACAACGAGACGGTGCGCACGAGGGCGAGGAGAGTGAACGACAATGAGAAAGCGAGACAGAGCGCGCGAGGGCGAGGTGGCGTGACGGTGAGAGGCGAGACGACAAGGGAGAGGGCAACAAACGACGAGCTAGGAGGGAAGGGGGAGGAGGTGAGGAAGAGAGGCAGAGGGAGATCGCAGGTCACGACGAAGAGAGGGGGAGGGAACTAGGGCTCTGATTTCTTTCTTTCGTGTTTTGTGAACGCGAGAGGATAGTTAAATTTTTTATCTAAAGACACTTTTAACATCGGTTGTTTAAACAACTGATGTTAAAAGTCTAACACTAACGCTTTTAACATCGGTTGTTTAAAACAACCGATACTAATAGTCTAACACAGATACTTTTAACATCGATTGTTTAAACAATCGATGTTAAAAGTAGGTGTGAAAACTCAAAACTTCCATTTAATTTCAAAATTGCCACCGGACCTACCTTTAACATCGGTTATCCAGACAACTGATGCTAAAATGTTCTTTTTATTGTGATTTTCACACTAGTGGAACATAATTAACTACTAGCCCCATAACCCGTGCGATACAGGAGGTTGGCTAAATTCTTTCGTGTAAATGAGTAATAAAATTTTTACGCATTTATTTGCAAACCTCCTTATAAACATTCATGCTTGGTTTCTTATTTTAACTGTATAGAGCTTGTCCACTGCGGAAATCGAACTCGGGAGCATTGAGTCGACCAATGGTGTTGGTTTGTAAAATATATAGTTAAATAACTATGAATAAAAATTAAATAATAACTATAAATTAAGTTATAACTATAAATTAAATTATAACTATAATTAAATTATAACAAAGAATATAACACAATTAGAAAGTGTGATGAGAGTTTTATTGTAAATGTGGATGAAGTTCCCGCGAGTGTAAATGATATAACACTACTCAAAAATAGAAAGTTGAATGAATACGATGTGAGATTCTTTTGTAAATGTGGCGGAAGTTCCCCCGAATAAAAAGTAAAATTATAACTATAAAGCACTTTGTGTATTTGAACAATTAAAATTTATTCTGAACCACCCATAAAGTACACCAGATCACACTATTTAACATCTCACTCTACGTATTTTTTTATAAAATCAAATCTTTTTTCACCCGATCATTTATTGAAAAATAAATTTTGCATATTTATACATCTAAAATTTTTCGAGACGCTAAAGTACTTCTTAAAATATAAAAGAAGACAAAAAAGGAAAATACTAAAAAAAAACAAAAACAAAAAAAAAGAAAAAGCAAAAAAAAGCAAAAAAAGAAAACCTGAAGCGCGCGCGGCAATGACAAGCCACTTATATGATATAGATATATTTGAATAACTTTAACTGTTCAAGGTCCGGGCTTTGGTAAAAAAAAAGCAGGTCTGGGCTAAAGCCTATGCAACTAAAGTAAGAGCTTTTTCCCTAAAATGTTTTTGAGAAAATGGGGCCTCAAATTTTAATTTTTTACCTAATATTACTAGTTAATTCCGTTATTAACAAGAAATTGTCGCTAGCCCAAACAAATGGTAAGTGACAGTAATACTCTGTCTTTTGGCAAAGGTTTGATCCTTGTTAGAGCATATTTTGTTTAGGTTTTTTTAATTAATTTGTTACATGACTCTCCAACTCTAATTAAACAAGAAAAGGCCAATAAAAAAAAAAGAAAATCCCAATAAAAAAGGCCACTTAAGGTGTTGGTGGCCGGCCTAACTTTGGAATGAATAAAAGCTCTTAAGTTATCTATTTATTATCCAACTTAAATTATATATTTAAGCTATTTAAATAGTATTTTTAATCGGATTTAATTTTTTAATCCATTTTTTTTGCTATTAAAATGCCTAACAACTTTTTTCTCATTAAAATAGAAGAAAATATTGTTAAACGTAGTGGTGGATCTTGACTAAAAAGCTCGGGTGGACCACCAATGAAAGTGACATGGAGGAACGACGAGGTAGAGACCGACGACGATAAGTAACGAGAAGCGTGAGAGAGGCTGAAAGGGAGGAGGGTTACACATGCGTAAGAACAGTTAAGAAAAATACAATTAAAAAAAAAATATAAATTAGAGGTGTTGTGTGTAATACTAGCATAGTTCATTTAGAGGTTCCTCCAATTGGACTGCATGTGCATCTTTATGCGAATGCTATATAGGTGTCTCTTTTATTCGGCCTTAGCCGTGTTTTTATTTTATCTTTTGTAACCAAAAAAAGAGACTCAATTGAAGTTGTTTGTAAACATATAATTTTAAATTAAGTTGATTTAAATTTTAAAATGCTGAAAATATTTTTTTTTTTGAAAATTGCCAACCATTGAATTATAATTTCTAATTCTAATATAAGAGATGTGAAAAAATATTATTATATAAAATTAAAAATATGAATAAATATAAGAATTATTATATGGCAAACACACACACACACACACACATATATATATATATATATATATATATATATATATATATATATATATATATATATATTAACTTTCTTATTAATGAACTAATGTAAGACTATGCTTATTGGTAAGTAAATCTTGCTGCATGATCTAGGATTCAAGATCGAATCATGACAAAGCCATTCCTTAATAAGTTTTTGTGCGGGCGTTTTAGTGGATGCATAAACCCTAAACCACTGCGCCGTAGTATCTAGTTACGACACATGCAAACATAACATTATATATTTAGTAGTTATTTTTAAAAAAAATAGGGGTATTATAGTATTTTCACATGATTTTTTTAGGGATGACCCTACCCATACAAAGATGCGTGTTAAAAGTGTATTAAACTTAATTCTCGGTAAGTCTCGATAAGTGTTCGCTTTAAGTCCGGGTAAGTGTTGGGCCGACCTGCATGTAAGATATTTATGGACTTTTATTGTGTAAATTGTTTACCAAAATATCATTTATTTTTTTTGGAAAAACAAAAATATCATTTATAGTTTTGCATTTTTATTGTTGTTTTTCTCTTTGGTTTTTAGCGTTGTGAAGAATAAAACACTAAAAAATAAAATATTAAAACACTGTTTGGTCAGGTTTGACTAATCCCCATGATTTTCACATTTTTTCATTGATGATGATACATATGCATCATTTCCCACCGCCGATCTAAACTCCTCAAACATATCTACCCGTTGATCTACCCCCAATTCTGAATTCACTTGCTGGAAACTCCAAGACGCAGGAATTGAAGCAAAATCCACCTCTTTCAGCCCGAGACGCAATCTTTATATCTGTTCGGCGCATAAACAGGTTTGCATTCTTGCTATTCCTATTTATAAATTTGATTCAATCTTCCGTTTCGTTTTCGTTGATTAGATATGGTAAACCCTAATAGATAGCCACGCACGCGGGCCCACTGCATAAAAATTCTTCTGCCCCCTCCCCGTTTTAGTTGATTAGATATGGATTCTTCTGCCAGCTTTTCGTTTTAGAAGGGTTTCTGATGTCTGGTTCTTTTTTTGGCAAATCTAGGGTTTTGTGACGACCTAGAGATTTACGATGGATACTGAGGTTGATGTTCTTAATGGGTATGGTGAGGGAGAGGGGAAGAGGATTGACGTCGTCGTGTCTCAAGAGAGTATTTTGAAGGATTTGGAAGGAGATGGGGTTTTTGAGGAAGCAATGGACCCACAAAACCTTTTCCCTGATCAGGATAATGTTGTTCTTGGTAAAGGCAACGATGCTGCTACGGCTTTTGTTGATGAAATCCCTGAAGCCGCAGATGAGCTGGATAACTTTGAAGAGGCAATTGGGGTTGCTGATGAATCTGGCAAACACTGCAAGGGTGGAGGATCTTCTGAAGAATACTACTGTGTGATGGATGATTGTTTGGAAATTAGTGATGGAAAGCATGTATCTGATTCAAACATCGATGGAGACATGGCATTTCATGAGAATAGAGACTTGGTTGATGTAAACTCTGGTTCATCTAGTGAGAAGGCTGAAAACGAGGATCCTGAATACTTGACTTCTAGTCAAAATGGTGGTATGGTCTTGGAAAATGGAAACACAGACAAGGTGGATTATGTTGCTGAGCTTGGTACAGAATCTGAATCCAATGAGGGGATGCCAAACCAGGGTGCTGATGCTGTGGGTTTGAAGGAGGGTGGCTTCGATCCCGAGTATAGAGATGACAAAATAGAGGAACCGTTGAATGCCACAGGTGATCCTTGTGGTGAAATTCCAGTTGATACAGGTGAAAATGCACATGAAGATTCAACTCATGGGAATTTAGAACATCAAGGTGAAATAATTATAAAAATGGAGGATGGAGTTCTTGGCAATGATACAATCCGTGACGATAAAAATGGCAAGGAAATGGGAATATCTGATAGTCAGAGTACTGAATGCAAAAGTTATAGTAATGGTGAAACTAAGGATACTAAAGCTGGATCAGATTCAGAACATCTGGAAACAATTGATGAAATGGGAGGAGCATCTCCAACTGTGGAGGAAAGAAAAGAGATACAAGCTGCATCCTTTTCAGAAAATTCTTTTGCTGATGAGACACCAGCCGTTCATGCGAATGCAGCTTATTTAAAAGAGGGAAGTACTAAGGATTATCGGTCTAAGATTCCTAATGAAGATAATCATGAGAATCATGAAAACTTGGCTGATGCTGGGAATCCTGAAAAGATACCAGAGAAAGAGGTGACTGAGAAGGAAACCACTCAGATCCCTAAAGAACAAAACAGTGAGCTTGTTTTCTCATCTGGACAATCTGTTTCTACTAGTCCCCCACTTGTTCGTCCAGCTGGTCTTGGACAAGCAGCCCCATTATTGGAACCTGCTCCTCGAGCAATGCAGAAGTCTAGAGTGAATTGTACTGCATCTGATACACAGTCCCGAAAAATGGAAGACTCCTCAGTTGGGGAGCCTGAAGAGTACGACGAGACCCGTGAGAAACTTCAAATGATTCGGGTGAAGTTTTTGCGGCTTGCTCACAGGCTTGGACAGACACCCCACAATGTTGTTGTAGCACAAGTTTTGTATAGACTAGGACTGGCTGAACAACTCAGAGGGAGGAATGGTGGCCGTGTTGGTGCTTTTAGCTTTGATCGAGCAAGTGCAATGGCTGAGCAACTCGAAGCAGCGGGACAGGAACCACTTGAGTTCTCTTGTACAATAATGGTTATTGGAAAGACGGGAGTTGGAAAAAGTGCAACTATCAATTCGATATTTGACGAGGATAAATTTAATACTGATGCTTTTCATACGGGGACAAAAAAGGTCCAGGATGTTGTGGGAACAGTACAGGGCATAAAAGTACGAGTCATTGATACGCCAGGACTCCTATCTTCCTGGTCAGACCAGCGGCATAATGAGAAGATCCTGCACTCTGTCAAGCGCTTTATTAAGAAAACACCACCTGACATTGTGCTGTATCTTGACAGGTTAGATATGCAGAGCCGAGATTTTAGTGATATGCCGCTCTTACGCACGATTACTGAGATTTTTGGATCATCCATATGGTTCAATGCTATTGTCGTTTTGACCCATGCAGCATCTGCTCCACCTGACGGCCCTAATGGCACTGCTTCCAGTTATGACACGTTTGTCTCACAGCGCTCTCATGTTGTGCAGCAAGCCATTCGTCAAGCAGCTGGAGATATGCGACTCATGAATCCTGTATCTTTGGTAGAGAACCACTCGGCATGTAGAATTAATAGGGCTGGCCAAAGAGTGTTGCCTAACGGCCAGGTTTGGAAACCTGATCTGTTACTCTTATCTTTTGCATCAAAAGTTCTGGCTGAAGCAAATGCTCTTCTTAAGTTACAAGATAGTCCACCTGAAAAGCCTTACACAGCTCGAACAAGAGCGCCACCATTACCGTTTCTTCTGTCGTCCCTTCTGCAGTCAAGGCCGCAATTGAAGTTGCCAGATGAGCAGTATGGTGATGAGGACAGTCTCGGAGACGATCTTGCTGAACCATCAGATTCCGATGATGAAACAGATCCTGATGACTTGCCACCTTTTAAACCTTTGACAAAGGCCCAGATCCAAAAGCTATCTAGAGCTCAGAAGAGAGCATATTTTGATGAGTTAGAGTACCGAGAAAAACTTTTTATGAAGAAACAATTGAAGGAAGAAAAGAGGCAACGGAGGCTGATGAAGAAAATGGCAGAATCAATGAAAGATATGCCAAGTGATTATCATGAAAATGTGGAGGAAGAAAGTGGCGGTGCAGCTTCTGTTCCTGTCCCCATGCCAGATTTGGCTTTGCCTGCTTCTTTTGATTCTGATAATCCCACTCACAGGTATCGGTATCTTGATTCGTCCAATCAGTGGCTTGTAAGACCTGTCCTAGAAACTCATGGATGGGACCATGATGTGGGTTATGAAGGCTTAAATGTAGAAAGATTGTTTGTTCTGAAAGAAAGGATACCCTTGTCTTTTAGTGGTCAGGTAACCAAGGATAAAAAGGATGCTAATGTTCAGATGGAAATAGCCAGTTCAGTCAAGTATGGAGAAGGGAAAGCAACTTCTTTAGGTTTTGATATGCAGACTGTTGGGAAAGACTTAGCTTACACATTGCGAAGTGAGACAAAATTTTGTAATTTTAGGAGAAATAAGGCTACTGCTGGTCTCTCATTTACTCTCTTGGGTGATGCCTTATCAGCTGGGATTAAAGTTGAAGATGAGTTGATTGCTAATAAGCAATTTAGGTGTGTTATTACTGGTGGTGCAATGTCGGGGCGTGATGATGTTGCTTTTGGAGGCAGTTTAGAGGCCCAGCTGAGAGATAAGAATTATCCGCTAGGACGCTCATTATCAACTCTTGGGCTTTCTGTTATGGATTGGCATGGTGATCTTGCTGTTGGGTGCAATTTACAATCACAAATCCCCATTGGACGGTATACAAACCTTGTTGCACGAGCCAATTTGAACAATCGCGGGGCTGGACAAATCAGCATTCGATTAAATAGTTCAGAACAGCTTCAAATTGTCTTGATTGGTCTCATCCCTCTGCTTAAGAAGCTAGTTGGTTATCCTCAACAATTGCAGTTCGGACAATGATGATATCAGCCTATCAGGTTTTGTTAGCTGCACACTTGCACAGTAATAGGTAGTTACTTTTAGATGGCATCTCTTGCTGGTTGCCATGAAATGAGAGTGATTCTGGATTGCGTTTCCTATGCCCAAAAATTATCCTATTATTTGAGCTTAGTCATTGTAGTTAGATATTCTCTTTTGGTATTTTTGTTATATTATGCTGCCAATGTCCAAGTAATACTTTTTTAGTTATATCTTCGTTATATATACATAAGGACGTGTAAACTCTTACTGTTGTCTCTTGCCCTGCAAACAGTCATAAGCACTTTTCCCCCATGTTAATTTTTGTTGTCTCGAGATCATAATGGTTTTAGTACCTGGCTAACGATGTGGCAAATGTTATGTTTTAAGTTATGCTTGAAATTTGATTTGATATGCCTTTATTTTTTAGTCTTTGCTGTATACGGCCAATGGGGGAAAATTCTTTTGATACAAGATTAAATTGGAAACCACGTAGTGGATGATAAATAGATGGTTTAAATATGTAAATAGGGGGTCATTCCTTTTTTATATAGAGATGCCAAATAAAATCAATTAGGGTTCCTAATTTCTTATATCAACAACCCCAATAGCTCTTCCTTCCCCTACTTTTAATCTCATGAAACCAGTAATGCAGAAAATCACTCCCCAGGTGCTATGATATGAATGAAAGCATGCTATGAGGTTCAGGTTCAGTATCTGAGAGAGTTAGTTGGTTTGATTTTGACTTTGAGAATGACAAAGTGACGCCCTGGGAAGGTGAGAGAATCCATGAGGTTGGAATCGATGATTTGGAGCTTACTCTTGGGTTTTGTAAGGCCTGATAATTGCTTGGATCTGCTGCTTCTGCCATAGCCAAGGGAATTGGGTGGTGTTATGTTATGCTTTATTTTCATTGTGTACAGTTCCTTTTAGGCTAAATAGTACTTTTGTTCCTTTATCTTTGCTCCAGATTTTACTTTGGTCATTTATCTTTTTTTGGTCCGTTTTGGTCCATTATCTTTTATTTTTGTTTCACTTTGGTCCTTTATCTTTTTTTTGATCCGTTTTGGTCCTTTATCTTTCATTTCGTTTCATTTTGGTCCCTCACATTATTATTTAATTCAATTAAAACATTAAAACAATTAAAACTATTAATTCAATTAAAACAAAATTATTTTAAAACAATTAAAACAAAAATTTGGTCCCCCACCGTGAACCCCTCTCCCCCCCACCGTGAACCCCTCCCCCCCACCGTGAACCCCTCTCACCCCCCACCGTGAACCCCTCCCCCCTCACCCATCCTCTCCCCCCCACAACCACTGAAACGACGAGGACGGAACGGTGAACAGCGGCGCGAAGAGAACGGGAACGACGCAACCCGACGGCGCAAAGAAGAGGCCGATCTTCGCAACCCAGATCAGATCGTCGCAACCCAGACCTTACACCCTTCGCAACCCAGATCCGATCGTCGCAAACCCAGATCAGATCGTCGCAAACCCAGATCCAAAACCACGGACCCGCGAACCACCAAAACGCGCGCAGAACAAGAGACGGCGACCAAAAAAGAAACGCTGGAAATCGCAAACAGAGGCGCAACCAGAGAGGGGGGATGACGAAGGAGGCGCACGGAGGACGGCGAAGGAGAGGGGGGAGGATGGGTGAGGGGGGAGGGGTTCACGGTGGGGGATCAAATTTTTGTTTTAATTGTTTTAAAATAATTTTGTTTTAATTGAATTAATTGTTTTAATTGTTTTAATGTTTTAATTGAATTAAATAATAACGTGATGGACCAAAATAAAACGAAATGAAAGATAAAGGACCAAAACGGATCAAAAAAAGATAAAGGACCAAAGTGAAACAAAAATAAAAGATAAAGGACCAAAACGGACCAAAAAAAAGATAAAGGACCAAAGTGAAATCTGGAGCAAAGATAAATGACCAAAAGTGCTATTTAGCATTCCTTTTATATAGTTGTGGTTAGTGGCTATGACTTTCATTGAAATGCCTTGTTTGTTGGTTGTTGGAGAGTTGTATTTGAAGCAAGCTTCCTTATGCAAGTGTTTTGTGACCTGATCTTACCAAGAGTCCAAGACCAAGGGAAACGAGGTGATATTTCATTTGGCTACTGAGTCTGAATTTGGATTTAATTTGGGAACCACGCATATTTCTTAGTTAACATTTTAAAATAAATGAAAATGAAAAAGTTACGTGGCAAAGTCATGAAGACCAAAAGATTGACACATCATTTTGCAAACAAAAAAATGTAATGAAAGGGCTAAAAGGAAAATAGTGGTATTCGCAATGAGTCATGGACAATTTTTTTAGAGACTAAATTTGCAAAATCCTTTTGTTGCTACAAAATTTTTAGGGTGAGGGGATGACGCCTCACTCCAAGGTAGGGAAGACCTTCAGGCATTGAGTACTTACGAAAATAATTACAATTACTTTACCCCCAAAGAACTAGTGGAGATTTGAACCTGAGATCTCCCGAATATAAATCCTGTTATGCTCTACTAGACTAATCCCTTGAGGTTAAATTTGTAAATTCCTTATCTCAAGGATGAAAAAATAGAATAGTGGTTGGTTTTGGCTCTTGGATTACTCTAATGTACCAAAAAAGTGTGTTGTTCAAGTCTAACCTCCTTTTTTTTAAAAGTACTGCTATACGGTACAAATGCTTTTAAATGAAATGTCAGAATTGCACATGTTTGTGAACAATTGCGCACCAACTAACACCACACATGGATGTGTTGCGCAGTTTATTTTCTATTTCTTAGGTTTAGTTTCGTAACTTTAACCATTTCCCTTTTTTTAATGAGTCTAAACGAAACTTTAAATTTAAGTTGTTTAAAAAGAGTATAACTTGACTTCGACTTTTGTAGCTCATTTCTATAATAATTATTTTTTTATGGTTTAAATACGTTTTTACCCCCTGCAAATAGGGGGTGTTTTGCTTTTACCCCCTGCAAAATTTTTTTTTTTAAAAAACCCCTTGCAAATATCAACAATTTGGCGTTAGCCCTTCTGTTAGGATGTCTGTTAACACTCTGTCTACGTGTCAGTCAAGTATCTATGTGGCATTTTTAATTGCCAAATGGCTTGCCACGTGTTAAATTATCAATTAAAAAAAATTGAAAGTAAAAGAAAGAAGAAACAAAGGAAGAATGGAAAGCTTTCTGAGTAGAGCGTAGAGAGTGAGAGTGAGAGTGAGAGTGAGAGTGAGAGTGAGAATGCAGTAAGACACTGAGAAGAAGAAGACGAGGGGTTTTGCGAGAGAAGAAGACGAAGGGTTTTGCGAGAGAAGAAGACGAAGACGAAGCAACAACGAAGACGAAGTGAAACGAAGCTCAAAAGTAAGTTTTTCTGTCTTTTACTTGGTTCGTTGATGTGTTTTAGTTTAGGGTTTGTGAAATCATTTGATGATGGGTTTGTGAAGCTCAGTAGTAAGTTTTTCTGTGTATCAGTTTGAAATGCAAAAAGAGAGTGTTTATTGCACTCTATTGGTCAAAACACCTTTTGATGCGTGTGTTTTTGTTGATTCTGTTGATGTTTGTTGTGATTGTGTTAATAAAATAGGTTATGTTGATTCTGATGCATGTGTTTTTACTACTGTTGCTGTCATTGTCTTGTTTTTGACTCCTCTTGATGTGATTATTTTGATGCGTGTTGTTTTACTTCTCATGCATGTTTGTTGGGACCACAGCTGTGATTGTGTTGTTTTTGACCCCTGTTCCTGTGTTGTGTATTTAAATGAGGGGCCTTTGTGCTTTATTTGACTGAGCAGTTTTCATTGATAATTGAGGGACCTTTTTAAAAAAAATATATATTTGAGGGACCTTTTTTAAAGTTGAAAATGTTTGGTTTTTTGTAGGCATGAGTTTCAGCATCATTATTCACCATGGGGGTAAATTTGAAGTTGGGGAAAACACTGGCTACAATGGTGGGGATATTGCTGTTGCCAACATCAATGATGTTGACAAATGGAGTTTCTTTGAAGCTGTTGATATTGTTAGAGACTTAGGTTACAAAGAAGAGGTTCTCCTATGGTGGATGTCTGATTCACCAGACTACATAGGTGGTTATAAGTCACTTAAGGTAGACAGAGATGCACTCCAATGTTCTGATTTTGCAATCAAGCATAACTGTGACATACATATGTATGTTGAATCACTGGTTGGGGAGAAGATTGATGGAGATTCCAGTGGCAAGGGTTTAGAGGAGGAGACTGAAGGAGCTACTGAAGCTGAATCTGAAGATGATGCTACAGGGATTCATTTTGATGACAGTGAAGAAGAAAGGGCAAATGCTGTTGATGATGGATTTGAACCTGAGGTACCTGCTGCTGCTGAAGAAAATGTTCCTGTCAAGAAAAGAAGAACCAAGATGTGGTCTACTCGTAAGATGATGTCTCCTACAAAAAGAGCTGCAGCAGGAATAACCTTATCTACATCAAGTGATGAAGGGGAACAAGTGATAGAGGACACATATGAGAGTGAGGAGTTATTCAGCACATGTTCAGAAGCTGAGGAAGATGATATTGGGCAAATGGGTATGAGGTACCCTGTTTTCAAGAAAGAAGAATTAAATAGGGATTATAAATTCAAGCTTGGTTTGGAGTTTAACTCTATTGCTCAATTTAAAGAGGCAATTTTGGAACATGCTGTATTAAATGGCAGGGAGTTAAAGTATGTAAAAAATGAAAAAAATAGGGCAAGGCTTGTGTGTAAAAGTGAATGTGGGTATCTGGCTTATTGTAGTCAAGTGGGTACCAGTCACACGTATAGGTTAAAAACATACAAGGGTAAGCACACGTGTGGGAGGGTTTTTAATAATAGAAATGCCAACTCCAAGTGGGTAAGTAGACTTGTGGCTGAAAAGCTTCAATCAACAAACAAGGTTAAAATATCCGAAGTCATGTTGGAGATTAGAAGGAAGTATGCTACTGGTGTGAGTGTCAATAGGGCTTGGAAGGGAATCAAGATTGCAAGAGATCTTGTTGAAGGTGATGCAGATAAGCAATACTCTCAGCTTTGGAATTATGCTGGAGAGCTTGTTCGGGCTCACCAAGGTAACACTTGCAAAATCAATGTTGATAGAATTCCACCCAGTTTGCAAGCCAGATTTGGGTCTTTTTACTTCTGTTTCAATGGCACAAAGAGAGGATTCAAGACTGCATGTAGGCCCTTTATTGGGGTTGATGGATGTCATTTGAAGACAAAATATGGGGGACAGCTCTTAATAGCTATTGGAAGAGACCCAAATGACCAATATTATCCACTTGCATTTGGAGTTGTTGAGAATGAAACAAAGGAATCATGGAGATGGTTCTTGACCTTGCTTATGGAGGACATTGGTCAAGAAAGTAGATGGGTTTTCATTTCAGATCAGCAAAAGGTATATTGTTTAAAACCTTCACTGTGTTTCATTTCAGTGTATATTGTTTAATTTGTTTCTGTGTTTGTTTAATTTGTTGCTGTGTTTTAATAATTTGTTGCTGTTTTTGTTTAATTTATAGGGTTTGGTTGCTGTGTTTGAAGAGATGTTTGAGACAGTGGAACATAGGCTTTGCTTGAGGCATCTATATGCCAATTTCAAGAAGAAATTTGGAGGAGGTACAGCAATGAGAGACCTAATGATGGGGGCTGCAAAGGCTACCTACTATCAAGCTTGGGAGGAAAAAATGAAAGAGATGAAGAAGCTGGATGTTAAAGCATGGGAGTGGCTCATGGGTGTTCCTACCAAGTTATGGTGTAAGCATGCTTTTAGTTTTTATCCCAAGTGTGATGTTTTGATGAATAATTTAGCTGAAGCTTTTAATAGTACAATTCTGGTTGCTAGAGATAGGCCAATTATTTCTATGTGTGAATGGATTAGAACATATCTAATGGGTAGGATAACTGATTTAAGGAGGAAAGGTGGTAAATGGTAGTTTCCCATAATGCCTAAACCCATGAAGAGATTAGATAGAGAGATAGAACACAGTGGCAATTGGTTGCCAACATGGTCTGCTGAAGAACAGTTTGAAGTAGTACACACTGCATTTATAAATAGGTTTGTAGTGGACCTAGTTAAAAGAACCTGTAGTTGTAACTACTGGCAGTTGATAGGGATACCATGTAGACATGCAATAGCTGGGATGTCTTATAAGGGTTACAAACCTATGGACTATGTTGATGACTGTTACAGCAGAGAGAAATATTTGGAATGCTACAATCATGGTATAAGCCCCATTAATGGCCAAAACATGTGGCCTACAATTTGTGAGGAGGAAATGTTGCCTCCACAATATAAAAGAGGTCCTGGGAGGCCCAAGAAGCTTAGAAGAAGGGAATTTGATGAAGACCCTAATGCAACCAATTTGAAGAGGCAAAATACCAAATATAGGTGTACCAAATGCAACAAATTAGGACATAATGCAAGGGGATGCAAGAGCACTGAAGTAAGTGCAGAAGCTCAGTCAAGGAAGGTATAACTTCTGTTTAATTACTGGCCTACAATTCTGTTTAATTACTTCTGTTTAAACTTCTGTTTAATTACTTGCTGTGTTTTAGAGGAAGCCAAAGAAACAGAGAACAGATGCAGTCCCTGATGCTGCACAACAAGTGCCTGATGATGCTGCACAACAAGTGCCTGATGATGCTGCACAACAAGTGCCTAATGCTGCTGCATCAGTTGTTGATTCTGCTGCACCAGTTGTTGATTCTGCTGCATCAGTCCATATTGCTGCTGCACCAGTTGTTGATTCTGCTGCACCAGTTGTTGATTCTGCTGCACCAGTCCATATTGCTGCAAAGGTAACAGGAAGGAATAAACAACTTGGAATTAGACGGAAGTTGCCAATCAAAAAAGGATCTGCACCAACAGTTACTGCAGTAGCTGCCACTGCACCAGGAGTGATTGATGAAGCTGGCACTGCACATAGTTCAAATGCTGCTGCTGATTATGAAGGTGATTTAACCCAAGAGTCAGGAAGAGTAAGAACATCTCCAAGACTAACCAAGACTAGAGTGAAGAAGTTGTTTCAAAATTAGGAGATTTAGTAATTTCTCTTGTAATGTAATTTCTATTGTAATGTAATGACAGTATTTTGTTTCAAATGCTGGTGTTTGAATGACAGTATTTTGTAATGACAGTATCACACGTATTGTAATGAGTAATGACAGTATTTTTGTATTTTAATGACAGTATTTGGTAAACTTGATTCTGGTTCAATTCTGGTTCAAAAATGGATGTTAAATTCTGGTTCAATTCTGGTTCAAAACTGACAGTATTTTGTAAACTTGACAGTATCCTTATAGATGCAAATTGTGGTCCTTATTTTGTTTCAAATGCTGCTGTTTGAATGACAGTATTTTAATGACAGTATTTGGTAAACTTGATTCTGGTTAAATTCTGGTTCAACTCTGGTTCAAAAATGACAGTATTTTGTAAACTTGACAGTATCCTTATAGATGCAAATTCTGTTTTAACTGATGAATCAATTAAAAAGCAAACAAACTTCCATTAATAAACAGCAAACTTGACAGTATCCTTATAGATGCAAACTTGACAGTATGACAGTATGAATCAATTAAAAAGCAAACAAACTTCCATTAATAACTTGATTCAAATTACAAACACTAATGATCAATAGAAAACTTAACCAACAACAAATCCCAACAAATCCTAGAACACTAATTTCCATTTCCATTAACCCAAACAACATAAACAGCAAACACAACCCATGATACAATCAAGACAAATTGAACCCCTTGAAACCTAGATGTAAGCTCCTTAACCCTTTCCCTCTCATTTGCTAATTTTGTCTTCAGCTTTTCTTTCTCTTTGGTGCTTGCTTCAATTAACTTCTCAGCATAATGACAAGCTTTGCAGCTTTGAATTTCATGGGAGCTTGCTTCCGTTGAAGGAGAATCCATGAGAGTTGTAAAACGTGCTTCACTTAGTTCATCATCCCACACAAATAATTTGCAGCTGTCTTTTAACTTCTACAATGCAAAATACACAGTTACAGTTTTACAGTGATAGGAACAAAAATGAATATTACAATTAGTTAACAACATACCCAGTGGAGGCACTTCCAATAGGGGCGTCCTGGGTTTTGTGTAGATCCAGAAATGTAAAACTTCATCGTATTCCCACATGGACAAACTGGAAATCGTCTTCTGGGTATGTGTGCATTTGATGAAGAACCTTCACTGTGCGTATTCATGGAGAAAAGAAGAGAAGAGATGAAGAGAAACGAAGGGAAGAAGAGAAGCGAAGGGAAGAAGAAGAAGTAAGTTGGGTGTGCTTGAGAAAGAAATGGTTCACAGCAACGAAGGGAAGAAGAGAAACGAAGGGAAGAAGAAGAAGTAAGTTGGGTGTGCTTCAGAAAGAAATGGTTCAGAGCAACGAAGGGAAGAAGAGAAAAGAATGGGAATAAGAAGAAGATGACTCTAGGGTTTTTTAACACGTGGCAAGCCATTTGGCAATTAAAAATGCCACATAGATACTTGACTGACACGTAGACAGAGTGTTAACAGACATCCTAACAGAAGGGCTAACGCCAAATTGTTGATATTTGCAAGGGGTTTTTTAAAAAAAAAATTTTTGCAGGGGGTAAAAGCAAAACACCCCCTATTTGCAGGGGGTAAAAACGTATTTAAACCTTTTTTTATTTATTGGATTAATTTTCTTTTATGAGAGATTCTTCCATTATTTTTTTTTGGTTCGGAAAGATTCTTACATTATAAGATAACTTATAAATAAAAATACGTATTTAACATGGAGAATTCAAAAATTCTTGACTCTATATTTTCGTAAAAACTATACAAAAAGTATTAAAATAGAATTTTAAATATAACTCTTGTTTATTGTGAGAAACAATGTTTTTTTATTATAATCGTCAAATTAAAATTAATGATTCAGATTTTGTTATTAATGACGAGAACTCAATCTTGAATTTGTTTATTTAATTAAATAAACAAACTCAATTGAGGAATTGAGTTGAACTCGTATCTATACTTATAGTTAAGAGGCCACTTAAATTCCTAATTCAAATTAGGGTCTTTTTATTATACCCCTATCATATCACCATATACCCCCACATAAAAGTGAAACCCAAAAATACTCATCGCTTAAAAAATTCGCTCGGATTTACTTACTAAAAGATAAATCCGATTTTGGTTTTTTCCCAAAATCGGATTTATCTTTTAGTAGGTAAATCCGATTTCCCTTAAAAAAAAGAAAATCAGATTTACCCCCACCTAAGGTAAATCCGCTTTTGTTAATTTTAAAAGTAGATTTACCTTAGGTGGGGGTTAAATCCGCTTTCTGTATTAAAAATACCTATTTTTTATTTAATATTTTTAAAAAATGTTATAAAAATACTACTAAAAATCCGTTAAAGAATCAAAACTAATCTAAAAATTATAAAAATACCACTATAAATCTAATAAAACCAAAATAAGGTTATGCAAATTTTTTCAAATTTTTTGGAGATTATGAAAAATTAAAAAAATTAATAAAAAATAGTAAACGATGGAATTTTGGATTTTGAGCTCCCCTGTTATAAAAGAAATCACTCTTTTAGGAGTCTTGATCCCTGATTTTTTTCGGATTTAATGACTGTGGTTTCATTACAATCGGAGTAGGTTGCTCGAAAACCGATTTTTTAGCCTAAATTATTCACCCGACGTACAACATCGTCACATGTTAACGAACAATACACTAAACAGAACCAAAAGACGACCGATATTCATATCTATTTTATATTTTTTAAAAAAAAATAATTTTAATTTTAACTTCAAAATCGGATTTATCCCCACATTAGGTAAATCCGCTTTGTTAATTTTAAAAGCGGATGTACCCCCACATAAGGTAAATCCGATTTGTTATTTAAAAGTCGGATTTACCTATTGGGTAGATAAATCCGCTTTGGAAAATAACAAAGCGGATTTACCTAAAAAAGATAAATCCGATTTCCCTAAAAAAAAGAAAATCGAATTTACCCCCACATTAGGTAAATCCGTTTTTGTTAATTTTAAAAGCGGATGTACCCCCACATAAGGTAAATCCGCTTTGTTATTTAAAAGTCGGATTTACCTATTGGGTAGATAAACCCGCTTTGGAAAATAACAAAGCGGATTTACCTTGAGTGGGGGTAAATCCGAGCGAGTTTTAGTTTGGCAGGAGTATTTTTGGTTTATCAATTATATGGGTACCAAAAAAATCCTTTCAGATTAAAATTGCAAGTTGTCAATGTGAAGTGCACTACCGGACCATGACTTTGTTTCTTTCCAATTGGATTTAGGCACGGAATTGTTATAGCTGTCCATGCAACTTGCAATTATTAGAAATTGTTTGTGCTTTTTCCCTAAATAATTGATCTTTTGGTAGGGTTCTTCTTCAGATATCATGTCGGGGTATGATGTAGCAAAAATAGTTGGCTAAGGATATTGCAAGAATTGGAAGGTCGCTCGCTCAAACAATTTTTTACACACTTCAGAAGATAACATATATAGTGGTAAAGTGTTGAGCAATATTGACAGTGCATCTTCAAATTTATAAGACTTCACTTTCTTTCTCCTCATTCTCCGCCTTGAGCCATATTTTTTTAAACTGCACTGTTCCCATTGGAGTATATTATTTGGTGCATTAAAAACAAGTAGAATGAGCATACCGGAATAGAAAATTTGGAAGATTGCAGGAATGGAAGGAACCAAAGATTGAAGTGACGGAATGGGAGACCCAGACTCAGTCTGAGAGACGCACTCTTTATCTCTTCTACGGGTTTGCATTCTTGCTATTCTTATTTTATTTATACAATTTTATTCAATGTTCCTTTTCATTTTGTTTGATAAGCCCTAACAGAAAACCACATACACGAGCCCTCTAGTGATCTGGTTATCTTTTTTTTAATTATTTCCCACTTGCGTAAAAAAAATTCTCCAAAATCATATCTTATTGGGTCCCGAGTTCGTAACGTATACGTTGTGGTGGGTTTCGATTTTAATGAATTATTGGTACTTGTGTTTTGTCTAATCATTAGAAGGTTTCCATGTGGGAATGGATCCACTGACTTGGTGGCGGGAAGGTTTCCATGTTTCCTTTCCCATTTCCTACTTATTGTTTTTAAAGGGTTTCTGATATTTAGTTCTTTTTTTTTTTTGGCAAATCTAGGGTTTTGAAACGACGTAGAGTTTTGTGATGGATAATGAGGTTGAGGTTGATGATGGGTATGGTGAGGGAGAGAGGAAGAGGTTGGACATAGGGGTCTCGAAGGAGCGTATGCCGGAGTCTAATAAGTTGAAGGATTTGGAAGAAGAGGAGGTTTTCGAGGAGGCAATGGACCCGCAAGAGCATTTCCATTATCTGGGGGACGTTGTTCTTGCTAATGGCAATGATGCTGCTGTGGTTAGTGCATTGCCTTCAACTTTGGTTGATGAAATCGCTGATGACGCAGAGGAGCCGGATAACTTTGAAGAGGCAATTGGGCTTGCTGATAAGTCTGGAAAACACTCCAATGAGGAGGGGGCTGAAGTGATTGCTAATCAGGAGGTGCATGGGGATCGGCAGGGGCAGCTTGATAGCCCATTTACAGATGGAGTTGATTCTGGGGGGACTGCAGGTAGAGTATCTAGTGATGAATCCTACTGTGTGAGGGATGATTGTTTTGAAAGTAATGTTTGTAGTGGTGGAAAGGAAGCATTTGATTCAAACACTGATGGAGATGTGGTGTTTCAGTCGGTGGATGTAAACCCTGGTTCATCGAATGAGGAGCCTGAAAATGAGGATCCTGAATACATGACACCCACGCAAAATGGTGGTATGATCTTGGAAAATGGAAGCACAGACAAGGTGAATTATGTTGTTCCTGAGTTTCATACCGGATCAGAATCCAATGAGGAAATGCCAAATCAGGGTACTGATGCTGAGGATTTGAAGGAGGGGGGCTTGGATACTGAATTTAGAGATGACAAAATAGAGGAACAGTTGAATGCCTCAGGTGATCTGTATGGTGAAATTCAAGATATTACAGCTGAAGAAGCACATAAATATTCAGCTCAGGGAAATTTAGAACCTGAAGGTGAAATAAGTATGAAAATGGAAGATGAGACCCTTGGCATTGATATTATCCATGAGGAAAGAAATGGAAAAGACACGGAAATATCTGAGTCAGAGCATCTGGAAACCATGGGTGAAACAGGAGGGACTTCTCCAGCTGTGGAGGAAAGAAAAGTGCCACAAGCTGCCGGAAGCTCATCCCGTTCAGAAAATTCTTTTGCTGATGAGATGCCGCCTGTTCTGGTTAAAGAAGCTGAATCAAAAGAAAGAAGTACTAACGATTATCAGCCTAAGATTTCTGATGAAGCTAATCAAGGAAATTATGAAAACTTATCTGTTGTTGGGGAACCTGAAAAGATACCAGAGAATAATGTGAAAGAGAAGGACACTACATGTACCGCTGAAGAACATAATAGTGAGGTTGTTTCCTCATCTGGAAAATCTGCCGCTACTAGCCCCTCTCTTATTCGTCCTGCTGGCCTTGGACCTGCTGCCCCATTATTGGAACCTGCTCCTCGGATAACGCAACTGCCTCGGGTGAATTCTACTATATCTAATACACAGTCCCGAACAATGGAAGACCCCTCGACTGGGGAGGCCGAGGAGTATGATGAGACTCGTGAGAAACTTCAAATGATTAGGGTGAAGTTTTTGCGGCTAGCTCATAGGCTCGGGCAGACACCCCACAATGTTGTTGCTGCACAAGTTTTGTATAGACTTGGACTGGCTGAACAACTCAGGGGGAGGAATGGGGGCCGTGTTGGCACTTTTAGCTTTGATCGTGCAAGCGCAATGGCTGAGCAACTCGAAGCATCAGGTCAGGATCCGCTTGATTTCTCTTGTACATTAATGGTTCTTGGAAAGACAGGAGTTGGGAAAAGTGCAACCATCAACTCTATTTTTGACGAGGTTAAATTTAATACTGATGCTTTTCATACTGGAACGAAAAAGGTTCAGGATGTTGTGGGAACAGTACAGGGTATTCAAGTGAGGGTCATTGATACACCAGGACTTCTACCTTCCTGGTCAGACCAGCGACATAATGAGAAGATCCTGCACTCTCTTAAGGGCTTTATCAAGAAAACAACACCTGACATTGTGCTGTATCTTGACAGGTTAGACACACAGAGCCGGGATTTTAGTGATATACCGCTCTTGCGCACAATTACTAAGATTTTTGGACCATCCATATGGTTCAATGCTATTGTGGTTTTGACTCATGCAGCATCTGCTCCACCTGATGGCCCTAATGGTACAGCTTCCAGTTATGACATGTTTGTCACACAGCGCTCTCATGTTGTGCAGCAAGCCATTCGTCAAGCAGCTGGAGATATGCGTCTCATGAATCCAATATCATTGGTTGAGAACCACTCGGCGTGCAGAATTAATAGAGCTGGTCAAAGAGTGTTGCCTAATGGCCAGGTTTGGAAACCTCAACTGTTGCTCTTATCTTTTGCATCAAAAATTCTGGCTGAAGCAAATGCACTTCTTAAGTTTGAAGATAGTCCACCTGAAAAGCCATACACAGCTCGCCCAAGAGTGCCACCGTTACCGTTTCTTCTGTCATCCCTTCTGCAGTCAAGGCCGCAATTAAAGTTGCCAGAAGAGCAGCATGGTGATGAAGACAGTCTTGATGATGATCTTGATGAACCATCAGATGCTGATGATGAAACAGAGCCTGATGACTTGCCCCTATTTAAAGCTTTGACAAAGGCTCAGATCAAAAAGCTATCGAGAGCTCAAAAAAAAGCATATTTTGATGAGTTAGAGTACCGAGAAATTTTTTTTATGAAGAAACAATTGAAGGAGGAAAAAAAGCAACGGAGGCTGATGAAGAAAATGGCAGAATCAGTGAAAGATCTGCCAAGAGATTATAATAATGAAAATGTGGCGGAAGAAAGTGGTGTTGCAGCTTCTGTACCTGTCCCCATGCCAGATTTGGCTTTGCCTGCTTCTTTTGATTCTGATAATCCCACTCACAGGTACCGATATCTTGATTCGTCCAATCAGTGGCTTGTTAGACCTGTCCTAGAAACTCATGGATGGGATCATGATGTGGGTTATGAAGGATTAAATGTTGAACGATTGTTTGTTGTTAAAGAAAGGATCCCCTTGTCTTTTAGTGGTCAGGTAACCAAGGATAAGAAAGATGCTAATGTTGAGATGGAAATTGCCAGTTCAGTTAAGTATGGAGAAGGAAAAGCAAGTTCACTAGGTTTTGATATGCAGACTGTTGGGAAAGACTTAGCTTACACATTACGCAGTGAGACAAAATTTTGTAACTTGAGGAGAAATAAGGCAACCGCTGGTCTCGCATTTACTCTCCTTGGTGATGCCTTGTCAGCTGGAGTTAAAGTTGAAGACAAGTTGATTGCTAATAAGCAATTCAAATTGGTTATTGCTGGCGGTGCAATGACAGGGCGTGATGACGTAGCTTATGGTGGCAGTTTGGAGGCCCAATTGAGAGATAAAAATTACCCTCTAGGACGCTCATTATCAACACTTGGGCTTTCTGTTATGGATTGGCATGGAGATCTTGCCATTGGGTGCAATTTGCAATCACAAATTCCCATGGGACGGCATACAAACCTTGTTGCCCGGGCCAATTTGAATAATCGTGGGTCTGGGCAGATCAGCATTCGATTAAATAGTTCTGAACAGCTTCAAATTGTTTTAATTGGTCTCATCCCTCTGCTTAAGAAGCTAGTTGGTTATACTCAACCATTGCAGTTTGGACAATGATGATGTTAAGCTATGTAAGCTGCAGCACTTGCTCGGTAATAATAGGTAATTTATCTTAGATGACATCTCTTGCTGGTTGACCTGAACTAGATGATACTAGATTGCGTTTTCGTGTTTTGCATACCAAAAATATCCTATTATTTGATCATAGTCATTGTACTTTTTTGATATTGTTGTTACATTATTATGCTGCTGGACTCCAAGTAATGCTTCTTTTTTACTTTCATCTTTGTCCTATATAATTAAGGACGCGTAAATTCCCAAAGTTTGTCACTTGCCCTGCATACTTTCAGAAGCACTTTCTCTCCAGTATTAAATTTTATTGTGTGGAGGTCAGCAATTTTTGTACTTTTAGGGTCTGCCCATTGGGACGCTTAATTTATTTGTTGCTTGGAATTTGCGTGAGTGGCCTCCTTACTGGAGCAATGCTCACCTCTGATTCATCTACCTCTGAGAGACAGACAGAAGGAATGGTAATGAAACACCCTATGTATATGGATTATGGATCGTTAAGCTAATTATCATATGGGATTTTTTTTTTACCCCCATCATCTCCCTAGCTACCCCCACCGACCCTGCGAAAAGACGCAATTGTCCTTAACAAAATTTAAAAATCCCGAACGTATCCTGAGTTCATTTTTTTTTTTGGAAATCGGATTTAGGTAAATCCGATTTCCACTAAAAATTTTAAAAAAATTTAAATCGGATTTAGGTAAATCCGATTTCCACTAAAAATTTTAAAAAATTTAAATCGGATTTATTTAAGATGGGTAGATCCGCTTTTAAAAATAACAAATCGGATTTACCTTAAGTGGGGGTAAATCCGATTTGTTATTTTTTAAAAGCGGATCTACCCCATCATATAAGGTAAATCCGCTTTTAAAAATAACCAAAGCGGATTTACCTTATGTGGGGGTAAATCCGCTTTGTTAGAAACAAATTTCGACCGTCTTTTGGTTCTATTTAGTGTGTAGTTCGTTAACACGTGACGATATTGTACGTCGGGAGAATAATTTAGGCTAAAAAATCAGTTTTCGGGCAACCTACTCAAATTGTAATGAAACCACATTCTTTAAATTGGAAAAATATCAAGGATCAATGCTCCTAAAGAAGGGACTTCTTTCAGGACTGGGGACCTCAAAATCTCAAATTCCATCGTTTACTATTTTTTATTAATTTTTTTAATTTTTCATAATCTCCAAAAAAAATCTGAAAAAATTTGCATAACTTTATTTTGGTTTTATTAGATTTTTAGTGGTGTTTTCATGAGTTCTCTATCTTACAAAAGAATTGATACTAATGTTGTAAAATTACCAAATGGAAACAATTTTTATGCAAATTTTTCTGGTACTATTCATTTTATTCTCTATTTCGTCTTTACAGATGTTTTAGTAGATATAGGGTCCTATTTGACATATGGGGTCTTGACTATGCTCTATGAAAAATCGAAAATGTGCATAAACAAAAACATTTATGCATGAAAGGTGATAAAAGGAAAACAAGTGGTTTCTTTTCATTGTTGAATTACCCAAGAATGCCAATATATTATTAGTTTAGCGTTAACATTCCATGTAGAAGTGGAGAGTAAAAATGCATTGCGGTTAACTTATAATATATTGGTGCAAAAAATATATTTCTTTTTAGTTGTCAGCCTTTACAAAAACTAGAAGTATACCCGTGCGCATGCACGGGTAACATCATATTTTTTGTATAAATGGACTCAAACAGAATTCAATTACATTAAATTTTTCAAGTTAATAGGAAATAAAGCTTCGTAAATTTAGACATTTTTTTACCGTTAGGAAATACATTTTATCAGTAATAAAATTATACCAACACGTAACATTTTTTCGTTGTAACTCAAATGCAGAATATAAAATAATTATTCTTGTTGTAATGTTACCAACATGTAATATTTTCTCGTTGTAACTCAAATATAAAATATAAAATAATTATTCCCGTTGTAAAGTTTATCCGTTGAAAAAATAATTTTTTCCGACAATATCTAGTATTTTCTTGTCGTGGCTCAAAGGAAAAATGTCCATTTATAAGAAATAAAGACATTCATGAAAAAAAATATAAAAAATGATTATATCGACAATGTGTTACGTTTCCGTCTAAAAAATCAAAAATAATGAAATTGTATCAACATGTAGTGTTTACTCGTTAAAACTAAAAAAAATATTCATTTATAATAGTAAAGATATTTTCTAAAATGGGTAGTTTGATAATTTTGGTAGTAATTGAGTTGATTAAATAGATAGTTGATAAATAGATAGTTAATGATTAATGTTTTGATTAAATAGATAGTAGATAGATTAAGAAAAATGAAATGTGAAGAGAGAGAGAGAGAGAGAGAGAGAGAGAGGGGGGGGGGGGAATAGAGGGGGGGGGGGGGAGATAGAGAGAAAATTGAGAAAGATAAGACTGGGAGAGAGGTAGAAAAAAACGAGTTTTAAATGTGAGATAAAAAAATTTAAGAGATGATGTGAGAAAGTGGGACCCGCAAAGATAAAAAGTGAGATAGAATAATTAAAAAAGTGTGTGATTAAACTATGAATTTCCAATTTTGCCCTCAAAATTGCAAAAATTTAAATGGGTAATTTGGTAATTATATCAACCCATTCTTTTCTAAGATATATAGTTGACTAGAAGTATATATACCCGTGCATACGCATGAGTAACATCATATTTTTTGTATAAATAAACTTAGACAAAATTTAATTACAACAAAATTTTCAAGTTGTTAAGAAATGAATTTTTACAACTTTAGAATAATTTCTTCATTTGACCTTTTTGATCGTTACAAAATACATTTTCTCAGTCATAAAATTATGATAACAACATGTAACTTTTTCCCGTTGAATCAAATGAAGAATATAAAATAATTATTTTTATAGTTTGTAACGTTCCACCATAAAAATTAAATGAAATTATAGCAAAAACATATAATGTTTACCCGCTGAAACTAAAAATTAAAAAATTAAAAATAATTTTTTCGATAATATCTAGTACTTTCTTGTCGCGACTTAAAAAATGATTATATCGACGTGTTATAGTTCTCCCGTAAGAAATCAAAAATACTGAAATCATATCAACAAAATGCAGTGTTTACCCGTTAAAACTTGAAAGAAAGATTAAAAAAGATTTATAAAAAAAATATCCATTTATAATAGTAAAGATATTTTTCCGTCCAATATTTTAGACATGGGTAGTTTGATAGTTTTGGTAGTGGTTGAGTTGATTAAATAGATAGTTGATAATTGATAAATAGATTTTTTTTTTCCGACAATAAACAGATAGTCGATGATTAGTTGTTTGATTAAATAGATAATTGATAAATAAATAGTTGTTGATTAGTATTTTGATTAAATAGACAGTAAATAGAATAAAAAATAAAATGGGAAGAGAGATAGAGAGAGAGAGATAAAAGTGAGTTTTAAGTTGTGATAAAAAATTTTTTAAAATATGATGTTAGAAAATGAGATCCACAAAAATAAAATAATAGATAGTAATTTAATCAACCTATTCTTTTCTTAAATAGTTGGTCGATTAGTTGATGAAATGTAGTTGTAATTAAAGAGGCGGTAGAGCTCCAAGCTTGGGTGCAAGTGGTTAATGCACGGGAACGGATTGCATGCCTTGAGGGCGCGGTACCTTGGTACCTTTCCTTACTTTTTATCCGTTGGATCAATTCTGTGGTTGTAAATTTGACACGTGTCCAGTAGGGGTTATGATAAGATAGTAGGGGTTGTTATAGTAGGGGTTGTATTAATAGGGGTTGTGATAGTAGGGGGTGGACACTTGTCATAATTAGAACCATGTGATAATGGCTAAAATTAAAATATAGGTACCAAGGCACCTAATGCTCAAGGTACCTAATCCATTTCCTTTAATGCACTCCATGTTAAGGGGCATACTCGACTAGTACCCAGGTTTGACCCACGGTGATTGAACAAATTGGAGCCAAACTTTACTTACCTCTCGACCGAACTCTGATTATCCTCGGTAGGAACACATAAATTAAATTTATTTTCTTTTTACACTTTGTGTTTTCCTATTCAGTTTTTAAAATATTAATAAAATCACTACAAAAATGACCGACCTCCACGGATATTTTGTGTGATGGATATATCTCCAAATACATTCGTAATTATAAATGTTTTTGTTGGTAAGTAAAATATATAGCAACGGTAAATTTTGGCGCAAAGGTATTGAGCAGTAGGTCAAATATTTACTCACGAACAAATGTGTGTTGTTGAACCCAGGGGCGATTTTAGGGCCCAGCTAGCCCGGGCACGCGCCCGGGCTCAACTTCTACTTTGTTTGTAAAGCCCCCAACCCAATAGCTGATTTTTAGTCATAACCTGGGGCAAAAATAGTAAAACAGTGGGTGTGAAATAAAAAAAGAATGGTCCAGCCCAATGTAAAAAAAAGTAAAACCCAATAACTAAATGAAACCCAAAAGCCCAATATATATAAAAAACTAAATAAAATAAACAAAGCAATTAAGCAAACACAACACATTCCTCTCTTTTCTCACGACAAACAGAACCCCACCCCCCCAATTTCCTCTCTTCTCTCACGACACTCTCCCTCTCATTTTCTTCTTCTTTTCACTTCAAGTAGTCCAATCCAAGCTTAAATCATTTACATTTGAGCTCTATTTTAAGGAAAACCAACTCATTCCTCTCTTTGGGTAGTATTTTGGAGTTAGGGTTTTTGCTCTAAAAAGAGGGAAAAGTACCCACACATTCAATGTTACTCTTTGAAGTTATTTGAGGTATATTCCTAATCCCTACTCTTTATTCCAAATAAATTATTGAGACATTAGTTTGTGTAGAATTGTTGATTCTTTTTTAGTTTGTGTAAATTATTGCGTTGGACTCTTTGAAGTTATTGAGACATTAGTTTGTGTAGAATTGTTGATTCTTTTTTAGTTTCCTTATATGTTGATCATTATTTGTTTTTTACATAGTTTCTTTTTTTGGATCATAAAATTTGTTAGATGAGGAGGTTTTTGGTACCTAGAAGTTCTATTGAGAATGCGAATGTTGTGCAACCGGAAGCCGAAGTAGAAGAAACGCCCCCTAATGCGGCCAATGAGTTTAATCCAAATGACATTGTGCGTGATCCAGGATGTAGGAAACAAATTGATGAGTATGCTCCGGAAATTATCCCATAGTGGTTGGGATAATTTATTTTTTGTTGTCCAAGAACTTTGTGTTGCTAAAGGTATTCCGGTGCCAAATATGGATGAAGAAATACCAATTCGGGGTCGTTCAAGAAAAGAAGGGAGAACTATCACTAATCTTCACCATTATCGTGCAAAGATTTTTTATGTTGCTATTGACAAAATATGTGTGGAGATGGATCACCGGTTTAGTGAAGGAATTAACAATGTGCTGAATTGCTTCTCATGTCTTGACCCCAAGAACTCTTTCTCAAGGTTTGATATTGATAAACTTGCTCGTCTTGCTGATATTTATCATGCTGACTTTTCTGATGATGATCGTGGAACAATAAGAGAGCAACTTGACAATTATGTACATCACATGAAAATGCATGCTTCCTTTACTTCTTGTGAAGATATTGAAAGTTTGGCTATGAAGATGGTTCAAACTCAGAAACATTTGGTATTTCCATTGGTCTACAAACTCATTGAGTTGGCTTTGCTGTTGCCGGTGTCGACAGCATCCGTTGAAAGAGCTTTTTCAGCAATGAAGATTATCAAGTCTAAATTACGCAACAAGATCAACGATGAGTGGTTCAATGACTTGATGATATGTTACACCGAGCGGGAGATATTCAAGTCACTTCAAGATGTTGATATTATGCGAACATTCACCCGAAAGAAGTCTCGAAAAGGGCATTTACCTCCTAATTTTATTTAGCACTCTATTGACAGGTTAGATTTCATCTCTCCTATTTAGCACACTTTATGATTATGTATATATTATGTCATATGTAAATTGGCGGGAAATTTTCTTGCCTAGGCTCTAGAAAAATCCTGGCTTCGCCACTGGTTGAACCCCGTGCATTATGTACAGAAGGAGAGTGACAATATGTAAATGTTAAATATACTTTTACCTATAGACTTTTAACGTCGAGTAAAAACTTGTTTGTACAAGTCATTTTTTTTGACAAAAAAGTCAAATTTCTTATAGTGAATATAATTTGATATTTCTTGTGCAAAGTCTCACGGCTTTGGACTGGGGCCGGGTGTTTCTTTTTAATAATTAACTAGAAGTATAACCGTGCATACACACGTGTAGTATTGTATTACTTGCTATGAATGATTCAGAAATTAAATTTGCAAACTAAAAGTAAAGATTTACGTAAAATATTTTTTCATTTTACGTGAAAACAAAAATGTTTATTTACATAAAATGCTTATTTATAAAAAAATAAAAGGTATTTACAAAGGAGAAATACCAAGTTACCTATACGAATAATATGTAATATTTTTTTTGTTGAAACTTAATTAAAAATAAAATAGTTATTTACAAATACACTCATGAAATAAAAATGAAAAATTAATTATACGACAAATAGCTAATATAAAAATAATTATACTTACAAGATAAAATATTTTTCGGCTGGGACTCTTAAAAACAATGAAACTATATTGAAAACGTGCGATATTTGAAATTATATTCATAACGCGTATTGTTTCTTCGTTACGACTCAAAATATACCGAAACATGTAATGTTTCACATTTGAAACTTAGAATCAAAATAGTCACTTATAAATAATAATAATAATAATAAAATTCGTGAAATTGATATATATATATATATATATATATATATATATATATATATATATTCAAAGACCATGAAACTATATCAAAAACATGTAATTTTTTCCCGTAGGGACCTAAAAGTAAAATAATTAATTATAAATACTAAAGAAGTTTAAAAAATTGCTATGTACTCAATTACATAAATAAAATAATACGGATCACTTATGATGTTTACCCGTCATGACCCAAAAGCAAAACAATCATTGATATTTTATAATTGTACTTTGGTTTTCCTATTTTATAATTGTACTATAGTCTTCTATTTTTCCATAATCCGGGATGAGGATTAAAACTGCAAAAAAAAACTCAATGTTGGGGCCAGAAGGTGATAACAAATATTGGGAATAAATTCATAAGATTTGAATTTTAGGAGAATTAAATTAATCAAATCATGTCATGTGTCCTCAAAATAGTGAGGTGGCAAAATTTTAGATATTTAGTTTTGTAATTTATTCGGTTATGTTTTTTCTTATATAGTTAGTAGATAGTTTATAAATAATTAGTGCATGGTAATTTATTAAAAACTTAAAAATTAAAGGAATGAGGAGATGAGAAAGAGACAAAGGAAGAGAAGAATACATATGAATGTATAAATTTGTCCTCAAAATAGTGAGGTGACAAAAATTTAGATGTCTAGTTTTGCAATTTAAACATGTGCTATTTTTTCTTATATGTATAGATAAGTATGGAATATATAAATGCATGAAAAGTAAGGGAAAAAAAGTAAGAGTTTAGAAGGTAAAGTATAAGAGATAAAGTAAGGGAAGGATACATGCGAATGTATAAATTTGTCCTCAAAATAGTGAGGTGGCAAAAATTTAGATGTCTAGTTTTGTAATTTAAGTAACTATCTTTTTTCTTATTTGGATAGATTAGTATAAAATATAAAAATGTATGAAAAGTAAGAGAAAAAAACTAAGAGATTAGGAGGTAAAGTATAAGAGATAAAGTAAGAGAATGATACATGTGAATGTATAAATTTGTCCTCAAAATGGATAGATATAGAGATAGATAGATATAGAGAAAAGTAGTTATTTAATAATAAACAATTTATAAATTTGAAATATTATTCAAATGAGAGAGAAAAAGATATGGAAAAAGTAAAGTTGGAGGGAGAAATGAAAAAAGTAAAGGTGGTGAGATAAATGAAAAAAGTAAGAGAAATAGATGTGCAGAGAGAAATATAAAAAGTAAAATTGTTATAGAATTTACAATAATACGCTTAAAAAGGTGGGTGTCAAATGTCCAAATTTGTAATTTGTAATTTCAACACCTCTTTATTTTCTTATAATGTAATTGAAATAATGCTAATAATGGAGTACAATCAATACTTCAATCCATTTTATATTGATTTTCTCTCATTAAGAAGCCTTCTTGCATATATGGTGTTGCGAGTAAAAAAAGCATATATAGTGTTAAATCAAAATGCAACTATTACATTCATTCAACTTGTATAAAACGTGAAGTAATTTTGCATAGATAGGGTGGTTCGTGAGGTTATTTTTTTGGCTGCAAACAGAGTGGCAAACATTACCAGTAAACTCACACAAAAATGTTTGGCCTTACAACATCGATTTTACCAGTTGTATTGGGCCTTTCTGACTCATCCATATTAATTTAATGTAACATTATTTGACTTAATTTATATATAAACATACTAATGCATATTATTTTAACTCTATAACTTTTTTACTCTTAAAATTAAATATGATATTGCGTATTCTCGTAAGAAACATAATTATTTTGCATATCCTTATCAATAGCAAACATCAAAGAATGATAAACAAGTCATCTACGGCCTCCAAAGGAAGAAAAGATACTTTTTTTTTGATAAGCAAATGTTAGTGGGAGTGGGAGAATGTTAGTATCCGGGGTTTGAACTCTGGACCTCCTTCTTGCAAGAGCTTCATGTCCCTTAGCTCGCCAACTGAGCTAGCTTCTTGGGACAGGAAGAAAAGATACACGATTGTTATTCAAACTAAGGTTTAAAGGTAAATTATTGAGTCCCACATAAATGAAAAGTTAAATATTAATATTTAAGTAATAAATACTACTAAAAATGTCTAATTTAGTGACCAAAATTAGTCACACAAAAATTAACTTTGTCGCAATTATTTACGTCTTAAAATATAGTGAGACAATTAAAAGGGGATTTCATATTTTCCATCACTAACGATAAGTGTAAAAAGTATATCAGGGAGGAACTTTCGCTGATGTTCTATCAGACCTAAGGGTCAACTTGCTATCAAACTTGGCTTGTGTCTTGGTGTGCATGAGCATGCCAATAGTACTCCCTCCGTCCCGAAATATAAGGCCCTTTCACAATTTTTCTTGTCCCAAAATATAAGACACTTTACTAATATCAAGATACATTTATTACTCTTTTTCCAAATATATCCCTTATTAATACCATTAAATTGTCTTGGTATATAAAAAGTTATCATTGAATTCTTTCTATACACAAAGGGTAAATTAGTCATAGGCATGCACAACATAGACATATTAATTATACTAACAACTTTTCTTATAATATGCGCAAAAAATACTGTGGGGCCTTAATATGCCCAGTATTTGGTTTTTTTTACATGCTTTTTGTTTGCTAGTTTTTTTCCTTCATTAGGCTTTCCATTGTGTTAGGTGTTTGGCTTGCATGCTTTGCATTTTTCTGGTGTATTTGTCTCCCCTTTGTGAGTACTTATAACTCTCATGGTGTACTTTTAGTCTAGCTTTTGTAGCAAATGATAGCGTGTCCTATGCAACCCTTCATAGAAGGTGGATAGAGCATCTCACGGTGATGCTCAAGCTAGTTCATTTAAATGAAATTCTTACTTAACGAAAAAATTATAAACAGACTAATGCATATTGTTTTAATATAACATTGTTTGATTTAATTTGACAGATATAAACTATATTGCATCTTATTGGGAAAAACCCAAGCCCCACATTGACTAGAGATATCTCAAAAGAGTTTATAAGTGGGAGACAACCCTCACCTTACAAGTCGGTTTTGTGGGGTTGAGTTAGGCCTAAACCACATTCTAAGACATCTAATAATATTTTGGCTAAATTATAGTTTTGATCCCCTTATTTTTACAAATCTGGACATTTGGTCCCTCTATTTTAAAACTCAGACATTTAGTCCCCCTATTTTAAAAAAAATCAAAGATTTAGTCCAAAAGGGGATTTCTCAGCTTTTTTTGCTGATGTGGCTGCCTGTTCCAAAAAAGAAGCTTATGTTGCATTCATTAAATGACGTGGCAGCAAACACAGCTTGCCACGCTGTGTGCCACGTCATTTAATGATCCACCTGTACAGTCCATGTCAGAAATTTATTATTAAATTATTAAAACTTATAAATATATTGATTACTAAAATTAAAAAAAAAAAACTAATTAATCCCTCACTCTTCTTCAAATCCCAGCATCATCCTCTTCTAAAAAACAACGACAACGATTCAACAACAACATTCAACAACAAAGATTCAGCATTCAACATTTTCTCATATCTACTTCGCTCATTCAACAATTCTCTCATCTCAAATCTGAACCTCCAACAATGCATTCTCCATCACCATCGAACTACTTTCTTCAGTCTGGATTTTTCATCTTTGATTTCTGGAATGCTTTGTGGGATGTTGAATATTGGGTTAAGGTTCGTGTGGCTGGGCGATTCTTGGTGGGGCGATTTTAGGTAGGGCGATTCTGGGTTAGGGTTTTTTAGGGTTCATCTTTGCATTATGGGTATCTATCTTAAAAACCAGAACACTAGAACTTCAAAGAAAAAGAAGGTTTTGATTTTGGAAACATGGTTTCGATTTCGGATTCGTGAAACCGTCTTCACTCTCTCGTATCTCTAATTTCAGAAATAGGGTTTCGATTTTGGAAAGAAGGTTTTGATTTCAGAGAGGGTTTCGATTTCAGAAACTCATCTTTCGATTTCAGAGAGAGAGGGAGCGCTGAGATTCGAATTCTAAAACTGCCATGGATACGATGGTGTGAAGAAGAAAGGAAGAGGAAGAGGAAGAGGAGAAAAAATGGAAGAGGAAGAGGAGAAGAAAAGAAAGGAAGAGGAAGTGGAAGTTGTGAAGGATGTTGCTGGTTCTGTTGTTCAACATTAGAAGGGGATGATTGTTGTTGTTCTTTGAATATTGGTAAACCCAGAAGTGGAGGAAGGAGTTTGCAAATCAGGAACTATCGAAATCATAGTTCTTCGAAGAAACGGAATCGCAACCCAGAAACGCATCTTTTAGCAACAACGCTCTCTCATTGTTAAGAGAAGAAGAAGAAGTTTGTTAAGAGAAGAAGTTTGTTTTTGAATTGAATCGTTAAATCTAGAAACGATGATTTATTTGATGATGATAATTCTGGTTTGATGATGTTTCATCATTTAAGAAGTTTATTTCTTACCTTTTATTTGATGATGATAACGATGATTTATTTGATGATGATAATTCTGGTTTTGTTTTTTATTTTAATATTTTATTTTATTTAATTAATATAAATATTAAGTAATGAGGTGGAATATACATGTGGCATCATTAAATGATGTGTGCAAGCTGAGTCAGCTGCCACATCATTTAATGAGTGCCACGTCAGCATTTTTTTAATTGAATGCCAAATCACCAAAAAAACAACAGAAAATCCCTCTTTGGACTAAATTTCTTTGATTTTTTAAAATTGGGGGACTAAATGTCTGTGTTTTAAAATAAGGGACCAAATGTTTGAATTTTTGAAAATAAGGGGACCAAAACTATAATTTAACCTAATATTTTTACCCAATTTGAACTAAAGCAACTAATTAACTAGTAAAATAGCAAGTTTCTAGTAAGTCGCGTATCCAAATCTTATTTTATTCTGATATTTAAGATCACAACAAGCTAAAGCTTGTATCTTATTTTAATTATTTCAATCATATTTAAGATCGTATCATGCTTCAGTTCAAAATGAACTTTCAGTTTGAGACTTTGATACATATGGGTTTCAAGGATTTAAAAGAAGGTGGCCTCCTAATCTTAGTTGTTTGTTCAAAATCATATGCAATCTCGATTAGTTTTGGCTCTGAACCCTTTAACCCAAAAAAATTAATGCCAAACGGAATCCCTTCATCATTATACCCTGCAGCCACGTTGATTCCTGGGTATCCCCCAATATCAAGAACATGGTAAACTTTTGATCCCGGAGTCACCAATGCATCAAGTTTGTAATCTTTCATCAATTTTTCAAAACCATTTATAGATAGTGTTGCTAAGTTATCCAATGCCACCTTCTCCTTGTCTCCAATTCCATTTGTCGCTTGAGCTGCCTTCATAAAGTCTTGACCAAACTCATGAATCTTTTCCTACACAATGAAAGATTATTAAAGCAACTTTGATGATAACAATACAAATTAAGCTACAAAAGTAAAAGTAGCTAGGTTGTACTACAAACCAGATCAGGGTTCCAATCGTTAAATCCTATGACATCAGCCAAGGATCTTACTCGAGAAGCAACTAGTCCACTAAGATATGAATTTAAGGATATCTTGAACTCGGCATATATTAAGTTTTTTTCCCCACTTTTCACTGTATCTTGAATGTTATTCATCATGGGTATTTCGGGATTGTCTATCATGATTGCCCCTCTTTCCCTTTAATTTCCAAATAATTAGATCTTAAATAAAATATAAAAATAATAAAAAATAGATTTTGACATTGAAATTATTAACAAAATATTTACCTCAAAGTTTGAAGATGCATATCGAAAACACGAGCCACATGAGAATCATTTATGAGATTCAGGTAATCTTTTGCATGTTAGACCGGTTGTCTCACAATTCCTAATCTTTTGCATGTAAGACCGGCACGGATGAGATGTTGTTTATATCCCCCTTGAGGAATATATTGTGACATATTTATAGTTCTAGGATCATTCTCGTCAGCACCGACGATTGTGTCATGAACATACACAGCATCTGAAACAGTCCTACACATAGGCCTGGATGAAAAATAATAATTTAGATTGCCATATAAATATGTGTGTGGGTGTGCGTATTTTGTTCTACACATATATGTATGTTGGTGTTTAGGTGTGTGTGCATGCTTTCATTTCAAGTAATCAAAATCAAATTTTATGTTGCATTTAATTCATATATTCATTAAATTTGATGAAAAATATTTTTATTTTGTTGTGAAGAAACCCCAAGGAGTTGACCTAGTAGAGCATGACAGGATTTGTGTTTTGAATGTCTCGAGTTCTAGTCCCCTTAGAGTAAAGTAAATTTAATTCTTTCGTAAGCTCTCAAAGAGCCCGGAGAGTTTCCATGCCATGGATTGAAGCGGCAGCCCGTCACCCTAAAATTTTTGTTGCCAATTTTTTTTTGCTGTCCAGAATTGCAGGTGTCTTACTTACCAAACAGTATTTTGTCTATGAGTACATGGGATAACTTGATCTCTACTAACAAGACCATTGGTTGGTTTGATGCCTACTATCGAGTTATAACTAGCTGGGCATAAAATGGATCCATTAGCCTGAGATCCAAGCGATATTGTCGCTAAATTTGTCGCAACTGCTATTGCTGATCCGCTACTAGACCCACATGGGTCTCCCAATAGAACATATGGATTCTGCATATCACAAAAGTATATATTTTCAAAAATAAACTTGTAAATTAGCCTTCCCATGTCCATGTAATTAATGATATATATCAAATCAAATAACTATAACTAAAGTAACTAACCTTTCCAAAGCCACCTCTGGCACTCCAACCATTAGGAGCCTTTGTAGTGCGAAAGCTAGACCACTCGTTCAAACTAGCCTTACCAAGAATGATTGCTCCAAAATTCCTTAACTTAGTCACCACTTCTGCATCACGAGGCACCACAGAGCCAAGCAATGCGAAGGAGCCAGCAATATTATTAAGCCTATCTTTAGTTGCAATGTTATCCTTAAGTAGAATAGGAATACCATGCAAATCAGGCAATAACGATGCTGCCGTGGTCTCTCGCTCGTAGTCAGCCCTAGCTGCTTGAGATAGAGCATCTGGATTCACCTCTATCACTCCATTGATAAGTGGGTTCAATCTTCTGATTTCTCGCAAGTAAAAGTTAATCAATTCACTGGACGTGGTGTGATTTTTCAGAAAAGCATATTTAATGTCATCTATAGTTGCTTCTTTGAATGAAAATTCTTGTGCCATTACATTATAAGATTCATATGATCTTGCTATGAAAACAATAATTAACAACATTGACACATTATTTTGGGATAATTTGAAAGGCATGAGAGCGAGTGCGCAAAAGCAATTCAATCGGGTTGATAAGCTTTTGCTTTTCTCCCTGGCTGATGAACATTATTGTGTGAACTATGCCTATATTTATAGTAGTACTAGCTGATGGGGAATCAACACATAAACGTAATAACAGAGCAATATGCCAGCGGAAATAAATTCTCCAAACTTGCAAGAACCTATGAGGAGCAACAACAAATACGTGGCGGCAAATAAAACGCAATAAAAACGCACAATTCAACACCGGTATTTTTAACGTGGAAAACCCCTCAAAGAAAAGGGTAAAAACCACGGGTCGTCCAGACCAAAGAAATAGCTCCACTATAATCAAATAAGGGTACAAGAGAGTCTCAACAAAGTGCACAAATAGTGCCAACAACCAGCCAATTCAATAAAGCACAAAAGCTTACAAATTGAGAACAAGAAGATGAAAATACCCAAAACTACACCTTCAGTGCGAAGACAGTTGCTCTCTCCTCGGACCTTGTTTCGAAGATCCGAATGGTGAAAGTGTAGAACTTTGTCTCATGAACCTGATTTCCAAGAACGAAGACGATCCAACGGTTAACGAATCCGCAATCGCAGTTTTACGGTGACAGGTTTGAGAAAAGCGGGAATTGCTCTCTCTCTTCTTTTCTCTCTTTTGGTGGCTCTCCCTGTTCCGAAAATCTCTCTTTTCTGCCCTAATTTAACCCTCTCCACTTATAACAAGTGAGAAATATAATGGGCTAAAATATTTGGGCCTTTATCCACATAGGAAGGGAGCCCAATACCCAACATATCTCCCCCTCACAACTATGTGGAGGCGATCGCCAAACCGACGATATCACAACAAATTTGAAACTTCCCTCTTGGCAAAGCTTTAGTCATCATATCTGAACCATTATCATCTGTTTGAAATTTAGCTAACTCCAACAACTTAGCATCCAAAACATCACGTATCCAATGATACCTCACATCAATGTGTTTGGACCTATTATGCAAAGTCGGATTCTTACCAAGATGAATAGCACTTTGACTATCAACAAATAAGAAATATTTGTCCCGAACATAACCAAGCTCCTGCAAGAATTTCTTCAACCATATCAACTCTTTGCATGTTTCGGTAATGGCAACGTACTCTGCCTCAGTAGTAGATAATGCTACACACTTTTGCAACCTAGACTGCCAAGCCACAACTCCCCCTGCAAACTTAATCATATACCCCGAAGTGGACTTCCTAAAATCAATATCTCCAGCCATGTCAGAGTCGGAGTACCCCACTAAGGTGGGTTTGTCACCTCCAAAATAAAGCCTCATACAAGTAGTACCACGAATATACCTTAAAATCCATTTCACAGCATTCCAATGCTCTCTACCTGGATTTGACAAAATCTACTGACTGTACCAACAACATGCGCAATATCTGGTCTTGTACACACCATTGCATACATCAAACTACCCACAACAGACGCATAAGGAACTCGTTCCATATCAATTTTATCATCTTCATTTGAAGGACTTTGTTTGGAACTCAACTTAAAATGAGTAGCAAGAGGAGTGCTTACCGCCTTAAAGTTTTCCATCTGAAATCTCTACAACATTCTTTCAATATAGTGCTCTTGCGATAGCCAAAGTTTCTTCTCCTTTCTGTCACGCATTATTCTTATACCAAGAATCTGTTTAGCTGCTCCCATGTCTTTCATGACAAAAGACTCACCCAACTGCTTCTTTAACCTGTCAATCTCGGAAATATTTTTCCCTACAATAAGCATGTCATCAACATATAACAACAGGATAATGAAATCATCATTAGAAAAATTTCTAACAGAGACATAATGATCAGAAGTAGTCTTTTTATATCCTTGGTCACACATAACTGACTCAAACTTCTTGTACCACTGTCTTGGAGCCTGCTTCAAACCATATAGACTCTTTCTTAGTCTACACACATAGTCTTCCTTGCCTTCAACAAGAAAACCATCAGGTTGTTTCATGTAGATCTCTTCCTCCAAATTACCATGAAGGAAAGCTGTTTTTACATCCATTTGCTCTACCTCTAAATCTAGAGTAGCCGCCAAACTCAACACGGTTCTAATCGATGACATCTTTACCACAGGCGAGAAAATTTCATTAAAATCAACACCCTTTCTTTGACGGAAACCCTTCACCACTAATCTGGCTTTATACCTTGGAGACTTAGAGTTACTCTCATGTTTCACTCTATAAATCCACCTGTTTTCCAAATCCCTTTTACCTTTTGGCAACTTCACCAAATCATAAGTGTGATTATCATGCAATGACTTCATCTCATCATGCATTTCATCCATCCACTTTTGACTTTCTTCACTTTCTACGGCCTCTTGGAAATACTCAGGTGTTAACTCTCTGTCATATGATGTAAGTTGTCCAATTTTAGGACCAATTGTGCGGGTTTTTGATTGTATCGTAGTCGTTATCTGGGGATTTAGCTTTGTAGTAGAGCATTGTGGTAGGAAATCCTTTTGTAAGTCATTCCTTCAGTTTTGGAGTCAATTTGTACTTGAAGACTTCCAAATTGTTGTGGCATCATTCGGCGAACCAGACACTTGCCCGAAAGTGCAGCACAATTGGAAGGATTTTGGTTCTGTCTAATTTCGCGTCGCGACCAGCCACTTTTCAGCAGCATCGCGTCGCGAAGGTATCGTGTCGTGTCGCGATGGAGACCAGAAATTAGGGTTTTTAAGGATTTTTCAGCGAAAACACAAGGGGACTTGGCCTTGGGAACGCAGCTAGGGTTTGGAGCAGCTTGGAAGTGCGATTTTGGGGTCTTCTCTTCACTTGGGAACAAGGTTTTGAAGAGTTCTATGGCTTCTTCTATTGTTTTCTTCTTCTTTATCTTATGTTGCACTATTGTCACTATGTGTAACTAAGTCCTTTTGATTAGGGAGAGATGATTCTCCCCAACCCTATCATGTGAATGCTTTGTTTAGAGTTAATTCAGTTATTTTGTTTGATTATCATTTGTCTAAACATCCTGGCTTAATGATTTATAGTTACATATGATGATTATAATGGTTTAGGGTTGTAATCACCTAAGGGATTAGGGTTTGCATACTTGATATGATGTTTTAGATCATGAACTTGCAATCACCATAGGAATGTGGGATTGGATTCATGAATTCTCTATTTCTAGAACTTAATGCTTTACCCTTTGGCATGACTCACCTAAGGAATTAGGGTAACTCTTAGGGTAATAGGGGTTTTGAGGCCAGGAATTGTCCTAAACCTAATATTGTGAATTGAATCTGGTATTTCAAACAAATAATGTGGAATTAACTGAAGGTCCATAAGATAGGTGAGGGGAGAGGATTCGACCCCTAATCGCTTTTCTCGTTATTTCAACAACCGTCTTTATTTTCACGTTACTAAATTCAAACTCAAATCAATTTTCACAATCTAGAATTAATCAAATTTGCTATTGTTACAACACGCAATCCCTGTGGAATCGACCGATACTTACCGTAATTTTATTACTTGCAACGTTTTCAGTACACTTGCTGAATTTCTTAACAAGTTTTTGGCGCCGTTGCCGGGGATTGTTGATTTAGTTGTCAACAAGGCAAACGAGTTGATTCTTAGATTTTAGTTTTACTTTTTGTTTTTATTTATTTAATTATTTATTTTTGGTACTCAGCGAATCTATTGGACTTGTTGACGGTTTGCTTAGTGTTTCAGAATTTTGTTTATGCGGGACAAAACTGCGAGAGAATTGCTATTTGACCCAGAAATTGAAAAGACAGCAAAAGCAAACCGAAAGAAAGCAAAGCTAGCTAAGCAACAAGTTCAGAGAGAGTCACAGGTACACTCAGCTTCAACCTCTGTTCCGGAAAATTCTTCGACTGAAGAGGTAGAAATGGCTGAGAATCCACCTCCAAGACGCACTCTCGGTGACTTCGGGAGGAGAAATCAGGGCGCTCAAGCATTCACTTTCCAACCAGTGGGAGTTGCCCAATTTGACATCAAATCTTCTGTGCTCACTGCCTTAAAATCAGAGCAGTTTTCAGGATCAGATGCAGAAGACCCCAACCAACACCTGTTCCAGTTTTATGAGATTTGTGGGGCCACACATCCTGAGGGAATTAATGAGAACTCCAAGAATTTGCGTCTGTTTCCATTCACACTAACAGGCAGGGCTAAGGATTGGTTGAACACCATACCAGCAGGAATAGTGAACACTTGGGGCGAACTGGAAAACAAGTTCTTGGAACGATTCTTCCCAATCTCCAAGTTCATTAAAAAGAGAGCAAAGATCTCAAACTTTGGACAAGGGGATTCTGAGTCCCTATATGATTCCTGGGAAAGATTTAAATTATTGCTAAAAAAATGTCCAGGCATGGTATTGATGATTTTCTGCAGCTTCAAACTTTCTGCCATGGGTTGCGACCTCAGACCAGAATGATGTTAGATGACTCAGCTGGAGGATCTTTAGGCACTAAAACATGGGAAGAAGCAAAACAGTTGGTAGAAGATATGGCTTCTAATGAGTACAGGATCCAGAATGATCGTGGAGCTGTGAGTAAAAAGGGTGTGTTGGAATTGGACTCTAACAGTGCTGTGTTGGCCCAACAAAAGTTAATGTCTATGCAAATTGAAGCTCTTACTAAGCAGTTAACTACAGCTTGCGAAGTTGGTTCAAAGGCTCAAGCAACCGTTCAAGCAGTGCAAACAGGTGGGTGCAACTATTGTGGTAGAGAAGCCCATGAGGGTGATTGTGCAACTCATGGAGAAATGGTTGAACAGGCAAGTTACATGGGGAACTTTCAAAAGCAAGGTGGGAACCCGTATTCTAACACCTACAATCCTGGGTGGAAGAATCATCCTAACTTCTCTTGGAAGAATAATGAGGCCTCAGGTTCAAACCAACAGCAGTCTCAAGCACCTGCTCAACAGCAAAATAACCCTTCTCGATTGGAAGATGCTTTGACCCAATTTATGCAGATGACCAAGAACACGTTCCAATCCCAAGAACAAGTTATGAAAAACATGGGGAAGAATCATGAAGCATCAATGAAAAACTTGGAGATTCAGATTGGTCAGTTGTCAAAGCAACTTGTTGAGAAATCTAATGGCAGTTTCCCTGCTAGCATGGTGGATAACTCCAAGAATGAGAGTTGCAATGCTATCTCATTGAGAAGAGCTGAATCCTGTTGGGGTAACCAAACTTAAACCTAGAGAGGAGAGTAGTGAAACTGAGGTGTTGAGGGAAAAGTTGAAAAGGAAAAGTGAAGGAGTCGAAAATGAGTTGAGTAAAAAAAGTGAGGGAGTTGTGAAGTCTAACCAAAAAGAAAGTTTGTTCAATGAAAAATTGCAGGTAGACGACAAGCCCAAGGAAATTCCTTCATACATGAAATTGCCATACCCTCAAGTGCCCAAGAAGAATCCGAAAGAAGAGCAATTCACTAAATTCTTGGAGATTTTCTCGAGTCTCCAAATCAACATTCCCTTTGCAGAAGCCTTAGAGCAAATGCCCATGTATGCAAAGTTTATGAAGGAATTGTTGACTAAGAAGAGGAGGTTCAAAGACAATGAAACTGTGGCTCTAACTGAAGAGTGCAGTGCCATCATTCAAAGAAAACATCCTCCCAAGTTGAAAGATCCTGGAAGTTTCACCATACCTTGCACCATCGGTAACTTGACAATAGGAAATGCCCTCTGTGATTTGGGAGCAAGCATCAACTTGATGCCCTTGTCTATGTTAAATAAGCTTGATGCCCTCTGTGATTTGGCAAATATTATTCACAACATACCTACTATATGCATGAATTTTTGGTGCCCATTATCCAACCCGAGTATTCTTCCCTTTCCATGGCACGAGAAAGGATTTCCTTTTCAGAGCAATCAGTGATCTCTCCCTGTGACACAGACTGTGATATGGTTTCCTAATTCACAAACAAAAGTATAATAAAATTATTACACATTACAAAAATCATAAAAGTTTTAAAAGTTTTGGAAATACTTACAATTCTATGAGTCACCTCCTTAGTTTTGGGATCCACAATCTCCCCATCCTTGTTTTGTCGGGCTTCCACCCACAAAACATGCCGCTCAATACTTTCTTTAGTACGATCTTTCCCACTCTCCTCCAACTATATTTAAATTTACCAAATGTTAAGAAATTATAAATCAAAAAATTCATTAAACGAAAAGAAATCAAGCTTATTGAGCAGGTACTCACAACCATGAACCCCGACTCATCTTTATAAGAGTGGGAAAGATTTGTAAGAGTGGCTAAGGGAATTTTTTGCCAAAATAAAAGGCTCATTTTTATATCCTAACTTGTTGAAATTCACCCGCATGAACCCCGACTCATCAATTTGTAAACCATTATTATTGTCAACCCACTTACATTGGAACACAAGCTCCTGAAACATGTTGTAATCCAACTCCCATATGTGTTCAATGACCCCAAAGTATGACATATTCGCGTATATGGAATTTCTGTCTTTGGCACTTGATGTATGCATAGCTTGAGCTACAGGAGTCACCCCACTATTTTGCATTTTACTCTGATCATCATGGTTTTTTGTATAGAACGTGTACCCGTTCATTAGATAGCTGGTGTAAGAGAAAACAGGTATATTTGGACCTTTTGCTAACCATCTCAATATTTCTGAAATCGAGATAGGATTCATAGCAAACTCGAAATCAATGTGCTCTTTTAGCCACACTATGAAACTCCGATTGTGTTCTTTTGTTAACCAGACTTGACCCTTATATGGGTGATCACTCTTAAGTATGTCCATGTGCTTGGCAACATATGAATCAACCTCACTATCATTGTGCAAAACATATAAGTGTGCTTGATCTAGTTCTTTCCTTGATACCATAACTATTTTAGTTCCTGACATCCCTTTACTAATGCGTCCTAAGTGACGAGACCTTGGAAGTCCCACAGAATATTCAAGACTAGATAGATAGCCGGTGCAGAACTCAATAGCTTCTTCAACTATGTAGCGCTCAACAATACAACCCTCAGGTCGTGATCGGTTTTTGACATATCCTTTTAATATCTTCATGTAACGCTCAAACGGATACATCCATCTCATGTAACATGGGCCACACAATTGTGTCTCTCTAATCAGATGAACTATTAGATGAATCATTATGTCAAAAAACAAAGGTGGGAAATACATCTCAAGCTCACACAAAGTGACCGTAATTTCTCTTTGCAATGATGGCAACTTTCCAAGGTCAATCACTCTACTACAAATTGCCTTAAAAAAGAAACAAAGTTTGGTTAGGGTCTGGCGCACTTTCTTAGGCAAAATGGATCGTATACCAATAGGTTGCAAATTCTCCATTAGAACATGACAAGCATGGGACTTTAAAGACTTTAACTTGAGGTCTTTCATCGATACAAGGTTCGTAACATTTGAAGAGTACCCCTCTGGAACTTTAACTACATGAAGAAACTTACAAAACACGGTCTTCTCCTTTTTAGATAGAGTATGAGCTGCCGGAGGTAGATATGTACGCGTACCCTTCTTTATCGGACCCAATTCTGGTCTCAACCCCATACTAAGCAAGTCCAACCTCGAGTTGTTGGTATCTTTAGTCTTTCCTGGCATATTGAGTAAGGTACCAATGACACTTTCAAAGACATTTTTTTCAACATGTATCACATCAATGAAGTGCCTTACATATAATGACTTTTAGTATGGCAACTCAAAGAAAATCGACTTTTTCTTCCACCCCCGTTTGGCAAGCTCTCCTGCAAAAGGCTTTCCAAATTTAATGTTCAAATCTTTCACCTTTTCAAATAGTTGTTCACCCGTCAAAGCCATGAGAGCTTTACGGGTTTCGGTATTCCCATTGAATGCATTTTTCAACAGTCGGTACTGATGAGTAGATGGCAAAAATCTACGATGACCAGGGTAGATATTCTTCTTACCATGTTCCAACCACATCCAATCAGTGTTATCTTCACATATAGGGCATGCACACTGACCTTTGTTGCCGTACCCAGATAGATTGCCGTATGCTGGAAAGTCATTAATTGTGCCAAAAATCATAGCCCTCAGGGTGAAACTTTCTTCTCTGAACCCATCATACACCTCTACTCCAGTCTCCCACATTAGCTTCAAGTCTTCAATTAAAGGAGCCAAGTATACATCAATATCATTTCCTGGTTGCTTGGGCCCAGAAATTAACAATGACAACATCATATATTTGCGTTTCATGCAAAGCCATGGAGGTAAGTTATAGATCGCCAAAATCCCGGGCCATGTACTGTGGGAGCTACTCTGAATACCGTGCGAGTTAAATCCATCAGCAGACAATGCAAGTCGTAGGTTTCTTGGATCCAACCCGAAATCAAGATAATCAATATCAATTTTTTTCCATTGCGGAGAATCCGCCGGGTGTCGTAGCATGCCGTCTTTAATCCCTTTCATCCTCATGCCACGTCAAGTGTTTTGCATCTTCTGAACTACAGTACATGCGCCTAAATCGAGGAATTATGGGAAAATACCACAACACCTTTTCTGGAGCAGCTTCTTTCTTTTTATACTGCGATGCATTACATTTAGGACACGATTTTAACAATGCATGTTCATTCCGAAATAAAATGCAATCATTGGGACAAGCGTGTATCTTCTCATAGTTCAAGCCAATAGACCCTAACATTTGTTTTGCATCATACGTCCGAGAAGGGAGCACATTATCCTTCGGCAACATTTCTTTCAATAATGCGAGTAATTCTGTAAAGCTTTTATCCGTCCATCCGTGGCAAGTTTTCAAGTTATACAACTTTATCACAGCCAATAATTTTGTGAATTCAGTACAACCCGAATACAACAGTGTCTCTGCATCCGTTATCAACTTCTCAAACATTTGAGGACAATCATTAAGATCGTCTTCAACAGCCTTTGCCATCTCTTCAAATTCATCCCCATAAAATGTAGGTTTTTCGGTGTCAACCGGCGCACATCTCTCAGTAATATTACCCATATTTGAAGATTCACCTCTTTCCTCACCATGCATTGTCCAACAAGTGTAACTTTGATCAATTCCGTAACCCTTTAAATGTCCTGCCAACTCCTCTGCATTAAGTGATTTTACATAACAACAACTTAAACAAGGACATTTGATATCACTAGAAGTCCCTAAATGTTCAACAGCACATTTCACAAAATAATTCACTCCAGCGACATATTCCTTAGACAGACGATTGACAGACATCCTGTAACATCCCCTAATTAGCTAATCTGACTTAATTAAATTGGCGAGAGGTTGAGTTGATTGACTAAGCACGAATTTCTTAATTATGAGATGTAGAATTAAAATAAATGATAGAATGTAAGTACGATTAATGTAGCATACTAAGTATAGAAGTTGAGCTGTAATTGTTGGGTTAGAAGTGAATTAAGGGAAGTGTTAGTGAAGGAGGGTAGAAGGGTCTTTTCCAACATTAAGTGACTCACCCCTCAGCTGACTAAGTCAACTTCCTCACTCCCACACATTCCATTTTTTTCCTCATTTCTGAAAAACAGCAAAGAAGTAGAGAGAAGGAGGAGAGAATTCGAGAGAGAGAGTGGAGAAGAAAGGGAAGGGGTCCTACCTCCATTGTCTATGCATGTATAATCTAAAACTACCATCCTTCACCATTTTTCTCCTTCTTCCCATTGATCTAACTTTCTGAACAAACATTCAACTTCTCTCCAAACCACCATTTTCGAACCCTCAAGCTCCAAGTATCCAAAAATGGAGTTTCCAACCTTGCATGTTCTTGCTCAAGCACCATAGGCAGTACTAGAGTTCATCACCAAGTCAAGTTACCATTTGGCATTCATTGGGTAGTTTTGGGAGCATTTCCAGTTGTTGGGTTTGGGTTTGAATGATTTGAGAATCTGGTTTTGGCTTTAGGAGCTTTTGGAATGTTTCCGGGGAAGTTCGAGTGTTCTTAGTTCGTAGCCTCCGTCAAGGTCTCGGTGTTTTGCGTGATTCTCATCACGATAGGTGAGTTCTATAACTCGCTTAGGGAATGTGTATGTGTTTCTGAGTCTTCACTTTTCGAACACTATTGTCACGCGTTTCTGGTACCGAAAGGAATCTTATCGAAAACCGTTTTCTCAAAAGGATTGTGATTTAAATCATAAATTGTTTGATTGATTGTTTGGGTGTACTGGATTGGATTGATTGGGATTGCTATAATATACTGTTTCAATGCGTGTTTAAGTTTGGGTCTCAATCGGAAGAGATTTTGGAATCGGAACGGAATGCAATTTCTCATGAAAAGTCTGTTTTCTGGAAAACTGATGGAGACGCACGGATCGTGTGCCTCTGTGCACGGGTCGTGCGCCCCCATCTGATGCTACACGAACTGATTTTTAAAACACACACGGATCGTGCGCCTAGTCGCACGGGTCGTGTGTATCCTCCTGAAACTTTATTCAACAACGGCCGGATCGTGCGCTTAGTCGCACGGGTCGTGCGTATCTTTCAGGAAATCTTCTACAACTTTGTTCAACAGCACACGGGTCGTGCGCCTACACGCACGGGTCGTGTGAGACCTTCTGATCTTCAAATTCAAAGTACCTTTTTATCCATTCCAAATGATTCCAATCCCCTTCTAATCCATTCCCCAAGGTCCCCCAACATTGAAAAGATACCGATGTCATGAGATTGAACATGTTTAATAGAAAATTTGTGTATTATGAACAAAATGGAAGACCGTACTTAGAGAACGCGATAGAACATATATCAAGAAATAATAATACACGGTACTTGACTGATATTATACACGGTACTTGACTGATATTATACACAGTACTTGACTGATATTATACACGGTACTTGATTGAAATGATAGACGGTACTTGACTGAAATGACTGACTGCCCATTGCGGGTACATGGATACATAATGTATAATAAATACAAGAGGAAAAAGGGTGACGACCCTTAGAGGATTAGCATACTAGGGGAGGGGAAGTCATGAGCCCCAAAACCTAGACTCAAGAATGTTTCGCCCACTAGAAATAGCGGGATGGGTTCACCAAAGCCAAAGAAGTGCCTATAAAATAGGTAGGCTGAGGTGTTATGCTAAAGTCCTGGAACAAAATATTGTATGCTTCATGTGTCGCTTAGGAGGGCCATGAGCGTAAAGGTTACAGGAACTTAATGTATTTCCACGTGGTTGCTTTTAGGGCCACGAGTTCATAGTAAAGCATAATGAACCGCTAGAGTTAGTAAGGGGTCTCGATAGGACTCACTGAGATAATGTTTATCTCACCCTTAATATTTGTGGTTTTTACATAGAAACAAGGGAAAGCAAAGGCGACGAAGCACGGTTAGCCGGTGCGACTCTTGGAGTTATTGAAGACCGAGTTTCATGTTTTAGACCTTTGTCCCATTTATTGTTTCTATGTTATCGATTGTATAACGATCATGTATCAGTTGTAAATCGTTTCCGCTACTTTATGTTTTGAGTATTGAACACCAGGAATGTGTACAAGTCTTAAGTTTTGAAACTTAAGCATTTTCAGGAAGTTTATGAGGTTCAGAGAACCATTTGATATGTATCATCGAAAGCTTTAGTTGTGTTCAATATTTCAATAACAGGAAGTTACTCTGATGTATGCCATTTAGTGCATTTCGGTGATTCTATATGTTAGAATTTATCGGGGTGTTACATTATGGTATCAGAGCAGTTCGACCTAGTCGGGCTTAGACAGTTAGGGTGGTTTTGTTCCTCGAGTAATTCTGCTATTTTGCTTCTTGTGATGCTAAGAGACATTGAGACTGATCAACTTAATACTTGGTGTATCATTTGCAGAATTATGGCAGGAGGATCGAGGAATAACCCACCGATTGATCCGCATTCTGCATGGATGCAGAACGTGATCGAGAGACAACAGAAGATGATGGAAGATATGTTGCAAATGCAACAGAAAGCTCAAGCTCAGCCCCAGCAAGTCCCTGAGCCTCAAGTTGACCCAAGGAGGGTTTTCTCTGAATTCCTGAAAATGAAGCCGTCCGAGTTCAGAGGAGGACCGGATGTCATGGAAGCCCAGCATTGGCTAGATGATATAGAGAAGATTTTCCTAGCTATGCAAGTCACTGATGAGGACAAGCTGAGATTGGCAACACATATGCTGAAAGGCGAAGCTAACAACTGGTGGACTAATGCCAAAGCCATGATGGCAACTATGGATACTCCCCAGACTTGGGAACATTTCAAGCAGGTATTTTTGGAGCAGTTCTTTCCAACAGCCATGAGGTTCGACAAGGAGAATGAATTTCTGACTCTCACTCAAGGAAGCTCAACTGTGGGTCAGTACGCGGCTAAGTTCGAAGAGTTATATCAATTCTTCGGTTTGGCCGGGTATGCTCCCAATGACAAGTGGAAAACCGAAAGGTTCAAGTATGGGCTAAGGGAAGACATTGCTCAGAGTTTGAGTTCTTTTGCTTATACTAACTATGCCGCCATGGTTCAACAAGCACACATAGCTGAGAGTGACTTGAAGAGGTTATATGCAAGCAGGAAGGTATTCCATCAGAATAAGAAGAATGCTGGATCATCCAACAGTCAGACGGGTCCCAGGCGCAACTCCAACAAGGGGAAGCAGGTTCAGTCGTCGAACTCCTCAAGGTTCAGTACATGTTCCAACTGTGGAAAGTATCATCAGGGTAAATGCCAGATGGGATCCAACCAGTGTTATTTCTGCAAGAAAGAAGGTCATTATGCACGGGACTGCCCAGTGAAGGAGAAGAGTCAATGAGATAGCCCTGCTGCTACTACAACTCATGGGAGGGTTTACACCTTGGACGCCCAGAAGGTCACACCGTCAAATAATCTACTAAGGGGTATGGGATCTCTTTTTAATAACTCCGTTAGTATTTTATATGATTCGGGTGCGACCCATTGTTTTATATCTCAAGTTTGTGTCGAACAGTTGGGATTGGCCTTAACTCCTTTGCCTCAACCAATCTCCATTAAGACTGCTGCTGACGGTAGTGTTCAAACCCAAGCGATATGTGAAAACTGTCTTCTATCCATTGGAGACAGGAATTTTGTGGTAGACTTCATTTGTTTACCAATGAAGGGCATGGACGTCATCCTAGGAATGAGTTGGATGACGGCCAACCATGTGACTATAGATTGCTTCCATCGAACTATCGGTTTCGCCTCCGAGTCAGTGGAGCTACAACCGCCCAATTCTGAAGCTGTTATTTCTTTCACTTCGGCCCGTAACTATCTGTTCCAAGGCGCAGAAGCTTATGTCATGATGCTGTCTGCATCCACTGAGACAGGTCAGGATTTATCTTCTGTGCAAGTTGTTAATGAATTTCTTGATGTGTTTCCCGATGAAGTTCCTTCATTTCCTCTGGATCGTGAGATGGAATTTTCTATAGAGTTGGTTCCAGGCACTGGACCTATTTCTATAGCCCCGTATAGAATGTCGCCGTTAGAGTTGAGGGAATTAAAAGTTCAACTGGAAGAGCTAATTTCCAAACGGTTCATCCGGCCGAGTGCCTCACCATGGGGTGCTCCAGTGTTGCTTGTCAAGAAGAAGGACGGAAGTATGAGATTGTGTATCGATTATCGTCAGTTGAATAAGGTGTCTGTCAAGAACAAGTACCCTCTACCGAGGATTGATGATTTGCTAGATCAGTTGAGGGGAGCTTCTGTATTTTCAAAGACTGATTTGAGGTCCGGCTATCACCAAATTAGGGTTCGAGCTTTGGACGTCCCGAAGACCGCTTTCTGTACGAGGTATGGACACTATGAATTTGTAGTGATGCCCTTCGGTTTGACCAATGCTCCAGCCGTATTCATGAATTATATGAATCGAATTTTTAATCCCTATCTGGATCAGTTTGTGGTGGTATTCATTGATGATATCTTGGTGTTCTCTAAAACGATTGAGGAGCATGCGCAACATCTCTGAATCGTTCTGAACGTACTCTGAGAGAAGAAGTTGTATGCTAAGCCGTCCAAATGTGATTTTTGGATGCCTGAAGTTAATTTTCTAGGTCATGTGATATCTCAGGCAGGTGTTGCAGTGGATACCAGAAAGATTGAAGCTGTGGTGGAGTGGGAACAGCCGTCTACGGTTACTGAGGTAAGAAGTTTCTTGGGATTAGCTGGATATTATCGAAGGTTCATTCAAGGATTTTCCCAGCTGGTTCTTCCACTCACGCGGTTAACTCGCAAGGTTCAGCCGTTTGTTTGGGACTCAGATTGCGATAATTGTTTCGCAGAATTGAAGAATCGTTTGACTTCTGCACCTGTCCTGATTCTTCCAGATCCGTTTGTAGGATTCCAAATCTATTGCGACGCCTCTGGTAAGGGTTTGGGATGTGTCCTAATGCAAAATCAACAAGTAGTTGCTTATGCCTCCAGGCAGTTGAAGCCACATGAAAAGAATTACCCAACTCATGATTTAGAGTTGGCAGCGATTGTGTTTGTTCTGAAGATTTGGAGACACTACCTGTATGGGTCTCGTTTCGAAGTCTTTAGTGACCACAAGAGCCTTAAGTATTTGTTTGACCAAAAGGAGCTGAACAACAGACAGAGGAGATGGGTAGAATTCCTGAAGGATTACGATTTTGAATTGAAGTACCATCCTGGTAAGGCTAATGTTGTGGCCGATGCTTTAAGCAGAAAGTCTATCCATCCTGCAGAGTTGATGATGGACGAGATGTCTTTGTTGGAATCGTTCAGAGACCTTAATTTGAGAGTGAAGTCAAGAAGGAACAGGTTGGTGTTGAGTCACATTCGGATTTCAAGTCCCTTGAGAAATCTAATTCGCTCAGCCCAAGAAGGTGATGTAGAGCTCCAAGCGCAGAAGAGATTGCCGAGTTACACCGAAGACGGTGATGGCGTAATTTGTTTTGATGGTAGAATCTGTGTGCCGAATGATGAAGATGTGAAGAGGCAAGTTCTAGAAGAGGCTCATAAGAGTCAGTTCTCAATACATCCTGGGTCTACCAAGATGTATCGAGATTTGAGGCAATTGTACTGGTGGCCGGGTATGAAAGTAGATATTGCAGAGTTTGTGTCTCGATGCTTGACTTGTCAAAGGGTTAAGATAGAGCACCGGAAGCCAGGTGGCCAGTTACAGCCGTTGAAGGTACCTGAATGGAAATGGGAAAGCATATCTATGGATTTTGTCATGGGATTGCCACGGTCCCAAGCCGGAAATGATTCTATTTGGGTAGTGGTGGATCGCCTGACCAAGTCCGCTCATTTTATTCCAGTGCGTTCGAATCACAAGGTTGCTAGGTTAGCAGATGAGTATCTCAAGAATGTTGTGAAGTTGCATGGAATCCCTACAAGTATCATCTGTGATCGAGATCCCAAGATCACATCTCGATTTTGGAGAGCGTTGAACATGGCGTTGGGAACAACGGTGTGTGTTATCACCGCTTACCATCCACAGACAGACGGGCAGACTGAGAGGACAATCCAGACATTGGAGGATATGTCGAGGGCTTGTGTACTCGATAGTGGAGGCAGATGGGAGGATCATCTTCCATTGGTGGAGTTTTCATACAACAACAGTTACCATTCAAGTATCGGAATGGCTCCATATGAAGCATTGTATGGAAGGAAGTGTAGAACACCATTGTGTTGGTGGGATGTAGGTGAGCAGAGATTGTTGGGACCGGATTTGGTCCGTGAGACTACGGAGAAGATCCGTCAGATAAGAGAAAGGATGAAAGCCGCACAGAGTCGACAGAAGAGTTATGCGGATAAGAGAAGAAGACCGTTAGAATTCAAAGAAGGAGACCATGTCTTTTTGAGACTTTCTCCAACCATCGGGACCGGTATTGCTTTGCGAGCGAAGAAACTCAGTCCTCGATATGTCGGACCCTTCCAGATTATCGAGCGAGTTGGGCCGGTAGCGTATCGCATTGCATTACCTCCAGAATTGTCCAGATTACATGATGTGTTTCATGTATCTCAGTTAAGGAAATATATTCATGATCCGAATCAACCATTAAGTTATGAAGCGATTGACATCAGACCGGATTTATCTTATCAGCCTACTCCAATTAGGATCATCGAACGTGGTGAGAAAACACTCCGAACGAGATCAATTCCTATTGTCAAGGTGCTTTGGGATGGTGCTCCACCCGATGAAGCAACATGGGAAGTAGAGGAGAACATGCGGGTGAAATATCCCCATATTTTCGATTGAGGTACGTTTTGTCAATTTTGAGGACAAAATTTTAAAAAGTTGGGGTGACTGTAACATCCCCTAATTAGCTAATCTGACTTAATTAAATTGGCGAGAGGTTGAGTTGATTGACTAAGCACGAATTTCTTAATTATGAGATGTAGAATTAAAATAAATGATAGAATGTAAGTACGATTAATGTAGCATACTAAGTATAGAAGTTGAGATGTAATTGTTGGGTTAGAAGTGAATTAAGGGAAGTGTTAGTGAAGGAGGGTAGAAGGGTCTTTTCCAACATTAAGTGACTCACCCCTCAGCTGACTAAGTCAACTTCCTCACTCCCACACATTCCATTTTTTCCTCATTTCTGAAAAACAGCAAAGAAGTAGAGAGAAGGAGGAGAGAATTCGAGAGAGAGAGTGGAGAAGAAAGGGAAGGGGTCCTACCTCCATTGTCTATGCATGTATAATCTAAAACTACCATCCTTCACCATTTTTCTCCTTCTTCCCATTGATCTAACTTTTTGAACAAACATCCAACTTCTCTCCAAACCACCATTTTCGAACCCTCAAGCTCCAAGTATCCAAAAATGGAGTTTCCAACCTTGTATGTTCTTGCTCAAGCACCATAGGCAGTACTAGAGTTCATCACCAAGTCAAGCTACCATTTGGCATTCATTGGGTAGTTTTGGGAGCATTTCCAGTTGTTGGGTTTGGGTTTGAATGATTTGAGAATCTGGTTTTGGCTTTAGGAGCTTTTGGAACGTTTCCAGGGAAGTTCGAGTGTTCTTAGTTCGTAGCCTCCGTCAAGGTCTCGGTGTTTTGCGTGATTCTCATCACGATAGGTGAGTTCTATAACTCGCTTAGGGAATGTGTATGTGTTTCTGAGTCTTCACTTTTCGAACACTATTGTCACGCGTTTCTGGTACCGAAAGGAATCTTATCGAAAACCGTTTTCTCAAAAGGATTGTGATTTAAATCATAAATTGTTTGATTGATTGTTTGGGTGTACTGGATTAATGGATTGATTGGGATTGCTATAATATACTGTTTCAATGCGTGTTTAAGTTTGGGTCTCGATCGAAAGAGATTTTGGAATCGGAACGGAATGGAATTTCTCATGAAAAGTCTGTTTTCTGGAAAACTGATGGAGACGCACGGATCGTGTGCCTCTGTGCACGGGTCGTGCGCCCCCATCTGATGCTACACGAACTGATTTTTAAAACACACACGGATCGTGCGCCTAGTCGCACGGGTCGTGTGTATCCTCCTAAAACTTTATTCAACAACGTCCGGATCGTGCGCTTAGTCGCACGGGGGGACAAAAACTTGTTCGCGATCGTGTGTGTTCTAGTCGCAATATCAGTGCAAGTATACACGTCGTACAAGTAATAAAGTGGATAAAAGTAAGAGATCGTTCCCACGAGGATTGATTAACTTTCAGAGTTCAAGTCTTTAAAACACAAGTGAAACAAGTAGCAAATCGACACTAAAAGTTGATATTAAGACTAAGAACATAAATAAAGCAAGTAAATGAGAAGTGGGTGTGAATATGGATGAGTGTGAGTTGGATTGCTGCATGCAAGTAAATCTCCTCTAGTCAGACGTTATAACGTTTACACGCTAACACGTACAAATGCTATGTTGTATAGACGTTATAACGTTTGAACGCTGTTGCAAAAGAGCTGTGCTTTTCAGTCACAAAACGTCAGAGCTTCAAGTACTAGAATTCCTATGTCTAGGTTCTAAGTAGGCCTACTCCTGTATTTTAAGTACCCACAGCAATGTCCTATGAACTATTATCTGTTCTATGTCTAGACTTAGATAAAAATGCCTAAATGTCTTTAGTGCACCTTTTCATTCACATAAATCTTTGAGTTCTTTTCATAGACCATGTCTGTACCTATGAATCTACTTATTTTAAGTGATCAGTTCAAAACAAGTTTGGAAATATTAACATGCAAAGATTTAAAACGCATAAACATCAATACTTCATAATATTAAACTAGAGGTTCATTACATGCAAAACAACAACCCAACTACAAATTGTTTAGCTCATGCTGAGCATCCTTACAGAAACAAGAGGAGTTAAAATCCAAATACCGTACATAGAGAAAAGGAGACTAAACGCAAAAGATACGCCTAAGTGGCCTTCCTTCATGCACGCTGTAAAGACGTTACAACGTCTGAGCTTTACAATAATGGCTGCGAATGGATATGGAAATTGGGGCCTTGAGAGAATTAAAAATGAAGAAGTCTGTGTCCAGAACTTCTCTCAGAAAAACTATCTCTGAAAAATGGGGGAAGGTGGATGATGAATGGAGTCGTGTCTTTTTCCGCATAGTGCACCCTTGCCTTTTTATAGAGAGAGAATAGCCATGGTCAAAAGAGGTCACATGCTGCTGATGTCATTCCCCCACCTTCCAAGCTTGCTTGCGAGTTGACTCTGCCCTGAAGTGACACCGCACTGCTACAGTGCGTCAGCCGCGTCAGTGCTGAAGAAAGAGAAGATCTTCTTCATTTCCAGATCTCTGGTCATCATTACATGCGCGCTAAAATGATATATATTATTTTCTTGCTCTGCTGTCCTTCTTTAGACGTGATGAGAGACGCTGCCACGTTCAGATTACTGCACAAACACAAGAAGCATCAAAACGCTCACAAAGGCGCCAATTGGCACCAAAATGCCTAGAACTTGTAATTTAGCCCCTTTCTAACTAAAAGCAATAAACTAATAGAAACTTTACTAGAAACAACCTGCTATTGCCAGAGAACTTGCATGATTTACTTTGAATAAGTATAAATAACTCATATAAATATGAGTTATCACACCCCCAAACTTAAACCATTGCTTGTCCTCAAGCAATTGAAATACAACATATGAAAAGATGCAAGAAATTAAATACACCAACAGTTTACACCCTGCTCATCTATTTTTGATCAAAAACTTTCCTCAAGGGGCTAATTCCTTCAGACCTATACTACACACTCACGCACCAATGCACAATTACATTCTAGATTCATTACTGCCCAAAGTGAGTGTGTGATCTCTGTATCAATTCTTTTCCTAGCTAGGTTCAGAACTACCCTAGCCTATGAAAGAGTGGTTTCCAAATGGTGAGAGTACAACATCTTTCAAAACAAAGAGTAGGCTAACATTTTCACACAAGACTTGAGGGGTATTTTAAGCACGACAAAGGGTCTTTATTTGGGTGCTAGGACTAGATTAGTGCAAACTACTTTTCTGACTCACACAACGCAAAACACACAGCTGCAATCCCTCATTACTGAGCAGCTTTTCTCTTTTTTCTTCACTTTTGGTTTGGAGTTTTTGTGATTTTCTCCTTTTTGATCCTTTGGATTTGACAATTTTGGATTGAGATATTTGGGGTACCCAGTATTTGTTTCGGGAATTTGTAGCAAACACAGAGGACATGTGGATTTTTCCACTTATTTGAAACAACACACACTTTTTTGGTCTTTTTTTGGAGTAGACGTTATAACGTTTATAGAAGAGACGCTACAACGTTTGATAACACAGAACACAACACACAAACACACACGGCATACGTTATAACGTTACGGGTAGACGTTACAACGCTGCACTCACACTACACAAGCACTAATCATCCTACAGTCTTTGCACCCAGCCTTAGTACAACCTGATATACCCCCAAACTTAGCTTCTACTGCTACTCTGAGTTTTTAATCAAGTTCTACCATCACCATAGTCAACCAGCACTAGCTTTGCATCAATTAGTCCTTAGCTAACTAGGTTTTCCTCAAAACAGAGTTTGTGTGGAAGCAGTAATCAATTCTATTCATTTAAGCATGCACCAGCTACTCACACAAATTCACACATAGTCATTACTAGATTTAGCCCAAAGAGAAACATTTTTGATGATTAATAGAGTAGGAAAGTAAACTGATTTTGCATTTGATTTCATGCAGACAGGAAACATAAAAAATGATCCTCCCCCCCGAACAAAAAGATGAGCAGTGTCCCCACTGCTCACTGATTTTGAAAAATGAGAGAGGAACGTTTACACAAAACAGAAACAAAACAACTACTAACTCTCAAGACGTTGTAACGTCTAGACAGCTTATTTATTTGTACTGAAATTGGAAACTAAAACTATTCTACTGCTAAAAGAGGGCTACTTACTTGTTCAGAGCACCGGCCCTGAGCCTTCCACTTTGTCTGGCTGGGATGCTTGCTTGCACAGCCTTCTTTTTCTTTTCCTTCTTCTTCTTTTCTCCTTCACCGTCACCAACATCAACTGAGACTTCAGTTTCCTGGGGCCTCTTTACACTGCTCTCAGCAACTCTTTTCTTTGCTTCCTCCCATGCTTTCTGCTTTTCCAGCTCTGCAGGATGAATCTGCTGCTGTTCTTTGGGTTCCCCCTGGGCTTTTTCAACCTCTGGCTCATGAGACGTTGTAACGTCTGCAGCTTCCTCATCAGCAGCAACAGCAGGAGCATTCTCTGAACCACTTGCAGCTACAAATGCTGCGCTGGTGGCTGTTGCTGGCTTGTCTTTAGCAGCTTCAGATCTCTTTTTTACCTGCAACTTTTGCCTTTTGGGTGCAGGAGGATCAACTGGTTGCTCTTCTTCATCACCATGTCTTGCTTTTTCACTTGCAGCGGCTACTTCACGCCTTTTCTTCTTCCCAAATGGACTCTGGGTGGGTACAGTCTTGAATCTTTGCCTTTTGGGTGGGGGAATGAGTTGTGGGTCTGGGTTGGTTTCAACAACAGTTGGTTCAGACGTAGCCACATCTGCACTGGTTACTTCTGGAATGGATGGTTGTGATGGCTCTTTAGTTGGTTCAGGTTGAGTGGGGGTTGGCTTTGAAATGGGCTGATCTTTAGGTTTAGATTGTGGTGTTTGGGGGATGTTTTGGTCATGGGTGGGTTGGGTTTTATCTGAGGGTTGGGGTTGTTTGTCTTTTGGTGATGATGGTGTGGGTTGGGCTGGTTCTTTGAGTGTTTGGGTTGGTGGGGAGTCAGCCTCAATATCAGTCTTATCACTGGAACTTCCTTTCTCTTCTGAATGTGTTTCTTCCTCATCATCACTTAGGATTTCCCTACTCACCTTCTTTGATTCCTCTGCATCACTTTCACTGATGCTATCCATATCAGCTGATTTAAGCTCTTCTTCCTCACTACTTACCTTCTTCTGCTCCTTCTTTGCTGGGCTCTTTCTTTTTGTTGCTGGTTTTCTTGTTTTCTTGACTTTTTCCTTCTTCACTTTCTTGGGGTTCATTGCTGATAGGAGTATGTTGTCTTCATCTTCCTCTTGCATCCAATCTGGAAGTACTGGTTCTTCAATCACCATCTTGCCTTTTGTTGTATGTGCAATCACCTTCTTTTGCCACTCAAATTGCTCCTTGACAAACTTGGCTAGGCTGTTTTGCTGGTCTACCAGACGTTGTAACGTCTGTGCATCAACTGACGTGGTAGCATCTGCAGCTCTCTGCCTAGCTTTGAACTTTGTAGAGAATGCCCCCTGAGGTTCCTCTCTTAGCTCAGATGCTTCAATCTCCACTCCAGCCTCCATGCAGAGATCGGTGATTAAACAAGGGAAGTATAGGTATCCATCCTTCCTGTTCTGCCATTTGTTAATCTCTCTGTTGATGAGCTTACCCACTTCAATCTTATCTCTTGACATAATGGCATCAATAGCAATCAGCCTCTCTTTGTCAACCCAGAGAGTGTGGGAAGTGGGTATCAAGCAATGTCTGATGAAATGAAACCAAGCACTGGCCTCATCACAAAGGTATCTCTTCAAAATCTTGAATTCATTCCCATGGTCGCCTCTTCGCTCCCAAACAGCTCCTTCAACACATATCCTTTCTTTGATTTCAGTCATCTCTGCCACTCCGTACGTCTTTTGCTTCACCTCAACTGCCTTGCCATAGTAACCTAGCCCAAAGTAGTCATTTATGACTCTTACACCAAATTTGACTTCCTCACCTCGTACGATGGAGGTGCTTGAAAGTTCTCCATCGGTTCTTTCAACGATTCCTTTATAAAAGTCATGCACCAGAGTTGCAATGTATTCCTTTCTGTGAACTACAAATTTCTGCCATCCCAATGCTGCCACTGTTGCGATAAAGTCAGGATTTGGGTTTTCCAAGCTAAAACCCCTTTCTGGCAGCAAGGCTTTCTTCTTTGAAGGAATGGGGATTTCTGGGTTTGGAACAGAAGAAGAACTTGGGTTGACGTTCTTTCCTTTACCAGATGATTTTACTGCAGCTTGCTTTGTTTTAGTCATGGTGATTGTATGAGTTTTCTGGAGAGTGGGGGATTTGAGATTGAGATTTGCGATTTGGGGTTGGGAGAAGGTATAAGATTGCGGTTTCTGAAAGTGTATGAAGGTGGTTTTGATGATTGTAACTGGTGTGTGTCTATTGGGGAGGTTTTATGGGAAGTTGGGAAGTAGGTGGTGGCGTGGGTTTGGGAAAAAGGAGTAACCGTTGGAAGTGACGTCATGGTCACCTTGGCAGTCACGTCTCAAAAAATTCATTAAAAATTGTTTCATTTTAAAAACTGCTTGACTCATTTTCTTTTCTTTTTCATTTAAAACTTTACCCAGGCAGCGAACGTGACAACATCCTAGACACGCAGAGACGTTATAACGTTTTTACTACTTCAGCTCCCAATCCTGCACAAAAAATTTAAAGACACAAAATTGCTGGTTAGTAAAAACCATTGGGTTGCCTCCCAAGAGCGCTTGCTTTAAGAGTCTTCAGCCAGACTATCCCCTTTTTTGAATTCAGAGGTTGTTGAGAGTCACTGTGGTCTTGTCCCTAACCACATGTTCTCCATGGTAATGCTTCACTCTTTGGCCATTGACCTTGAAAATGGAATTAGTTTTCTCATCAAACAGATCCACAGCACCATGACTGTAGACTTTTACTATCTTGAAAGGTCCTGACCATCTTGATTTTAACTTCCCAGGGAACAACTTTAATCTTGAATTAAACAACAAAACTGATTGTCCCTCTACTAGCTCCCTTCTTTGAATTCTCTGATCGTGCCACTTCTTGGTTTTCTCTTTATACATTTTTGAATTCTCATAGGCAGTGTGCCTGAATTCATCTAGCTCATTTAGTTGAAGGAGCCTTGCTTCTCCAGCCTTTGAATGATCTAGGTTCAGTTGGTTCAGTGCCCAGTGAGCTTTGTGTTGGAGCTCAATGGGCAGGTGACAAGCTTTTCCGAAGACTAACTTGTATGGTGACATGCCCAGTGGTGTCTTAAATGCTGTTCTGTACGCCCACAATGCATCATCAAGGTGCAGGGACCAATCCTTCCTGTTTGGACCAACCATCTTCTCAAGTATCCTTTTAATTTCTCTGTTGGAAATTTCTGCTTGACCACTTGTTTGTGGGTGATAAGCTGTAGCAATCTTGTGCTTCACTCCGTACTTAGCCAATAGGTTCTCAATCAGCTTGTTACAAAAGTGGGAGCCTTCATCACTAATTATAGCTCTTGGAGTACCAAATCTTGTGAAGATGTTTTGCTTTAGGAATTTGCTGACTGATTTGGCCTCATTATTGGGTAATGCAATGGCTTCCACCCATTTTGACACATAATCCACAGCTACCAAAATGTATAAATTTCCATGAGACATAGGAAATGGCCCCATGAAGTCCATTCCCCAAACATCAAACAGTTCCACTTCAAGAATATTTGTCAATGGCATTTCTTGCTTGTTGGAGATGTTTCCAGCTCTTTGGCATTTATCACATCTTTTTACTAATTCATGAGCATCTTTGAAGAGTGTTGGCCAATAGTATCCTGACTGTAACACCTTTGCTGCAGTTCTGGTTCCTCCAAAATGTCCTCCATAAGGTGATGCATGACATTGTTGTAATACATGGAGTTGTTCCTCTTCAGCCAGGCATCTCCTAAGCAACTGATCTTGACACATCTTATATAGATAGGGCTCATCCCAAAAATAGTGCTTCACGGTGTGGAAGAATTTTTTTCTTTGCTGATGGTTGAAATCCACAGGCACCATCTTGCTGACTAGGAAGTTAACTATATCAGCATACCAGGGAGCAGTAGTATCAGACGTTATAACGTTTGAAGAAATAGTCATAGACGTGGTAACGTCTTCAGCTACTGTGGCTACTGTCAGCAGTTTTTCATCAGGGAAATTTTCTTTTATTTCTTCTGCACCTGTACCTGCATCAACATTCTCAAGCCTAGAAAGATGATCAGCAACTTGGTTCTCCACCCCCTTTTTATCATGAATTTCCAAGTCAAATTCTTGGAGGAGGAGAACCCATCTAATGAGTCGTGGCTTTGCATCTTTTTTAGAAATCAAATACTTGATGGCTGAGTGATCAGTAAAAACAATAACTTTTGCACCCACCAAGTATGATCTAAATTTGTCAAAAGCAAATACAACAGCCAGTAACTCTTTCTCAGTTACAGTATAATTTAATTGGGCATCATCTAAGGTTTTACTAGCATAGTATATAGAGTGAAAAATTTTGCCATACCTTTGACCCAATACGGCCCCCACAGCGTAGTCACTCGCATCACACATTAATTCAAATGGTTTGGACCAGTCAGGAGTGACTATCACAGGAGCTGTTACAAGGGCATTCTTCAATTTCTGGAAGGCTTCGTGACAATGCTCATCAAAGTTGAAGACGTTATCACGTTGCAGCAGCAGACACAAAGGTTTGGAAATTTTTGAGAAATCCTTGATAAACCTTCTGTAAAAACCAGCATGCCCTAAGAAACTTCTAATACCTTTGACAGTTGTAGGTGGAGGTAATTTGTCAATAACATCAATTTTCGCTTTATCCACCTCCAACCCTTTCTTAGAAATTTTATGCCCCAAAACAATTCCCTCTTGAACCATGAAGTGGCATTTCTCCCAGTTGAGTACTAAGTTGGTTTCTTCACACCTTATTAAGACTCCTTCTAAGTTATCCAAGCATGCCTTGTATGAGTCTCCATAGACTGAAAAGTCATCCATGAAAACTTCCATGGATTTTTCAATAAAATCTGAGAATAAAGCCATCATACACCTCTGAAATGTTGCAGGCGCATTACACAATCCAAATGGCATCCTTCTGAAGGCAAAGGTACCATAAGGACAAGTGAATGTGGTCTTCTCTTGGTCCTCAGGCACAATAGCTATCTGGTTATATCCTGAGTAACCATCAAGGAAGCAATAGAATTCTTTGCCTGCAAGTCTATCCAGCATCTGGTCAATAAATGGCAGAGGAAAATGGTCCTTCTTGGTTGCTTTGTTCAGCTTCCTGTAGTCCATACATATCCTCCATCCAGTCACTGTTCTTGTTGGAATTAATTCATTTTTTTCATTGGTTACCACAGTAACTCCACCTTTCTTTGGCACACATTGAACTGGGCTCACCCATGAGCTATCACTAATTGGATAAATGATTCCTGCATCTAACCATTTGATGATTTCTTTCTTGACCACCTCCTTCATTATCGGGTTCAATCGCCTTTGTCCTTCAATGCTGTTCTTTGCATTCTCTTCCAAGACAATTCTGTGCATACAGATTGTGGGACTGATACCTTTGATATCTGCCATTTGCCAACCAATGGCTTTCTTGTGCCTTTTCAAGGTGCTAATGAGATCACTTTCCTGCTCTTGTGAGAGGTTAGAAGAAATGATCACTGGTAAAGAATCATTTTCCCCTAAAAAGGCATACTTCAGGTGATCAGGCAACACTTTCAATTCCAGAGTGGGTGGTTCTTCAATGGATGGTACTATCTTCTTGAGATTGGAGTCTTCTTTCCCCAAGGATTCATACTTCTTTGTCCACGCCCTGGGTACATGGGAATCAGACGTGACAACGTCTGTGGTTGACGTTGTAACGTTTGACTGATCAGCTTCTTCTGATAACAATTCTTGAATCTCATCATTGCCCAGAATATTTTCCAAGTGGTCATTATCTTTATTGAATTGCTTTTGAACCACATGGTCAAGGGCAACCACAAAGGAACATTCCTCTGTGTTAGGTTCTAGATACTTGAGTGCGTTGAGGACGTTGAATTTGACTTCTTGGTCATTGACCCTCATGATTAATTCTCCTTTCTGCACATCAATGAGTGTCCTTCCAGTGGCTAGAAATGGTCGCCCCAAGATGATAGGAACTTCCTTATCTGCATCAAAATCCAAAATAACAAAGTCCACTGGAAAAACGAATTTGTCAACTTTAATCAAAACATCTTCTAATATGCCCTCAGGATAAACTCTACTTTTATCAGCTAATGTAAGACTTAAAGAAGTAGGTCTGGCAGTTCCTATACCAAGTTTTTCATAAATGGACTTGGGCATCAAGTTAATACTTGCCCCCAAGTCACATAAAGCTTTGCCAAGGTAAAAATCTCCAATGGAGCATGGTATAGTAAAACTGCCAGGATCTTTCAGTTTTCTAGGGAGTTTATTCTGCATGATTAAGCTACATTCTTCAGTTAAAGCAATAGTTTCAAACTCCCCTAGCCTTCTTCTTTTGGTGATGATATCCTTTAGGAACTTGGCATAGTTTGGCATCTGTTGTAGAGCTTCAACCAAGGGAAGGTTTATGTGCAGCTGTTTTAGCATCTCCATGAACCTGCTGAATTGCTTGTCTTCATGAGCTTTCTTGAGTCTTTGAGGGTAGGGTGGAGGAGGATATTCAGGTACAAGCTTAGGAACAGTCTTGATTCCTGGTTCAGAACTAGACGTTGTAACGTCTGGCTTAGACATCACAATGTCTGGAATATTCTTCTCTTTTTCTCCACCTTTGTTTTTCTCTTTTTCCTTGTCTGGCACCTCAGATTCCTTAGGCATAGATGGTTCTGGATACTCAGTGCCACTTCTTAATGAGATAGCATTTACCTGTGCATTCACCACATCTTTATCATTTGACTTGGATGAAGATGGTGTTTCAGTTGTGGATGGAAGAGATCCATTCTGTCTTTGAGTAAGAGCTGAGGCTATCTGTCCAATTTGGTTCTCCAAAGTTTTGATTGAAGACTCATGGGTCTGTAAGGTTGCCCTACAATCACTTATGAAAGTTTTCATCAAGGCTTCCAAATTGCTGTTGTTGTTATTCTGCGTATACTGCTTTTGTTGTTGAGGGGGAAATCCTGGGGGTATTGCAGGAGCAGCATTGCTAGCATTCAAAGAATTGTTGTTCTTCCAACTAAAATTTGGGTGATTTCTCCAATTTGAATTGTACAAGTTGGAGAAGGGACTGTTACCTTTGTTATGTGATACAAAGTTTACAGACTGGGGGTTATGGGGACACTCTTCGTAGACATGCCCTCCTTCACAATATACACACACTACTCCCCCAGATGGTGTTGGTTCAATAGCTGCAGCAGTCTGTGGTTCAGACGTGGCCACGTTTGGAGTGCTCAAGTTTTTAATCATGTTGGTCAGAGAAGCAACCTGAGCAGAAAGGGCAGTTACTTCACTTTTCTCATGAACACCAGCCTTCTTTCCAGGAGTGAATCTATCAGAAGGCCAATGGGCATTGTGAGTGGCTATGTCTTCAATAAGTCTGCATGCCTCAGAGAAAGACATGTTTAATATGACACCGCCTGATGAAGCATCAAGTATAAGCCTGGTAGGTTGATCTAGACCATTATAAAAAGTCTCCATTTGAATAACTACGGGAATGCCATGGTGTGGGCACATTCTTAGTAATTCCTTCCATCTTTCCCAAGCCTCAAATAATGATTCCCCTTCTCTTTGTTTGAAGGAAGTGATGTCATTTCTTAACTTGGCATTTTTGTTGGGAGGGAAGTATTTTCCAAGAAATTTCTCAGCTAGCTCATCCCAAGTATGAATTGAATTTGGCTCTAAGGAGTTCAACCAATTCTTGGCCTTGTCCTTAAGAGAATATGGAAATAGCTTCAGTTGGAAGGCATCTTCTGAGACTCCAGGGATGACAAAGTTGCTACACACATCCAAAAATTGCCTTAGATGTGCATAAGGATCTTCTTGAGGGAAACCCCCAAATTGCCCTGCAGTCTGCAACATTTGGAACATCATTGGCTTGAATTCAAAGTGACCAGTATGAATAGGTGGTCTTGCAATGCCTGTTTGTAAATGTGCAGGATTGAGCACGGCATAATCACGCATAGGCCTGTCCCTGTCATTGACCATGTCTTGTGGCCCTGCATTGATGAGTTGCTGTCTCTGCCAGTGTTCATCATCAACATAGGTTTCTGTATGAGTTTGTGGTCCACGACCACGTCCTCCAGCATCAGAGTGCCTTCCTCCTCTTGGAGTACGTCCACCTCTAGAGCTTCTACCACCAGTACCATGTTCAGACATGATTGGTGGCTGAACTTGCTGTTGTTGTTGCTGCCTTCTTAGCCTTTGTTGTCTCCTTAGTCGCCTGAAGGTTCTTTCAGGCTCTGGGTAGAATTCAGGTTCAGATCCACTCCCTGGTTCTGTTGAACTAGAGCTTGAACTGGAACTAAGCATACGCTGTAACGTTTACCTGTTCACTTACAAAAACAACAAACAACACAGCAGAATTCTTTCACCTAGTGTTTTAATTCTTGTTGAACAATAAAAATTAAATACAATCCCCGGCAACGGCGCCAAAAACTTGTTCGCGATCGTGTGTGTTCTAGTCGCAATATCAGTGCAAGTATACACGTCGTACAAGTAATAAAGTGGATAAAAGTAAGAGATCGTTCCCACGAGGATTGATTAACTTTCAGAGTTCAAGTCTTTAAAACACAAGTGAAACAAGTAGCAAATCGACACTAAAAGTTGATATTAAGACTAAGAACATAAATAAAGCAAGTAAATGAGAAGTGGGTGTGAATATGGATGAGTGTGAGTTGGATTGCTGCATGCAAGTAAATCTCCTCTAGTCAGACGTTATAACGTTTACACGCTAACACGTACAAATGCTATGTTGTATAGACGTTATAACGTTTGAACGCTGTTGCAAAAGAGCTGTGCTTTTCAGTCACAAAACGTCAGAGCTTCAAGTACTAGAATTCCTATGTCTAGGTTCTAAGTAGGCCTACTCCTGTATTTTAAGTACCCACAGCAATGTCCTATGAACTATTATCTGTTCTATGTCTAGACTTAGATAAAAATGCCTAAATGTCTTTAGTGCACCTTTTCATTCACATAAATCTTTGAGTTCTTTTCATAGACCATGTCTGTACCTATGAATCTACTTATTTTAAGTGATCAGTTCAAAACAAGTTTGGAAATATTAACATGCAAAGATTTAAAACGCATAAACATCAATACTTCATAATATTAAACTAGAGGTTCATTACATGCAAAACAACAACCCAACTACAAATTGTTTAGCTCATGCTGAGCATCCTTACAGAAACAAGAGGAGTTAAAATCCAAATACCGTACATAGAGAAAAGGAGACTAAACGCAAAAGATACGCCTAAGTGGCCTTCCTTCATGCACGCTGTAAAGACGTTACAACGTCTGAGCTTTACAATAATGGCTGCGAATGGATATGGAAATTGGGGCCTTGAGAGAATTAAAAATGAAGAAGTCTGTGTCCAGAACTTCTCTCAGAAAAACTATCTCTGAAAAATGGGGGAAGGTGGATGATGAATGGAGTCGTGTCTTTTTCCGCATAGTGCACCCTTGCCTTTTTATAGAGAGAGAATAGCCATGGTCAAAAGAGGTCACATGCTGCTGATGTCATTCCCCCACCTTCCAAGCTTGCTTGCGAGTTGACTCTGCCCTGAAGTGACACCGCACTGCTACAGTGCGTCAGCCGCGTCAGTGCTGAAGAAAGAGAAGATCTTCTTCATTTCCAGATCTCTGGTCATCATTACATGCGCGCTAAAATGATATATATTATTTTCTTGCTCTGCTGTCCTTCTTTAGACGTGATGAGAGACGCTGCCACGTTCAGATTACTGCACAAACACAAGAAGCATCAAAACGCTCACAAAGGCGCCAATTGGCACCAAAATGCCTAGAACTTGTAATTTAGCCCCTTTCTAACTAAAAGCAATAAACTAATAGAAACTTTACTAGAAACAACCTGCTATTGCCAGAGAACTTGCATGATTTACTTTGAATAAGTATAAATAACTCATATAAATATGAGTTATCACGTATCTTTCTGGAAATCTTCTACAACTTTGTTCAACAGCACACGGGTCGTGCGCCTACACGCGCGGGTCATGTGAGACCTTCTGATCTTCAAATTCAAAGTACCTTTTTATCCATTCCAAATGATTCCAATCCCCTTCTAATCCATTCCCCAAGGTCCCCCAACATTGTAAAGATACCGATGTCATGAGATTGAACATGTTTAATAGAAAACTTGTGTATTATGAACAAAATGGAAGACCGTACTTAGAGAACGGGAGAGAACATATATCAAGAAATAATAATACACGGTACTTGACTGATATTATACACGGTACTTGACTAATATTATACACGGTACTTGACTGATATTATACACGGTACTTGACTGAAATGATAGACGGTACTTGACTGAAATGACTGACTGCCCATTGCGGGTACATGGATACATACAAGAGGAAAAAGGGTGACGACCCTTAGAGGATTAGCATACTAGGGGAGGGGAAGTCATGAGCCCCAAAACCTAGACTCAAGAATGTTTCGCCCACTAGAAATAGCGGGATGGGTTCACCAAAGCCAAAGAAGTGCCTATAAAATAAGTAGGCTGAGGTGTTATGCTAAAATCATGGAACAAAATATTGTATGCTTCATGTGTCGCTTAGGAGGGCCATGAGCATAAAGGTTACAGGAACTTAATGTATTTCTACGTGGTTGCTTTTAGGGCCACGAGTTCAAAGTAAAGCATAATGAACCGCTAGAGTTAGTAAGGGGTCTCGATAGGACTCACTGAAATAATGTTTATCTCACCCTTAATATTTATGGTTTTTACAGAGAAACAAGGGAAAGCAAAGGCGACGAAGCACGGTTAGCCGGTGCGACTCTTGGAGTTATTGAAGACCGAGTTTCATGTTTTAGACCTTTAGGCATTTCTTTGTATAAGAAGTACCGGGGTGTTACATTTTATATGATCAAATTGTTATAATTATTCTAATCCTAATTCCTTAGGTAAGAGAACCTTTATTCCTAACGAAAATCTCTAATTCCTTAGGTGACCTTAAAGAGAAATAAGCAGCAATAACAACAATTATCTTATGATTCTGAATACCAATGACTATTCCTAGACTAGAGATAAACAGATTTCAATTCTCAAGCATATGTAATTCAAACTTCCATTCATAATCACATATCATAAATCATCCTAAGAGTGATCAAATCCAAGAAAGCGTTGAGGACAGAGATTGAAACATAAATAATAACATTCATTCAAATAATAGAGGTTTGATTCAACAATATAAGAGATTTATGAATTGTTACTCATCCCCAACATGAGGAAATTTAGCTAGACATAGAAATAGAAATAACTAGAGAAAAGATCAAACTAGAGGGAGAAGCTGACAACATTGATGCTCCAATGACTTGTTCCCAAGCTTGAATCATCAACGAAGGTCAGCGGAGTGCGAATCCTTGCCGTCACGGACTTCAGAGCGCAAAACGAAACTGTTCCCAACGATCAGAATGACCTAAAATTCGAGTTACGGGCTTAAATATGAGTTGGGTAAGTGACCCATCGCCTGGCGAGCAGGATCCATCGCCAGGCGACCTGAACAAAAACAAGGAATTTTTAACACCATCGCCTGGCGAGCAGAACCCATCGCCAGGCTACCTGTAGAAAAACAGCGCCCAGAAGAACCATCGCCTGGCGAGCAGAATCCATCGCCAGGCTACCTGAAGCAAATCAGCGACCAGAACTCAGCCACCATCGCCTGGCGAGCTAGTCCCCTCGTCAGGCAACCAGAAGTGAAATTTTTCATTTTTTTGTATCTGCTGAACCGCTAGGTAAGCTCTTGTCATAGCTAGGCCAAGGCTAACAAAAACACACGAATTAAAGGTACCAAGTATCTCAAAAACGCGTAAACAAAAACCAAATTCAATCTAAAAACTAACAAACAAAAATCAAACTATTACGATCTTAAAACACACTATAATTGAGAAAAACTTAAGAAAAACTAATTAAAAACCAGTCAAACTATACATATAATGCAGAGCAATCATACGTCATGACCAAAAGGAGCGCTTTTATTGCGAGCACTCCTATTTCTTTATAATTAGTAGCGCTTGTTATGCACTCTTGTAGGGGGGTTGGCAATAAGAGCAGAAGCTTTAGGAGCGCTCCCACTGGATAAAAAAAGTGCCCCCAATGGCTTTTCCTATTGTAGTGTTAGGCCTTTAGTAGCGCGCATATTTAACGCTACTAATGGTCGAGAATGGGCAGCACTTTCTATATATAGAAGCACGGCCTAATGTAAAAGTTAATGTCGTAAATGTGAGCACTTTCTATATATAGAAGCACGGCCTAATGTAAAAGTTAATGAAGTAAATGTGAGAGCTTCTTGTAAAAAGCACTACCTAATGTTAGGAACCACACCTATAGATATCTTGTGTTGCAGGCTAAGTTTTGATGATGAAGTGGTTTAGAGGTTTTGATGATGAAAAAGACAAAAGCTAAAGTTGATAATAGTAAAAAGGCCAAAGCCAAAGTTGATGGCCAAAGTTAATGAAAGTGACAAAGTATCAAAGTCACAATCCAAGACAATCAAGCTCAAGAATTGAAGTTTCAAGATATAAGGGTAGTCCTTATAAATAAGGGTAGTCCTTAGGGTTTGGGTGTGTCTTAGGAAAAAGTGTAAGCTCTTTCGAATGTCGGCTCATCTCTCAAAGTCCCATGATTTTCAAAATGCATGCATGCACACGTAAACACAAGAAGCATTTTTGAAAAGCATAAAATCGATTTTCTCTATTTTATTCTATATATAAAAATCGATTTTCAGGTCAATACAAAAGCTAAAGAATCGATTCATACTAGTTTCACTAAGTATTCAAATCGATTCCTAAGTATTTCTAAAAAGGAAGAATCGACTCATACTATTTTATACTAAGCATAAAAATCGATTCTCAAGTGTCTTTAAAAGGAAAGAATCGATTCATATTATTTTTACCAAAGTGCATAATCGATTCACAAGTATTTTTCAAAAAGGAAAGAATCGATTCACACTATTTTTCACTTAGCAAAAGAATCGGTTCCTACATGTCTCAGGCAAGCCAAGAATCGATTCATACAAATTACATTGAGTATAAGAATCGATTCCTAGCCTTCCTGGATCTCAAGAATCGATTGTTACTCTTTCTCAAGTAAAGCAAAATCGATTCTCATTAAAAGAAGTCATACATAAGAATCGATTCCTAGATCCAATGTTTTCAACAAAGAATCGATTCCTACATTATTTTCAACGTAAACTTGATTTTCTCATAGCCTATAAATAGAGGCCTCATAGCCTCCATTTCTACACAACCCATTTCACGATCTATAACTTCTGAAAAACTCTTTATATTTTATTTGTGTTCTTCTCGCACCGCTGGTCTGTCAAGAGCTGATCTTTCGCTAAGAGTTAGTTGGGGTTGCATTCTTCAAGTTGTATTATCTGCCTACTCTAGAGGTATTTCTGTCTTTACGTTTGTTATTATTTAATTGTTGTGATTTGTACTAGGGAGTGGGGTATCTCTTTGGGTAGCTGCATGTACTAGGAAGTGGGGTATCTTTCTAGGGCAGTTGATTGTAATAGGGGTGGGGTATCTCTTGTTATTGTTATATTAGATTTGAGGGCTCTCCATAGGTGGGGTATCCTAGGAGGAGAGTGCCTGAGTCTGTAAAGGTTTTCCAAGGCACCTGTAAGCCTTGTTGGTTTGGTTAGTGGAAAATCTCACAAGGGTGTGAGGACTGGACGTAGGTCACTAGGAGGTGACCGAACCAGGATAAATCTCTGCGTGCTTTACTGCTTTCCTGCTTTATGTAACACCCCGGTATTTTTATCGAGTAAAAATACCCAAGTGTACCATCATAAAATAATCAGAGATATTTTTCCTGTTTTAGATATTGAACATAAATAAAAACAACTCATAACCAGAGTCCAATATCCAAATACCAAGAAATAGCGGAAACGATTTTACAACTTTTACCGATACAAGTTATACAATCGAAAATACAAAAATCTCGAGGAAAAGACAATAACAATGAAAACTAAGTCTTCACCGTCTTCATATGCACACCACCTAGCTGTGCTTCTTCACCTTTCCTTTTCCCCTGCTTCTCTGTAAAAACCACAAAATATAAACAGTGAGATACAATCTCAGTGAGTTCTACCGAGACCCCTACTAGCGCTCTCGGTCCAGATTTTAAAATATTGTTAACTCAACACGGCATCGACTGCGCGAACGCTAACTCCCGATGAACCGCATTATTTTACACATAGCATTTCACCGACTGCCCCAAGACTAAATCCCGGCGAATCTGCTATAACTCAGTGCGTCACCGACTGCCCCAAGACTAAATCCCGGCGAACACACTGCACAACAACAGTAACGTACCACCGACTGCCCCAAGACTAAATCCCGGTGGACGTTACTCAATACTCTTTGACACACCGCCGACTGCCCCAAGACTAAATCCCGGCGAACCCCTATCCAATAACAGTTCCGCTATTGGCCTCAGAGCCTAGGGTGGGGGATCATGACTGCCCCTCCTAGTATGTCAACATGGGTCGTCACCCAAACCAGATATATAAATAAATATATCTACACTCGATGACCTGTTAGTTCACCTATACTCAATGAACATTTAGTCCATCTGCCTTTGACCGTTAATCGAACATAATCCCCGCATTGGGTCGTTTCCTATAGTCGATATAATATATATATCGTGAATCGTAGACCGGTTTAGATGAATAAATAATAATCATCCCGCGTCAGTTATACCATACCACGTAGGACTCATAGTCCGCTTTATTATTAGTAAAACATATTCGCACACGTGTACTATTATTCGGTCTTTCGAAACAATTTGAACTTCGAAAACAGTTCTATTTACCTTTTTAAATTGTATATTTAGTTAGGCCTCGGAATAAGCTTTGAAACGCATCTTAGAACACCTCAATCGGGTTCCGGAATCAAAAGATATCGCGAAAACAAAATCAGTGAAAAACTGTTGAAAATCTGCAAAGCGTCGCGACGCGAACTGCGACCGTCGCGACGCGAAAAACGACAGAAACATTTTGCGTGACAAAACTGGGCCAGGTCGCAACGCGATGAGAACGGGTCGCGACGCGACCCTCTGCAGAAAAGTGCAGGTTTTCCGTTTTCTTGCGAAATTCGCTATTCCGCTCAATTCCGATTCTTGTTCCGATTAAAAACAGATTTGACAACCATAAAAACAGTTCCAATCAAAGTCACACAATCATTCAAGTCAATCAAAAACTCATTCAAAACGGATTTTATCAAAACGCGACATATTTCCCAATTAACGGTTTTTAAGTCAAAATCTTTCGAAATCAAATCACCGAAAATTCCATTTCAACGCGACACAACTCGAGACTCGCTCCGATCGATTCCTAATCCGAAACAGACAATATCCAGAAATATTCCAGTCCAGCGAAAGCGGTAAAACAGTTAATTAATTAATTCGAAACATAAAATCCTAAACGTGAGTAGAACTCACCCTTGAAGCGTGAACCACGATCGAGCCGAAATCACCGAGTAACCACACGAACATTCCCCGCTCCGGCGACACCCAATCCGCTTCCAAAGCTTCCCACTCGATCACGAAACCGCTTTTTGACCGAAATACCGATTTCCCGAAATTCTTCATGAACACTATTCATCATCTTCTTCAACCTCAAGTCACTATTCACAAAACCCCAATTTGCTCCCTAACCCCTTGATTCTTCACAAACTCCAAATCGGACTTCAATATTTGCGCTATCCACCTTGAGCTCGCTCCCAAACACCATCCAAAGCTTCCCTTTGAGCTTGAACAACAAAACCTCCACTTTTCTCCAAATTTCGAAAATGGTGGATTTGAGGAGAGTGAGTTGATGATGAAGATTTTGGTACCAAAACGAAGAGGAAGTAACGCTGAGCATTTTTCGTGTTGGAAGGAAGTCGTTTTGACGAACCGAAACCTTCCCTTTTTCCCTCTTCTTCCTCCTCCCCCTTTCTTTCTCTTTTCTCTCCTTTCCTTCTCTGTTTCTCTTCTCTCGCTGTTTCCTTTTCTTTCTTTCTTCAATTCATTCCTTTCCTTTCTTTTAACACATACACACGTATACATATATATATTTATTTAATATATAATTTGTAACGCGGTCAAATTACCATATTGATCGAAATCTCCTATTTCGATTCCAAAACTTCCTTGGTCTGTATTATCCGGTTAACGATCCGATGACCACCAATAAATAATTTTAGCACTCAATAAATTTACCAGTCGAGTACTAAATTGGTTTAATTGGGTTAACATTCAAATAATTCTATTAATTATTTTGAGGGTGTTACACTTTACTGTTATACTGCTTTACTGCTTTATATTCTAATTCCTTCGCTTCCACTTAACCTGCGCGAAAATTGATCTAAGTCATTGAAAAGGGGAAAAATGTTTTCGAAAGATCTGAAAAGTTTTAAATCTCAATTCACCCCCCCTCTTGAGACTGAAGCCACTTGGTAACAAGTGGTATCAGAGCTAGACTCTTGTATAAAGGGCCTAGCAGCTTCAAGAGAAATGGCTTCAGGTTGGTCTACGCAAGAGGGTGCATCTCTTTTCCGTCCTCCGGGATTCAACGGAGAAGACTATGCATATTGGAAAGAAAGAATGAGAATTTTTATTGAAGGGGTAGACTTAGATGTTTGGGATGCTGTGGAAAAAGGACCTTTCGTCCCCACACACATAGTAGATGGTATTCTTACAATAAAAAGTAGAAATGAATGGTCTGATGATGAGAAAAGAAAAGTGCAACTTAATTTACGTGCTAAAAATATTATTACTTCTGCCTTGAGTGCTGATGAATTTTTTCGAGTTTCAAACTGTAAAGCTGCCCAAGAAATGTGGGATAATCTCCAAGTTACTCATGAGAGTACAAGTGAAGTGAAAAGGGCAAGAACAAATACTCTTACCAGAGAGTACGAATTGTTTAGAATGAATACAGGTGAAACAATATCAGAGATGCAGAAAAGGTTCACCCACATAGTGAACAAATTGGGTTCATTAGGAAAATCATTTCCTCCCGAAGACTTGATCAACAAAGTACTGAGATGCCTAAACAGAGAATGGCAACCAAAGGTGACTGCAATAATTGAGTCAAGAAACTTGACTACCATGACTCTCGCCACCCTGTTTGGGAAACTACTAGAGCACGAGTTAGAGCTCACTCGCCTAGCAGAGCATGAAGGAAAAGACAAGAAGAACAAAAACTTAGCTCTCAAAGCTTCCAGTTCAAGCTCATCCGACGATAGTGATGAAGACGAGGAGAAAATGGAACTAATGGTTAGTAAATTCAAAAAGTTCATGAGAAGGGAAAGATCTCTCAAAAGGAATTCTCCAACCAAAAGAGGCTCAAGCAAAGAAAACTTCTCAAGTCCTCCAACTTGCTACGAATGTGGTAAATCCGGACACCTGACGATGAAGTGCCCGAACTTAGAAAGAAAATTATCAAAGTTCAAGAAAAAGGGGTCCAAAGGAAACAATGGTAGAAAAGCCTACATAGCTTGGGAAGACAATGACATGAACTCATCAGATAATTCAGAAAATGAAAAAGGTCAAGTTGCTCTCATGGCCGACCACAACAGCGAAAGTGAAACTGAGGTATATTCTAACTCTGAATCTTTACAAGATGCCTATGATGAATTATATGAAGCTTTTACTGAATTACACGATAAATCTTCAAAATTAGCTAAAGCTCTTAGCAAATCCAAGAAAGTTATCACTCATCTTGAAAATGATATTACTACTTTAACTAAAGAAAAGTCCGAGCTTAGAAAAGAAAATGATAGCTTTGCATGCTTTAAAGCAAATTATACTTGTGATAAATGTGTTGATTTTGAAAGGAAAATTCATGAATTTGAATGGACTGTTGGGAAACTGTCTAGTTTACAAAATATGCATCATAGATTTTCTAGAAACAAACCCATAGAAAAGCATGATCATTACAAACCAAAATTTTCCACTAGACCTTATATTAAATGTTATTATTGTGGTAAACCTGGACATACTGCTTCCGTTTGCAGAGCAAGTGGTAAACAAAATGTGAAAAAGGTATGGGTTCCCAAAATGACCATACCAAACACTAACCCACAAGGACCCAAAGAGATTTGGGTACCGAGAACCTTGTTTTAGATCTTTGCAGGTATGCTTCAAGGTATGGGGGCAGATTGATACCTTGACAGCAAAGACTCGAAGCGCATGACCAGAGACGCAATAAAGTTCTTAACACTCACCCCCGGAAAAAGTCGTCATGTGACTTGTGATAAATAGAGGAAGAATCACCGGTAAAGGTCAGATTGGTTAAATTTTATTCACCTCTATTTTGAAAATGTGCTTAAGAATAGTTTATTAAGTCAAATATGTGACTACTGAAATAGAGCATTTCCTGAACCTCATGCATCCTTAAAGAACAATATTTATAAGGCATGAAACAACAAAGTATTCTGGTCATCCCTCTAGAACTAAGCATATAAAAATTATATATATATATATATATATATATATATATATATATATATATATATATATATATCACCTTCTTAGAGGTTATGGTTAGAAAGGCGATAGTGAGATTGAGCTAGTTGAGTCGTCACAAACAGCCAGTTGATATTTTCACGATCCATTGCAAAAGAAAATTTGGTTCTTCAAACAAGTTTTTGTTTCTCAAGTGATCTTGTAAAGAAACGTGGAATCAAGTGAAATTGTGACTTATGAAATTCTACGCGCTAAAAAAAAAAAATTCTAAAAGCAGTTGAAGCGCTATTCCTTTTAAATCTATTTTCTCCTGTCACAGTCAATTGCTAGTAACTTTCAGAATACATGCTCACAATCGTTGTTTACCTAAAATAATTTTTCTCCCATATTCTGGCTGCCATCACCAACTTTCAAACTAAGTAGCATGAAATGTATAAAGCTTAAAACAACTACTTCACAGTGTTTGAGACTCATGACTTTACCTGTTTTGATGATTTACTCTCTTCATGGTTTCAAAAATGATTTTCCTTTGGTTTTGAAGATCACTTAAATCTGCAAATGGTTCTTTTACCTTGTCAAATAGCTGTGACATTCAATTCGCAAACTCTATCCTACGTCGACCCTTTTGATCATGACAAAAAGGGGGAGAGAAATATAGGGTTGCATAAAGCATATAGAATGAGCATATAGATATATCATAGCATTGTCACTATGCATATAGTCAATAAAACAGGGGGAGCATCATGATATGGGGAGCATCATATATATGCATTATCTGTTTGAACTAACCTCCCACCTTGAGATGAGTAAATGTTTTGTCATCATCAAAAAGGGGGAGAATGTAGATATCTTGTGTTGCAGGCTAAGTTTTGATGATGAAGTGGTTTAGAGGTTTTGATGATGAAAAAGACAAAAGCTAAAGTTGATAATAGTAAAAAGGCCAAAGCCAAAGTTGATGGCCAAAGTTAATGAAAGTGACAAAGTATCAAAGTCACAATCCATGACAATCAAGCTCAAGAATTGATGTTTCAAGATATAAGGGTAGTCCTTATAAATAAGGGTAGTCCTTAGGGTTTGGTGTGTCTTAGGAAAAAGTGTAAGCTCTTTCGAAGGTCAGCTCATCTCTCAAAGTCCCATGATTTTCAAAATGCATGCATGCACACGTAAACACAAGAAGCATTTTTGAAAAGCATAAAATCGATTTTCTCTATTTTATTCTATATATAAAAATCGATTTTTAGGTCAATACAAAAGCTAAAGAATCGATTCATACTAGTTTCACTAAGTATGCAAATCGATTCCTAAGTATTTCTAAAAAGGAAGAATCGACTCATACTATTTTATACTAAGCATAAAAATCGATTCTCAAGTGTCTTTAAAAGGAAAGAATCGATTCATATTATTTTTACCAAAGTGCATAATCGATTCACAAGTATTTTTCAAAAAGGAAAGAATCGATTCACACTATTTTTCACTTAGCAAAAGAATCGATTCCTACATGTCTCAGGCAAGCCAAGAATCGATTCATACAAATTACATTGAGTATAAGAATCGATTCCTAGCCTTCCTGGATCTCAAGAATCGATTGTTGCTCTTTCTCAAGTAAAGCAAAATCGATTCTCACTTAAAAGAAGTCATACATAAGAATCGATTCCTAGATCCAATGTTTTCAACAAAGAATCGATTCCTACATTATTTTCAACGTAAACTTGATTTTCTCATAGCCTATAAATAGAGGCCTCATAGCCTCCATTTCTACACAACCCATTTCACGATCTATAACTTCTGAAAAACTCTTTATATTTTATTTGTGTTCTTCTCGCACCGCTGGTCCGTCAAGAGCTGATCTTTCGCTAAGAGTTAGTTGGGGTTGCATTCTTCAAGTTGTATTATCTGCCTACTCTAGAGGTATTTCTGTCTTTACGTTTGTTATTATTTAATTGTTGTGATTTGTACTAGGGAGTGGGGTATCTCTCTAGGGTAGCTGCATGTACTAGGAAGTGGGGTATCTTTCTAGGGCAGTTGATTGTAACAGGGGTGGGGTATCTCTTGTTATTGTTATATTAGATTTGAGGGCTCTCCATAGGTGGGGTATCCTAGGAGGAGAGTGCCTGAGTCTGTAAAGGTTTTCCAAGGCACCTGTAAGCCTTGTTGGTTTGGTTAGTGGAAAATCTCACAAGGGTGTGAGGACTGGACGTAGGTCACTAGGAGGTGACCGAACCAGGATAAATCTCTGTGTGCTTTACTGCTTTCCTGCTTTACTGTTATACTGCTTTACTGCTTTATATTCTAATTCCTTCGCTTCCACTTAACCTGCGCGAAAATTGATCTAAGTCATTGAAAAGGGGAAAAATGTTTTCGAAAGATCAGAAAAGTTTTAAATCTCAATTCACCCCCCCTCTTGAGACTGAAGCCTCTTGGTAACAACACCTCTAATAGATTATACACAAGCTTTAGAACAAATCTAAAATGCATTTTATTTTTATTCTTCCAATCTGCTAGCCAAATACTCCATAACATCATCCCAATTACAATAGGCATGTTGTAATCCAACTTCTTAATACTATATTTATCAATGAGAGACTCCATAATCCTACCTTCACCCTACTCTACTGATCTGGTATGGAAAAACAAGTGTCTTGCTTCCTCCACAACATTTTCGCAAAGGTCATACAAGTCTTAGCAAAGGACCCCTTTATCTCTCAAATGTGATCTCGTTGGTTGTTGTATCTTTCTACGTACACACAATTTCCACCATTAAGTTCTTAACCTTTGGGCCGGGGGATTTTTGGGACTTTTGAGTAACAAATCTGATTCTAGATACACTGTTTTATGGAGTCGCTCCACAGTCACGCCATTAAGTTCTTAAACTTATAGTCGGTCTTGATTTTATCCTTACCAAGTCACCAAGTAAACTTATCTTTCATCACATAATTGTAGCAGTGACACTTTAAGGATTTCCTCGACAATGTTTAGGTAAAATAACTCAGAGTAAATCTGCGTTCCGTTTATCGTGCGAGAGTTTATAAAATTGATGACTTTCAAATTATTCATGCACCTCCTCTTCTTGGTTATTCATAAGGCATGATACCAGAGTTCCATAACCACGACTCCTCACACACTTTTTGTCACGTACTAAGCTTCCATCTACACCCCTATTATTTGAAATTTTGAGAGGTATAGTTTTGAAATTTTGTATAAAATAAAAAATTAAGAATTATGAAAGAAAATGATTTGAAATCCAATAAAATATATAAAAAGATGTAAAATAAAAACTGAAAATACAAAATGAATTTTAATAAAGTTGTTTCTATTGAGATATGCTTTGTAATTCTGTTGCTTGTAATTATAGTAGGTGTAGTTAGAAACCTAGTCGAAATGGGTCAGTCGAATGGGCTAGTCGAAATCATGGGCCTGGGCCTGTTTCATTGTATATAAATATAGATGTCAGTAGCATGTAATTTAGTAACCTACTTTTATGAAATTCAGTGCAGCTTTTACTATTCATATTATATTGCCCTAATCATTCCTCTTGTCCCTTTAGCGCCGCCACTTCCTTTTCTTCTCATTTTCACGTGTTTATCCCCAACAAACTGGTATTAAGAGCTTGTTAGATCCTCACAAAATCTATCAAGATTCATGGCAGCGCGAGACAACTCTGGTGGAGGTATTTCGGGGAACCTCCCAATCTTCGACGAAAAGGATTATGAACGATGGTGTGCGCAGATGAAGGTGTTGTTTCGATATCAAGATGTCCTTGATGTCGTGAATGATGGTGTTCCACCCTTGGCAGCAAACGCCACTGAAGCGGTGAGGAACAACCACCATTCGCTGAGGAAGAAAGATGGAAAAGGGCTGTTTTTGATTCACCAATGTGTTGATTCCAACATCCTGAACCTGATCATCGACTGTGATTCAGCAAAGGCAGCTTGGGACATCCTAAAGAACTCGTATGGAGAAGCAGATAGGCTGAAGAAGATACGTCTACAGTCGCTCAGGAAGCAGTACGAGGGCTTGAAGATGACAGATGGAGAATCGATTGGAGATTTCATTACGAGGTTAGTAGCATTAACTAATCAAATGAAAGGTAATGGTGAAACTGTGACTGAAGTAAATAAAGTCGAAAAGGTGCTCAGATCCTTAACCCTGGAATTCGACTACGTTGTTACTGCTATCGAAGAATCCAAGGACCTAGATACATTGAAGTTAGATGAACTTCAGGGTTCCTTAGAGGCGCATGAATTTAGAATAAGGCAGAGAAGTTCAGAGAAAGAAATTGAACAAGCCTTGCTTTCATACTCCTCTAAGAGAAATTGGAAGGCAGGCAACAAGGAGAAGGGTAGAGAAAAGGGATCAAGCAGTAAGAAGAAAGAACAAGGATCTTTCGACAAGAAGAAGGGAGACCTGTCGAAAGTTCAGTGTTATAACTGTCAGCAATTTGGGCATTATAGGAACAAGTGTAAAAACAAGAAAGGTCCTAGGGATAAAGATGTAGAAGCCAAGTTTGCTAATGATGGTGACTCAGACTCTGAATCAGAGGAGTTAATGCTGATGGCTGTCGAAGATGAGATTCGACTCGATGAAGGAATTGCTGAAAGTAGCGAGCAAAATAGTGGGAACACTTGTATAAGTGGATTCACTTGTGATGCTCAAAATACTTGTGCAATGTGTGTGTGGCAGGGCAGTGGAAACACTGGTGATGCTTCCAACATTGCCAGCAATGATGATGAAGAATTGTCATTCATGACAGCTACTGACCCAGAATTACTGTTGTTGAAGGCTGATACAAATTCGACTGAAGAGAAGTCTGTCGAATGGTATCTCGACACAGGATGTTCAAATCACATGTGTTGTCACAAGGAGTGGTTTGTCGAACTGGAGCAGATAAGCAAAAAGATAAGGTTTGCAGATAACAGTAGAGTTACTGCTGAAGGAGTAGGGACCATAAAGTTCCTGTCGAAAGATGGTAAGTGGTGCTACATCCAAGGGGTATTTTATGTACCAGCTATGAAGAGCAATCTGCTAAGTATTGGGCAGATGATCGAGAAGAAATTCACCGTCGAAATGGGTGATAACAGTCTCAGCCTGTTTGATTCGACCAAGAAGTTGATCCCGAAGGTGTTAATGCAGAGTAACGGAACCTTCAAGATCAAATTGCAAGTAGTCGAAGAACATTTCCTCAAGAGTACTGTCGAAGAGGAGCACTGGAAGTGGCACAGAAGATTTGGCCACCTCAACTTCAAGAGCTTGAGTCAACTACATGAAAAGAAGATAGTTCATGGGTTGCCTGCAGTAAAAGTACATGTCGAAGTTTGCGAGAGTTGTTGCAAGTCGAAGCAACCAAGAAACTCGTTTAAATCAGAAGTACCTAGCAGAGCAGAGAAGAAGCTAGAGGTGATATTTTCTGATGTCTGTGGTCCTTTCGAAGTATGTTCCTTAGGAGGGAATAAGTACTTTGTCACCTTCATTGACGAATACACTAGAATGTCCTTGGTGTATTTGATCAAAAGGAAGAGTGAAGTACTAGAAATATTCAAGAAGTTTAAGGTAATGATTGAAAAGCAGAGTGAATGTGAAATCAAAACCCTTAGAAGCGATGGAGGTGGTGAGTACAATTCTCATGGATTTGTCGAATTCTGTGAGAAAGAAGGAATTGTGCATGAAGTCACTGCACCTTACACGCCTCAGCATAATGGTACTGCTGAGAGGAAAAACAGGACCATCCTCAACATGGTAAGAAGTATGTTGAAGGAGAAGAAGCTACCTCATAGTTTATGGGGAGAACTTGTAGCCACAGCAGTGTATATTCTGAACAAATGCCCCACAAAGAGATTGACTGGGAAGACACCTGAAGAAGCTTGGCTAGGAAGAAAGCCAAGTGTCAAGCATCTCAGAATAATTGGCTCAGTATGCTATAGAAATGTTCCTGAGCAACTAAGAAGCAAGCTGGATGATAGAGCACAACAAATGATCCTTGTTGGCTATCATTCGACAGGAGCATACAAACTATATGATCCTGTGCAGAAGAAAATAGTGAAAAACAGAGATGTCGTAGTAGATGAGTCGAAACATTGGAACTGGGAAGAAGGCTGTGAGAAAACTACAATGATGGACTTCGACGAAGTCTCTAATCGAGACGATCAGAATGAAGAGGTCGAAACTGAAGAGCCAGAAGAACCCATTGCTGTCGAACCATTAAGAAGGTCGCAAAGGGAAAGGCAGAGGTCAGTAAGACTAGAAGGATTCGACACTTACCCAGATTCTGCTATTACAGCAGAGGGAGACCTGACACACTTTGCACTAATGGCAGAAGCAGAACCAGTAAGCCTGGAGCAAGCCCTTAGTCACAAGCAGTGGAAGGAAGCAATGATTGACGAGTTGAAATCAATCGAGAAGAATGATACTTGGAAGCTAGTCGAACTTCCAAAAGAAAAGAAAGCCATAGGGGTGAAGTGGGTCTTCAAGACCAAAGTCAAGCCCAATGGAGAAGTGGCCAAGTACAAGGCCAGACTAGTAGCCAAAGGGTTCCTGCAGAAACCTGGTTTGGATTACAATGAGGTCTTTGCCCCAGTAGCCAGGATCGAAACCATAAGATTGGTAGTAGCATTGGCAAGTCATAGAGGCTGGCTCCTGCATCAACTGGATGTAAAGTCAGCATTTCTTAATGGACCTCTGGAGGAGGAAGTCTATGTTTGTCAACCACCTGGTTTTGAGTCGAAGGGTAAAGAAGACAAAGTCTATAAGCTGGAGAAGGCCCTGTATGGGCTCAAGCAAGCTCCAAGAGCGTGGAATAAGAGAATTGATGGATTTCTCTTGGCTCAGAAGTTCATTAGATGCACTAACGAATATGAAGTATATGTGAAGAAGAATGGAACTTCGACTCAGTTGTTGTTGTGCCTGTACGTAGATGATCTACTTGTAACTGGCAGCGATGAAGTCGAAGTCGAAGCCTTCAAGAAAGTGATGATGTCAGAATTTGAAATGAGTGATCTGGGACATCTATCATATTTCTTGGGGATGGAGTTTACCAAGACAAGTAAGGGTATACTCCTGCACCAGTCGAAGTATGCAGCTGATATCCTGAAAAGATTCGACATGAGCAACTGCAAGGAAGTTTCGACACCATCAGACACTAGCAGCAAGCTGTCGAAAGACGACGAAGGGATTGAAGTAGATGCCACCTTGTTTAAACAGATCGTGGGCTCCCTAAGGTACCTGTGCAACACTCGACCTGACATTATGTTTAGTGTCAAAATGATCAGCAGATTCATGGAGAAGCCGAAAAGCTCTCATATGGTAGCTGCAAAAAAGAGTACTAAGGTATGTAAAGGGAACACAAATTCCCTAGCAAGAGTGTGTCGAAGAATGGTAATGAAGTGTTTGGCTACACTGACTCCGACTGGAGTGGAGACAAGAGTGATCGAAAAAGCACAAGTGGGTATGTCTTCATGTATGGATCGACACCCATCTCTTGGTGCTCGAAGAAGCAAAGTATAGTTGTGTTATCCTCTTGTGAAGCAGAGTATGTGGCTGCTTCCTTTGCAGCATGTCAAGCATCATGGCTAAGCATGCTACTGGTCGAAATTGGAGTGCACAGGGTCGAAGCAATGAAGTTGTTGATCGACAACAAGTCTGCGATAGATCTCGCCAAGAATCCTGTTGCACATGGTAGGTCGAAGCACATAGAGACCAGATATCACTTCATGCGTGACCAAGTAAACAATGAGAAGCTGAATCTGAAATATTGCTGTTCGGAACTTCAAGTAGCTGATGCAATGACCAAGCCATTGCAAAAGGGAAGATTCGAAGAACTGAGAACAATGCTTGGGATGATGTCGCTCAGCAATGTGAATTAGGAGGGAATATTGAGATATATATGCCTTGTAATTGTATTGCTTGTAATTATAGTAGGTGTAGTTAGAAACCTAGTCGAAATGGGCCAGTCGAATGGGCTAGTCGAAATCATGGGCCTGAGCCTGTTTCATTGTATATAAATATAGATGCCAGTAGCATGTAATTTAGTAACCTACTTTTATGAAATTCAGTGCAGCTTTTACTATTCATATTATATTGCCCTAATCATTCCTCTTGTCCCTTTAGCGCTGTCACTTCATTTTCTTCTCCTTTTCACGTGTTTATCCCCAACAGTTTCACGTGTCCCTTCAAATTCCTTGTTGATTATAATTCTACGTATTTCCTTTTATAATTTTTCCAATTCGTAATGCATCTATGCAAATTTCTAATCCACAGTCTTTTTCCCAAATTTATTCCCACTTGTTCATATACAAGAACTTCAACTCTCGCGAAAAAACATGAAAAATATAGAGGTTGAAAAATCAAAAATAGTGAAAATTTATTCCCACTTGTTCATACGGTAAATATATATATATATATATATATATATATATATATATATATATATATATATATATATATGGATCTTCAAGAGGAGAAGTACGTAGTGGGAATCAAGAGTCAAATACTACAGAATAACTAGTTAAAGATGCTAGAAATCAAGAGCACTCGCGCACGTGTAGCTTGTAAGAGTCTCAAAGGCTTTGTAAGAGTGAGAGAATAGAATATTGGTCTCAACAAGTGGATTGCAGATTCAATCTCAGTTTTTTTATTTAATTTGGTGGTGCGGTTTTTTAAAGGAAAGAACCTCGTTAAAATCTTCTGATGCAAACCCTCTTTAGGGATAAATCATCAAAAGGAAAAAGAGCAATTTATCTTAATTTATTAAAAAGAAATAAAAAGTAGTACATGAAAGGCCAATGGGGGACTAGGGCCGAAACCCTTGCCAGGAAAACAAACAACAAACAAAAGAAGCAGCACTCTAGCGCAAAAAAAGAAAGCCAAGGAGACCAAACCTCAAGGAAAAAATCATCTAAATCTGAAAAAAAGAAGACCTTACCTATTACGACAAATGTCATCTAAGATGAAGCTTGCAGACAACACTTGTGGTGGCTGTGACTGTGAAATAAGCTTGAAGCTGATGGTCAAAAAATTATGGGTAAAAGTACTTTTATAGTTAATATGTAACAAAATTAATATAATTTGGTATTTCTTGTGCAAAGTCTTGTAGCTTTGGACCGGGGTGTTTTTTTTAATAATTAAAATAACATTAGTACAAAGTAAAAGTGATACTCCAATCCGCTATATAGATTTTCTATCATAAAGAAGCCTTCTAGCTTATATGGTATTTCGAGTAAAAAATAAAATAAAAAACATATATATTGTTAAAGCAGTAGTACAAATATTACGTTTATTCAACTCGTAAATTAAAGTAACTGACCTGTGTCATTCACGAGTTAAGAAATTTGACATGAAAAAAACATTATTATATTTGACGACTGTAATTAATATGAAAGAAATTAAATTAAAAATAATTAGTAAAAAAATTGTTAAGCGTTAATTATGGCTCTTATTCGATAACATCACACAATTGCCACACTTTTTTTATAGATATTAACCTATTTTAACTTTTGTCAAAAAAAACCTAGTTTAATTAATATGCTTAAACAAATATAATTAACATACTCTTTTAATAATTTAATAATTTGATTAATACATAACTTGTATATTCGGTATATCAATAGGGATTTGTCTTATAACTTTCAAACTAAAATTAACGACTCTGATTACGTCATTAATTATACAATCTCATATGGTTGTTTCTTTTTTAATTAAAGGTCACACAAGATCCTGTAATTAATAACATAATCTAAGCCGTTAATTTGAATCTAACGGCTACAATTAAAATTAATGCGTTCTCACTCAAAATTTCATGGGAGATTTTTTAACCTGTAACTAGTAATAAAGCAATTAATTAACCACTAAAATAGCAAGTTTCTAATAGGTAGAGTAACCAAATCTTATTAACCCAGGGGGTGTGGTTGAGCGGTTGGGGCTCATCCTCCATTAACCAAGTGTCGATGGTTCGATCCTCGCCTTGGATAAGGAGCAAATTTAAATCCCTAGGCCAACTGTCCCACCCTTCGAGGTGCCTCCAATCCTGCGAGAGGATTAGTCACTGCGTTCGGCGGTGGATACCCTGGTTTATAAAAAAAAAAAAAAAGTAACCAAATCTTATTTTATTAAGATCATTACAAGCTACAACTTGTATCTTATTTTATTCCGATCATATTTAAGATCGTATTATGCTTCAGTTCAAAATGAACTTTCAGTTCGCGACTTTGATACATATGGAAGTTTCAAGGCTTTAAAGGAAGGAGGCCTCCTAATCTTAGTTGTTTGTTCAAAATCATAAGCAATCTCAATTAGCTTTGGCTCTGAACCCTTGAGTCCAGAAAAATTTATGCCAAATGGAATCCCTTCATCATTATATCCTGCAGGCACGTTGATTCCTGGGTATCCCCCAATATCAAGAACATGGTAAACTTTTGATCCTGGAGTCACCAATGCATCAAGCTTGTAATCTTTCATCAATTTTTCAAAACCATTTATAGATAAGTATTCCAAGTTATCCAATGCCACCTTCTCCTTGTCGTTAATTCCATTTGTTGCTTGAGCTGCCACCATAAAGTCTTGACCAAAGCTATTAAGCATTTCCTACACAAAGAAAAGATTATTATATCAACTTTGATGATAACAATAAAAATTAAGATACAAAAGTAGAAATAGCTCGGTTGTAGTACGAACCAAATCAGGGTTCTTATTGTTAAAGGCTATGACATCAGCCAAGGATCTTACTGGAGAAGTAACTAATCCACTGAGATATAAATTTAAGGATATTTTGAACTCAGCATATATTAAGTTTTTTTCCCCACTCTTCACCGTATCTTGAATCTCATTCATCAAGGGTATTTCGAGATTGTCTATGACGATTGCTCCTCTTTCCCTTTAATTTCCAAATAGTTAGATGTTAAAATCTATAAAAATAATAAAAATAGATTTTAACACTGAAATTATTAATAAAATATTTACCTCAAAGTTTGGAGATGCATATCGAAAACACGGGCAACATGAGAATCGTTTATGAGATTCAAGTAAGGTTGTCTCACGACTCCTAATCTTTTGCATGTAAGACCGTTAGGAATGAGATGTTGTTTATATCCCCCTTGAGGAATATATTGTGACATATTTATAGTTCTTGGATCATTCTCGTCGGCACCGACAATTGCATCAAGAACATACACAGCATCTGATACAGTCCTACACATAGGTCTGGAAGGAAAAAAAATTAATTTAGATTCTCATATATTTATATATATAATTTTTCTACACATATATGTATGTTGGTATGTATGCGTATGCGCAAACTTTCATTTCAAGTAACCAAAATTAAATTTTATGTTGCATTTAATTCACATATTCATTGAGTTGAAAGAATAATATCACATTTTGTTTTACAGAATTGCATTGTCTTACTTACCCAAGAGTATCTTGTCTACGAGTGCACGGGATAACCTGATCTCTACTAACAAGACCATTGGTTGGTTTGATGCCTACTATCGAGTTATAACTAGCTGGGCATAAAATGGAACCATTAGCTTGAGATCCAAGTGATACTGTCACTAAATTTGCCGCAGTTGCTATTGCTGATCCGCTACTAGACCCACATGGGTCTCCCGATAGAACATATGGATTCTGCATATCACAAAAGTAAATATTTTCAATGATGAACATGTTACTTAATCTGCTTATATCAATGTTATATACATATATATATCAACTAACTATAACTAAAGTAACTAACCTTTCCAAAGCCACCTCTGGCACTCCAACCATTAGGAGCCTTTGTAGTGCGAAAGCTAGACCACTCATTCAAACTAGCCTTACCAAGAATGATTGCTCCAGAATTCCTTAACTTAGTCACCGCACCTGCATCACGAGGCACCACAGAGCCAAGCAATGCGAAGGAGCCAGCAGTATTGTTAAGCTTATCTTTAGTTGCAATGTTATCCTTAAGTAGAATAGGAATACCATGCAAATCTGGCAATAATGATGCTGCTGTGGTATCTCGCTCGTAGTCCGCCCTAGCAGCTTGAGATAGGGCATCTGGGTTCACCTCTATCACTCCATTGATAAGTGGGTTCAATTTTCTGATTTCTTGCAAATACAAATTAACCAATTGGGTGGATGTGATGTGATTTTTTTGAAAAGCATATTTAATGTCATCTATAGTTGCTTCTTTAAATGAAAATTGTTGTGCCATTACGTTATAAGAGCCATATGATATTGCTATGAAAGCAATAATCAAGAACAATGACACATTATTTTGGGAAAATTTGAAAGCCATGAGAGCAAATGTGCACAAGCAATTCGATCAAGTTGATAGGCTTTTGCTTTTCTCTTTGGCTGATGACATTGTTGTGTGAACTATGCCCATATTTATACCATTACTAGTTTAGATGATGACAAAGTATTCTTCATAGTTCATTTTGACACCCCATCTTTAACGTGTGCATATTATGCAGTAACATCAATTGTATGTTATAAATTTGGAGAATTCTACCAAACCCATTGAGTTTTGTTAGGTTTGATACCCTATAGGCAAAATAAGTACAATTTTTAAATTTATTTTAAAATACTTAAATATAAAAAATGAGGTGTTATTGAGCGATTGGATGTTGGGTATCAACCCAACAAAACTCAATGGGTATAGGAGTTTGTGTGTGTGTATTGTTTTTGAAAGTGAGTTCATTATTAAATACTAACACAAAGAACAAACACCTTTGTCCGAGTGGTATGAGCTATCCTAAGACACGGAGTCGATCTAGTGCTTCCGAGTACAATTCCTGTAGTGTCAAACACGATGGTTAGGCGATCCTATATATCCTAATTAGATGAGTCCTAATATTGTTTGTTGTTTGTTGCTTATAAGTGATTACTTTAATGGCTGACCTCTCCCAAGCGATGTCTCCATACACATCGGCCAGAGATCAAATCCCTGACCAAATGCTTACGGGGCCGGTGATTACTTTGGGTTGTGAAGTACGGTTCTTGAGTTTAAGTTTAATTCTATTTTTGGGTAAACATTGTGAATTTTAGTGAAAAAAAACAAAAAGTTTGCATAATTCACCCAGAGGGATCTTTTTGGTTAGTTTTCCATCATTTTGCTTTGAGGAGGTATTTTTTTCTATATTATTTGCTCTTTTTCCTTAGCTTTCAAGTTGAAATTAAATTGAATTGTTTTTTTGAGGAATAAATTTTTTGATATATAACAATTTAGCTTTTAAAAAATTATAAAGGGCTTTGTATACTGTACTTTTTTTTATATATTGCCCCAATAATAATAGCATAACTGATAATAAAAATATCAAAAAAAATTTTAGGTAAATTCTACCATACCCATTCGGAGTTTGGTGGGTATGATACCTTCTAGGTAAAATGAGTTCAATATTTATTTTTTTAACAAAATATTTAAATAGAAAAAATGAGGTGTCATTGAGTGATTGGATGTTGGGATGTTGGGTATCATACCTAAAGGGTATGGGAGTCTTTACCAAAATTTTATAACAAGAAAATATTCAACTATTTAAGCATTTAATTATTTATCAAATATTGTAACTGAATAGCATTTAGTTTTCTTATATTCAGTCACACTAAATATATGTTTTGCAACATGGGTTCACATTGGGATCGAAATTCCTCCAAAACCCCAACACTAAGAACTTCAATCTAAATGCCTTTAAACATGTCCATATCATCGAGTCTAAGTCATCAACTATTTTAGTTTTTCCCATCTTGATTTTAGTAAGAAGATAACGAATAGTGGATGAGTTTATAGTGGATAGTTGATAAGCTACCGAATAGTGGATGAGCTTATAACAAATAGTGAATAAGCTAGGAGAGATAACAATTAATGTGTTTGATAAAAGTAGTGATTAAACTAACTAATAAATGTAAATGACATAAAATAACAAGTTTTTTTTTTTACAAAAAATGACATGTTTAATCAATATAAGATATAAAAAACTATTTATAAATTATTACTGTTATAAATTCATAATAATCAAACTAGATACTAAAATATTTAGAAGTTAAAGTTTTAAAATTTGTATGTTATTATTCTAATGTTTTCTATTTACCTATTTCTCCAACAATATTTTGCATTCATCAAAATATTATATATATATATATATATATATATATATATATATATATATATATATATAGGCTAAAGTGCTCCCGGGGTCCCTTATCTTTATTTAAAGTAACGATTTGGTCCTTTATCTTTTTTTTGTCCCAAATCAGTCCTTTATGTTTTAAATTTTTGACACATAAATTCTTTTCTGTCCCAAATCAGTCCTTTATGTCTCAAATTTTTAACAGATAAATCCTTTTTTTTGACACATAAATCAGCACTGTTAACGAAAAAAGATTTATGTGTCAAAAATTTGAAAGATAAAGGACTTATTTGGGACAAAAAAAACATAAAGGACTAATTCGTTACTTTAAATAAAGATAAGGGACCCCAGGAGCACTTTAGCCTATATATATATATATATATATATATATATATATATATATATATATATATATATATATATTAGACAAATATATATTATATATATATAGACACACACATAAGAAATTAGTTAAATAAACATATCATTACTTATGTATTGTCATATAATAATCGATATATAACGCAATATAGACTAATGTATAACTCAAAGCTTGGGTGCAAGTGGTTAATGCACTCCATCTAAAAGGTGAACTCGATTAGTATCCGGGTTTGATCTCTAATGATGGAACAAACTGGAGTCAGACTTTTCATACCTTGACCAAACTTCGGATTATCTAGTACCTTTTTTCTTAGACACCGGAGCAGGGACAAAGACCGCTAGACCAAAAATATAGACTAATGCACCGTTCAAATGCATGCAAAATTAGGAACTTTAAAGTTTTTTAATATCTTTCTCAAAAATTTAAAACCTACACATACATACAAATACAAATTAAATACAACACCGCACCACTCTCTCGTGATACATGTGCCAAAAAGGATGCACTGGTGTCTTGCAAAAAATTAAGGACTTCAAAGAATTTAGGAAAAAATGATGTGTCGTGATTGGATGTTCAGTATCATATCCATCAAAGCTCAAAGGGTAGCTGAGTGTTCACCAAGAATTTAATATCTTTCACAAAAATAAAAATATAAAACCGACACATACAATGGTTGGTCAAAGTGGTAACTGGACTTAGATCCCACTCCAAAGTCTCGGGTTCGAATCTTGGGTGTGCCAAAAACTCTGTTGGGAGGGGAAAACCACACGGACCAGCTAAGCCGGGTACTCATGACCAACCAGATTTCTCGACGTAGATTAGTCACCGGCAAAATCGATGACAATTGCGCACCAAAAACATGGTAACAAAAAAAAATAAAGCAACGCGCCACTCTCTCGTGATACATGTGTATTGGCTATTGAGTCTGCTTGATCCAGAGCTCTCCTTATCCAATTTCATAGCCCAAGCCCACCTAATTTCATTGTTTAGATCCCTTCCCCTTCCAATACGCAATTTTCATGGTGTCGTTTAGAATATACGGTCGATTTTAATTTCTAGCTCTTCTGCATGGGCGTCTTAATCGATGGTGTCGTTTGTTCATTAGTGGTTAGATTCTTTGCCCTTTTAAACCGGCACTTTTTGGCATTTTACTCACAGCATAGTGAATCAATTAAGATCATGTTTTGTCCAATCTTACTCGTGGGTGTAGTTTAACTAGTACGTTTTGGCATTTTTTTATAATGAAGAGGGACACTTTTTGGCATTTTACTCACAGCATAGTGAATCAATTAAGATCATTTGCCCTCAGAAACGGATTTTCCTTCTGTTGTCAAAAACTAATACTGTAGACCCCTACTCATATTTTGTCCAATCTTACTCGTGGGTGTAGTTTAACTAGTACGTTTCACCCATATCATTTTAGCAAATTTAAATATAGTGTTAAATATGTTTTTTACCCTTATAAAATTTGTTTTTTTAGTTACTTCCATCAAAACAATTTTACCTATTTTTGGTCCTCCAAGTTTTTCTCCATCAATTTAAGTTGTTTATGACTTTTAATACCGCTTCAAGACTTTTAAAACGTAATAAAAGGCCAAAAAAAACACTATTAAAAGTCATGACGGACTAAACCGGATGTAAAAAAATTAGGGACCAAAAGTAAATGAATTTTTTTTAAGGACTAAAACAAAAAAAACCCAAAATTTATAGGGAATAAAAACATGTTTAACCCTTAAATTTACTATATATCAACCTAGAGTAACTGAGTTACTCTGTTTAATAACTCAATTTCTACATTAAATTTCACATATCAAATCATTGGATATTAAGATATTATCCGAACGATCATGCATATATACTGAGATTCAGAAAAATTAAAAACTTGAAGATATATTATTTTATAGTTGACATTTCTGTATATTTCGGAAACTAGATTATCCGTTAAATTTGTTAAATTTTTACTTATTGTTTGTTATTTTTCTTGCAGGGTGTATAAGCAACTGAGGGGAGGTTCACTTAGCAATAAGCCCAGCTTATTGCAACCCGGCCCAATGATGGAAATACACTGACTTTTACTCTTTGCTCACTCACTCTCAGAAAATCAAGAAGCTTCTCTTTCTTTCTTGTTTTCCCGTTCTTCTTTCTTCTCTCTTCTCTCTCAAACCCTAGCGTGCTCTCACCGGCGATTATGGTGATTGAAGCGTCGCTCCGGCTTGATTTCACGACCAATGATGAGATCGAACGATGATGACACAAGACCCCTTGGTTTTGATCTGAGTTCTCACTCCCTGAGGTCTAAATCTTGAGTTCTCACTTCGCGATGAAGCTCAAACCCTAGATCTCAGAAAAACCGCTTGATCTCTTTGATCAAGCTTACGATCCACCTTCCTTCAGGTAGATCTAAACTTTCTTTCCCAGTTTCTTTGATTCTCACTTTCGTTTGAGCGCTGGGAATCGAAACCCTAATTTTGTGTTTCTTTTGATCTTGCAGGTAACCAACAGATGTGAGTGATTCTTACCACACCTAGGTAACGGATCACACACTTGAACTCTTGATTTTACCTTTTCTATTGATAATTTGCACAAGCCCTAATTTGTACAATTTGATTGCTGTTTCATGTACCACTGAGCTGTGATAATGAACAACCAATATGATTTCACCTTTGAAATCAATCACAGAAACTTAAGCTAAAGGTGATGAAATCCTCTAACTTATTTTCTGATTATCTTTATGCTTTCTTGACTGAACTGCAAATACTGAGTCACTGTTTTTCTGTATTGCACGTTCTCAAGTATCAACATACACTGATCTTGCAAAGTTCTCACCTTAGAACCTTTCAAGAAACCTATCTCAGGTAACTTTTCTTTCTAACCCACTGTTCTGTAACTTTTCTTTTCTTCTCTTTCTAATTCAGTCACTGAATCAGACTAACCTTCTCTTACTTCCTTTTGCAAGGTACAAGCCCTTTGCTTGACACTCACACTCTTGAAGTCACAAGGTTGAAGATGGAACTTACAGTTCAGGGGTTTGAAAACAGAGTAGAATAGAATCAAGGCAGAAAGTAAACAAACTGTAAAAATATTTTCTTATTGATTGAATTCTATATGTTTTTTGTAGCCTGTACATGTATGTATTTATAATGCTTTCTCTGGGCACATAATAGCTGTTAGGCACTTAAACTTGGTTGTTAGGAACAACCAAGTTAGTTTGTTATTCATAAACTAGAAGTAGTTAGTTTGTTATTTTTTAAAACTACTTCAGGTTTGTAATAACTACCAACGGCTATAATTTTAATAGCCATGTTTTAAATAAGATAGGTTTTGATTAAATCTCAACACCCTACCTTAATCAAAACAATCCTAGGTTTAAGATAGACAACCCTACCTTAAACTAGACTAGAGCTAGAACTTAGGAAATAAAACTGTAGGCAACTCAGAAAACACAGGACAACCCCCTGGTAGGTTTAAAACAAGGTCTAAGACAAGCCCTTAGACATGACTATAGGTTATTCCTTCCTTAGGGACTTAGAAAGAAATAACATTTAGTTGCCTCCTAAGTTTAGCAAAACTTTCACCTTTAAGAGCCTTGGTGAATATGTCAGCCACCTGATCATTTGTTGAGCAGTAGTCCAATACTAGAACACCCTTAGCAACTTGTTCCCTAATGTAGTGGAACTTAGTTTCTATGTGTTTAGTTCTTCCATGTGATATTGGATTTTTAGCTAAGTTAATAGCTGACTTATTATCCATAAACAGTGTTATAGGGTTAGTTAACTCCACACATATTTCCTTAAGCAAGGTTTCTAACCAGGCTGCTTGGGTGGCAGCATGACATGCAGAAATGTATTCTGCTTCACATGATGACAGAGCCACAGTGGCCTGTTTCTTAGAGCTCCAGGAGATAGCAGCCCCTTGAAATAGGAACACATAGCCACTTGTGCTTCTTCTGTCAACCTTGTCTCCACACCAATCTGAGTCACAGTAGCCAACCAGCTTGTTATTACCTGTAGACCTGCCATTAGGAAAAAACAGACCATAGTTAGTGGTACCTTTTATATACCTTAGGATGCGCTTTGCAGCATTCAAATGAATCTGCAAAGGGCTGTTCATAAATCTACTGGTTACACCAGTAGCATACAGTATATCAGGTCTACTGTGACACAAATATCTCAGTGACCCAATTATTTGTCTATAGAAAGTTGCATCAACTTTAGTAGCCTCTCCCTCTTCTGTCTTAGTCAGGTTTCCTTCAGCTGGATTAATTGCAGGATTGCAATTTTCCAGTTCAAACCTTTTTAAGATCTCATTGGCATATTTTTGCTGATGCAATATCATTCCTTCATTTACTCTTAGGAACTCCAACCCAAGAAAATAAGTCAGTTTTCCCAAGTCAGTCATTTCAAACTCTTCTTTCATAGAAGATTTGAAACTTGCTATCTCTTTAGCACTACTACCAGTCACAAGTAGGTCATCCACATAAAGGCATACAATCAGCAAGTAGGAATTTAGGTTGCCCTTAACATAAACACCATACTCTGTGGTGCACCTAGTGAAACCATTTTGAATAAAGAATCCATCAATCCTTTTATTCCAGGCCCTAGGTGCCTGTTTTAATCCATACAGTGCCTTATGCAAATGAAACACATAGTCTTCCTTATTCTTGTCCACAAACCCAGGAGGTTGGCTTATGTAAACCTCCTCCTCTAGGGGACCATTAAGAAAAGCAGATTTCACATCTAGGTGGAACATTTCCCACCCTCTACTACAGGCTAGTGCAGTCACTAGTCTAATAGTCTCATGTCTAGCAACAGGGGCAAAAACTTCTGTGAAGTCAATGCCTTGTTTCTGTTGGAAGCCACGTGCCACCAGCCTTGCCTTGTATTTAACTATGTTTCCATTAGGATCAAGCTTTAGTTTAAAAATCCATTTAACACTAATAGCTCTCTTTCCATTAGGCAACTTAGTTAAAGTCCAAGTTTTATTTTTTTCAATAGATTCCAGTTCCTCTAGCATAGCCACTTTCCACTCCTTGTTTTTTAGAGCTTCAGCATAGTCTAGAGGTTCAGAATCTGCCACCATAGCAAAATGGATGATATCTCCATCATCATCCACCTCATTATCCCTTACTAGGTCATAATCAGCCAACTTACTAGGTAGATTTCTGACTCTAGCAGGCCTAATAGGATTATAAGCACCACCAGTTTCCTGTTGAACTAACTCAGGTGAGTTTGGCTCAACAGCATGTTCCTCAACTTGAACATTACCTTCAATAGGCTCATCATCACTTTCATCATCATCAATTCCTTGATGATGTTCTGGTAACTCAGTGTTACCTTCATTAACCATAACAGAACCAGTAGAGCCTGCTTGCTCCTTTTTAATCCAGTCCCATTCCTCATCCTCAAGTATAGTAACATCCCTTGATATTTCTAATTTTCCTGTTAGAGGATCAATTAGCCTGTAGGCACCAGTAGGGTGATACCCAACTAGGACCATAGGTTTGCTCTTGTCATCTAATTTCTTTCTCTTAGGATCAGGTATGTGTCCATAGGTTAATGATCCAAATACCCTTAGATGTGTGACACTAGGTTTATCCCCAGTCCACATTTCCTCAGGTACCTTATCATCTAAGCCTCTAGTAGGACACCTGTTAAGTAGATAAACAGCAGTAGAAACTGCTTCACCCCATAGATCTTTTGGGAGAGATTTTAATTTCATCATGCTTCTGGCCATGTCCAGAATTGTCCTGTTCCTTCTCTCTGCCACTCCATTGTGTTGTGGAGTGTAGGGAGAAGTAACCTCATGGACAATTCCATGACATGTACAGAAAGCTTCAAACTCTTTTGAAGTAAATTCTCCTCCTCCATCTGATCTAAGAGTCTTAAGCATGTTTCCACTTTGTTTTTCTACTAAGGCTTTAAAATCTTTGAACTTAGTTAAAGCCTCATCTTTTGTTTTTATCAGGTAGACCCATATCTTTCTTGAAAACTCATCAATAAAGGATAAAAAATATTTGTTCCCCCCTTTTGAAATCACATCAAATGGGCCACATATGTCTGTGTAAACAACCTGTAGAAGATGTTTAGACCTCAGTTTTAAATCTGTCTTGAACATCTTCCTGGGTTGTTTACCCAACAGACAAGTGGTACATGTACTAATAGGTTTCTCAATCTTAGGTAAACCTTCCACTAGGCCTTTAGAGCTAAGATTTTGAAGACCCTTATAGTTTAGATGCCCATATCTCCTGTGCCATAGAACACTTTCAAGATCAGTGGTAGCACTAAGGCATTCTGCCTCTATAGTGCTGATGCTGGTCTTAAAAGTTCTGTTCTTAGCCAACTGAGAAGTTAAAATCAGTTTATCTTTTTTATCAAAAATTTTGAGTTTAAGGTCTTTCATAATAACTGAAAATCCCCCTTCTATAAGTTGCCCTAAGCTAATTAGGTTGCAGCTCATACCTGGGACATAGTACACATTATGAATAGTGACTACCTGACCATCCTCTTTCTTCAACAGTATGTTGCCCATACCTGTTGCCTGTAAAGGCCTATCATTGGCACATCTGATGGTGGTCCTTTTGTTAGGGTTGAAATCCACTAGCCAATCTTTGTTACCTGTAAGGTGATTAGAACAAGCAGAATCCAAGTACCATATCTCTGTAATACAGCTCCCATCACTCTTAGTTACCACTAGTGCAACATAGTCTTTACCCTTTTTAAATTCAATGTTAGTTACCTTAGTTTCTGCCCTAGGTGTAGGTTTAAGGTTATCACTTATAGCACTAAACACTACATTACTGTCAGAATCAGAATCCTCTTTTGCAACATTAGCTTCTGTTTCTGATTTAGACTTATTCCTGGTTGGGCATTCAGTGGCATAATGCCCAAATTTATCACACCTATAACATTGAACCTTAGATTTATCCTTCTTCTTAGAATCACCCTTATTCTTAGAATTAGGTTTAGATTTAGGCTTATTTTTGTTAGAGCTAGGTTTAGAGGAAAACTTACTGTTGCCAGGCTTTGAGCCTTTCTTACCTTTGCCTTTTGTGAAGAAGGCAGTGTCTTCATCATCACTGTCTTCATTGAGTAGATTGAGCCGTATCTCCTTGGCTTCTAATCTACTTTGCAGCTGCTCAACCTTCAAGTCCTCTACCCTTAGAGTGTCTTCAAGGCTGTTCACTGCAACATAGTATTTCTTAGTTAGAGATCTTAGGATTTTCCTGCAAACCTCTTCATCAGTAAATGTATGACCATTTAAGGTCATGGCATTAGTTATTTTCTTCACACGACCACAGTAGGTCACAACATCCTCATCACATTTCATCCTTAAGGTTTCAAACTGAGCCCTAAGAGCTTCCAGCTTTTCCTTCTTAGCCTCAGTTGAACCATTGTAGTAGGAATCAAGAGTATCCCAAGCTTGCTTGGCACTCTCAATTCCCCTAACTCTATCAAAATTACTATCATCTAATCCTATATGAATTAGATGTAATGCTTTCCAGTCTTTCTGGGTTTCTTCTTCAAATTTTGCATCATCTTCTGCAGTAGCAGGTGCTGTCACTGGTGTCACACCATCTCTGACAACCTTTAGCACTCCCTGGCAGCCAAAAACTGCCTTCATTTGGTGGCACCATCTGTCCCAATTCTTTCCATTTAGAATGGGAATTTGAGCCCCAAAACTAGGATGTGTTTGCATATCTTTAGACATATTAAAAACTGAAACACTTCACACACAGTTAGATTTTTCAAGCAATATAGAAAGAAACTTTAAAGAAAACACAAGAATTGAGTAGAGATTAGAGTAATTTGCCCTGGATCGATTATAGAAGCTCTGGGTATACCATGTTAAATTTTTACTTATTGTTTGTTATTTTTCTTGCAGGGTGTATAAGCAACTGAGGGGAGGTTCACTTAGCAATAAGCCCAGCTTATTGCAACCCGGCCCAATGATGGAAATACACTGACTTTTACTCTTTGCTCACTCACTCTCAGAAAATCAAGAAGCTTCTCTTTCTTTCTTGTTTTCCCGTTCTTCTTTCTTCTCTCTTCTCTCTCAAACCCTAGCGTGCTCTCACCGGCGATTATGGTGATTGAAGCGTCGCTCCGGCTTGATTTCACGACCAATGATGAGATCGAACGATGATGACACAAGACCCCTTGGTTTTGATCTGAGTTCTCACTCCCTGAGGTCTAAATCTTGAGTTCTCACTTCGCGATGAAGCTCAAACCCTAGATCTCAGAAAAACCGCTTGATCTCTTTGATCAAGCTTACGATCCACCTTCCTTCAGGTAGATCTAAACTTTCTTTCCCAGTTTCTTTGATTCTCACTTTCGTTTGAGCGCTGGGAATCGAAACCCTAATTTTGTGTTTCTTTTGATCTTGCAGGTAACCAACAGATGTGAGTGATTCTTACCACACCTAGGTAACGGATCACACACTTGAACTCTTGATTTTACCTTTTCTATTGATAATTTGCACAAGCCCTAATTTGTACAATTTGATTGCTGTTTCATGTACCACTGAGCTGTGATAATGAACAACCAATATGATTTCACCTTTGAAATCAATCACAGAAACTTAAGCTAAAGGTGATGAAATCCTCTAACTTATTTTCTGATTATCTTTATGCTTTCTTGACTGAACTGCAAATACTGAGTCACTGTTTTTCTGTATTGCACGTTCTCAAGTATCAACATACACTGATCTTGCAAAGTTCTCACCTTAGAACCTTTCAAGAAACCTATCTCAGGTAACTTTTCTTTCTAACCCACTGTTCTGTAACTTTTCTTTTCTTCTCTTTCTAATTCAGTCACTGAATCAGACTAACCTTCTCTTACTTCCTTTTGCAAGGTACAAGCCCTTTGCTTGACACTCACACTCTTGAAGTCACAAGGTTGAAGATGGAACTTACAGTTCAGGGGTTTGAAAACAGAGTAGAATAGAATCAAGGCAGAAAGTAAACAAACTGTAAAAATATTTTCTTATTGATTGAATTCTATATGTTTTTTGTAGCCTGTACATGTATGTATTTATAATGCTTTCTCTGGGCACATAATAGCTGTTAGGCACTTAAACTTGGTTGTTAGGAACAACCAAGTTAGTTTGTTATTCATAAACTAGAAGTAGTTAGTTTGTTATTTTTTAAAACTACTTCAGGTTTGTAATAACTACCAACGGCTATAATTTTAATAGCCATGTTTTAAATAAGATAGGTTTTGATTAAATCTCAACAAAATTTAAGTTGGTTGATGAAGAATTAGAATTCTTTGAAATTTTACAAAAGTTTGTATGATTGATCTACTCAATGCAAATTTTTAATTTAATAATGGTTAGATTGGTGAAATTTTTAGTTTTGGTAAAAAAAAAAATGAATAATAATTTGTATAAAATTTGTTGATGGAGGAGACGTGGTGATGATATCCTAACGGTGAGCTTTAAAGAATAGCGATTGCAAAAATGACATGAATTAATTTAAGTTGGAGTTTCACCACAACAAAAACGATGAAAAGCTATGAGAAATGCACGTGAATGAAAAGCCAAACATACTTTTATGTAAGTCAAGCATACATGAATTGAAGACCGGTGAATATGAACATCGTAGTATATCGTCCCCCCCAATAGTGCCCGTTTCAGCGGGCAAAGAATCAAATTAAATGAAAATGAAAAAAGCCAAAACATTCAGCAGCATTCACAAACGTTGAATTTTCGATATAAACACAAAAATGTACTCGTTTTTAAACAGCAAAGCAAAGAGTCCAATCACAACCTCCCTCTCCTCAATTATTGATGGCATCCGAAACATTGTTGTGAAGGAAGCAGATATCAAATGGTATAACATTTTTAGAGAAAATAACAAATTAAAGTTACTGACTGTTTAGTAATTAGAAATAGTTTATCTTTGAATTATAATTTTATGTTTTACGACTTTGCCCCCTCCTTTATCCACCTACTTATTTCGGATGATAAAGAGGGTCCAACTGCTTTGTATTTTGTTTTCCTCCGTGCAGTTTTTACATTTTTTTTGTGGAAACGTAACACGTCCAAATAATTATTTTTATATTTTATTTTCATGAATATATTTAGGTTTTTATGAAATAACATTTTGGTTTTGAGTCTCGACAAGAAAACATTAGATATGGTTAGAGTAATTATTTTTATATTTTGCTTTTAAATTCCATCGGAAAAACTTAGATGTCATTTATAAATTTTATTACATTTGGTATAACTATTTTTGTATTATGACTTTATAAATATTTTTACTTTTTATAATTGAATATTTTATTCTTTTTATAACTCATTATCTTGCTTTTGAGTCCATATGAGAAAACACTAGATATTGCTAAATATTTATTTGTTATATTTTGTTTTTGACTTTCAACGGGTAAATGTTACATGTTGTTGGTATAAATTAATATTATTTGATTCCTTATGACGGAATTCTTCACATAATTATTTTTAATATTTTGTATTCATGAATGCTTTTAATTTTTATAAATGATTGTTTTGTTTTTGAGTCAAAATGTGAAAACATTAGATATTTTTGGAATAAGTATTTTTTATACTTTATTTTGAATTACAACGGGAAAACACTACATGTTGTTGGTATAATTCCATTATTGATAAAATGTTATAAATCTTTATTTTATTTAAAAATACTGTAAAAATATATGACTAAAAGAATATAAATTAGCTTTACTTTTCAAATTTATTTTTAGAATATTTGGTGCTATATAATTTATTTTTAGAATATTTAGTGGAACATTACACATTGTCAGTATAATTATTTTATATATATAGGGGGCAGATCCAGGATTAAAAATTATGGTATTCCTTCAATGATCAAGGAATAAAAAATGAAGAAAAAGAGGATAAATGGTGTTCCCCGGGATTCGAACCCAACCCCTTTTGTGCAAAGTTTGGGGTGTATTACCACTAAGAGAGGATGTTTGGGTGTTTCTGGGAACACCAGGAACACCATTTAAATCCGCCACTGTATATATAAATATATATATATATATATATATATATATATATACAGTTTTATAAAGTTTTATATATATATATATAGTAACCATGACAATACAGAGAAACTCTTAGCCAAAGTCAACAAACATCTTGACATTCTTAAGACAAAGACTCTTGACAATCCTTTAATCAAGAGCAGTAGCTCTGTAATCAAGTTAAAAGAGACATCCTCTGATGAAGATAACCTGGCTAGCTTTGATGCTAAGGTCATCTGCTTCAAGTGTGGCATTCTTGGCCATATCAGCAGGAAATGTCCTAACTACAATCACCATGTTCAAGGGTGTAAGAACAGTTTTTCATGCCTGGGGCACTACAATCACCATGTTCTAGGGTGTGGGAACAGTTTTTCATGCCTGGGGCACTACAATCACCATGTTCTAGGGTGTGAGAACAGTTTTTCAAGCCTGGGGCACTACAATCGTCTTGTTCAGGGACGCTATTAATTGGTAAAAACAAAGAAATTTTGAAAATGTTTTGGAAAACAATTAAATTGGGATTAAGAGAAAGACTAGGGTTCATACCTTTTGAAGAATTTCTCTTGCTGATTTGTGGGGAGAAACCAGAGACATAGTTAAGGCGCTCAAAGAGCCTCTGCAACTCGGTTTTGCCAATGACTTGATTGGGAAATTTATCAGAGAACTCAATAGCTCTACTGATAGGGATGATAGTTTCCTGGTGAATGCTGTGACCAGGAAATTTAATTTTCGTTTGAAATAAATTGATTTTTGTTTTGGAGACAGCAAATCTATTAACAACAAATATGAAAATGCTGCAATGCTTGAGATGCTGGTAAAACGATTGAAAATAAATTAAAACATTATCAATATAGATAATGGCAAGTTTTGAATTTTGATCGAAATTCTCATTCATGACCTTTTGAAATTCAAAATGAGCGTCCCATTGATATTGACAAGAGGGGACAGTGAAAGCAGCTTTATGCCAAAAACCAGATTTCATGTCAATTTTAGAGAAGATCTTTGCATCAAGAAATCTTTTAGGGAGATTTTTCTTGTTGGGAATAGGGTGCCTAATCCAGCAAAGAGCTTGATTGAGAGGATTGTAAACAACAACAAGTCTGGGAGTTTCCTTTTTGATCTCAGCTTGTTTATTGACATAAATGGCAGAACAAGACCATGGACCCTCACTCTTGCGAATAAGTTTTTTATCCATAAGGTCTTTAACTTTCTCCTGACAAATAAGGAGAAGTTCATGATTCATTTGAATCAGTCTGCCTTTGGTAGGGATTTGCCTATCTTGAAAATCCTTTCCATAAGGAAGTTCAGTTATATGATGGCTTCTTTCCCAGAAGGCATTGGGAGGGTTAGAACAAATAGTAGATTGAATTTGTTCTAAGAGACTTTTGATATTGAGTTGCCTATCCTGTTTTTGCAACTGATGGTCAATATTCCTAAAAGAGATTTTTTCTTTTAGAAAATTAATTTGATAAGAAATTGGGTCTAAGTTCTTGATAAAAGGTTTTCTCAAAAACTTAAAAATGATTGGTTGTCCCAAATTCTGGGCTATAATACCTTCCTTAGTAATTTGAAAAGGGAAGAGTGATCTTATGGAAGGAGTTCCTAGAATCACCTTGTTTTTCAAATCCTTAACAAGAAGAAAGGAGGTATTAATTTTAAAATTGATTTTTGACTTAGCGCCATTTGCAGCACTAAGCTGTTTAGAAGTCTTTTCACAATATTTTGTAGGAATAAGACATTCTAGGATGTAATGTGAACCTGCCTCAGTGTCAAACAGAGCGACAGTTTCAAGGGTGAAATTACCTATGACAATATTGATGTTTATGTAGAATTTTTGAATTCTAACATGATTGATAAGACCTAGCAAATCATCAATGGGTTCTTCATCCTTCTCAGAATCAGGATTCTCAGAAGATGAACTAGTCCCATAACTATTCCACTGGTCAGTGATTGGCTGGTGATTAGCCTGTTTCTGCTTCAAATCTTTAACTTCGATATTTGAATTGTTAATATCAAACTGAAGATCTTGAATAGTAACAGGTTTAACACTAGTTCTCTCTAACCTCTTAAGGGTGTTTCTAGGATTGAACCTATTGGTTATGAGAGGACTTTTAGGGGGTTTTGCCTCAAAGAGAAGATCATGTTCTCTGGTGAGGATACTAATATGATTAGAGGAGTCAGTTAAATCATCCTCCTGGGTTTGGTTTAGGTTTTCAGAAGAATGATCAGAGGATTCTTCTGAAGATTGGGCTAACAAATTGTTAATCTTGTCCTTAATATCAGGATCAAGCTTTAGAGCTTTGAGTCTTCCTATGACCCTGTAGTTTCTGCTTATGTGACCTGACTTACCACATCTGAAGCAGACAATAGGATTTCTAGGATGATGCTCCTTTTGTAAAGTTCCTCTTGCAAAATTATAAGTAATACAAATAGGAAACTTTTGAATAAGTAAATTGGATTGAGATTTTGAGGCAGCTAAATCTCTTAAAACTTTTCTTTTGACCAGAAAGGTTTTAATGTGATTGCTGTGATGCTGAAAAGACTCTGAGATGTAAGGACAATCAAGGAGACTTTGCAGTTGGATTTTACCAGTTTGACCAAGATACTTACCATAAGATCTGGTATTAGTATTGACATAAACAAAGGTTTTTTGGGTATTGGGATTAAGAACACCATAACCTGTTTGATGCAAAATGTCAATAATGGGAGAACTGGTATGAGGATTAATAAACCTTTTCAGAGTATTTTGGAATTCTGAAAAAGTAATTTTAAGGCCAAAGATAACGTTCCAGTTATAATGACCAGAAAAGACATTAGATTTGATATTGATATTCTTATCTATTTTGACTTGATTCTGTTCAAAACCAGAACTCGGGTCAGAATCAGAAAAGATATTTGCATTGAAAAGATTTATAGAGAGACCTTTCCTATGGGTATACCTAGTTTTGGTAGGTTGCTCTGGGTAACCAGCTACTGTATCATCCTCCATTTTTTGAAAAGGAAAAGAGGATGCATCAGTTTTAAAGAATTGAATAATAGCTGAGAGCAGATTAATATCAATCTGACCTAAATAATCATTAGTGGATTTTTTAACATCCTTGGAAGCAGAAGCTTCAAGGGATGGGTTGTTTCCAGACCAATGGTTATTACGGTGATTAATGATTAATTGTTGATTGGTTAACACATTCTTATGGGTTTGGATGAGGGCTTTAGAAGAATGGTTAGTGGACTCTGAGCTAGTGTCAGAACCATTTTATGAAGATAAGATTAATAATTTATTAACCTTATATGTGATTTTAGGATCTAAATCTAGGGTTTTAAGTTCCCTTTTGATCCTATTATTAACGTGACTGGGTTTGTCACTTTTGAAGCAATTGATGATTTTACTTTTGGCATCAGGATCAATCTTAAGGGTTTTAAGCTTCCTGATGATAAAGCATGTTCTCCAATTGTGGTTAGTTTTGCCACAGACGAAGCAGGTGACAGGTTTTCTATCATGCTGTGGCCTGGGTATGGGTTGATTCCTACCACAAGTGCAGCAAGTGTTAGGAGCAGTTTGAGGCTTATCCTGGGTTTCAGGTTTATTGGCCTGTTTCTTTTTGTAGATCTTTGGTTCGTAACCAGGTTTGGGTTGGTTAGGACATTTCCTGCTGATATGGCCAAGAATGCCACACTTGAAGCAGATGACCTTAGCATCAAAGCTAGCCAAGTTATCTTCAACAGAGGATGTCTCTTTTAACTTGATTACAGAGCTACTGCTCTTAATTAAAGGATTGTCAAGAGCCTTTGCCTTAAGAAGGTCAAGATGTTTGTTGACTTTGGCTAAGAGTTTCTCTGTATTGTCATGGTTACTATGACCAACACGTAGCCAGTTAGGATTAACAACAAGGTTCTCTATCCAGGTAGAAACACTTGAAGTTTGGGGATAATTGGATTGCTCCATCCGTTCCATGAGGTCCCTGATGTCTTTGGCAGAGACAAGTCCTTCCTCAGTTTTGGTTTTGGAGGGGGAGGCCATGATAGGAGTAGATTGGTTTTTGCTGTTAAGAGCAAAAGGGATTTTGGGTTTTTTAGCAGGAGTCACAGGAACACATTGTTTTTTGCTGACTAAAGAAACAGATTGGAAAGGGTAATTGATTTTCTTTCTAATGGTATACATGCGAAACCATTTAAAGAAAGGGATATTGATCTTGACACTTTCAAGGAATTTATAGAATTTCTCCTGAATAGACTTTCTATTGCTTCCTTGGTAATGTTTGAAGAACCATACCCTATGAGGAGACCATTCCTCAGAATAAAATTCCTTTTTAAGGGAATTCTTATTTATGATAAAAGAGGATTGATCAAGTTTGCAAGTATCTTTGTTTTGATTGATATTTTCGAAAGATTGATTTTCAAAACAGGTTTCTTTTTTGGAAACTTGGTTGGAAAAGGATTGATTCTCATTAAGAGAGGATTGACCAAGATTGCAAAGATCTTTGTCAAGATCTTGATTGATTTTATTAAAAGAAAATGAAGGCATAAAGCTAGAAGAGGGTGAAAAGATAGAAGTCATACCGGAGAATGTGAGTAAAAAGCTTTTGTGGATATATCTTCACCCATTGATATCAACGCCTTCACTTGGTTTCATAAGAACATAAGTATTAAAAATGAACTTAATAACTTTCTTTCTAAAACATACCTTAGAGTTACTTGTACTTGTTCATGCATCAGATTAAGGCCACATTATCTGGGTATTAAACTTGAAATTGCAATTACTTTCTAAAAACATATTTTGGAGTTAATTATAATTGTTACAAGACAAGGCAATAGTAACCTCAGAATATATTTAAACTTGAATTAAAAGTTATTTTCTAAATTATATTTTGTATTTAACATATGTTTGTCATATGATCAAAAATTAAAGAGTTTTCGCAAATCTTCTGCATTAGGCCAAGGATAGTTAAGAATAATTATCTCTCATAGTGGTATTTATGCGACCCTTCACCATCTGGGATTTTATGCACCTTACATACCATTCGTCAATAGTGAGATTTCAAGATATTCTTCCAAGATCCTTATAGGTCAAAATGGAATAATTAAGTATTTTTGAAAAGAGCTTTAAAGCATTTTGATCATAGACATAGATAATTAAATTTGGTTTTCTTTGTAAGAGATAGGATTTAAGTTCCTAATGAAAGGTTTTCTTAAAAACTTGAATATATTGGGTTTCCCCAGATGTTGGGCTATTATGCCATCCTCAGTTATTTGAAAGGGAAAAAGTGACCTTATGAAAGGAGTTCCTAAGATCACTTTATTTTCCAAATCCTTAACAAGTAAGAAGGATGTGTCAATTTTGAAATTTTGGTTTTCAATAATAGCCGAAGATAATTTGTAATTGATTCTGAGTTTAGAGCCGTTAGCAGCACTAAGTTGTTCAGAGGTTTTTTCAAAATACCTTGTAGGAACAAGACCTTCAAGGATGCAATTAGAGTCTGCCCCGGTATCAAAGAGGGCAATTGTTTCAAGGGTGAACTCACCTATGATGATTTTGATGTTTATATAGAACTTTTGTATTTTGACATAATTGATAATCCCTAAGAAATCATCACTGGGTGTTTCCACCTTTTCATCATCTTCAGAAGCGGGTATTTCAGAAGATGAATCATTAACAGGCCAATGGGTCCTCCATTGATCTAGGGTTGATTGGTGCTCAGCCTGTTTCTGTTTAAGATCTTTGATTTCAATTTTCAAATTGTTAATCTCAGATTGAAGATCTTGAATAGTAACAGGTTTTACACTGGTTCTCTCTAACCTCTTAAAGGTATCTTTAAGGTTAAACTTATTGGTTGCGAGAGGGTTGTTGGGGGGTTTTGACTCAAGGGTGGCTCTTAACTTGTTAAGGTATTTAGCCTTTTCTTGAGGGTCAGGGATAGCAATAATGGCTTCAAAGAGAAGGTCCTGTTCTCTAGTGAGGACATTAATGTGATTGGAGGAGTCTGTTAAATCATCCTCTTGAATTTGGTTTAGGTTATCTAAGGATTGATCAGAAGATCCTACATCAGTATCTTCTGAGGATCGGACTAACAGATTATTGATCTTATTCTCAAGATCTGGGTCAAGGTTCAGGGCTTTGAGTTTCCCTAAGAACCTGCAATTTCTACTGATGTGGCCTGGTTTTCCACACTTGAAGCAGACGATTGGATCCCTAGGTTTGTCATTATTCTCATAATGTTTTCCTTCGGGTCGATCCGTAGGTTGTGGTTTGGGACTATTGAAACGTCTTTCCCTATAGTAGTTAGGTCTAGGTAGGATGTTATTGGACTTTGGTTTGGGCTTAGACCTGGCTTTCTTAGCACAGGGAAGACCAAATTGTTCACAGAAGGTCCCTAAATCCTTAGAGTTTTGGGCCTTTTCTTTGGATAATTGTTGCTGGATTTTGTCGTCTTGACAAATCTTTAAAGCAACTCGTTGGATAATCGAAATAAGTTGTCCGTAACTTAATTGCTGATATTGGATGATGCCATCAGGGTTGTGGCTACGAAGTTTATCCCTGACTTTATCACCTAAGGATTTGGGAAGACCAGCCAAGAATTTCTCTTTCCAGAAAGCTTGTTGGCTATCCTCTCTGGTGTAGACTCTTGTCAAAAAGGTGTCTTTATACCATCTAAAGTCACCGAGGGTCTTACACCTAAGATTGGATAATAATTCTGCAGATCTATCTTTAATTAAAGAGGGATCTCCAATAAAATGTTGGGCAATAGTAAAGATAAGGGTATTGACAGCATCAGGGATACTGCATTCCTCATCTAGGACAGGGATGCCATTGGAGTCAAGTTTGACTGCAGCGAGGATAGACTGTTTGGCGTTGTCAGTGAGATAATTATCCCACCAACCTTTGAGTTGACCACAAAATCCTGCAACAAGGATTTCTACGATCATGTTTTCTGGACAATTGTTGGAGGTTTCATAAGCAATGGAAACCATAGTCATGTTTTGAAGAATTTTGGTTATGCCATACTCATTCTCTCCATCAATGTTTCATTCATAAACATTATTAGCACTAAAGCTTTTGATGTTGGTCTCCTTTTCTTCTAAGAGAAGGTCAGGGGCCGTGGCTCTAGGATAATAAAGTTTTGTTTCTCTTTTCCATTGGTTTTTGGGATTGTAGATTATAGGACTGACTTTGTCCTCTGGATTGGTTTCTTCTGAGTTATCAGAAGAGGCTTCATCAAGCATATTGATGATTTTACTCTTGGGTGAAGGTGTGTTAGGAGCAGTTGTCCTAAGGAGGATTAATTGCTCATTGACTTTGGCTAGGAGTTCATTTTCAACTTCCTTTTTGATGTGATCTTTGGGATTATTACGCCTAAGGGTATCTTTGAAGGTTTTGGAAACCTTGTAAGGATTGAAAAGGGGTTTTTCTAATTGGGTGGAGGATGAAGATGGTTCAGTTTTAGAAGAGTCAAGACAAATTTCTTTGCCTTTACTACTGGAAGAGACAGGTCCTTCCTCAGTTTTAGAACAGTCAAGACAAATTTCTAATTGGGTGGAGGAGGTATGTGTTTGTATAATTGGATTGCTCCATGAGGTCTCTGATGTCTTTGGCAGAGACAGGTCCTTCCTCAGTTTTGGTTTTGAAGGGGGAGGCCATAACAGGAGTAGATTGATCTTTGCTGTTAAGAGCAAAGGGGACTTTGGGTGGAAGCTCAGACTGAACCATTTGACCATCTTTAAGATGCCAAACAGTGAGAACGTCTAGGGTTTTTCTACCAACCATGTCAGTTTGGAAGGGGTAGTCAATATTTTCCTTGATGGTATATGCATGAAGCCAATCAAAGAAGGGGATATTGAACTTCACTTGATTGAGAAATTTATAAAATTTCTCTTGGATTTTTTGTTTTTTGTGTCGCTGGTATTTTTGAAAGAACCATACTCTGTGAGGAGCCCATTCCTCAGAGTAGAAATCTTTCCTAAGGGATTCATTATCTATGGTAAAGTCAGATAAGGAAGATTGATTTTCAAAATAGGTTTCTTTTTTGAAAACTTGGTTTGAAAAAGATTGATTCTCATTTAGAGAAGATTGAGATGAAGGTGTTGATGAAGATTTAGGTGACTTACCAGAAATGGGTTCAAGAACGTGTGAGGAAAGCATTTTTACAAATATGATGAAAATTTCCTCACCCCTTGATATCAACGCCGTCACTTGGTTTACATAGAAATATAAGTATTAAATATGAACTAGTAATTACCTTCTGGAGTATGCTTGTGGAGTTATCCATATTTGTTCGAAGATCAGTATAAGGCCACCATAATGGATATTAAGACTTGAATAAACGAATTATTTTCTAATTTATACTTTGGAGTGGGAATAACCTTTATACAGTAAACAATACTAAAGTAAATACAGTTATATAACAGACCTGGTTTACCAATTACATTCTAAGTTATATCTTGTATTTAAAATATGTGTCTATGATCAAAAATAGTTTAAAAGCTCTTTTATAAAACTTTGTTATCTCTTTTGACTATGGAAGTCTTGTAAGAATAACTGATATATATATATATATATATATATATATATATATATATATATATATATATATATATATATATATATATTGTTCTGGACTGGGCCGCAGCCCACGAAGAATACTGGGCCGGACCGAACGGCCCAATAATCAGCCACCATTACGTGTCGATTTGGATCGGGTCGCGACCCGTAAAGAATGCTGGGCCTGTGCGAGCGACCCAATAGCGACCCGGCGCCATCTAATGCCCACGATGGGAAGATCAACGGCGGAGAGGAATCCTCGCAGGATCCGACGGTCGCCTACAGCACCCCTGGTACTATATAAAGAGTCCATGACATCACCTGACAGGTACGTTTTTGGACACACCGTTACTATACTCGAATATTACCCCACTGACTTGGGCGTTGGAGTGCCATCGCAGGTACACCCCGCGGGAGCTCCGAACGCGACCAGTCCTCACACAGGAGCGACTTCAACACCTCGCCCGGGTCTTCAGATTAGCATCAGCACAGATCTACTTACTGCATCAAAGGGACCGATCGCTCAGCGAAGAGTCTGGTTCATTGGCGACCACAGTGGGAGCGAGAACATCCCCACCTTGACGGACATGCCTCCACGAGGCAGACCACGCGGCGCCCTGCTCCCGCAAAACATGACTGCAATCCCTCAGCAAAAGCAGACGCCGGAGGACGACGTCGCCGACGTAGGCGGTACTGCATCCAGTGCACAAGGGGCTCCTCCCGACCACACTAGTGTCATGCTGTCGAACGAGATCTTACAGGAACTGCGCGATCTGCTGAGAACAAGAGACAGGAACATCGCCGATCAGGTCACTTCTGGGAGAGCGTATACCGCGCCGGAGCCACGTCGCCGCGACGACGATTCGTCTAGACCTAGAGGCAACCCATCCAGAAGACATCGATCTCCCCCGAGGAGGTCACTTTTACACCGATCTCCCCCAAGAAGGCGAGGAGTGGCCTGGCCACGACCACAGACTCCACCCTCCTCGACTGACCCCACCTACTGGCCCGAGGAAGAGTCCTACCAAGAATCCTCATACGACTCATCTGGTTCGTTAAATCGGTCCAGAAGCTGATCACTGGACAGATTCCCTCGCGCATATTACGATGCGCCCCCTCCTTCACGGCCTCGTCGATATGATTCCCCTCCTCAACGACGTGGTCATCAGGGTCACCACCCCAAGGACCGACCATCTCGTAGGAGGGCGGGCGATGATGGCCTGGGACCTTTCACCCGTGAAATAGATGAGTACCCCAGCCCGCGAGCGCTAGAGAAGCCTCCCTCTGATCTCAGGATGTATAACGGGATAAAGGACCCTGACGCCCACCTGCGGTATTTTGATTTGGTGATGAAGTATAGACGGGCAGACGGGCCAGTCAAATGCAAGATCTTCCCATTGACCCTAGAAGGACCCGCTCTGGAGTGGTTCACCGAGTTAAGACCCAACAGCATCTCGTCCTGGGAACAATTGGCTCGAGTTTTTAGCGCCCGCTTCACCTCATCAAGGGTGAAGCCTAAATCGCATGCTATCCTGAAGGAGATCAGGCAAGGCCCGGACGAGTCCCTCCGCGAGTATGTTGAGCGCTTTAACAAAGAGGCCGCCAACGTACGAGGGCTGGAGGACGATATGCGCTTGTGGTTCCTTTGGGACGGTCTCCGAACTGGTAGCTTGTTTGAGATAGAGGTTGGTGTGAACGAGCCGCCGGATCTCGAAACTTTCCTGCGACGATCGCAGAGGTTCATGAACTACGAGGAAAGAGCGATGGCCACCCAAGCCATCGCAGGGCATGCAAAGGAACTCCACATGAACCGAACCCAAGACCGCAGGAGGAATAGGGGAGACAGGGAAGGACCGTCCAGGGAATTCAGGCAGAAAAAATTCTCCGATCGGACCAAACTCAACACCTCGTACTCCCAGATCTTGGCTGAGTGCGCAAACGCGGAGTTTAAAGATATAAAGAGGCCCGATCCACTCGTCCTTAAAGAAGGGCAGCACCCATCTCGCAGGTACTGCCGTTATCATAGAAGCAACGGGCATGACACCAACAATTGCATGGCCCTAAAAGACGACATCGAAGAGCTGATTAGGAAAGGAAAGCTGACCCAGTATATCAAGAAAGGGCAGACAGATAAATGAGAAGAGAAGGACAGAGAACGATCCCCTCGAAAGGGCAAGTCCATCGTGAACGAAATCGGCAAAGGCACGAACGGGGACGAGCATGATGACAGCGAGGAAAAGAACGACCAAAGGAGGTCACCGGGACGCGCTGTCGCGATGGTAATTACTGGAGGGTGCCCCACGGAAGGTGGAAAAATGAAGAAGTCATTGAAAAGGCGATGGAAAGAGATAATGAACGTCGCCTCGACCTCCGCGCCCAGACTCCCCTCAAATAGGACGCCCGTGGCATTTGGCGACGACGACTTGCTCGATGGGAAACCAAACAAGTACGTCCCGGTGATCATCACCGCGGTAATGGTTAATGTCGAGGTCAGAAGGATCCTGGTCGATCAGGGAAGCTCGGCGGATATCATCTTCGAAGACCTCCTCGTCGTCTTGAGAATACCCCGGAGCGATCTGACGGCCTACTGGGGATCCGACCTGATAGCACTACAAAAAAACTGGTCATTAGCGAGGGAAATTTCCCTCACAAAATGACCTAAATCCGTCGCTAATGGTCATTTGCGAGGGAATTAGCGACGGAATGGTTCCCTCGCTACTGGGATTAGCGAGGGAATTTTAATCACTCGCTAATTAGCGAGGGAATTTTCCCTCGCTAAGTCTGACTGTTTCTGTTTTTTTTAAATCTGCTTTTTTTTATATTTATTATTATTATTATTTCCAAAGAGAGAGAGAGAGAGAGAGAGAGAGAGAGAGAGGAACGACTCAGAGAAGACAGTAGCGGTGGGAAGCGACCTTCCCCCAGAGGTACGAGATCAGTTGATCCAGTGTTTGAGAGAACACGCTGATGTATTCGTTTGGAGTGCTGCTGACATGCCAGGCGTTCCACCAGAGGTGGCTTGTCACCACCTGGCCGTTAACCCCACTGCGAAATGGGTCGCCCAAAGAAGAAGGGTGCAGAGTGAGGAGAAAAGACAAGCGGCCAGTAAAGCGGTCGATGATTTGCTGGAAGCCGGGTTCATCAAAGAAATCAAGTATACGACGTGGCTATCCAACGTCGTTCTGGTCAAGAAGGCCAATAGGAAATGGCGCATGTGCATCGACTATACTGATCTTAACCAGGCATGCCCTAAAGACACGTTTCCGATGCCAAGTGTGGACCGGTTGGTAGACAGCGCAAGCGGGTTTCGACTACTCTCATTTTTAGATGCTTACTCGGGTTACAACCAGATCGCAATGCACCCACCCGATCAGGAAAAGACGGCCTTCATGACAGCAAGAGGGAACTACTGTTACATAGTCATGCCCTTCGGATTGAAGAATGCAGGGGCTACTTACCAGAGAATGATGAGTAGGGTTTTCCGAGCACAGATCGGCAGAACGGTTGAAGTATACTTAGACGACATGATCATTAAAAGCAAACAAGACATTGATCATGTGGCCGATCTTAAAGAGGTATTTATGGAAGCCCGCAAGAACTCACTAAAGCTGAACCCTGAGAAGTGCACATTCGGAGTCAGGGCGGGCAAATTTTTGGGGTTCTATTTGACAGAGCGGGGGATTGAGGCGAATCCAGATAAGTGCAGGGCAGTGACAGAAATGAAGTCGCCCGCTAGTTCAACAAGAGTGACTCGTAGTCTTGAACTCTATCTCTAATCATCAGAACCACACACAACCTTTTCCATAGGTGTATTCTCAAATGCCCGTGCGTTTATGGCCCAGCACGTCTATCCCAGTTTAGTGAACGCTCTAGAAATTTCTGCCCAAAATTCCATAGGAAGCGGCCCCATTTCCACATTCACAAAGGTGAGTCTATCAAGAGTACTCCTGTAGCTAGGTACTCCGTCGGTAACGGTCCGTCTCTAATGCTGACGTGACCATTTTGCAGACCTTGGAATGCGTGAAATTCCAAATCCATCGCTAATTCAATATTCTGTCGCTAATGGTCCGTCGCAACGGCTGACGTTACCGTTGAGAAAACCTTGGAATGCGTGAAATCCCAAATCCGTCGCTAATTACCGGATCCGTCACTATGGATCCCTCGCTAATGTCACTTAATTTTTTTAAAACCGAAACCCTCTTCTTCTTCTTCTTTTTCTTTTCTTTTCTCTTCTCTCACTCATTTCTCTCCTCTTCCCCCACGAAACCACCGCCACCACCACCAATACCTCTCCATTTTCACCACCACCATCATCTTCCCCCTTTTCTCTCACTCACGAACATGAACCTTTGAATAGGTCTCTCTCTAACCGTCAATACCTTTTCATTTTCAACACCACCATCATCTTCTCCGTTTTCTCTCTGTTTTCACCACAATATGGGGTAAGTTTTTGTTGAGTTGTTCCCATGTTCATTGTACTCATTGTAATTATTTTTTTGTTCTGATTTTTCTTTGTTCTGTTTGCACTTAGGACTTTTTGGGAGTGACGGAACGCATTCTAATTTGGTGGAGATGTTTCTCTTGCTGGAGCTGTTTCTGGTATAGTAATTTTGATTTTCGAGCTGCAAATTTGGCGGAAAAGCAGGTATTTCAGCTGCCAAACTTTTAATTATTAGGAATAGGAGTTGAAATGTTCTTGCTTGTCATGATATTTTGTTGTTTATTTGTTTTTTTCCTTCAAAATTAATGGGCAAAACATTGAATTTTTATTCTTAAGGGTAAATTTTTGGATGAATTTTATATTGTTAAGCTTGAATAAATTCTGAATAAGTGTTAGTTTTCAAAATTGTTTTCAAAATTGGAAATGTATATTATTTGGGAGAAAATTGTTGCACAGCTCATTTGTGTATTGTTGTTTTGATGTTTGATTAACCCTAGGTTAGACGACTATATTGGAAGTTGTTATTGTGTGCTGTTGATGCAAAGGGTGAGGTGCTGTCCCTCACCCCCATATTTTACTCGAAATCATCTCCATTGAGATAATTGCGAGACTATACTAACAATTTTAAGGTTGGGAGTTAGAAATAACTTCCTTCACAACTTATATGGAAAAGGGTTTTGTTCCTTTTGGCCCTGAGGCTCACATGCTCCCATCGCTCTTTAGACCCCTCCTCTACCGTCTATTTATTTCAAATAAGAAGAAGAACAAATTAACAGAGATCGGCCTCTCCAAATGAATGCACATCAGCTCAAAAGCCCGCATGAAGGCCCAGGCATTGGGGTGAATTTGGGTAGGAGCGAGGTTCAGTCTTCCCAAAACCTCCTGCTGAAAGGCGGTGAATGGAGGTCGGAGGTTCAGAGTGACAATCGTCACCAGCTCGTACATCACGAACTTGAGAGCCGGTGCCCAAACAGCGACATGCTGACATTCTCCCATGCCTTCCGCTCTCCATATATCTCCTCCTCCCGGCAATTATTTTAACGATGTGGCTCATATCATCTCTGGCATTATACACAGATCGGATCGCCCTCAACGACTCTGACACCCAGGAATATTCCTGTTGGGTACTTAAAGGCAACAGCAGGGGGACATCGACCAATCCGACCCCGGTGCTGGGGTACTCATCGGAATCACCTTCAACAAGATCTTCCACTTTGTTCTGACCTCCAGGAAGATCTTCTTTGTTGTTCCGACTTTCGGCACAACCCTCCACTTCGGCCTCCCTATCATCAGAACTCCAGCGAGAGTTGGTGTAACACCTCAATAAAATCTAACTTGTAGAAGTTACCGAAATGCACTACTGGCATACATCAGAGTACCTCCTGTTTTAAATACTGAACACATACTAATACTCGATGCTAAAAACCATCAAGCGCGTTACATAACTTAACATGAAAATATATAAAGCGTTCTTACACCACTCAACTAGTGTTCAGTACCAAAATAGAAAGTCTGCGGAAGCGATTTACAACTTCATAACATAAGTCATACAATCGTACATACTAAGGAACTGAATACAAAACACAAAGGAAACTGAAATATAAGACATGATGAAATGAAGATAGCGGCTGCTCCTCAGGCGTCTCCATGACCATGCCTCATCATCTTCAACTTAGCCTGCAATTCTGAAAAACAACAACATGGATTGGGTGAGACAACTTGTCTCAGTGAGTTCTATCGAGACCCCTTACTAATCCTCTCGGTTCAATTATGCTTGGTTCATTATCTAAAACTCATAGTCCTCAAAGTTGACTATGTGGCTGAACTATGCTCAATCACTGAGCCTAACAATGAACTAGGCTCAATCACTGAGCCTAACAATGATTCTTAGCGTGTCACCGGTCACTTGGCAAAATAAGCTCCCGGTGAACCCAATCCACTAATCGCTAGTGGGCAAACCTCAAGGGGCCTAGGTTCATAGGGCTCATGACTTCCCCTCCCCTAGCACACTAATCTGAAATAGGGTCGTCACCCTAACCTGATGTATATATTTTAATATACCTTGAACAATGAGCAGTGAACAATGATCTGTAAACATGACAATGAGCTTATACTTAACATGATCTTAATCTTAACCTAATTTTATACTTAGCATAATCTTGTCATTAGGTGATCTCACACGGAATTACTAACGTTGTTAACTTAATTTATCACTATCCATTACCTAGTCCACATCATAATGTATCGCCCATACTCAACATTATGATAACCTAACTTAGTCATAATCGGTCTCATAAGTACCACATCGGGCCATCACATAAGCAAAGACATGAACATAACATACAATTACTTTGATCGTACTTGATTTCATGATACTAATATGTTTCCATCCTTGGGAAACCTTGAGGAGTGGATTAGAAGGGACTTAGGACCAGTCGGAATGACTTAGGACATGGTTTAAAATTTGGGTACCAGCAAGAGGCACACGATCCGTGCGCCTTGGCGCACGATCCGTGCTCAGTTTTCAGAAATTCACCGTGAGTACCAGAACCTCACGCACGACCCGTGCCCAGGGGCGCACGGTCCGTGCGTGACTTCCAGTATTTCAGAAAAATCAGTTTTCGTGTTTTCTCGTCCATCCCGATCGTTCCCGTATCCATTCCGATTCACAACCGAACTTAATAATATATTCAAACAGTCATGGCGACCAATCAATCATCACATAGCAAACAACGATTTAAAGTAACCAAACACATAATTTAACGATTCATCCATGTTTTCATAAAACGGTTCAATACCGGTTTTCATAACTTACGAGACCAAAACTCGAAACATAACACACATAACCATAACATCCTAGTGAGTATAGAACTCACTTATTTGCCGAGACTTCAAGAATTCGACCGTTCCCGAGAACCACGAACTCTCCTAGGACTCGATCACAACACCAACTCACGAACTTTCTTCGGAATCGCTCCAAACACTCCCCACCGAAACCCAGCCACTGAGATTACTTCTAATGTTGCTCTAATTCGAAATGTGGTTGCTGAAATTGGTGCTAAGGCTCACAAAGAAGACATGCAAGGTCAGATTTGGCAACTTGGATGAGTGGAGCTTGGTTTGTCCTCCAATGGTGATTGATGGTGGAGGAGGGGGATGATTTCGAGTTGGTGATCAATGGAAAGAGGAAGGTGAGCTGATCATGGTTGTGCTCTTGGATTGAACATGCAATGGATTTTTGAGAAGTTCCTCTTCTCTCCCTCCCTCACAACCCACGCCCTCTCCCTCTCTTCTTCTCCTTCAGCTTGTTATTTTCTTTTTCTTTGGAATGAAGTGTTTTTGCACATGGTTCAGCTGGGGGTGGTTTTAAAAGGGATAAGGTATAATGACTAATTTACCCCTCACTTACTAACCCTATTCCATATAACTCCTTTCACTCCTAATCATCCTAACTTAACTTAATTAAATACTCAATTACATATAATTCCATACTTAACTAATCAAACAAGTCATTTTCAATTTAAATTATTTCAATCAATGGAATAAATCACTAATAAATAATATTATGCTAATATAATTAAATAGTAAAATAGGGGATGTTACAGTTGATGCTCCCTTGCTCTCCCCCATCACCATCAGCATCAGACTCATCTAACTCAATGACCACTACGTCTTCGGATCGGACTTCGCTCGTGCGACCGTCCTCCACCAGTTCATCACCAGGAATCTCGGAAGAGCGCTATTCCGCTTGGAAGCTGTTGGGAGCCGAACTAAGTCCCTCGTGAACATCGGCCTCGGCCGATCTGAGGTTATCGGTGCGAGCTACTTCCGAGTCTCTAGGATCGGAAGCCACCAGGTTGGCAACGTTTGGACGGTTTATATCGATAACCCGGTGGGTTTGTTTTGTTCTATCTAGATCGCACCTACAGAAATGGGGGCATGCCAAGACAAGTTTAAGCGCTAAATAGTGGGTCCAGGAATACGTGCAAACAGGAATACCGGTTAAAACATAAGGCAAAAAGACAAAGAAACAGTGGAAGCACACTAACCTTGGAAACCGGAAGCTCAGCGAAGCTGAACTTGTTCGTGTGCTCTGACGACCTCAATAAAATTAAAGGCAGAGACCCTCGCCACAGTAAGTTGAACGGGAAGCTCGGAGATCAAGGCACAGAATAACGATGTTAAGGTCGGTACCCGGAGCAATTTGCAAAAAACCAGTGCAAATAAGTGAGTCACTCACACATATTTATAGTGTTCCAACGGCTACGAATTGGGTCTGGGCCTAGACAAGATGTCCAATCAATAGCACCTAGAAAGGGCGCGTGAATTGAGGCACCATCATTACGTCACTCCCCATCGAACGACGCGCCCCATCAACAACATTGATGTCAGCGCTGGAATCAAAGCGTCGCCATAATGAGAATACCTTGAGTCACTCGGTTTCGCTTTCTCCGACCCTCAGAAGGTCGCCGCGTATAATAGCCATCCAAATACGAGCTCGCGCAGAGCACCTTAAGTACTACGAGGCTGGAGACAAAACACTGACCATAGTATAAGCCCAGCCTCGGAAGCTAGGCGTGTTTTTCAGACTGACAAGATCGGTTCGGTCTCAGAGGGTACCTCAAACCTGGACAAGGCATCAATTCGAGCTCGCCCTAGGGCAAACCGACTTGGGGGGCAACTGTTATGGATTGGGCCACTACAGCATTTTGCACTAATGCCCAATACCAAAGGCAAACCCACCAATCAATGGTGAGGTTTAAAGACCTATATCCAATGGTTCCCACTGATTCCCAAAACCTATAAATAAGCATTCAATGCTAGCATTAAAGGTACACACTCTCCAATTCTCTCACTTGCAACTGACCCACTTGCTGACTTGAGTGTCGGAGTGTCATTGCAAGTACCACTGTTGCACCCCGAAAAATCTCCGGTTTGGATTTCTCAATGTACAACGTGGAAAATTTTTGGAGCCGCCACCAATATTTTAATTTTAAGACCAAAACATTGAAAAAAGGTCTTTTGGACAAGGCGGATGGTCTTTTGAAAACTAGAGATATAGGTTCGGGGGTCGATTACGTGCGAGGAAGGTGTTAGCACCTCACGCATCCTTTCTACCGAAAGGGAACCTCTAACTAAAATGTGTGGTTTTAACATTTGATTTGAAGAATATCTAGGTTTGCCTATTTATTTCTTGTTTGAAGATGAATGGGAAAACTTAATGAAAATTTTTATTTTTGGTGAGAAAGGGGGAAAAAGGGGTTTTTAGAAAAAGTGCTTGACGGGACATGGCCCGCTCCTACGTATCTCCCGGTGCGATGGAGAATTCAAAGCTACGTAGTTCTTGGTTGTCTTTTTGAAAGGTTTTTGTTTTTTTATCTTTTTTGGTGAGTTTTTGAAATAGGACGAGCATTAGTGAATGATTAAACTAGCAGAGGCTATGATGAATCACTACTAAATACTCAAAAAAAAAAGAGTTGTACCGCTAGTCAAACGAACAAAGGTTCTGATGGACTATTTGATAACAACTCGTTTTTATTATCTTTTTTGAAAGTGATTTTCGAAAGAGATTGATTCGCACGATGATCAAACTAACAAAGGTTATGATGGATCATCGTTTATTATTCTTATGAGAAAAGGACATTGCCACTAATAGCTAAACGAACAAAGGCTCTGATGAGCTACTAGCAACAATGAGTGTGAAAATGATTCTTTTTGTTTGTTTTATGAAAGTGATTTGTTTATGGTTGCGGAAAGGATTTTTATTTGTTGCGCTTGACGAGAACGAGACTCGCTCCTACGTATCCCAAATGGGAATCAAAGCGACGTAGTTCTAATGAAAATGTTTTTGAAGGGGTTTGAAAGGGGAAGAGCTTTCATAACGATCAAGCAAGCAAAGGCTTTGAGCGATCATTACTAATAACCCTTGATGGCGTTCATGACAATCAAACAAGCCAAGGCTTTGAGTGATAGTCACTAATAACTCGCATTAATTGGAAAAGAGTTTGAAAGATTTTTGGAAAAATGGGTGAAGTTATTATCAATGATTGGTTACAAAGTTCAAACACATTCAATAATCACGGAATCATGCATATGTTGAACATTAATCAAAACTAAACATGCCAATATGATCAAAAGACCCACTTATCAGGGATGCAAGGTAAAGTTCTCAAAGCAAGTGTGTGTGTGTGTGTGTGTAGGAAGGAGTGTATTTACCCTAATGACTCTATGCTACAACAGGCATGTAGACTTACGTCTTCATTAGGAGGTCATACACATGGATGGAATGGCATATTGAATCAAGACATTTAAAATGCATCAAAAACAAGCAAGCAATTAATCATAGGCATAGAATGATCTTAATTAAACTAAGGAACATATGAGCAATGATTTCTCAATAACATGAACAACAGGGGAATTTGCATCAAGGCTAAGGTAAGCCTATCCTTTGCATTCATGAATAAGTGCCCAAAGGCTAGTAACACAATCAAAGAGGAGGGAGCATCAAGGTTTTGGGTAACCGATCCTTTGCAATACCCCATGGACCTTAAACCATAAACCTAACTATCTTTTATTCATTAAGAAGTTAAAAAAAGGGGGAGGTTGAATCATCTGAAACCATCTTCACCACTTTGAACATGATGCACTAGGCATAAGTGGGAATCATATGATTCATCATCAACAATGGACAATAATATACAAGAACAGGTAAGTAAACACTAAAGCTAAGCTGAATTACATAGGGCAGTTTTGGCACGGATCACAATAATTAAATAATAACAAATGTAAAGACAGAAATACCTCTAATGAAGGCAGATCTTACAACTTGAAGAATGCAACCCCAACTAATTAACTCTTAGCAAAAGATCAGCTCAGACGGACCGACAATGCGTGACGAGTAGAAGTAGAAGCGTGAAGATTTTTTTCTCAAGCAGGTTTGCTCTGATTTCGTGAATGTGGGTCCTTTTTTTGAAATGAGAAGATGAGCTCCCTATTTATAGGAAAACAAATGTGATCCATTTTAGGAAACAAGGTAATCGATTATGTTAAAAACATTTGGAGTTGATAATCGATTAAGGGCTCAAATAGATTTGACATGGATAATCGATTATGAGCTATGTTAAAAGTATGGCATAATCGATTAGGTGCTTCCTTAGATCTTACTAATCGATTATGTGCTTCAATGAAACAAGGAGGTAATCGATTAGTGGCTTTAAAAAATGAGAGAAGAATAATCGATTATAGGCTTGAAGAAATGAAGTGTGTAATCGATTAGTGGCTTCCTAAAACATAAGAATCGATTATTGCCTTATAGGGAAGAGGAAGGAAATCGATTATGAATTAGAATGAAAGAGAGAATGAATCGATTATTAGCTTAAATTTAGGATATGTTGAAATCGATTTTTGCCTTGAATATACTAGGGAGGAAATCGATTTCTTCTAATTTTTTTGGAAGCAATGTGAATCAAATATAGTCTTTGTAAAATCGATTTTATGCTTCTAAAAAATATTTTCACAAGTTTTGTGCTTGTCCTATTTAATCTTGCATGCATGAGGTTTGTTTAAAAATATTTTCATGCAAAATTATTTTTATAAATCCTTTTGTGAAAAATGATCAAAATGCCCTTTTTGACCCTAAAACCCTAATTTCCCCAAAAAGTGCATTCTAACCCTAAAAATGATTTCAAAAACTTTGGAGCGGTTTCTAGGACCCAAAATGCAATGCATAATTTATTATATTTTTTTTTTGTGTGGAAAATTAGGGTTTGGGCCCTAGCCGGACAAAATTGGGGTATGACAACCACCCCACCTCGGGTCGGAGCTCAAACTCGGATTGACCAAGAACACCGCTACCAACTATCTCGAATCGAATCTGGTATCCAAGGTCGGATACAAGACAGGAGATAAGGTACAGAACAATACCAGAGTTCCATAACCACGACTCCTCACACACTTTTTGTCACGTACTAAGCTTTCATCTACACCCCTATGATTTGAAATTTTGAGAGGTATAGTTTTGAAATTTTTTGTATAAAATAAAAAATTAAGAATTATGAAAGAAAATGATTTGAAATCCAATAAAATATATGAAAATATATAAAATAAAAACTGAAAATACAAAATTAATTTTAATAAAGTCGTTTTACTTGTCCCTTCAAATTCCATGTTGATTATAATTCTACGTATTTCCTTTTATAATTTTCCAATTCGTAATGCAGCTATGCAAATTACTAATTCATAGTCTTTTTCCCAAATTTATTCCCACTTGTTCATATACAAGAACTTCATCTCTCGCGAAAAACCTGAAAATATAGCGGTTGAAAGATCAAAAATAGTGAAAATTTATTCCCACTTGTTCATACAGTATATATATATATATATATATATATATATATATATATATATATATATATATATATATATATATATATATATATATATATATATATATATATATATATATGGATCTTCAAGAGGAGAAGTACGTAGTGGGAATCAAGAGTCAAATACTGCAGAATAATTAGTTAAAGATGCTAGAAATTAATAGCACTCGCGCACGTGTAGCTTGTAAGAGTCTCAAAGGCTTTGTAAGAGTGAGAGAATAGAATATTGGTCTCAACAAGTGGATTGCAGATTCAATCTCAGTTTTTTTATTTGGTGGTAGTTTGATCTTTGTGGTTTTTTTTTAAAGGGAAGAACCTCGCTAAACTCTTCTGATGCAAACCCTCTTTAGGGATAAATTATCAGAAGGAAAAAGAGCAATTTATCTTAATTTATTAAAAAGAAATAAAAAGTAGTACAGGAAAGGCCAATGGGAGACTAGGGCCGAAATCATTGCCAGGAAAACAAAACAACAAGCAAAAGAAGCAGCACTCTAGCGCAAAAAAAGAAAGCCAAGGAGACCAAACCCCAAGAAAAAATCATCTAAATCTGAAAAAAAAAGACCTTACCTATTACGACAAAAGTTATCTAAGACGAAGCTTGCGGACAACACTTGTGGTGGCTGTGACTGTGAAATAAGCTTGAAGCTGATGGTCACGAAGAAGGAGCCGCAGTGACTTTACAAAATGAACAAAAGGAACCGTCCGTGAAATTCACTTCTTGCAGCTGAGAATTTTATTTAAAGATAAAATTTTACTCTATGAAAATCAAACAAAAGAAGAACTCCACTATAAACAAAACTATTTATGCATGAAATTAAGGTGATAAAAGAAAAACAAGTTGTTTCTTCTCATTGTTGAATTATTACCCAAGAAAGCCAATATTAGTTTAGCGTTAATATAATGCAATGCGATTAACTTATAATATCTTGATGTAAAATATAGATTTCTTTTTTGTTGTGAGTCTTTGCAAAAAAAAAAATTGTAGTCTCAATTAAAGAGGCGGTATAGAACACATAGAAAGTTGTTTTTTTGACAAAAGAACACATAGAAATAGAAAGTTAAATGCATTTTCTTTTTCACTTTGCATTTTCCTATTCATTTTTAAAATATTTATAAAATCACTAAAAGAAATAACCAACATCCACGGACATGTTTTTTGAAGGGTATTTCTCCAAATATATTAAAGATAAATGTTTTGGTCAAAAAAAATCAATAAATAAATATTCTAATTGGTGGGTCAAAAAATTATGGGTAAAAGTACTTTTTATAGTGAATATGTAACAAAATTAATATAATTTGGTATTTCTTGTGCAAAGTCTTGTAGCTTTGGACCGGGGTGTTTTTTTTAATAATTAAAATAATACAATAGTACAAAGTAAAAGTGATACTCCAATAATCCGCTATATAGATTTTCTCTCATAAAGAAGCCTTCTAGCATATATGGTATTTTGAGTCAAAAATAAAATAAAAAACATATATATTGTTAAAGCAGTAGTGCAAATATTACGTTTATTCAACTCGTAAATTAAAGTAATTGACCCGTGGCATTCACGAAATAAGAAATTTGACATGAAAAAAATATTATTATATCTGACGACTGTAATTAGTATGAAAGAAATTAAATTAAAAATAATTAGTAAAAAAATTGTTAAGCGTTAATTATGGCTCTTATTCGATAACATCACACAATTGCCACACTTTTTTTATAGATATTAACCTATTTTAACTTTTGTCAAAAAAAACCTATTTTAACTCTATGCTTAAATAAATATAATTAACATACTCTTTTAATAATTTAATAATTTGATTAATACATAACTTGTATATTCGGTATATCAATAGGGAATTTTCTTATAACTGTCAAATTAAAATTAACGACTCAGATTACGTCATTAATTATACAATCTCATATGGTTGTTTCTTTTTTAATTAAAGTTCACACAAAAATAATACCAAAAAAAGTTCACACAAAATCTTGTAATTAATAACATAATCTAAGCCGTTAATTTGAATCTAACGGCTACAATTAAAATTAATGCGTTCTCACTCAAAATTTGATGGGAAATTTTTTAACGAGTAACTAGTAATAAAGCAATTTTTTTTTTAAGCATCAGGCAGGAGGCCATTAACCACTAAAATAGCAAGTTTCTAATAGGTAGAGTAACCAAATCTTATTTTATTAAGATCATTACAAGCTACAACTTGTATCTTATTTTATTCCGATCATATTTAAGATCGTATTATGCTTCAGTTCAAAATGAACTTTCAGCTCGCGACTTTGAAACCTATGGAAGTTTCTAGGCTTTAAAGGAAGGAGGCCTCCTAATCTTAGTTGTTTGTTCAAAATCATATGCAATCTCAATTAGCTTTGGCTCTGACAACTTGAGTCCAGAAAAATTTATGCCAAATGGAATCCCTTCATCATTATATCCTGCAGGCACGTTGATTCCTGGGTATCCCCCAATATCAAGAACATGGTAAATTTCTGATCCTGGTGTCACCACTGCATCAAGCTTGTAGTCTTTCATCAATTTTTCAAATCCATTTAAAGATAGTTGTGCCAAATTATCCAATGCCACCTTCTCCTTGTCACCAATTCCATTTGTCGCTTGAGCTGCCACCATAAAGTCTTGACCATACTCATTAAACATTTCCTACACAATGAAAGATTATTAAATCAACTTTGACGATAACAATACATATTAATATGTAAAAATAGAAGTAGCAAAGTACTACAAACCAGATTAGGGTTCTTCTCGTTAAAGGCTATGACATCAGCCAATGACCTTACTGGAGAAGCAACTAATCCATTGAGATATGAATTTAAGTCTATTTTGAACTCGGCATATATTAAGTTCTTTTCCCCGCTTTTCTCGGTATCTTGAATCTCATTCATATTGGGTATTTCGAGATTGTCTATGATGATTGCTCCTCTTTTCCTTCAATTTTCAAATAATTTGATGTTAAATCAAATATAAAAAACAATAAAAATAGATTTTAACACTGAAATTATTAATAAAATATTTACCTCAAAGTTTGGAGATGCATATCAAAAACACGGGCAACTTGAGAATCATTTATGAGATTCAAGTAAGGTTGTCTCACGACTCCTAATCTTTTGCATGTAAGACCGTTACGAATGAGATGTTGTTTATATCCCCCTTGAGGAATATATTGTGACATATTTATAGTTCTTGGATCATTTACGTCGGCACCGACAATTGCGTCAAGAACATACACAGCATCTGCTACAGTCCTACACATAGGTCTGGAAGGAAAAAAATTCATTTAGATTCTCATATATATATATATATATATATATATATATATATATATAATTTTTCTACACATATATGTATGTTGGTATGTATGCGTATGCACAAACTTTCATTTCAAGTAACCAAAATTAAATTTTATGTTGCATTTAATTCACATATTCATTGAAAATTTTGTTTTACAGAATTGCATGTGTCTTACTTACCCAAGAGTATCTTGTCTACGAGTGCACGGGATAACCTGATCTCTACTAACAAGACCATTGGTTGGTTTGATGCCTACTATCGAGTTATAACTAGCTGGGCATAAAATGGAACCATTAGCTTGAGATCCAAGTGATACTGTCACTAAATTTGCCGCAGTTGCTATTGCTGATCCGCTACTAGACCCACATGGGTCTCCCGATAGAACATATGGATTCTGCATATCACAAAAGTAAATATTTTCAATGATGAACATGTTACTTAATCTGCATATATCGATGTTATATATATATATATATATATATATATATATATATATATATATATATATATATATATATATATATATCAACTAACTATAACTAAAGTAACTAACCTTTCCAAAGCCACCTCTGGCACTCCAACCATTAGGAGCCTTTGTAGTGCGAAAGCTAGACCACTCGTTCAAACTAGCCTTACCAAGAATGATTGCTCCAGAATTCCTTAACTTAGTCACCGCACCTGCATCACGAGGCACCACAGAGCCAAGCAATGCGAAGGAGCCAGCAGTATTGTTAAGCCTATCTTTAGTTGCAATGTTATCCTTAAGTAGAATAGGAATACCATGCAAATTTGGCAATAATGATGCTTCTGTGATATCTCGCTCGTAGTCCGCCCTAGCAGCTTGAGATAGGGCATCTGGGTTCACCTCTATCACTCCCTTGATAAGTGGGTTCACTCTTTTGATTTCTTGCAAATACAAATTAACCAATTGGGTGGATGTGATGTTTTTTTTTTGAAAAGCATCTTTAATGTCATCTATAGTTGCTTCTTTAAATGAAAATTGTTGTGCCATTACGTTATAAGAGCCATATGCTATTGCTATGAAAGCAATAATCAAGAACAATGACACAATATTTTGGGAAAATTTGAAAGCCATGAGAGCAAATGTGCACAAGCAATTCGATCAAGTTGATAGGCTTTTGCTTTTCTCTTTGGCTGATGACATTGTTGTGTGAACTATGCCCATATTTATACTATTACTAGTTTAGATGATGACAAAGTATTCTTCATAGTTCATTTTGACACCCCATCTTTAACGTGTGCATATTATGCAGTAACATCAATTGTATGTTTTAAATTTGGAGAATTCTACCATACGCATTGAATTTTGTTAGGTTTGATAGCCTATAGGCAAAATAAGTACAATTTTTAAATTTATTTTAAAATACTTTAATATAAAAAAATGAGGTGTCATTGAGCGATTGGATGTTGGGTATCATACCCAATAAAACTCAATGGGTATAGGAGTGTTCACTCTTTTCAAATAAATTAATTATATATAAGTTTGTGTGTGTATTGTTTTTGAAAGTGAGTTCATTAGTAAATACTAACACAAAGAACTAACACCTTTGTCCCAGTGGTATGAGCTACGGAATCGATCTAGTGCTTCTGAGTTCAATTCCTGTAGTGTCAAACACGATATTGGCCAGTGTAAATATTTCCCTTTAAGTACAAAGGGGATTTGCCTTTCGTTGAAAGCGTTGGCACACTATGTGAGTAGGCGAATCAAAAAACACACTAGCACAAAGATCGGCACTATTGTGTCCGTCTTTTCGCTCTTTTATTGTTTATATGAATCAATGTTATGCGAGATGAATCAAAAGAAGAAAAAAAGAAACCGCTAATTAGTAGTTAAATAATAAATAGTGGTGCATAGTACATAGAAAGAAGTGGAGGAGCAACATTGATTAAGCTGTTCATATTTTATGGTTATTATAAACAGTAATTTAATTTGAAAAGAAAAATAGAAAACCCAAAGTGATAATTATCACACCCTATTCTCTTTATATTATGTACAGATTATTAGTTTCATCAAAAAACGATCTTGTGTTTTGAGTGAATTAACAAAAATAATTCACATTAAGTGGAATCATTGAGCCTCATCCATAATAAAAAAAATTATTCCAAAATTCGTTGATAAAAAAAATGAATCCACTTTGATTCATTCATCTCCGTTAGCGCTAAAAAAATTTCCAAATGTTAACATAGAGAGGTTCAATTCAGTCTCTCTGTTAGCACGTAAGGAAAAAGAAATCCATATACATACATTCAATTCAATCCTCTCTGTTAGGTGATGCTACATATAGACGTTAGGTGATGCTACATGAGCCCTAATATTATTGGTTAGGTGATGCTACATAGACGTTAGGTGAATAGGTGATGCTACATGAGCCCTAATATTATTGGTTAGGTGATCCTATATCCTAATTAGATGAGGGGTATGGATTGTCTAACTTGAGGGCGGGAAAAGGTAGCTACTTTTGTCTCTATCTCTCTCATCTCTCATTTTCTCACTCTTGATTTCCCTCCATATTTGTCTACATCCTCTCTCCTCTTTTATGGCTAAAATTGCCTAAAGGTAGCTGCCTTTTTCCGCCATCAAGGTAGACAATCCATTTCCTTAGATGAGTCCTAGTATTGTTCGTTGTTTGTTGCTTACAAGTTATTACTTTGGTTTTCTTTGGGTAAGCCTGGGTATCCTCCACGGCGACTGTGGAGACTAATTTCTCTAGGTACTGGAGTTTATTTAAGGGCTGACTTCTCCCAAGCGATGTCTCTCCATACACATTGGCCAGGGATCGAACCCTTGACCAAATACTTATAAGAGGCCGGTGATTATTTGGGTTGTGAAGTACGGTTCTTGAGTTTAAGTTTAATTCTATTTTTGGGTAAACATTGTGAATTTTAGTGGAAAAAAACAAAAAGTTTGCATAATTCACCCAGTGCGATATTTTTGGTTAGTTTTCAATCATCTCGCTTTGAGGAGGTATTTTTTTCTATGTTATTTGCCTTTTTCCTTAGCTTTCAAGTTGAAATTAAATTGAATTGTTTTTTTGAGGAATAAATTTTTTGATATATGACAATTTTGCTTTTAAAAATTATAAAGGGCAATATTTGTCATGTACTTACACAAGTGCAACCGAGCAAGACCCCTTTTTGTGGCTAAACTTTTTTTTTTACCTTTGTATACTGTACTTTTTTTTATATATTGCCCCAATAATAATAGCATGCATAATTGATAATAAAAATATCATATAACAAAATTTTATAACAAGAAAATATTCAACTATTTAAGCATTTAATTATTTATCAAATATTGTAACTAAATAGCGTTTAGTTTTCTTATATTGAGTCACACTAAATATATGTTTTGAAACACGGGTTCACATTGGAATCGAAATTCCTCCAAAACCCCAATGCCAAGAACTTCAATCTAATGCCTTTAAACATGTCCATATCATCCACTCTAAGTCATCAACTATTTTAGTTTTTCCCATCTTGATTTTAGTAAGTAGATAACGAATAGTGGATGAGTTTATAGTGGATAGTTGATAAGCTACCGAATAGTGGATGAGCTTATAGCGAATAGTGAATAAGCTAGGAGAGATAACAATTAATGTGTTGGATAAAAGTAGTGATTAAACTAACTAATAAATGTAAATGACATAAAATAACATGTTTTTTTACAAAAAAATGACATGTTTAATCAATATAAAAAATGAAAAACTATTTATAAATTATTACTGTTATAAATTCATGATAATCAAACTAGATACTAAAATATTTACACTACAAGAAAAGAAGCCATTAGCGAGGGACTAATGGTCCCTCGCAAAAATTGGGATTAGCGACGGAATTTGCGAGGGAATAGGGGCTGTCGTATTTTTGAGAATTAGCGACGGAATTTTAGACATTAGCGAGGGAATTTCCGTCGCTAATGGCAAAAGTAAAAATATTTGCGAGGGAATGTCAGTTCCGTCGCTAATTTTTTTACTTTTCAGATGATGGGACTCAGTTGTAGGGGTTGGTAAGTGCACAAGAATTAGCGAGGGACAGTTCCCTCGCTAATTCCCTCGCTAAATTTAACTTTTCAGATGATGGGACAGTTCCCTCGCTAATTCCCTCACAATTTTTTTTTCTTTTTTTCCTTAAATCCGTTTACACTCTTCTTTCTCACTCACTCACTCACTCTTCACCCTTCTTCCTCTTCCCTTCCTCTTCACCCTTCCTCTTCCCTTCCTCTTCCTCTACTCTCCACCACCACACAACCACCACCACCACCACCATCATCACCACCTCCTCTCACACTCTCCTCTCTCTTCACTCTTCCAACACCACCACCACCACCACATACCTCCTACCACTCTCACTCACTCTCTCTTACTCTTCACCACCACCACCACCCCTCTCACTCCTCTCTCTCTCTCTCTCTCTCTCTCTCTCTCTCTCTCTCTTTCTCCCTTACTCTTCTCCTTCTCTCTCTACACTAAACCACCCATCACCACCACCACCACCACCACACCACCACCACGCCACCACCACCACCACCACCACCACCACCCCCACACCACCACCACCGTCGCCACCACCACCACCACCACCACACATCACCACAAAATTAATAATATAATATAATATTCATTAATTAATAACAAATATATAAAAAAACAAGTCATTCAGCACTGGACACGTGTCATTTTTTTTGAAAAACTGCAGTCATTAGCGAGGGAAGTATCCCTCGCTAATTTCTGCGCATTTACCAAGCTCTGCAACTGAGTCCCATCACCTGAAAAGTTGCAGTCATTAGCGAGGGATTCAAATTCCCTCGCTAATCCCATTAGCGAGGAGGGGTTTAGCGACGGAACTAGTCCCTCGCTAATTCCCTCGCAAATGACCATTAACGACGGATTTTGGTCATTTTGCGAGGGAAATGTCCGTCGCTAATGACCAGTTTTTTTGTAGTGTTAGAAGTTAAAATTTTAAAATTTGTATCTTATTATTCTAATGTTTTCTATTTACCTATTTCTCCAACAATATTTTGCATTCATCAAAATATTATATATATATATATATATATATATATATATATATATATATATATATATATATATATATATATATATAGACACACATAAGAAATTAGTTAAATAAACATATCATTACTTATCTATTGGAATAAGTATATTTTATACTTTGCTTTTGAATTACAATGGGGAAACACCACATGTTGTTGGTATAATTCCATTATTGATAAAATGTTATAAATCTTTATTTTATTTAAAAATACTGTAAAAATATTTGACTAAAAGAATATAAATTAGCTTTACCATTCAAATTTATTTTTAGAATATTTGGTGCTATATAATTTATTTTTAGAATATTTGGTGGAACATTACACATTGTTAGTATAATTATTTTATATCCTGCTTTTGAATTACAACGGCAAAATATTACATGTTGTTGGTGTAATTTATTTACTGAGAAAATGTTATAAAATCTTTGATTTTATATTCCGCTTGAATTACATTTTTAGTATATTCTGTATATTTATTCGCTACGGGAGCTATATTATTACTTTATGATTGGTAGTTACCTAACGATAAAAACATGTCAATTGAAGCAAATATTGTAATTTATGAAACTTCATTTCTTATCAACTTTTATAGTAATGGCGCCATATATATATAGGGGGCGGATCCAGGATTAAAAAATATGGTGTTACTTCAATGATCAATGATTAAAAAATGAAGAAAAAGAGGATAAATGGTGTTCCCCTGGATTCGAACCCAGCCCCTTTTGTGCAAAGTTTGGGGTGTATTACCACTAAGATAAGATGTTTAGGTGTTCTTGGGAACACCAGGAACACCATTTGAATCCGCCACTATATATATATATATATATATATATATATATATATATATATATATATATATATATTCCTCATGGGATCACGGCAAGTGTACCGGATCGTTGCAAGTAATAATACGGAAATACCGAATATCGAACTTAGGGACTGCGGTTAATTATCAGTTTAACAATTTAACTTCTAAATTGAAAGGGAACTAATTTGGATTTTTTTGACAAGAAATTAGAGTGAAAAACAATAAATATTTTTGTAATTTTAATTTATAATGATAACAATAACACACGTGTGAGTTTGTATTAATTAAAAACGTTGGGGACGAGCTTCAATTTACTTCACTCTTATATCTAACGAACCAAACATGTTATTGAACTTATTTTATGAGCTATGATCAAATTGTTATAATTATTCTAATCCTAATTTCTTAGGTAAGAGAACCTTTACTTCTAATGAAAATCCCTAATTCCTTAGGTGACCTTAACAAGAAATAAGCAGTAATAACAATGATTCTGAATACTAATGACTATGGAGGATGTTCAATTTAAATGTCTTTGTTAATGTTCCTTTTTAATTTTATAATCTTCTTATTTAATTTATAGTTATAATTTAATTTTAATTCACATTTACTAGATTTTATATTTTGCAGACTAGCACCATTGGCCCAATGATATAGGTTACCCTTGGGCACGTGGGTCGAATCGGTGCTCCATAGTTGGATTCCCAAAGTGGGCAAGCTTGATGTCGGCCAGTGCGAAAATTGCTCCTAACCATGATGAATTGTTAGTCTTTTGTAGAAACTAATAGAACTACCTTCTCCAATAGTTAAGTAAATAAATTATATTACATGCAAAGTATAATGGGGTTAAAGGTATCCAATGTAGATATTGGCTATTGATGGTAATATAGAGAAGGTAGTTCTGTTAGTTGCAATTGCGATAAAGATAAAAAGCTTTACCTCAATGCATTGTATCGTGTACCAATAATATAACAATAATAATCATTAATAATAATATAAAAAATTTGGTCAAAAAAATAATAATATAATAATAGTAGTATTCCTATCTTTTTAATAGATAAAAGAATTTAAAAAGGGCAAGCCCGTGCGGAGCACGGGTGTTAGAACTAATTATATTGAATCTTGAATCAAATAGTAGAGCACCGCCTACACTACAACAAAATATATTTATATATTCCTAAATACAAATATTCTTCAATATATATATATATATATATATATATATATAGAATTAAAACTCATATTATTGTATCATTCGACTTTATCAACATTTTGCATGCTTCTATCTATTTTTCTCAATTTCATCGCTGCTTCGCTTGCAGATTACCAAGGTAACACTTACATAACATTTAGATTTATTAGCTTATGAGTATATTTTTTTCTATGTGTGATCAATATAATCTCCAACTATTAAATCTAAAATTAACAACTTTTATTAGTTTTTGCCTCAAATGGATTCTCAATCATCCTCCAACAATAACCGAGGTTATCACTATTATATGTGTAACCCTAATTTCGGTTAATTTTGTTTTATAAAATTAACTAGCAAATTTTTATTTGATAAAATAATAATTCAAGTCATGGACCTGTTAAAAGCGTGAAAGCAACATTTAGTTGCTAATAGTATGAATTATGTGATAGTTTTGAGGTAGAAATAGAATCATGTGAGGATTAGGGGACCAAGGGCGTTTTGATCATTTCCATATCTTTCGAATCCATAACCCAAATGACACGACACCAAACATATTCCTTAACTCCATAAGACCACAGTCACAATTTTTAGAAGTTAATTATGAGTTAGTGGTTAATTAAAAATAAACTAAGGCGAGGAGCTAAGTGGAGGGCATTTTAGTCATTTCCCATCCACTTAGAGCCTTGCCCAGCTGACCAAGCCTCATTTAGAACAAAGAACCAGAAAAACATAGAGTGAGGGAGAGAGGAGGGCGAAAGGGAGAAGAGAGAGGAGAAGAGAGATTCTCCTTCAACCTTGGTGCATGCAAGCAAAATTGGTACCAATCTTCCCCATTTTCTTTTCTCTTTCATTTGATACCAATTTCATCATTTAATTCACCCTCTTTGTCCACCTGCCATTTTCGAATTTTGGAAGCTCAAAGGGAAGAAATGGAGCTTTGATCACTTTGAAGCATTGCATGGCCAAATGGGAGCTAGGTTGGGGTATAATTAGTGATGCATGGTTGATTTGAGAAGTAGGAGAAGAAATTTAGTAGCCAAGGAGCTTAGGTTCAGAATCGGAGCTGTTGAGTTTCGAATTTGGAAGTGTGGGAAGTTCAGTTTCGAAGTCTAGACTCGTTCGATGCAAGTTCGTGTTTACGGGGATTGTTCGAGAGGTTACGGTTCGGTCGTTTCGCGTGAGAACGTGATTTCTCGCGAATTCGTCAAAACGGTGTGTTCTACTCACGCTTAGGATCATTTTTGTATTTCTGAAATGATTGTTATGTGACCGGTTTTGTGGCTGTTCCATGATTTCGAAATTTTAAGTGTCGAAAATCATTTTCCGAAAAATTACGCTTTACGGTTTATTTATCATAATATGTGTTAATATGTGAATTGTTACTTGGATTGAATTGACTGGAATATTGCCACGTATTGTCTGTGTTTTCGTTGGATTTTGATTGGAATACGGATTGGACTCGAACGGAATTGCGAAAATGAGAAAAATGGAATGAATTGGTGTGCTGACAGAAGCGCACGGGTCGTGCGCCTATGGCACGCGGATCGTGCGCCAGCTTCGTAGATGATTTTTAAAAGAATGCTCACTGTGCACGGGTCGTGCGCCTAGGGCACACGGACCGTGCGTGAGCTTCTGTTACCGCTCACCGAATTCTCGTTCCGTCGCTCCTTTTGATTCCAAACCTCTTCTAATCTCCTTTCCAACCATTTGTGATGATTTTTCACTTTTAAGACATTGTTTTTGACATGTTCAAAGATGGTTTTGAAAATTACCCCCAAACCTATAAATGTTTCAAAAACCGAAAAGTAGTACACGTGAGCGGACAGGGGTTATATTTACCATCAAGGAACTAAGTTCAATCAAGTTTCTGTTTATGAATTAACATGAATGACATGTAAGGAAAAGGGATGAATAAATATTTTCATCAAAGACTGTTGAGGTTTAAATATGTAAATTATATCGAATACAGGAGACGGCCCAATGCAGGTATTATATAAAAGACGGCCCAAGCGGGTGGATATATAAATTATACCAAAAGGATGGGTGATGACCCAGTAGATTAGTATACTAGGGGAGGGGAAGTCATGAGCCTCAGAACCTAGGCCTCAGAAGGTTTGAAGCTAGCGTAAGCTAGTGGAGAGGTTCAACGGTAAAGGCGTGGTCATTACCGGAGATGTACTATGGCATGAAAGGAAAATATATATGCACGTAGGACCTATATGGACCGAGAGTTATTGTGAGGGGTTACGGTAGGACTCACTGAGATAATGTTTATCTCACCATTTATATGTTGTTGTTTTCGAGAGAAACGGGGAAAGAAGAAAGCGACGAGGCACGAGTAGGTGACGTGCTTGAGGAGAAGTTAGAAGACTTGGTTCTTTTATCTTTGATATTGAGTTCCCTTGTCATCTTTGTAACTCGATAGTATGACTTGAATTTGTTTTAAGTTATGTAATCGTTTCCGCATTTCTTGTGATGGTATTGAACACTAGGTTATGAGGATACTGAAAGACATGGAACCTATATGGTTTTTAATTAAGTTATGAATGTTAAGAATGTTGATGTTAATCATTGAGAAAAATTTTAGTTGTGTTCAATATCTAAACAGGAAATATCACTCTGATGCATGCCATTTCGTGCATATTAGCATTTCTACTCGATAGAAATACTAGGGTGTTACATTTTGGTATCAGAGCGGTTTGACCTAGTCGGACTTAGATGTTAAGAGTCTGTTACGTTTTCTAAGTCTGGTTCTTCTTAGTATGCTATTAGACATTGAGCCTGATCAACTTAATACTTTGTGCATATTTCGCAGAATTATGGCTGGAAGAGGTAGGAGAAACCCACCCATTGACCCTCATCAGGAGTGGATGCAGAATGTGATTGAGAATCAACAAAAGATGATGCAGGACATGATGCAAATGCATCAGCAGCAGCCCAATGTTCAACAGCCTCCTCTGGAAGATCCGAATAGAGCTTATTTCTGTTTTCAAAAGATGAATCCCCCAAGTTTCAAGGGGGGACCGGATGCGATGGTATCTCATTACTGGTTGGAATCTATGGAGAAAATTTTCAGGACTCTGCAATGCAGTGAAGAAGAAAATGTACTCTTTGCAACTCATATGCTAGAAGAGGAAGCCCAAATCTGGTGGACCAATGCTCATGAACTGATGGTGAATCAGGAAACTCCTATAACCTGGTTTAACTTCAGGGAATTGTTTATTGGACATTTCTTTCCTCCGGTGATGAAGCTAAGTAAGCAGACAGAATTTGTCAATCTCGGGCAAGGTGATATGAGGGTGGGTGAATTCACCACCAAGTTTGAGAAGTTGTCTCAATTCTATCAGTTAGCAAGTTATGCTCCGAATGATGAATGGAAGATGCAGATGTACAAGGCAGGTCTCTGTGCTGATATTGCCCAAGGTCTTAGCTCTTATGCTATGACCAACTATGTTGCTTTGGTGCAACAGGGCCAATCTCTATTGCTCCATATAGAATGTCTCCTTTTGAATTAAAGGAATTAAAGTCTCAACTGGAAGAGTTGATATCAAAGAAGTTTGTCAGGCCTAGTGCTTCGCCATGGGGTGCTCCGGTATTTCTTGTTAAGAAGAAAGATGGGAGCATGCGGTTGTGTATTGATTACCACCAATTGAACAAGGTAACTATCAAGAATAAGTATCCTCTACCAAGGATAGACGATTTACTCGATCAACTTCGAGGTGCTGCAGTATTTTCTAAAATTGATCTAAGGTCGGGTTATCATCAGATAAAATTGAGAGCCTTAGATATTCCGAAGACAGCTTTCCGTACTCAGTATGGACATTACGAGTTTGTAGTGATGCCCTTCGGTCTAACTAATGCTCCCGCGGTGTTCATGGATTACATGAATAGAGTCTTCCACCCGTACCTAGATCAGTTTGTAGTGGTGTTCATCGATGATATCTTGGTGTACTCGAAGACCATTGAGGAGCATGTTCGGCATCTTCGAATTGTTCTGAATGTACTCCGAGAGAAGAAGTTGTATGCAAAGTCCTCAAAATGTGATTTCTGGATGCCTGAAGTAAAGTTTCTGGGTCATGTGATATCTCAGTCGGGAGTCGTAGTGGATCCTGGTAAGGTAGAAGCAGTGTTGAATTGGGAACAACCAACGTCTGTGACCGAAGTAAGGAGTTTCTTAGGACTAGCTGGTTACTATTGGAGGTTTATTGAAGGATTCTCACGGTTAGTTCTCCCACTTACTCGGTTAACCCGCAAAGGTCAGCCGTTTGAATGGAGGTCCAATTGTGAGGAAAGTTTTCAAGAGTTAAAAAGTAGGTTGACATCTGCTCCGATCCTAATTCTTCCAGATCCGCCACTGGGATTCCAAATTTACATTGATGCCTCTGGGAAGGGTTTAGGGTGTGTTTTAATGCAGAATCAACAAGTGGTTGCCTATGCCTCCAGACAGTTGAAACCGCATGAAGAGAATTACCCAACTCATGACTTAGAGTTAGAAGCAATTGTGTATGCTCTATAGATTTGGAGACATTACCTATACGGTTCTCATTTCGAAGTCTTTAGTGATCACAAGAGCCTTAAGTATCTGTTTGACCAAAAGGAGCAGAATAATAGGCATAGAAGATGGGTTGAGTTTCTGAAGGATTATGACTTCGAGTTGAAGTATCATCCCGGGAAGGCCAATGTTGTAGCTGATGCGTTGAGTAGGAAATATATTCACACGTCAGAATTAATGATGCATGAGATGAAGCTGCTAGAGTCTTTCAGAGACTTAAAGTTGAATGTGAAACAAAGAAGGAACCGGTTGGTGTTGAGTCATATCCAGATTTCGAGTTCATTGAGAAATCTGATTCGCTCAGCTCAAGAAATTGATGTAGAGTTGCAAGCTCAAAGAAGGTTACCAAATTTTATCGAAGATAGTGATGGGGTAATTTGCTTCGACGGTAGAATTTGTGTGCCGAAGGATGATGACGTAAAAAGACAAGTGTTGGAGGAAGCACATCGGAGTCAATATTCCATACATCCTTGATCTACCAAGATGTATCGTGATTTGAAACAGATGTACTGGTGGCCAGGGATGAAAGTAGAGATTGCAGAATTTGTGTCTCGATGCCTAACTTGTCAAAGGGTCAAGGCAGAGCACCAGAAGCCTGCTGGTCAGTTGCAGCCGTTGAATGTCCCGATATGGAAATTGGAAGATATTTCTATGGACTTTGTCATGGGATTACCAAGGTCCCAAGCTGGTAACGATTCCATCTGGATTGTTGTGGATCGTCTAACCAAATCAGCTCATTTTATTCCTGTTCGTTCGAATAGTAAGGTTTCCCAGTTAGCGGAGGAATATCTGAAGAGTATAGTAAGGTTGCATGGAGTTCTTACAAGCATTGTGTCAGATCGCGATCCAAAGTTCACTTCTCGATTTTGGAAAGCTTTAAACCATGCTTTGGGAACAAAAGTGTTTGTTAGTACCGCTTATCATCCGCAGATAGATGGTCAGACGGAGAGGACTATTCAGACTTTAAAAGATATGCTTCGGGCTTGTGTGCTTGATAACGGAAGAAAATGGGAGGATCATCTTCCATTGGTGGAGTTTGCTTATAACAACAGCTATCATTCCAGCATCGGAATGGCTCCATTTGATGCCTTGTATGGGAGGAAGTGCAGAACGCCACTGTGTTGGTGGGATGTCGGTGAAGATCGGTTGTTAGGGCCCGATTTGGTCATTGAGACAACTGAAAAGATTCGACAAATCAGAGAAAGAATGAAGGCTGTCCAGTGTAGGAAGAAAAGCTATACGGACAAGAGAAGAAGGCCACTAGAGTTTGAGTCTGGTGATCACGTATTTTTGAGAGTTTCTCGAACAATTGGTACCGGTAGAGCATTGCAGGCGAAGAAACTCAGTCCTCGGTATATTGGACCTTTCCAAATTATCGGGCGTATTGGGCCAGTAGCTTATCGTATTGCTTTACCTGCAGCTTTGTTCAATCTTCATGATGTATTCCATGTGTCTCAGCTAAGGAAATACATTTCCGATCCGAGTCAGCCGTTGAGTTTCGAGACGATTGACCTTAGGCCGGATTTGTCTTTTCAACCTCATCCTACTTACATCCTGGAACATGGCGAGAAGACGCTTCGGACGAGGACAATTCCCATTGTCAAAGTGGTTTGGGATGGATTTTCGATCGAAGAAGCTACATGGGAATTGGAGGACGACATGCGGGCTAGATATCCGTATCTATTTTCATGAGGTATGTTTTGTTCAATTTTGAGGACAAAATTTTAAAAGTTGGGGTGATTGTAACATCCCTAATTTCGGTTAATTTTGTTTTATGAAATTCTCTAGCGAATTGTTATTCGATAAAATAATAATTCAAGTCATGGACATGTTAAAAGCGTGAAAGCAATATTTAGTTGCTAATAGTATGAATTATGTGATTTTTTGAGGTAGAAATAGAATCATGTGAGGATTAGGGGACCAAGGGCGTTACGGTCGACTTAGTCCCCTATTTTATAAAAATGGGGTTTTTGGAGTTTGGAAAATAGTTTGATGTGTGTTGGTTTGATTTTATTGGAATAGGGATTTTAGGGCTCTTGAGCCATACGGCTCATTCATCCTAGAATGCTGACTAACCCGACTGTGCAGTCGACTTAATCCCCTGTTTTGAAAATTTGATTTGTGGAAAGAAATGTGTTTGTGTTTATTTTAATTTAGAAATTGTTTGTTTTAAATAGGGATTTTAGGACATGATCCGTAACGGTTTGTCATACCCTAATTTTGTCCGGCTAATTTAAAGTTTACTAGAAAATCCAAAATATTGTTTTTGTCGTGTATGCGTGTCATTTCCAGTTGTGTATAGGAATGTTACTTCTCATTTGTACGCGCATGCTATTTTTAATAATGTATACACTTTTCGCGGATTCACGTCTCGTTGTGTACAAGCGTTTATTTTGGTGCACGAGCTTGCGTATTCTCATTGCAAACGCGTGTTCTCGTCTCGTTGCGTATGTTTATTCCTAATAATGTACATATTTTTATCGCCATTGTTGTTAGTTTAATTGGTTATATTGTTATAAAAAAAAATCTAATAAAAATCAGATTTGGGATGAATGCTTTATTATTATTGTTATTGTAAACAGTTTTTTTACAAAATAAGGGTACAACCAAGAAGTCAATTTTGTTACACCTATGGACAAAAATTAAATACAAAGGGTACAAAAAAATTAAAAAAAAAATAGACAAAAGGAGTACAGTTTTAATTTGCAAAAATTCAAAGGATGTTGCGCTGCTACACAGGTTAGTGTTGCTGTTAACATGGAAGCTATTTCTAGCATTAACACAAAACCTCCTTCCCCTTGTCTCTTTGTACTTTTCCTAAAATTACACAAGCCAAACAGCTTTGCAGGCACCACCCTGCAAGCTGTTGCGCCCCTGCCTGCACACACCACATATTCGCCCTCTCCCTTTCACAGTCTGCTGCTCCATCAAGCTATGCCTGCATATCCAAAACCAGAAAAATAAGCATAGGACAGTGAAAAAACAAGAGGAGCGGAGTAACAGAATCATGGACTGGGAAAATTGAAAGAGACATTTCAGTTTATAAAAAACAAAACTGAGGTTTCTCCATCTATAAAAGTGAAACCAGCAATCAGAGAAAGAAGCAAGCAGAAAATACAATCAAAGGGGATCAGTGAAAAAACACACACAGCCACACAGAGGGGGGGTACGCATACACACAAAAACTGAGAGAAGTACAAAATGAAAATCCACAGAAAGACACAAGGATTCACAGAAATTCCGAGCAAAAACTGAAACCCTAATAACGAAGCATCCAAAATTCAAAGGCAGAAGTAGTCAGTAGCAGCAAGCAGTGGGCAACTTTTCAAAGGCTAGATAAGAGGTTGGTGTCCATATTCTTTCGTTTTTTATTAGGTTTCGCTCATAATATGTTGTAGTTGCTGAACTGATAAACTGAGACTAGTAACGACTCAAACCAAAACAACGTATATGTGTTTAAAAAAAAAAAGAAATCAAGTGTAGTCAGTTTTAGTTTTGCTGTCTGTAAAAAGATTTTAAATCAACATTGTATATATGAGTTAGCAAATCATGAACAAATTAGACTCTTAAACCAGTATTGTATAGAGCATAGCTTATTTGAAATAGATCAGTGACAAAGATTAAGATTTTATTATCTGTTTTAGAAAAAGAAATTAAGCAGTAGGTTTGGGGAAAAATTAGGGTTTAGAGTCTTTTTGTTTAAAAAGAGTAAACAAATAATCAGAAGCAAAAAAAGGATAAAAAATCAGAAATAGCCGTGAGTTAAATCAAAAAATCAGAATAGGAATAAAGTATATGAAGAAAAGAGCAAAGAATACACAAAAAGAAAACAAGCAAAAGAGATTAGAACTCACCTCTAACACCGACCACCGTAGACGGTGGTCGTCGGCCTGGAAACGTCGTCAACCCACGGCGGCAAACACCACCGTGCGCTCAGGTCCGTGGTGAGTCCCCCGTCCGTTGCGTCACAAAACCCCTTCGTTGACACCTTCGTCACCAGCAACCATACGAAAGCCACCGCCGCCGTCTCCCTCATCGTGGCCGGAACCACACCATTCTTTCTCTGTTTTCTCGCTCTCTCTCACCACCACGCCACCATCCTGTCTCCGGCGAAGCCCCTCCACCGTCGGCGTCCACCTTCTTCCCTTCCCTCCTGTCTTCTCCTCTCTCTCTTGTCTTCTCTCTCCACGGTCCGCCTCCCACTCTCTCTCTCTCTCGCCCACAGATCCGCCACCTCTCACTCTCTCAGTCGCGCTCACCCGTCCCCCTCACCGTCGCGTTCTCCCTCATCCCCCCCTCTCTCTCTCTCTCTCTCCGCGAACCCTTCCTCTTCTCTCTTAGCGCAAATCTCTCTCCTTTCCTTTTTTCGAATTTTTTTATTCTGGTTACTATTCGCACACCACCAATTCAATTATACACTCCCCTGAAAAGCCCATGAACTCGTGGACCAGTATAGAAATTGGGCTACTACTTTTCACACCCAGTTTTAATAATACAGCCCTCCTGTAACTTGCACCCCATTTTACTATTGCACTCTCTCTTTTCGTTTTTTTAATTTCCTTTACAAAAAACCTATAAAAATAAATAAATAAATATTTCATTTTCAAAAAATGTAAATAGGGGACTAAGTCTACTGTACAGTCGGGTTAGTCTGCTTTTTAGGTCGCTAATGAACCGCTACAGATCATGTCCTAAAATCCCTATTTAAAACAAACAATTTCTAAATCAAAATAAACAAACATTTTCTACCTAGAACTACGTAGCCTTTGATTCTCTACCAAGAGATACGTAGGAGCAGGGTCACGCCCCTGTCAAGCGTACCTTTCTTTCTTAATTCATTTTTTACAAAAAAAAATCACAAAATATAAATAGGGGACTAAGTCGACTGTACAGTCGGGTTAGTCTGCTTTTTAGGCCACTAATGAACCGTTACGGATCATGTCCTAAAATCCCTATTTAAAATAAATAATTTCTAAAATTAAAAAAATACAAACACATCTCTTTCATTTCAAAAATCAAAAATCTTATTTTCAAAGTAGGGGATTAAGTCGGTCGTACGGCCGTGTTAGTCATCGTTTTAGGATAAGTGAACTGTGGTCCTTCAGAACCCCAGCGCTCCTTCAGCCCTCAGCGGCCCTTCAGAGCCCCAACGCTCCTTCAGACCCCCAGTGGTCCTTCAACACAGATCACACAGTCCTAAAACCCCTATATTAAAAAATACCAACCAACAAACTTTTTCTAACCAAGAACTACGTGCGATTTGATTTTCTACCAGGAGATACGTAGGACCAGAGGGCGGCCGACCTCTGTCAATTGCACTAATAAAAAACCTTTTTTAGTCTTTCCCTAAAATAATCCCTTTCTTAAATTCAAATAAAATATCAATTTTCTTCTTTCTTTTTAATTCACAATAAAAGGGTAAAAATAAATGTTTTCAAAATTAACTTTCGCTTCTACAACTAATTAGCAGGTAACCTTCCTTAGGAAGGATGTTGTGGGGTGCTAATACCTTCCCCGCACATAACCGACTCCCGAACCCTAATCTGGTCTCAAGGACCCTTATCCATACCAAAAGGGATTTTCCAATGTTTGCCCTTAAACTAAACTTTGGTGGCGGCTTCATTTCAAGAACTTCGAAGACTCCATCCTCCGGATTTTTCGGTCGCTACAGCTGGCGACTTCACTGGGGACTAATTAAGAGAGTCAAGCCTAATCAACTAAATGTGTAAGTATTTGTTAATTTTATATTTTGTTTCTGCCTTATTTTATTTATTTTTTTTCTTTATATTATTGAACCTTAGGGTAGACGACTCTTTTATTATTGTTGTTGTATATCTTTTCCAGCTTGGTTAGTTTAGGTATTTTGCCCTCATCACACACCTCACTTACACTTTTGCACACACTTTTGAGTGGGGCCTTATACCCAGGTCTGAAAATAGCGTAGGACGAGTGGAGATTATTAGTGACAGTCATTCTGGATTTTATCTGTCTGACTCTCATGAAAGTCTCAGCCAGAGTACGCTCTTTTATGGTATCCCACACCAAGTATCTCGCTATCGTTGTGGATCATATCATGAAGGGGATTTTAGCTCTGGAGACCTGTGTGAGGAAGTGAATAGAGCCACTTGAGAGATTGATCACATAAGTGACCCTAGACCATGTTGACAATCCCAATTTAGACATGACTCACCTAGGACACTGGGGCATTATACTTACTCTCCCTATTAATCTAGGTTAGCATTTCTTCAAAATAAAATCACTCAAAAAAAAACATTGTCATGCTTCTTTCTTTCATTTGCATGCACATGAGGCGACGTCATCATACCAAAAAATCATCATGCATCCATAAAAAAATAAGATCATTCTTTTCACAGGCATCCCATTATCATTGTGCCACCATGCATCTCGTCATCCTAGAAATATCATTTGTTTCATTTGTCCATCTTGCATATCCACACAAAAAAACATCACTGTGATATTATATATTCATTCATCGTTCCCTCTTCATGCATTATATAAAAAAGGGGGTCATTTATTTCTTTCACATCCACTTCAAATGCATTATTCCCATGCAGCATAAAAAACAAAAGTAAAAGTTTTTCCTCTTACATGCATCTCATATTCCTACATAACCTCCCACATGCATCGAAATAAAAATCAGATTGCTTCATTTTCTTTTATTATTGTATCATTCATCACCCAATGACCTTTTGTTAGCTTCTTATTCTAGTTGAAGCATAAAAAAAACATACCCTCTTAAAGTATCCTTCTATCACATTGTTGCTCATGTACAACAAACATCCATATGCTCATGCATTATACTTTATTCAAAAGAAAACATATAAAAAAAATCACCATGCATTCGTACTAAAATCGTTCATCCATAAGCATTTCATTGTTATTGCACCATCACGCATCGCGTCATATAAATAATAACAAAGATATCATTTTTTTCAAAATTGCATTCATCTTACCCCCATATTATATAAAAGCTATCTTCATTACTCCTTTCCACGCATTAAAAAAAATCACTGCGAGTGTCATGCATTTTATTTCCTCACACAAAAAGAATAATTTTTAGTCATATAACGTGAGCATCTCAATATGCACCGACATTCATACATAATCATTCAAAATCATTATCACATAGCGTAGGCATCACATCATTTGTAAAGTCATAAATTACATTTCAAAAAACATAACATTCATGCATCATTTTCCCTCATTGTTGCCATCTTAGTCTAAATGCATCCACTCCATGTTCGTGTATCATTTTCCCAAATAAAATAAAAAATCACTTCATTATAATTGTATAATTCGTCATCGAATAAATCAAAAATAAGAGTCTGCATACATGTTGCACTACCTCTTGAAAAATAAAAATAATTGCATTAAGATCAAACATTTATTTCTTCATGCATACATGCATTTACATTTTCCATACATATTCGTCATCATGGGCATTATATTTTGCTAGAAAATAAAAAATCCTCATAGAACGAATCACTTGTTTTCATAGACATCTCGTTCTCATGGTACTAACATGCATATCATCATCATCTAAAAAAACAAAGACACTACATATTTGCCCAACTTGCATCATCTTGCATACTCATATAGAAAAAATATACTATATTCATTACTCCTCTTCGTGCAAAAGAATATAAAAATAAAAACAAAAGCTCTTCATTCTTAACCACCTCGAATGCATTAGTCATCTTGCATGCATCATTTCCAAATAAAAGAAAATAAAAAAATGATGCCACTTTCTTGCATTATTCATCAACATATTGCAATGCCTCCAAAAAATCATTTTTGGATAGTCAATCTTTTCAAGTGATCATTCATTTGTTCATTCATGCATTTTTTTTTCTTTTCTAAAAAAGAGATAATAGAAAAAACCACGAGCACAATTAAAAAATTGTGATAAACATTGGAATATCTCATTTAGCATGCACTTCCATTCACAAAGAAAAATCATCAAATAATGTAGACATTTCATCATTTGCAACATCATGAGATGCATGTAAAAACATATCATTCATACATCATTCCACTCATCCTAATAAATTAAAAAACCGCTGTTTCATCGATCATTCATGCGTCATTTCATTCCTTATTTCAGCATCCATCATTTCACAAAAATTATGAGGCCCTGCATCAGCCACATGCTGTATTGCCCCCAAAAAAATTATTTAGAATAATTGGTCTTTCCAAGTGATCATTCATGCGCGCATTTCATGCATTTGCATTTTCATCATGCATATCTATCACCATGTGTTTATTCATGCATTAGGACACAAGGGGCATGTAATTTATTTATCCTCGTTGCATGAGTATAGTTAATCTTTTAACTAGAAAAATCATCATGCATTCATAATAGGAATAAAATCGTTGGTCTTTTCAAGTGATCGGTTCCTCCATGCACTTCATACATTTGCATTTTCATCGTACATATCCATCATCATGTTCTAAAACAAAACAAAAAAAAACAAAAATATATCATCACTCTTTTTCATGCATCATTGAGCGCCCAATAAAAATGAGAATTTGTAACTTTGCATCCTTCACAGGTTGCATTGCCTTCAAAGATCATTTAGAATCATTGGTTTATTTCCAAATGGTCGTGGATTCACGTGTTTCATGCATTTGCATTTTCATCACGCATATACATGATCATGTGTTCATCCATACATAAAAAAAAACTTGAGCATTTCTTCTTCAAAAAATGGATGAGAGATGAGACGAAATTGATTACTTTTTCTTTGGAAAAGTTTTAGCTGTACAAAACAAGGTCAAACTCAGTTGCAAACTCAAGGTGTTTTCGAGACACTCAATTTTCAAAGATTTTGCAGCTCGTTCACAAATTTTTACCAGCAAAACGATGCATCTCATCAGTCCCATGATAAACGATCAAAATGGTCCATTTTGTTAACCAATGTGTTATCAAAAATTTCTTCTATCATGTCACTGACTATGTTAACCCTCTTTGAAGCATTCGTATAGTGAACTTGTATGCAACACGCATTTACTCTTGTTTGAGTCGGTTAGTGTCCATATCTTTCCCATCAACATTCCTTGTTCATGTCCAGTCCCACCCCGACCATCCCATAAGGTTCATGTTCTCCACAAGTACCTAGTCAACTATTTGGTTGGTTCCCAATGATGAAATTTCATAAACTAACACTTTAGGTCCCCATGCTGGGGCAAATTTGTGATCACTAGATATCTTGTCAATATTGTATTCCCTTGGTGCAAGTCCTTTACAAAAAAAACAAATAAGCCTGTTAGGTTGAAAACTCGCAAGAGCAGCCTAAGCAAATTAGGGCAAAGAGAAAAAGAGCGGACCTATAAAAATAAATAATTTTTGTCCTTGAATTAATTTTTGAGAAAAACAAGCAATCATGATTTGAAATGAAGTTTGGTCGTCTTCCCATACCCTAAAAAAGGAGGTTCTTTACTACCCCTTGGAAAAAAAATAATCAAAAATCTTTCAGTCATCTTAGACAAGGATCAATTCCACATAAAAAATGGTGTGTCACTTTTATCGGCTCACTCTACTAAAAAAAATCACAAAAATGCGAAATTCAAAAAAGAGGATTGAAAAAGAAATCCTCAAAAAGAAAAAAGCAAAAGCAGTAGAAATTGTGAGCTGATACATAATATCACCGAACACAGAAGATATCCTTGTCCGAATAAACCCTCAAACACTTCTTGGGCCTAATTATCCTTTCTTTTATAAAACCCAAACCATTGACCTCAAACACTTTTTTTTGGACCTACTCATCCTTTCTTTCATAAGAGGTCATTGTCTCATTAAGCCCTCAAACACTTCTTTGGGCCCAATTGCCATTTCTATCATAAACCCTAACCATTGGCCATGTTACAACCCTAAAAAAGGTCCATTCAGATCGATGATTGATTGCTTTCATTTTCTCAAAGTTTTAATTTTAGGACAAATAAGTTTATTTATTTACAATATATTTGCTAAAAAAAATTCTCAAAAAAAAGAAAGCTGAAAAAATTCAAAAAAAAAGGAAAAAAAACTCAAAAGGCTTGCACTCCAAGATTCATTCAAGTTGCATTGATATCAAGACAATGTTTAGTGATCACCAAGTGAAATTTTCATCATATCAAAAACTCAAGACTATCATAGTCTTTGGGATTTATCTTAAAGAGAGCCAAAAGTTCATACTAGGTCCATCACCTAGATTCCAAATTGGGGACATTCTTTGCACCCTCCATTCCACTTAAACTTGGGGAAATTCGTCCATTGTCCATCCCCTTCATATGCCACACCTAATCTATATAGCCATTCCCCTAACTCAGTCACCTTTCACAACCTCACTAAAAGCAACCATTTGAAATCCCATTACCAATTGGGGCATTCCCCTCACCGTTCACTCAACCTAAAATTGGGGAAATTCGCCCTACACCCATCTCAATCTCATCCCCTTGTTATATTCACATCCACAAAACCATACCGGGGCAATTTCTCAATCCATTATCCTAAATAAACCCTTTCACAATGCTACTCCAGTCAAGGCAACCTTGTCATTGTTGGGGCAACACCAAACTCCATGGGTTGAGGCAAAAATCTCTTGCTTTCCACCTTTCATTCCAAAGTCATGGCATTCCCAATTCATTATCTCCTCTACACCCCAAGCTGTTGTCATCACTAGACAGGGGCAAATTATTCACTCACCTTCACCGGTAGTCTAAATTGGGGCAGTCCCACATTTCTTGAGTTGGGGAGAACCTACCTTTGCATGACTTTGGCCAAAAACCTGTCATTTATCCCTTCATCTGTCCATACCCTAGGTCTCTAGAACCCCGAGTTAGCTGACTCATTCATCTATACTTGCATTACTATACGTATTTGCTAAACAATGCTTCAAAGAGAGAAAACACAAGTTAATAATGTGAAGTTGGAAACTCACGTAGTTAACTTTGTGGACCTAAAATTCAGTCATCATGGGACACCATAACGAAAGAACAATGTGAAGGAGCTTGCAAATGCAATCAAATACATTTTGTACATCAGTGCCTGGGAATAACAACCTTGAGATTACCAAAGTTTGAATTCAAATCAAATCCAATTTCTGTAATAAATGATGATTCCAGAATTTTCACCTCTCTGCTTCTCGCATCAAAAATCCCATTTCTCATCATTACAAAAAAAATCTTTTTGCATCATCAACCAAATCATCGCATAAATCATTCCACCATGCAATCATGCATCTACCATAGTACCTGCACCTAAGCAGCACATCTGCATTCGCATGTCATCTACCGCCACATACACGGCTTATCAGTTTCTGTTTTCGATCAACTTCAGCATCCATCATTCACGGGCTTTTGTAGTCCATTTACTTTCACATTGCACACATATAACACTTTTTTGCTTCGATAGACGCGCCAAGTGCCGGTCTCATCGTTGCCAAAAATCTTTCTACATCACCAATCATATCATTTGCTATGCATTCATGTGTTTCCTTTTATTCACCATAGCATTTGCATCAAAGTTCACATTGCATGCATCAAGAAAAGAAGCAAAATAAATAAGAAAAAGCAAAAGAAAAGTCCATCCATTACATTTATCATCACACCAAAAATTAATCACAACAATCACATTCACATCTCATACACCGTGTGTCAACTTTCCCATTCCGTCAATTACAACACCCATGGTATACCCATTTCATTCATCATCCCACCAGATGCCAATCATTGCATGTTCATCACATGCATAACATTGTTTGCTTCGATAGATGTGCCAGATGTCGGTCTCATCGTTGCCCAAAAAAGTCCTTTACATCACTAATCATATCATTGTGCCATGCATTCGCGTGTTTTCCTTTATTCACCATGGCATTTGCACCAAAGCATTACATTTGCATCACATGCACACTTTGCATTTCATACACTCATTATTATAAGGAAAAAAGGCAAAAAACGCAAAAAGAGAAAAATCGCTCAGTCCACTACATTCATCATTCCACCGGAATTAATCAGCACAATCACATTCATATCTTATCTGCATTCACATACGTTGTTTGTCAACCTCCATGTCCCATCAACTTCAACTCACATCATCTTCCACGTTTCATTCATCATACCTATATTGCACGCATACATCATTCATTGCATTTTTAGACATGCCAAATATAGATAGCTTTTCCCTTCTCAGGTAAATGCATTCATTAGGTATGTTTTAGGCAAGTACGCCATGTGTCAATCCAAATAGTTTGTTCCCTCAAAGTCGGTGCTCCAAGCGCTGGTCTCATATCACGATTCAGAGTCCCAGTACTCTTGCTGACCCCCAGTGGTCCTTCAGTGCCCAAGCGCTCCTTCAGACCATCATGGTCCTTCAATCCAGATCGCACGTCGCGTTATCGAGCAACTGACGGATCATCCGACCCCAGGTCCTTCAGACTAGCTGTGTCCGCCTAAAAAAACACAGTGGACGTCCTTCGAGGTGAACAAATCAGGTCAATGACCTGACCTTGCCACCCATGGCCGCTCGAAAAAGGCCACCCCCCAAGCAGACCGTTTTACTAGTACCATTGCTAGTTTGCGCTCCATCAGACCTATTGGTCCATCAGGCTTAGGCATGTCCTTCAGACCTCGTCGGTCCTTCAGTCTAACTCCAATCAATGCGTCAAGCATCGACTGCGAATTAGACCATCAGAGCCCAGTGCTCCTTCAGATCCCCGGTGATCCTTATTTACTTTTATTCTATGTCAACCCATTATCTTTCAATAATTTCTAAAAAAATAATCTTCACAAAATTAGTGTCTTTTTTATCTTCATTTCTATTTTACTCGAGAAATTTGGAAACCTTTCATATTTCCTAGTAAAATATAAATAAAGAGGGGCAGCTGTCATACCCTAATTTTGTCCGGCTAATTTAATGATTACTAGAAAATCCAAAATATTGTTTTTGTCGTGTATGCGTGTCATTCCCAGTTGTGTATAGGCGTGTTACTTCTTGTTGCGCCCGAAAAAGTCCCCGAGGGAGGACCTTCCTCGTTCACAACTTTTCCTAAGACAATGAAGCCGCCACCAATATTTATTAAGGAAAATATTAGAAAAACCTTTTTTGGAAAGCGATTGGTCTTGCGAAACTAGAGAATAGGGTTCGGGGGTCGGTTACGCGCAGGGAAGGTGTTAGCACCCCACACGTCCTCTCTACTGAGAGGGAACCTTTAATTAAATGTGTGGTTTTAGTGTGTTGACTTGAAAATACTTAATTTTGCCTTTCTACTTCTTATTGAAAAAACTCTTTATGAAAATCTTTATTTATTATGAAAAAAAGGGGGAAAATGGGTTTTTAGAAAAAAAAAACGCTTGACGGGACATGGCCCGCTCCTACGTATCTCCCGGTGCGATGGAGAATTCAAAGCTACGTAGTTCTTGGTTCTTTTGAAAATAATTGTTTGAAACTTATTGAGAAAATGATTTTTATTTGTTATGCTTGACGGGATGTGACCCGCTCCTACGTATCTCCCGGTGCGATGGAGAATTCAAAGCTACGTAGTTCTTCTGTGTCTTTTTGAAAAGTTTTTGTTTTTTATCTTTTTTAGTGAGTTTTCGAAATAGGACGAGCATTTAGTGAATGATTAAACTAACCAAGGTTATGGGTAATCACCGCTAAGTACTCTAGAAAATGAGAGTCAATACCACTAGTCAGACGAACAAAGGTTCTGATTGACTATTAGTAGCAACCCGTTTTTATTTGCTCTTTTGAAAGTGGTCTTCGAAAGGGATTGATTGGCACGAATGATCAAGCTAACAAAGGTTATGAGTGATCATCGCTTGTTGTTCTTTTGGGAAAAAGACATTGCTACCAATGGCTAGACGAACAAAGGTTCTGATTAGCCACTAGCGACAATGGGTTGACAATGTTTTTAGCAAGGAAAAGGTTTTCATTCTGAAAATGATCTTGGTTTGCAAAAGTGATTCTTTTTTGTTATGAAAATAACTCTTTTCTTTTTGTTATGCAAATGCTAAACTTTTTATGGTTGCGCTTGACGAGAATGTGACTCGCTCCTACGTATCCCAAATGGGAATCAAAGCGACGTAGTTCTAACGAGCCTTAAAATGAAAATCTTTCATGATGATCAAACTAACAAAGGTTATGATGGACCACCGCTAATAACTTGTTTTTGATTCTTTGATACTTAGAAAAGTGCTTTTTGAAATTGGACGCGTTCATGGTAATCAAACCAACAAAGGTTGTGATGGATTATCACTAGTAGCTTGCTTTATGCTTACGAAAATTCTTTTGAAATTGAGGTTTTCATGACAATCAAACCAACAAAGGTTGTGATGGATTGCCACTAGTAACCGTTTTTGTGCCAGGTTGTTTAGAAATGAAAACAATGAATGCAAGAAAGAATTGGTGGATTCAAGCATAACACAATCAGTGGAATCAAATCATTAAGCAACAATATTTGAATTCGCAGACAAAAATCAAGTCTAAACTACACATAGTAGATCACAACGCATAGATAGGCAAGGAGGGAACTTGAATTGGGCATCAAGCAAAAATACAAGAGTAGGCAAGATTGAACCTAAATGCACATCTAGTGGAAGATGCTAGGCGAGAACCATACTCAAATATTTCTACAAAACGCAAGGGAATCTAAATGCACATCTAGTGGAAGATGCAATGTAAGGAATGGACCTATCTAAGTATTGATGATATTCTATATGAGAGTAGACAATGACATTGTAAGTTCAAGCAAAAGAGTTGCCTCAATCATGATTATTGGCAAGCATAAGCAAGCAAATTATTTAGCGACCAAAGTATCAAAGAATGTTGAATCACTTTGGTCAATCCTCACATTTAAGATTAAGTGCATAAGTGCACAAGTGTGAATCACATTGCCAATCATCATATAAACTAAAATGGGTTGAATCATTTGAGACCATCTTCACCACTCAGAACATGATGCACTAGGCATAAGTGGGAATCATGTGGTTCATCATCAACAAAGACACTATAACTAAGTTAAATCACATAGGGCAATTTTGGCATGGATCACAGTGATTAAATATTAACAAATATAAAGACAGAAATACCTCTGATGAAGGCAGATACCGCAACTTGAAGAATGCAACCCCAACTAACTCTTAGCGAAAGGTCAGCTCTGACGAACCAACGGAACGAAGAGAGCACAAATAAAATATAGGAGAGTTTTTCTGAAAAGATGAGATCTGCGAAAATTGGCTTCTCTGATCTCGTGAAAAATGTGTGCTTTTCTCTGATCTCCTGAAATCTGTGTGTGAGAAGCAGAGAGGAGTTGTGAAATTGTGGTGTGATCTTGTGAAATCCGTGTCTGTTCGTGTCAAGAGTGGAGAATGAGACTCCTATTTATAGGCGTAGATCTAAAAAAATATTTAATGAAAGTGAAGAATCGATTGTGACATGAAGTTAAAAAGGTGAGGAATCGATTCTTATCATTTTAGAAGCCTCAAGAATCGATTCTTTGGATAGTTGAAATAGTGAGGAATCGATTCTTTACATTTTGGAAAACATGGGAATCGATTCTTTGTTCTTTGAAAACAAGTAGGAATCGATTTTCAGGGCCTCTATCATAGGTGAAAATCGATTCTTCCCTTAGTTAAAACAATGAGGAATCGATTTTCAGGACCTCCTTTATAGGTGAAAATCGATTCTTCCCTTAGTCAAAACAATGAGGAATCGATTCATGGCCTATAGGATTGCTTGAAAATCGATTTCATGGCCTTTAGGATTGCTTGAAAATCAATTTCATGGCCTTTAGGATTGCTTGAAAATCGATTTCATGGCCTTTAGAATATGCTATAAATCGATTCTTGGCCTTTGGTATATAATAGAAATTGATTCTTGCTTTCCACAAAATTGTTTTTAGGTTTTTGCCATGCATGCATAAAATATTTTCCAAAGCTTGCCATGCATGCATAACATATTTTCATGCAAAAATCATTTTTATGAAATCTTTTGTGAGTGATGACCAAAATGCCCTTTTTGACCCTAAAAACCCTAATTTCCCCAAAAAGTGCATTCTAACCCTAAAAATGATTTCAAAAACTTTGAAGCGGCTTCTAGGACCCAAAATGCATTTTTCGTGTGGAAAATTAGGGTTTTGACCTAAGCCGGACAAAATTGGGGTATGACACTTCTCATCTGTACGCGCGTGCTATTTTTAATAAGGCTAAAATGCTCCCGGGGTCCCTTATCTTTATTTAAAGTAACGAATTAGTCCTTTATGTTTTTTTTGTCCCAAATAAGTCATTTATCTTTCAAATTTTTGACACATAAATCATTTTCCGTCAACCTCCATCCAAATTTGTTAACAGTGATTATGTGGCGTGCTGACTCATTATTTGATTAGGTGGCATGTCATTTTTATTTTTGTTTATCTTTTATTTTTATTAAATTAAATTATATGCCACCTAAGCAAAAATAAAAATGACATGCCACCTAATCAAATAATGAGTCAGCACGCCACATAAGCACTGTTAACAAAGTTGGATGGAGGTTGACGGAAAAGGATTTATGTGTCAAAAATTTGAAAGATAAAGGACTTATTTGGGACAAAAAAAACATAAAGGACTAATTCGTTACTTTAAATAAAGATAAGGGACCCCGGGAGCACTTTAGCCTTTTAATAATGTATACACTTTTCGCGGATTCACGTCTCGTTGTGTACAAGCGTTTATTTTGGTGCACGAGCTCGCGTATTCTCATTGCAAACGCGTGTTCTCGTCTCGTTGCGTATGTTTATTCCTAATAATGTACACATTTTTATCGTCATTGTTGTTAGTTTAATTAGTTATATTGTTATAAAAAAAAATCTAATAAAAATCAGATTTGGGATGAATGCTTTATTATTATTATTGTTATTGTAAACAGTTTTTTTACAATATAAGGGTACAACCAAGAAGTCAATTTTGTTACACCTATGGACAAAAATTAAATACAAAAGGTACAAAAAATAAAAAAAACATAGACAAAAGGAGTAACGTTTTAATTTGCAAAAATTCAAAGGATGTTGCGCTGCTACACAGGTTGGTGTTGTTGTTGGCATGGAAGCTATTTCTAGCATTAACACAAAACCTCCTTCTCCTTGTCTCTTTGTACTTTTCCTAAAATTACACAAGCCAAACAGCTTTGCAGGCACCACCCTGCAAGCTGTTGCGCCCCTGCCTGCACACACCACATATTCGCCCTCTCCCTTTCACAGTCTGCTGCTCCATCAAGCTATGCCTGCATATCCAAAACCAGAAAAATAAGCATAGGACAGTGAAAAAACAAGAGGAGCAGAGTAACAGAATCATGGATTGGGAAAATTGAAAGAGACATTTCAGTTTATAAAAAACAAAACTGGGGTTTCTCCATCTATAAAAGCGAAACCAGCAATCAGAGAAAGAAGCAAGCAGAAAATACAATCAAAGGGGATCAGTGAAAAACACACACAGCCACACAGAGGGGGGGGTACGCATACACACAAAAACTGAGAGAAGTACAAATTGAAAATCCACAGAAAGACACAAGGATTCACAGAAATTTTGAGCAAAAACTGAAACCCTAATAACGAAGCATCCAAAATTCAAAGGCAGAAGTAGTCAGTAGCAGAGTAGCAGCAAGCAGTGGGAAACTTTTCAAAGGCTAGATAAGAGGTTGGTGTCCATATTCTTTCGTTTTTTATTAGGTTTCGCTCATAATATGTTGTAGTTGCTGAACTGATAAACTGAGACTAGTAACGACTCAAACCAAAACAACGTATATGTGTTTAAAAAAAAAAGAAATCAAGTGTAGTCAGTTTTAGTTTTGCTGTCTGTAAAAAGATTTTAAATCAGCATTGTATATATGAGTTAGCAAATCATGAACAAATTAGACTCTTAAACCAGTATTGTATAGAGCATAGCTTATTTGAAATAGATTAGTGACAAAGGTTAAGATTTTATTATCTGTTTTAGAAAAAGAAATTAAGCAGTAGGTTTGGGTAAAAATTAGGGTTTAGAGTCTTTTTGTTTAAAAAGAGTAAACAAATAATCAAAAGCAAAAAAAGGATAAAAAATCAAAAATAGCCGTGAGTTAAATCAAAAAATCAGAATAGGAATAAAGTATATGAAGAGAAGAGCAAAAAATACACAAAAAGAAAACAAGCAAAAGAGATTAGAACTCACCTCTAACACCCACCACCGTAGACGGTGGTCGTCGGCCTGGAAACGTCGTCAACCCACGGTGGCGAACACCACCGTGCGCTCAGGTCCATGGTGAGTCCGCCGTCTGTTGCGTCACAAAACCCCTTCGTTGACACCTTTCTCTGTTTTCTCGCTCTCTCTCACCACCACGCCACCGTCGCGCATCATCCTGTCTCTGGCAAAGCCCCTCCACCGTTGGTGTCCACCTTTTTCCCTTCCCTCCCGTCTTCTCCTCTCTCTCTTGTCTTCTCTCTCCACCGTCCGCCTCCCACTCTCTCTCTCTCTCGCCCACAGATCCGCCGCCTCTCACTCTCTCAGTCGCGCTCACCTGTCCCCCTCACCGTCGCGTTCTCCCTCATCCCCCTCTCTCTCTCTCCGCGAACCCTTCCTCTTCTCTCTCTCAGCGCAAATCTCTCTCCTTTCCTTTTTTCGAATTTTTTTTCTCTCTCTTTCCTCTAATGGTGATGCGGCGCTGAAGATCAAAATTTAGGGTTCAGCAAAAATATTTTGTTTCCACTTATATATGCCTTCTTTTTCTTTTTTGTTTTAAAATTCTGGTTACTATTCGCACACCACCAATTCCATTATACACTCCCCTGAAAAGCCCATGAACCCGTGGACCAGTATAGAAACTGGGCTACTGCTTTTCACACCCAGTTTTAATAATACAACCCTCCTGTAACTTGCACCCCATTTTACTATTGCACTCTCTCTTTTCGTTTTTTTAAATTTCCTTTACAAAAAAACCTATAAAAATAAATAAATAAATATTTCATTTTCAAAAAATGTAAATAGGGGACAAAGTCGACTGTACAGTCGGGTTAGTCTGCTTTTTAGGTCGCTAATGAACCGCTACAGATCATGTCCTAAAATCCCTATTTAAAACAAACAATTTCTAAATCAAAATAAACAAACATTTTCTACCTAGAACTACGTAGCCTTTGATTCTCTACCAAGAGATACGTTGGAGCAGGGTCACGCCCCTGTCAAGCGCAAAAATAAACAATTTCCATTACCTTTCTTTCTTAATTTATTTAAAAACCACAAAATATAAATAGGGGACTAAGTCGACTGTACAGTCGGGTTAGTTTGCTTTTTAGGCCACTAATGAACCGTTATGGATCATGTGTAACGCCCCAAAATAATTTAATTATTTATTTAATTAAGTTATTTAAGGCTTACAATATTTATTTAATTTAATTAAATAATTCAAGGTTTAATTTATTTTATTTTACTTATTAGGAGGTGTTGCCACGAATTGAAGTGATGCTTGGGGGCCCATGACCCTCAAGTGAGCCTATGACCCATTGGTTAGTCATAGGAGTCGACTCACTAGGGGTCTTGGGAGTTAGTTGCAATTCACTCAAGTGGGCAAAAGAAAGAAAAAAGAAACGTAAAAGAGAGAGTGAGAAGAGAAGGAGTTGCGAAGGGAAGAGTGTAACACCCCATTCTACCCGGCTATTTATTATAGAGATCAGAGTTTCAAAATTTCTTTTCGAATGGAATGCTACACATAAGCCTAATTTAACAACGGTCAAATCGGTGTAAGCCTTCGTTACACATTTATAATACGCAACACCATTAAATAATTTAGGGTACACGTGACTTCACCAATAAAATCCACACATTGTAATTTAGATGACTCGCAGCGGAAAATAACACAATCTCCAAAATACGCCGAACAACAGGCTCATCAAAAATCATCAACTCAAAGCATATAAAATTCAACGACAAATGAATAACATTAAAATCCCTAATCCAACCCCCTAGGTGTCACGTATCAGAGCAGACCGACTCGGGAGTGAAAGGAGTAAGCCTTCACTCAGGACTACCTGTGGTAAACAACAACAGAAGGGTGAGTCTCAACTACATAATAAAGATTATAATAAGAAGTATATTACGTCATAGCATCACACTCACACAGTCACACAGTAGCATAGTCCATACAATCACCAACTAGCATGCTTATCATGAGGATGTATGCAATACAGTTATGCATGTGGTACCATTTTCCCAGACCGCAGCCTTATCATCATAATATCAACTCAGACCGCAGCCTTATCATTTCAATTTAGAACTCAGACCGCAGCCTTATTATCATAATTAACAACTCAGACCGCAGCCTTATGTATGCATGAGACTCCATGACAAAACCACAATCATAATTATCAACAACACGGTCCATGTATCCTATATCACATCTTTAATTAATCTTAGTTTTAGCCCCCATGGCCTCATCATCAACCAACTCATTATTTTCTCCTCACAATCACGTCCCTAGGACTAGGATAACACTTAGGGACCAATCTGGCACCATTAGACCCGAAACTCGAACACAAGTCATGGGCGCCCCGCTTGGCGCCCTGGGCGGCCACACTTGGCGCCCCACACAACAACCAAACGCACAAACATAGTAGACCACCTTAAAAATTGAAACCGCTCTAGCCAAAATGTTCAAAATGGGATTTGGTCACGTGAATACAGAATTTGGCTAGGGAAAATATGTTCAGAACTCACAGCTCACCCCTAGGCATCACAAACATAGTCAAACAACGCCCTCTAGGACAATTTCAAAACCGTAAGTGCAAATCTGGAAATTCTTTAGCCAAAGTACTTAAAATATGATTTGGTCAGGTGAATACAAAGTTTGGCTCGGTAAAATATGCTCAGAACATGATGTGTGCACAAGGCACCCCTAAAACAAGCCAAAATGATGCCCAATAGGACAATTTTCAAACCACAAGTGCAAATCTGGAAATTCTTTAGCCAAAGTACTTAAAATATGATTTGGTCAGGTGAATACAAAGTTTGGCTCGGTAAAATATGCTTAGAAACTGAGTTTACCCAAAAACATGATTTATGCGCCTTGCCTAAGCATAGGCAGCAACCTGGCGCCACCCCAGGCGCCACAGGCAACAACACAGGTGCCCTGCCCAGAACACACACACGCCCAGCAACAGAAAACAGCGCCCAGGGCGCCAATTTCCCCCCCCCCCCCCCCCCCAGCACTAGGCGCCCAGGCGCCCCAACACAACCAAAACACCAAAAATTCTTAATCATTTTTCTAAACCAAATCACCATAACATTCACAAATTACATTGTGCTCATACCAACAACATTCAATCTCATATATATATTAGGAACACATCAAGGCACAAAATCAACACATGAAATCCAAACCTTAGCATAGGGAAATCGAATTAACCACAACAATTATCAAATTCAACTAACCTAAACAATTCTAACAATTAACAAGTAGTGTCAAGTGGGATCCTATGGTTTACATACAACCTATTATATTCTCTATTATAGAGTGAGACTCCCCTAACCTTGAATATGCCGGAATTAGAGTTCTTTCCACCGAAGCACCGACAACCACCACAACAACGAATCCTCTCCTTCTTCTTTCCTCTATCACGATCGCGCCCTCTCTCTCTTTCTCTTGGACCATTCGCAAATTGAACAAAAGAGGAAGGGTTAGGGAAAATTCGAAACCTAAGCATTTGATAGAGAAAGGAAATCGAATCATAAAAGGCTAGGAACCCTTACCTAGGATCAAGATGCACAAACCCTAACTCCTTAGCTTGAAGTCGCCTCCTTCCTTCTCTTCTCCTCTCCTTCGACTTTCTTTCTCCTCTTCTCTCCTTCGACTCACTTGCTCACTTTTGGCACAATTGGGGCGCAACCTAGACCCCTAGCGCCTAAGGAGCGCCTAAGCCAACGGGCTTGGGCTTCTTGGGCCGTTACTTGCAATACCGGTATTATTGATACCACTCCCTTTTCTTTTTTAATTAAACATCATCCTATTGTTTTATTATAACTATTCTCTGAAATACCTAAGTAATTTAATTTAATAACTACTTAGTTATTTTGGGGCGTTACAACTCTCCCCCACTTAGAACATTTTCGTCCTCGAAAATTTAGTCAGGCTCACGAAACACTACCAAATCTCTTCCCCATCTCTAACCGTCCTCTCCCATAATCTATCGCATACTTGGCAGCAGACTAAACACCCTTCCACTCACAAACTATAACCATCTAGACGACTAGCACTATCCACCTTGCTGATCATTATTTCCTTGATTACCGGCGGTAAGTGATTGGGCGGCCGTCCCTCCTACTTGTTCAGCCAGGTAACTCCAGAAATAATAACCAGACTCATCACCTCCCAAAACTCACCGACTTACTACGACAATTAACCCTAGACATGGTTATGCTCTAACCAGTTTATACTCGAGATTACATCTAACCCCTTCGACGGCAGCAAGTAAGATTCACCACAGGGTCTCTGTCGAAAATCGACAAGGGACACTGAGGACACAACACACAAAGCAAGACTCGGACCCAACGATATCGTATCAGCCTCTCACAGGCTAGGTACGACTCAAACTGAAAGGTATTATATCAGCCTCTCACAGGCTAGATATAATTTCAGACTCTAGAATTCCATATGACAACACGCACAACCACATATCACAACCACAATCATAGTGCAGTCAAAACATCAAACAAGCACCATTCTCACTTGTCACAGGTTTGGTAGCTCATCACACTGATATCAAAGCATAGTCATACACCACATATTATAAAGAAGATAGTAACAAGGACACACATGGTTTACCTGCACTTCTGGTTATTCGAATCCAAACAATTCTTTATACTCTTAAGTTCGTCAATAGTAATCATTTCTCGTTCAAATAGTAAAGCATCAAAATATCAACATAAGGTTTATTACTAACTCCAGTCCTCTTGCATTCTCTTTTAATGTAGCATACAATATTTCCGAACATAAAATGTTACACTACTTGTTGGCTCTTTTACTCATTCCTCAATGCAGCGACATTATTTTATATTCATAATTCAAGTCTGAGACACGACAAGCACCCCAAAACAATTCAATTTAAACGATCTCTACAAAAAAATAATAATATTTAATCACACATGAAGATCATACCAGCATATCACATAGGGTACTCAATTTACACCATAAACTTGGGAGTTCAATAAAAGCAAACGTGTAAGAACAATATCTACAATAATATCAACATGCATTCATTTCTTAACATGCATCCCATATTTAACTCATTAAACCACACAACACAATTGGCACAGCTGCGAAATAATCTAATAGGAATTCGTGTGTTAAAAATAAGTTTGATGCCAATATTGTATCCAATCATAAAATTTGTTTATTAGGGTTTCACAAACAATCTCATAACTCACTTCATTTTCAACTTACAAAAGGGAAGTAACTAGACTCGATTAGGTTACAAAAAGGCAGAGGAAAACGAAGTCCAAACACTTAACACCTAATGATTCTAACACTTAACACCAAGTAGTTATACTAAGCCTTGTAGAAAGGAAGGTAGGATACTTAACACTACGACATTGATCAATTACACCTTGTCAACTATAATTAAAACACGAGTACAAACGTCATTTTAAATTTTAGGAACTCGGCACTTCAAGTTATTACGAAAACAGCACGTTTTTCAGCATAAGAAAAAAATAGCGCTTCATTTTCATAAAACCGCACCACACTTATTTCATAAAACAACAACTCATTCTATAAAAAAAATAAACCGTAATATAGCAACTCGTTTAGTTGGCAAATAACAATACTTTAAATTGCCAAGACAACAACTAATACATTTTTCGAAAATTGAACACCTTCCAAACCAGCAGGAAATCAAAACCAAGTCCCGTGACATTAGTCACTAATCACCAAAACAATAATGACAATCTTTTAGAGTAAGTGATAATCATCTACATAGTTCAGCATGGAAAAAAAAAATAGTTCAACTCATGGAACAGCAGTCAAGGCATTAAAACAGCTAGAAGGGCCAACCCATGGAGACAACAATTCAAAGCTAAAGGCACATATACGAAAAGGCACAATCACACCATGCACCAAAATACCCGGGATAACAACGACATAACTATAACCCATTTTTAAAATCATTTCACGTAGCTTGTAGAAATAGGAGAAAACAACAGTCGTGGTATTCAAACCAAAAATTTTATCATTTGCGGCAGTCAAGGATGCTAACATCGAAACATAATTGGCACGACCAGTTCACAAGGCACTTAGCGTGAAGCATCATCGTGCAGTCAAAATCATGCTATAGTAAAACTTTATACACTTTCAATGTCCATTTATTAAAATAATTTTCCAATGCCAAAATCAGTATCCAACCATAAAGCTATTTAACAGTCATTCAAAAACAGTTTCAGAAATCCCCTTACTTTTTAAATTCTCATGACGCAATTCAAGAAGTAACGACCAAAAGATTTGTCATAAAACTCAAGCATGCAAGATCACACTTTGAGGAAATCAGGCAGGTTAAAATAGTAGTTCAATGAGGTAGTTCTCAGCTAAAATCGTTATATCAAGTTGCAACTTCCGAAATAATTGAGGACCAAAATGGTAGCACTAGAATGAAAACGTTTTCACTTGTAGGGATTAAAACACCACGGCAGTTATTGGCAATAACTTGATTTGGACAAAACAACATAGGAGAGTAACATGCAACAAGGTAAACTGCCAATAGCATACAGGCACAGCAGACGCACGTAACGAGGCCAGACAAACAGCATAGGATGCAATTACCATTTTAAAACGCATCAAGTTTGTTTACACTCGAGGGGCAACCAAACTCAGGACGGGGAGCATGTAATATTATACCTTACAAATACATGAGCATGCGAATAAATGTCAAATTAACATCTAACAACAAACAGCAATTACTTTGAATATGATGCGGGATACGCCGAGCTCAATACCAACCAAAACTCATGTGAGTACTTAAACAACAGAGCATACCATGTAGAAACACGCAGTAAGGAGGTCAACAATAAGGACTACAATAAACAAACACAATTCACACACCGAAAGCACAATAAGGCACACAGCACTAGTAGGGGCATCTCCCCCACTAGTTCACTTAACAATGGAAACTTTTGGAGTACCTGCAACATAAACCATGGTCAGCTCTGAAAGACAACAGTTGGTCACTATCTGACACAACGACTCGACGACTTGGCCGGACGAACCAACCATTGCTCTGATACCACTAATGTAACACCCCATTCTACCTGGCTATTTATTATAGAGATCAGAGTTTCAAAATTTCTTTTCGAATGGAATGCTACACATAAGCCTAATTTAACAACGGTCAAATCGGTGTAAGCCTTCGTTACACATTTATAATACGCAACACCATTAAATAATTTAGGGTACACGTGACTTCACCAATAAAATCCACACATTGTAATTTAGATGACTCGCAGCGGAAAAATAACACAATCTCCAAAATACGCCGAACAACAGGCTCATCAAAAATCATCAACTCAAAGCATATAAAATTCAACGACAAATGAATAACATTAAAATCCCTAATCCAACCCCCTAGGTGTCACGTATCAGAGCAGACCGACTCGGGAGTGAAAGGAGTAAGCCTTCACTCAGGACTACCTGTGGTAAACAACAACAGAAGGGTGAGTCTCAACTACATAATAAAGATTATAATAAGAAGTATATTACGTCATAGCATCACACTCACACAGTCACACAGTAGCATAGTCCATACAATCACCAACTAGCATGCTTATCATGAGGATGTATGCAATACAGTTATGCATGTGGTACCATTTTCCCAGACCGCAGCCTTATCATCATAATATCAACTCAGACCGCAGCCTTATCATTTCAATTTAGAACTCAGACCGCAGCCTTATTATCATAATTAACAACTCAGACCGCAGCCTTATGTATGCATGAGACTCCATGACAAAACCACAATCATAATTATCAACAACACGGTCCATGTATCCTATATCACATCTTTAATTAATCTTAGTTTTAGCCCCCATGGCCTCATCATCAACCAACTCATTATTTTCTCCTCACAATCACGTCCCTAGGACTAGGATAACACTTAGGGACCAATCTGGCACCATTAGACCCGAAACTCGAACACAAGTCATGGGCGCCCCGCTTGGCGCCCTGGGCGGCCACACTTGGCGCCCCACACAACAACCAAACGCACAAACATAGTAGACCACCTTAAAAATTGAAACCGCTCTAGCCAAAATGTTCAAAATGGGATTTGGTCACGTGAATACAGAATTTGGCTAGGGAAAATATGTTCAGAACTCACAGCTCACCCCTAGGCATCACAAACATAGTCAAACAACGCCCTCTAGGACAATTTCAAAACCGTAAGTGCAAATCTGGAAATTCTTTAGCCAAAGTACTTAAAATATGATTTGGTCAGGTGAATACAAAGTTTGGCTCGGTAAAATATGCTCAGAACATGATGTGTGCACAAGGCACCCCTAAAACAAGCCAAAATGATGCCCAATAGGACAATTTTCAAACCACAAGTGCAAATCTGGAAATTCTTTAGCCAAAGTACTTAAAATATGATTTGGTCAGGTGAATACAAAGTTTGGCTCGGTAAAATATGCTTAGAAACTGAGTTTACCCAAAAACATGATTTATGCGCCTTGCCTAAGCATAGGCAGCAACCTGGCGCCACCCCAGGCGCCACAGGCAACAACACAGGTGCCCTGCCCAGAACACACACACGCCCAGCAACAGAAAACAGCGCCCAGGGCGCCAATTTCCCCCCCCCCCCCCCCCCAGCACTAGGCGCCCAGGCGCCCCAACACAACCAAAACACCAAAAATTCTTAATCATTTTTCTAAACCAAATCACCATAACATTCACAAATTACATTGTGCTCATACCAACAACATTCAATCTCATATATATATTAGGAACACATCAAGGCACAAAATCAACACATGAAATCCAAACCTTAGCATAGGGAAATCGAATTAACCACAACAATTATCAAATTCAACTAACCTAAACAATTCTAACAATTAACAAGTAGTGTCAAGTGGGATCCTATGGTTTACATACAACCTATTATATTCTCTATTATAGAGTGAGACTCCCCTAACCTTGAATATGCCGGAATTAGAGTTCTTTCCACCGAAGCACCGACAACCACCACAACAACGAATCCTCTCCTTCTTCTTTCCTCTATCACGATCGCGCCCTCTCTCTCTTTCTCTTGGACCATTCGCAAATTGAACAAAAGAGGAAGGGTTAGGGAAAATTCGAAACCTAAGCATTTGATAGAGAAAGGAAATCGAATCATAAAAGACTAGGAACCCTTACCTAGGATCAAGATGCACAAACCCTAACTCCTTAGCTTGAAGTCGCCTCCTTCCTTCTCTTCTCCTCTCCTTCGACTTTCTTTCTCCTCTTCTCTCCTTCGACTCACTTGCTCACTTTTGGCACAATTGGGGCGCAACCTAGACCCCTAGCGCCTAAGGAGCGCCTAAGCCAACGGGCTTGGGCTTCTTGGGCCGTTACTTGCAATACCGGTATTATTGATACCACTCCCTTTTCTTTTTTAATTAAACATCATCCTATTGTTTTATTATAACTATTCTCTGAAATACCTAAGTAATTTAATTTAATAACTACTTAGTTATTTTGGGGCGTTACAAAGAGGAGAAGAAGAAGAGAGGGCGAAGCACTCAAGGAAGAGGAGAAGGCTCGTTGGTGACTTGCATTTCCTTGGAGCATTGTCTAGCTAATTTCGACTTCTAAGAGGTTAGGGGGTCCTCTTTTTGTTTTTAATAATTTATGCGAATTGGTGATTGCTTAGGGTTAGGGTTCTAGGTTAGTTCTATGGATGAATTGTGATGTTGATGATTAAATTATAGTATTGTGATGCTTGATGTTGAGTTGCTATGTTGAAAATCGCATGATTGGTATTTGAGTGGTTGCTAATGCGAATTGGACATCATATGTTTGAATATATGACTATTTGATGCTTACTTGGTGAAATTGAGAATCATGGTGACACTTGAATCATATAGATATAATTGGGTGTTTAATGATTTTAAATTGGTGATTGAAAGTGAAAAATTCTGGTTTTGGAAGCTCCTAGGCGCCTTGGGCGCCATATGTGTGTTGCTGGATTTTTGTGTTTTGCGCCATAGTCATGGGCGCCAGGCGCCCAGCAGTGTGCCTGCGCCAGTTTTCCCAAATTCTGTTGCCCTGTGTTGCTGTGCCTGTTGCCCTGTGTTGCTGTGCCTGTTGCCCTGTGTTGTTGTGTTCTGTGTCACTGTGCTGCCAGTTTTGGCGCTAGGTGCTTGTGTCATGGGCGCCAAGGGCCCCAATGTTCTGGTGATGGTTTTGTAAAAATTGTTTTCAGGTTTTCATATTCAGGTAAAATGGCTCCTGCAAAATGATTTTGGGCAACAAAAGAGTTGGATTGCGTGTTTTCACTAGGTGCCTAGTGCATGGGCGCCTAAGATGATGTTCAGTTTTTGACAAAATTTCTATTGGGTTTTCATGTTTTGAGCATTTGGCTCGTGTAAAATCAATTTCGAAAGAAAATGAGTTTTGTTGCATGTTGGCCTAAGGCGCCTAGTGCCTGGGCGCTGTGTTCCCCTGCGCCAGTTCCTGCGCCAGTTCCTGGGCGCCAGCGCCTATGCGCGTGTTGTGTTCCTGGGCGCCAGCGCCAGCGCCTGTGCGCGTGTTGCTGTTCCTGGGCGCCAGCGCCCATGCGCCAAATTTTTGTGTTGCTCCTGGGCGCCCAGCGCCCTGCGCCAAGTTCTGTGTTGCCCCTGGGCGCCCAGCGCCCATGCGCCAGTTTCAGGATGTCTAAGTATTTTTCCTATTTTGTTTTTAATGTAACTTTTGACTCGGTTATCCAAATTTAACGGTTCAAAATGCGTTTCGAAGCTAATTTCAGTGTCTATCCAATTGTTCCAATTTTATGCAAAAATAAATTATTTTACTGGTGTTTTTGGGCTGATGGTGTTCAAGTGTCCAAATGGCTATTTTTATCCATTTTCCCTATGTCCTGTCAATATCCTAAGTTGGTCTATTTGAATTGGTGTTGGTGTGAGTGGTGGGCTGAATTGGTGAATGTGATAAGGTGAGATTGGTGAGTAGAGGCTTCGGCCTAATTTTAATTTGGTGAGCTGATTAATGCACTATGGCGAGATTATAAATTAAAATGGTGAGTTGAAATGAAATGGTGATTTTGTTTAATTGTAGTGTGTTGTGATGCATTTTCATAACACCTCATGAAATCATGTGCATTATTGGTGAGCAGAGGCTTCGGCCTAGTTTTATTTGGTGAGCAGAGGCTACGGCCTATTTGTATTTGGTGACGGATCCGACATGCATGTACCCGTGGAGTTTGGGTTGCATTTCATGCATAATCATACATTGTGTAGTGCTGTTTGGAAATAGAATGTTGATGTGATTGTTTCCGTTGTTGTGAATTGGTGTGCCTGGTTTCCTTTTTCCTATGCAGTGCTTAATTCCCATATGTTATTAATTATGAAAAGAGACTCACCCTACTGCTTTTATGTTGCTTCTTATGTCGGCAACGTGCAGGTAATAACGAGTGAAGGTTTCCCTTATGCCTTCGTCTGGTAGGAAGTGTCACGCTCTGATACGTAGCACCAGGGGGGGTGTCCTATGTTATGTGTTGTTTTCATTAACCGTTAGATTTTTATTGGTGATGTATTGGTTTTTATTGTTAGAACTCATTATTATTCCGCTGCTGGTGGTGATTGAATTTAGTTGATGCGAACTAAACGTTTATTTTGTTTATGGTGCTATGTACCTTGTATTTTGAACCGAACTGTGAAAAGTGAAGTGGTTGATTTTATGATGTAAGTGTAGCACTCGCTTAAATTATTTTCAAAAAAAAAAAAAAAAAGAAACTCTGATTTTATTAAAAAGTAAGGCTATTAGAAAAGGGGTGTTACATTAGTGGTATCAGAGCAGTTCGGTCTGTCCGGCCAAGTCGTCCTGTCATAGTGTCTTATGACAAATAGAATTGTTAGATTAGTTCTAAATTTCTGTTTGTGCTGCAGTGATAGTTTGAAATGGCTGGGAGGAACGACGCTGCTCTTGCTGCTGCTTTGCAGGCTATGGCTCAAGCTGTTGGGAACCAGGAAAATGGTGCTGAAAATGCTGGGACTCGCAGTTTGGCCACGTTCCAGAGGGAGAATCCACCTGTCTTTAAGGGAAAGTATAATCCAGATGGTGCTCTAGCATGGCTGAAAGAGATTGAAAGGATATTTCGGGTCATGGATTGTAATGATGCGCAGAAGGTCAGGTATGGTACCCATACGCTGGCAGAGGAAGCTGATGATTGGTGGATGGAGGTGAGGCAGAGATTGGAAACTGCTAATGAGGAGATAACTTGGGCTGTTTTCCGTAGAGAGTTCTTGCGGAAGTATTTTCCTGAAGATGTGAGAGGTAAGAAAGAAATAGAATTCCTTGAGCTGAAGCAAGGAAGCATGTCAGTGACGGAGTATGTTGCCAAGTTCACTGAATTGGCTAAGTTTTATCCCCATTATGCTGATTCTGAGTTCTCAAAGTGTATTAAGTTTGAGAATGGACTGAGGGCTGATATAAAGAAAGCTGTAGGGTACCAGAAGATTCGGGTATTCGCTGATTTGATCGACAGTTGCAGGATATATGAGGATGATAGTAATGCTCACTCTAAGGTCATGAGAGATCTGAGGGGTAAATTTCAGAATCGGGGTAAGCCATATGAGGTTCAGGCTGGTAAGGGTAAGCAGAGGTATGCAGATAATAAGAAAACAAGTGGGGGAGATGCCCCTGCGAAGGTTGTGTGCTACAGGTGTGGCAAGCCGGGCCATAAGAGTTTTGACTGCTCGGATAATAAATGTTTCAAGTGCGGTAAAGAAGGTCATGTGGCTGCGAAATGTGAGAAAAGGGATGTGGTGTGCTACAACTGTGGGGAAGCAGGTCATATTAGTACTAAGTGTACTAAGCCGAAGAAAGAGAAGTCCCATGGAAAAGTGTTTGCTCTCGCAGGATCAGAGGATACTAATGAGATTAGAGGTACATGTTTTATTAATGGTATTCCTTTGATTGCTATTATAGATACTGGTGCTACGCATTCATTTATTGCTGCTTTGTGTGCTGAGAAATTGGACCTTGTTTTATCTTCTATGATGAGGGAGATGGTTATTGACACTCCAGCTAAGGGTTCAATAACTACCTCTCTTGTGTGTGCTAAGTGCCCTCTGTCAATCTTCGGCAGAGATTTTCTTGTTGATCTTATTTGTTTGCCGTTGGGAGGGTTGGATGTCATTCTTGGTATGGACTGGTTAGTATATAACCATGTGCATATAAATTGTTCCCGAAGATCTGTGAGCTTCTTTCCTCCCGAGGGAGAAGAATCTGTTTTGTTGCCTGCTGGTCATTTGCATAAGGTGATGAAGGAAGGAGTTCATCTGTTTGCTTTGATGGCGTCATTGTCTGCTGAGAATCAGGCAATCATTGAAAGGGTTCAAGTAGTGTGTGAGTTCCCTGAAGTGTTCCCGGATGAAATTCCAAGTGTTCCACCAGAGAGGGAGTTTGAGTTTGCTATTGATCTTATACCTGGTACTAGGCCTGTGTCTATGGCACCGTACCGAATGTCAGCCTCAGAGTTGTCTGAATTGAAAAAGCAATTAGAAGATCTACTTGAGAAGAAATTTGTAAGGCCAAGTGTGTCACCGTGGGGTGCTCCGGTATTGTTAGTGAAAAAGAAGGACGGGAGTATGAGACTTTGTGTCGATTATAGGCAATTGAACAAAGTGACAATAAAGAACAGGTATCCGCTTCCCAGAATTGATGATCTGATGGACCAGTTGGTAGGTGCTAAGGTGTTTAGTAAAATCGATTTGAGGTCGGGTTATCACCAGATCAAGGTAAAAGATGAAGACATTCAGAAAACCGCTTTCAGAACGAGATATGGGCACTATGAGTATTCTGTGATGCCGTTTGGTGTTACCAACGCGCCGGGTGTGTTTATGGAGTACATGAATCGTACTTTCCATAGTTACTTGGATCGGTTTGTGGTTGTGTTTATTGACGACATTCTGGTGTATTCTAAAACAGAAGAGGAGCACGCAGAACATTTGAGGTTAGTGCTAGAAGTGTTGAAAGAAAAGAAATTGTATGCAAAATTGTCTAAGTGTGAGTTCTGGCTGAATGAAGTAGGTTTCCTTGGTCATATTATCTCTGGTAATGGTATAGCTGTGGAGACTATGCCTGTGCGGATTGAAGATAGAGAAGTGAAGACTCTGAGAGGGAAAGAAATTCTTTTGGTGAAAGTGGTTTGGTTAGGAGCTGCTGGTGAGAGCATGACATGGGAGCTGGAGAGTAAGATGCGGGAAGCATATCCGGAGTTGTTTGATTCAGGTAATTTCGAGGACGAAATATTCTAAGTGGGGGAGAGTTGTAACGCCCCAAAATAATTTAATTATTTATTTAATTAAGTTATTTAAGGCTTACAATATTTATTTAATTTAATTAAATAATTCAAGGTTTAATTTATTTTATTTTACTTATTAGGAGGTGTTGCCACGAATTGAAGTGGTGCTTGGGGGCCCATGACCCTCAAGTGAGTCCATGACCCATTGGTTAGTCATAGGAGTCGACTCACTAGGGGTCTTGGGAGTTAGTTGCAATTCACTCAAGTGGGCAAAAGAAAGAAAAAAGAAACGTAAAAGAGAGAGTGAGAAGAGAAGGAGTTGCGAAGGGAAGAGGAGAAGAAGAAGAGAGGGCGAAGCACTCAAGGAAGAGGAGAAGGCTCGTTGGTGACTTGCATTTCCTTGGAGCATTGTCTAGCTAATTTCGACTTCTAAGAGGTTAGGGGGTCCTCTTTTTGTTTTTAATAATTTATGCGAATTGGTGATTGCTTAGGGTTAGGGTTCTAGGTTAGTTCTATGGATGAATTGTGATGTTGATGATTAAATTATAGTATTGTGATGCTTGATGTTGAGTTGCTATGTTGAAAATCGCATGATTGGTATTTGAGTGGTTGCTAATGCGAATTGGACATCATATGTTTGAATATATGACTATTTGATGCTTACTTGGTGAAATTGAGAATCATGGTGACACTTGAATCATATAGATATAATTGGGTGTTTAATGATTTTAAATTGGTGATTGAAAGTGAAAAATTCTGGTTTTGGAAGCTCCTAGGCGCCTTGGGCGCCATATGTGTGTTGCTGGATTTTTGTGTTTTGCGCCATAGTCATGGGCGCCAGGCGCCCAGCAGTGTGCCTGCGCCAGTTTTCCCAAATTCTGTTGCCCTGTGTTGCTGTGCCTGTTGCCCTGTGTTGCTGTGCCTGTTGCCCTGTGTTGTTGTGTTCTGTGTCACTGTGCTGCCAGTTTTGGCGCTAGGTGCTTGTGTCATGGGCGCCAAGGGCCCCAATGTTCTGGTGATGGTTTTGTAAAAATTGTTTTCAGGTTTTCATATTCAGGTAAAATGGCTCCTGCAAAATGATTTTGGGCAACAAAAGAGTTGGATTGCGTGTTTTCACTAGGTGCCTAGTGCATGGGCGCCTAAGATGATGTTCAGTTTTTGACAAAATTTCTATTGGGTTTTCATGTTTTGAGCATTTGGCTCGTGTAAAATCAATTTCGAAAGAAAATGAGTTTTGTTGCATGTTGGCCTAAGGCGCCTAGTGCCTGGGCGCTGTGTTCCCCTGCGCCAGTTCCTGCGCCAGTTCCTGGGCGCCAGCGCCTATGCGCGTGTTGTGTTCCTGGGCGCCAGCGCCAGCGCCTGTGCGCGTGTTGCTGTTCCTGGGCGCCAGCGCCCATGCGCCAAATTTTTGTGTTGCTCCTGGGCGCCCAGCGCCCTGCGCCAAGTTCTGTGTTGCCCCTGGGCGCCCAGCGCCCATGCGCCAGTTTCAGGATGTCTAAGTATTTTTCCTATTTTGTTTTTAATGTAACTTTTGACTCGGTTATCCAATTTTAACGGTTCAAAATGCGTTTCGAAGCTAATTTCAGTGTCTATCCAATTGTTCCAATTTTATGCAAAAATAAATTATTTTACTGGTGTTTTTGGGCTGATGGTGTTCAAGTGTCCAAATGGCTATTTTTATCCATTTTCCCTATGTCGTGTCAATATCCTAAGTTGGTCTATTTGAATTGGTGTTGGTGTGAGTGGTGGGCTGAATTGGTGAATGTGATAAGGTGAGATTGGTGAGCAGAGGCTTCGGCCTAATTTTAATTTGGTGAGCTGATTAATGCACTATGGCGAGATTATAAATTAAAATGGTGAGTTGAAATGAAATGGTGATTTTGTTTAATTGTAGTGTGTTGTGATGCATTTCCATAACACCTCATGAAATCATGTGCATTATTGGTGAGCAGAGGCTTCGGCCTAGTTTTATTTGGTGAGCAGAGGCTACGGCCTATTTGTATTTGGTGACGGATCCGACATGCATGTACCCGTGGAGTTTGGGTTGCATTTCATGCATAATCATACATTGTGTAGTGCTGTTTGGAAATAGAATGTTGATGTGATTGTTTCCGTTGTTGTGAATTTGGGTGCCTGGTTTCCTTTTTCCTATGCAGTGCTTAATTCCCATATGTTATTAACTATGAAAAGAGACTCACCCTACTGCTTTTATGTTGCTTCTTATGTCGGCAACGTGCAGGTAATAACGAGTGAAGGTTTCCCTTATGCCTTCGTCTGGAAGGAAGTGTCACGCTCTGATACGTAGCACCAGGGGGGGTGTCCTATGTTATGTGTTGTTTTCATTAACCGTTAGATTTTTATTGGTGATGTATTGGTTTTTATTGTTAGAACTCATTATTATTCCGCTGCTGGTGGTGATTGAATTTAGTTGATGCGAACTAAACGTTTATTTTGTTTATGGTGCTATGTACCTTGTATTTTGAACCGAACTGTGAAAAGTGAAGTGGTTGATTTTATGATGTAAGTGTAGCACTCGCTTAAATTATTTTCAAAAAAAAAAAAAAAAAGAAACTCTGATTTTATTAAAAAGTAAGGCTATTAGAAAAGGGGTGTTACATCATGTCCTAAAATCCCTATTTAAAATAAATAATTTCTAAAATTAAAAAAATACAAACACATCTCTTTCATTTCAAAAATCAAAAATCTTATTTTCAAAGTAGGGGATTAAGTCGGTCGTACGGTCGGGTTAGTCATCGTTTTAGGATAAGTGAACTGTGGTCCTTCAGAGCCCCAGCGCTCCTTCAGCCCTCAGCGGCCCTTCAGAGCCCCAACGCTCCTTCAGACCCCCAGTGGTCCTTCAACACAGATCACACAGTCCTAAAACCCCTATATTAAAAAATACCAACCAACAAACTTTTTCTAACCAAGAACTACGTGCGATTTGATTCTCTACCAAGAGATACGTAGGACCAGAGGGCGGCCGACCTCTGTCAATTGCACTAATAAAAAACCTTTTTTAGTCTTTCCCTAAAATAATCCCTTTCTTAAATTCAAGTAAAATATCAATTTTCTTCTTTCTTTTTAATTCACAATAAAAGGGTAAAAATAAATGTTTTCAAAATTAACTTTCGCTTCTACAACTAATTAGCAGGTAACCTTCCTTAGGAAGGATGTTGTGGGGTGCTAATACCTTCCCCGCACATAACCGACTCCCGAACCCTAATCTGGTCTCAAGGACCCTTATCCATTCCAAAAGGGATTTTCCAATGTTTGCCCTTAAACTAAACTTTGGTGGCGGCTTCATTTTTGAACCTTCGAGGAATCCTCCTCCGGATTTTTCGGTCGCTACACGGTTCATTAGTGACCTAAAAAGCAGACTAACCCGACTGTACAGTCGACTCAGTCCCCTATTTTGAAAATAAGATTTTTATTTTTGGAGGAAAATGATTATTTTGTTTTTCTGTTTTGAATATGAACGAAAAGTTGACAACGAAAAAAAAATGAAGAGCGCAACTAGTGAAAAATAATTATCATTAATATTTAAAAATAAACTAATTAAAAGAAAAATAAAATAAAAAAGGGAGAATGTGTTCAGTGTTCTTGTTGAATCACTGTGGTGTGTTTTTCACCGTGGACAGGGCCTCCTTTTATAGGTGAAGGGTTAGGTGAAGAGACTTGCTGGACAAGTTAACTTGCTGGGCAAGTCGACTTGCTGGGCAAGCAGCTTGTTGGGCTGAAGGTTAATGCTACCGACACCCCATTTTTATTATTTTCTTTCTTCTATATTTTTTTTATTTTTATGTAATTTTATTTTTGTTTTGGTGATAATGTAAATAAAAGATTGATTTTTTAAATTAGAGAAAATGTTATTTTTTTTGGTTAAGAAGAAAATGTTATTTTAAAAAGACAAATCTAAAAAAAGGACAAGCTGGGCCAAGGCCCAAACGAGAAAATCTAACATAGGCCCAATAGAGTAAGTTGCTAAAATCAGGCCCAATTAAAACAAAATCCGTCGATAAGCCCAATTACGAAAGCACACACCCAATTAGATGAAACGGTATCTATGTCCAATCAAACAAAATACTAAGTGTTGGTCCAAATGAGACAACATCGAATGAGCCCGAAAACTTTTCTCGTAGTGATGTCACCTGGGACTTATGACACGTGAACTAAATTAAAATGCTTACGAAAAAAAGTGATCGGACAAAATTGGGGTATGACTGCTGCCCCTCTTTATTTATATTTTACTAGAAAAGGTGAATGGTTTTCAGATTTTCGTAGTAGAAATACAAATAAAGATAGAATATACGCTAATTTTGTCCGCTTAGGGGGAAGATGAGTTAGGGAAATGAGGGACGATTAACACTTGGCGTGTTAACCGAGAACAAAAAGAATGGTCACTGGGGATCTGGGGGAGCACTGGGGCTCTGAAAGAGCATTTGGGCTCTAAGGGAGAACTGAGGCTCCAAGGGGTTGCCTAAACCCTGAAGGACCATTTGGGGTTCGAAGGTGCACTGGGGCTTTGAAGGACCACTGGGGGTCCAAAAGAGCACAAACTAGCAATGGTACTAGTAAGATGGTCTGCTTGGGGGTGGCCTTTTTCGAGCGGCCGCGGGGGCAAGATCAGGTCGTTGACCTGATTTGCTCACCTCGAAGGACGTCCACCATGTCTTAGGCTGACACAGCTAGTCTGAAGGACCTAGGGTCGGATGATCTGTCGCGCTCAGTGTCGACATAGTGATCTTGAAGGTAGAGTTCGAAGTCGTTGCTTTGACATATTGGTTCGAACTGAACTGAAGGACCTGGGGTCGGATGATCCGTTGGTTGCTCGATAACGCGACGTGCGATCTGGAATGAATGACCATTGAAGGTCTGAAGGAGCGCTTGGGCTCCAAGGGACCACTGGGGGTCTAGGAGTCTAGATTGTGATATGAGACCAGTGCTTGGAGCACTGACTTTGAGGGAACAAACTATTGGGTTTGACAGATGGCGTACTTGCCTAAAACATACCTAATGAATGCATTTACATGAGAAGGGAAAAGCTATCTATATTTGGCATGTTTAAAAATGCGATGAATGAGGCATGTGTGCAATATAGGTATGTGAAATGGTAGGTGTCCGATGGGATGAATGAAACGTGGCAGATGATGTGGGTTGAAGTTGGTGGAACATGGAGGCTGACCAACAAAGTATGTGAATGCAGATAAGATATAAATGTGATTGTATTGCTTAGATGCAGGTGCTATGGTAGATGCATGATGGCATGATGGAATAACTTATGCTATGATTTATTGATGATGCAGAGAGATTTTTTTGTAATGATGAGAAATGAGACTTTTGATGCGAGAAGCAGAGAAGTAATCATTCCTTGGAAAAAGGTTTGAACTCAGACGTGGCAACCTCAAGGTTGTCATTCACATACACTGATGCACAAAAGTATTTGATTGCAATTGCAAGCTCGTTCACATTGTTCTTCCATTTGATTATGATGTCTCATGACGATTGAATTTTAGGTCCACAAAGTTAACTGAGTGAGTTTCCAACTTCATATTAGTAACTTGTGTTCTCTCTCTTTGAAGCATTGTGTTAGTGAACATGTAGAGTAGTGCAAATACAGATGAATGAGTCAGTTGACTCGGGGTATGGACAGATATGACACGTGAGGGGATGAATGGTAGGTTTTTGCCAAAGTCATGAAAGGTAGGTTCTCCCCAACTCTAGAAATGCGGGACTGCCCTAATTCATAGTTGATGACGGTGAATGCATAACTTGCCCCTGTCTAGTGGTGACAACAACTAGGGGTGTAGAGGAAATTATGAATTGGTAATGCCGTGACTTTGGAATGAGAGGTGGAAGGCAAAAGATTTTGTCTCGACCCATGGCGTTTGGTGTTGCCCCAACTATGACAAGGACAAGGTTGCCCTGACTAGAGTTTGCGAAAAGCTGTATTTAGGATGGTGGGTTGAGAAATTGCCCCGGTATGGTTTTATGAATGTGAATATGACAAGGGGATGAGATGGGTGTAAGACGGATTTCCCTGATTTTAGGTAGAGTGAATGGCGACGGGATTGCTCCACTTTGGAATGGTATTTCAAATAGTTGCTTTTAGTGGGGTTGTGAAAGGTGACTGAGTTAGGGTTGTGGGTTTTTGGAATTGGTCGTATGGCTATATGGATAGGATGTGGTATATGAATGGGATGGACGCTGGAAAATTTCCCCAAGTTCGAGAAGCATGAAAGGTGAAGGGACTGCACCACTTTGGGGTCTAGGTGATGGTCCTAATATAAACTTTTGGTTCTTTTAAGGTGACTCTTATAGACGATGATAGTCCTTATTTTTGGATATGATGAAAATTTCACATGGTGATCACCAAACATTGTCTTGATATCAGTGCAACTTGAATAATCTTGGAGCACAAGCCTTTTTTTCTTTCTCTTTTTTTTTGCTTTTTTTTAGCTTTATTTTTTGGTCATATTTTTTTTTGAGCAAACATATTGTAAATAAATAAACTCAATTGTCCTAAAATTAAAACTTTAAGAAAACGAAAGCAATCAGTCATCGATCAGAATGGACTTGTTTAGGGTTGTAACGTGACCAATGGTTGTGGGTTTGTGATAGAAATGATAATTGGGCCCAAAGAAATGTTTGGGGGTTTAGACAATGATCTTTTATGAAAGAAAAGATAAGTAGGCCCAAAGAAGTGTTTGAGGCCAATGGTTTTAAGGTTTTATGAAAGAAAAGGATAATTAGGCCAAAAAGTGTTTGAAGGTTTTCTTTAGACAAAGATCTCTTATATGCTGCATAGTATGATTTATTAGCTCACAATTTTTACTGCTTTTGTTTTTTTTTTCTATTCAGGATTTTTCAATCCTCTTTTATGGATTTCACTTTCTTTTTTTTGTGATTTTTCTTTCTCTTTTTTTTTTGAGCTGAGTGAGCTGATAAAAGTGATACACCATTTTTTATATTGAACTGATCCTTGTCTAGGGTGATTGAAAGATTTTTTGATTTTTTTGGCTCAAAGTGGGTAGCAAAGGGTATATTTTTTTTTAGGATATGGAGAGATGGTCAAACTTCATTTCAAATCATGACTGCTTATTTTCTCAAAGACTAACTCAAGGACAAAAAATTATTTATTTTTATATATCTGCTCTTTTTCTTTATTTCTTTTTATATGCCCTAATTTTTGTTTAGGCTGCTCTCGCGAGTTTTCAACCTAACAGGCTTTTTTGATTATTTTTTTAAAGGACTTGCACCAAGGGAATACAAGGTTGACAAGATATTTAGTGATCACAAATTTGCCCCAGTTTGGAGGATCCAAGTAGGCCATCACTACGTAGTCTCGTTCTAACTTAGGTTATTCTCCAGGGAATACGATGTAACTCATGATATAATAGAGAGAATCTGTAATGAGCATAATAATATGAATCATATAAAAGATATCAATAGGGTAGAAGTTACACGGATTGATGTTCCTTTGCATGAATTCTGATTGGTGCAGAAGCACTGATTCCTTCGTCTATCTATGAAGAAGTGGAGGAAGAGGGTGTCAATTCCTTCCTCACCTTCTTACAACTAACTACTAAATAAAATGCAAGAAATAAACTACTTAAAACTGTATGAAAGCTATATAAATTTGAATGAAGAAAGGGATTGTTCTTCAAGTGCGAAGTGGATCCTATTTATAGCCTTTGAGGTTTCCTTTGCATGAGGGTTTGCGTAGTAACTAAGTCAGCAATGTGGTGCCTAACCATGGTTACTTTCCTGCTCTGAATTTGAGAAGATAAAGTCCAGCACTCTTCTTTAAAGGAGGTCCAATGGTGGAGATCCATGTGTCTTTAGGTGTATAGCCCCTTATGATGATGTTTCATGGTGGACGCTGATAGGCCGCAACTGCACGGTCTTATCGCGTAATAAAAGAGTTATCGATCCACAGGGAGAGCCTAGGTGATTACCAATTTAATTTTCCAAAGTTGATTAGCTAGAAGGAATGGTTTTTAGGAGTTGTAAAATTTAGAAATAAAAACAAACAATCTCAGGTTTATAGTTTTATCACAACAATGAGGAACCAAAATAATTTCTTTAAACTATTCAACAAATTATAAGAGTAATATATTTCAAAGACAAGGCAGCGAATATAACTAATGTCTCCTTTCGAAGTACAAGAGCGTGTTTTGAACTAACAATCAAGCCTATTCTCATGGTTGATTGTCACCAAAACCCATTAAGCATAACACCTTTATAATGTCTCAAGAGTTTCAAAACTATCCTCATGTGTTGATTCCCTTGTCTAATTTCATAGATCCAACATCAATACTTCACCTTTCGGTTCTTCGTTTGATGTTTAGAATAAGATTTGAAGGACAATAAAATTAGATTGAAATATAAAACAATTTGGAGTGGAGAATAGTCTTGGGAATTATTAGGGACCTATCATTGGATTACTCCCAATAACCCAAGACTTTGTATCTACTCACCCATATTAAATATGAGAGAAGAAGAAGAAGAAGAAAAGACATGAATTTAAATAGCGAGAAATAAAAGAAAGCGGTAAAAAAGATAAATTGCGGAATTGTAAATGACAAGAAAATAAAAGTGCAAGAAAGTAAATAGCAAGGAAAGTAAATGACTTGGAAAATAAAAGGGCAAGAAAGTAAATAGCAAGGAAAATAAATGACTTGGAAAATAAAAGGGCAAGAAAGTAAATAGCAAGGAAAGTAAATGACTTGGAAAATAAAAGGGCGAGAAAGTAAATAGCGAGAAAATAAAAGAGCGAGAAAGTAAAAGAGCGAGAAAGTAAAAGAGCGAGAATTTAAAAGAGCAAGAATCATAAAAAGCATGAAGAGTAAATTGAAGTCATGAATCTTAGAGGAAACCTTGTCATTGATTTTCTAACAAAATTCAAGCTTAGTTACAAGTGAGGATCAAGGTCCTATTTATAGGAAAATATGAGGGCCAAGGCACTTGAGTGGAGGGGCAAAATGGTCCAAAAAAAAGTGGCAAATCAAGTTGGCAAAGATAGCCATCAGCAAGTGGGTGCAGCCAAAATTGACTTGTCTGGCGCCAGGGTCGTGCGCCCATGTGCCTGGGTCGTGCGCCCTGGCCAGTGAATTTTGGCTGCTCTGCGCCAGTTTTGCACCAGGGTCGTGCGCATATGGAGCCTGGGTCGTGCGCCTTGTGCTGGCAACAGCTGTTCTGCGTTGCTGGCAAGCATGGGTCGTGCGCCTATGTGCCAGGGTCGTGCGCCCTGGCCAGTCAATTTTTGCTGCTCTGCGCCAGTTTTGCACCAGGGTCGTGTGCCTATGTGCCAGGGTCGTGCGCAGGCTCTGCGCCAGTTTTTGCTGCTTGGCGCCCTGTGCTGCGCCAGTTTTGCTGCTTGGCGCCCTGTTGAGTGCCAAGCGGTCTTAAAAATTGTTCCTCCTCAAATATTTTCTTTGTTTCTTCATTTTTCCTCATATTTTCTCTTTTGCTTCAAAATAACACCTGAAAATAAAAAAGAAAACATTTGTAGTAAAATAGCTCAAAAATATAATTAAAATACCAAATAAACTTAAAAAAAATAACTATTAAAAAGACTCTAAAAATAGACTTATCAAACTCCACTATGCTTGAACCTTTGCTTGTCCTCAAGCAAAAACAGTGTAAATGTTTAGGCCAATTCTGAAGGGAATTTATTTTCATATCGAAACCTTAAGTGAACTGTGGGGCAATTCTAACACTTTGGTTTGAAAACTACTATCCGGGGTTCTTGTGGAATTGGGAGACAGTTTTAAAGTATCAATACTCTAGAGAGGATATCAATGTCATCATAGAACCGGTTCCCCAGCATTCTTAAGCTTGGGTCCTTCATTCACTAAGACCGGGTCTCAAAGGAGGGTCTTTATATGTTGGGCATTCAAGCATTTTTTTTCTTTTTGATTTCATATGCTAACCATTCATTTTGACATTTAAAATGCACCAATTTTTGCATTTTGAATTGGTTTTGCATTTTTATTTTTTTATTATTATTTTATTTTTTATTTTTTTTTGAATACCCCAACTCAGACGTTTTTCTCCAGTAACCGCGCATCCAGTGAATGTCACCAAGAGAACCAGGTTAGTAGTTTCTTTTCAGTCCTTCTAATTGTATTAATAACTGGAAAAAAAGTCTCAATAGTGGGTGTGTGAAAAAGCCCTAGAAGTAGAAATCGAATCATGATACAATTTTGTTGTTCCCAACCAGTCCACCTAGATGATTGCTAATGAAAATTTGAAAAAAAATTTGTCCAGAAAAGGCTTATCTAAAACATGCTTAGGGTTCACAAAGTTTCATGATAGAGGGAGCAAATACAACTCAAAGTACAAAAAGATAAAAACTCAGCAAAGCAATAAAGACATACCCAAGAAAAGCAATAAAATACCCCCCCCCATGCTTGGACCAAACATTGTCCTCAATGTAAATCAGAATAGAATATATGAGAGGGGTAAGAAAGCTCACATTGATTGGCATTTTGTAGCTTTTCTGCTTTTTCCAGGAAAACAAAACATAGGTAAACCAGTGGGTTGCCTCCCACGCAGCGCTCGTTTATGGTCATTAGCTTGACCTTTGCCCTTTGGAAAGTTATTCCTGGGTCCCATTGCTTGAAGCATAAAGACCAAGTGACACATGAAGAATGAAAACATATTCCTGGATCCCATGGCTTGTAAAATGGAAGTTGTAAAAGCAATAAGATCTTATTTTCAATTCCCCCCAGATCAAATGTTATTTTCACAAAGGAAGGTGAAAAATAAGATAAAGGAGATGCTTCGTATGGTGGTGGGGGGATGTTTGGTTCTTCTCTTTCTTTTTCTGGTTCTTTCTTTTTTTCTTTTTCTGGTTCTTTCTCGTTTTCTTTCTCTTCTTGCTCACATGGTAAATTATGTTTTTCACTCACAATTTTTCCTTGGTTTGCTCTTGGTTCCTCTAATTGTTTTCCGCTTCTAAGGGTGACGACATATATTTGGCCATTTAGATTTTGTTCAGGCTGTCCGGGAAATACCCCCGAAGATTTAGAGGATGAAGCCACCTGTGTTGCCACTTGAGTTATTTGATTTTCAAGCATCTCACTATGAGCGGCAATAGAGTCGATTTTTGATTCTAATTTGATAAGTGTGTCATCAAATAACCAGTTTGATTTTTGAATTCTTCATTTTGTTTTGTTTGAGATGACACAAATTTTTCCATCAAAAATTCCAAGTTCGACTTTTGCGGGTTGTTTTGTGGGTTGTTAAAAACGCTTTGATTTTGAAAGACAGGAGGTGGTCTAGGTGCTGGATTGGGTGGAGGATTTTTATAAGAAAAATTTGGATGATTTCTCCACCCAGAATTATAAGTATTTGAAAACGGATCTTCTTTTTGAGCATAGTTAATATGCTCATTTCCAGTACTAGATGCCTCAAGCTGGCATTCAGCTCCAATATGACCAACAACCCCACATAATTCACATGCTGGAGTAGTAGGAGAAAAAGTTTTTGAGACAGCACTTACATTTAATTTTTCAAATTTTTGAAAAAGTGCGTCCACTTTTGAGGCAATATGATCAACAGCAGATATTTCATATTTACCTGGCTCTTTTGATGATGCTGGTTTATCTGCTATGGCTCGCTCACTTGCCCATTGACAATGGTTTTGAGCCATATCTTCAATGAGTGCATAAGCTTCAGTAAAAATTTTGTTCATCAAAGCTCCACCTGCAGCTGCATCAACAGTCATTCTAGTTGCATATTGTAATCCATTATAAAATGTGTGAACAACGAGCCATTTCTCTAGTCCATGATGGGGGCATAGCCTTAACATTTCTTTGAAACGTTCCCAAGCATCATAAAGAGATTCCCCGTCGTTTTGAGAAAATCGAGTAATTTGACTTCTCATTTGAGCTGTTTTACTTGGGGGAAAGAACCTAGTAAGAAAGGCTTGTTTTAATTGGCCCCAGCTGGTAATGGATTCCGAAGGCAAAGAATGTAGCCATGCTTTTGCTCTATCCCTTAATGAAAAAGGGAAGAGCTTTAGTCTTATGGCACCTTGAGGTACCCCGTTTAATTTGAGAGTTCCACATTATTCCAAAAAAATTGAAATATGAAGATTTGGGTCCTCCGTGGGAAAACCAGAAAATTGGTTTTGTTGAATCATTGAAAGCAGAGATGATTTGAGTTCAAAATTATTTGCTTCCACATTTGGATGTACAATGACAGCCGATGGTTCCGCTGAAGGTGTTGCGTACTCTTTGAGAGCACGATTTTATTAGCCGTCATTTGGTTATCGGGAATTTCTCTCCTCCTTCTATGTAAGAACCTTTCGATTTCGGGAATTTGTTGAACAGTTTCACCGAAACTTCAGGTTCTTCGCATTCGAGGGACAAGAGAAGTAAAAGTAAAAATAAAGAAAATAAAACTTCAGTCTAACCGGTTTCGAAAAACTTAATTAATATCACTGCCTCCCCGGCAACGGCGCCAAAAACTTGATAGGCCGCAAGTGCACGGTCTTATCGCGTAATAAAAGAGTTATCGATCCACAATGAGAGCCTAGGTGATTACCAATTTAATTTTCCAAAGTTGATTAGATAGAAGGAATGGTTTTTAGGAGTTGTAAAATTTAGAAATAAAAACAAACAATCTCAGGTTTATAGTTTTATCACAACAATGAGGAACCAAAATAATTTCTTTAGACTATTCAACAAATTATAAGAGTAATATATTTCAAAGACAAGGCAGCGAATATAACTAATGTCTCCTTTCGAAGTACAAGAGCGTGTTTTGAACTAACAATCAAGCCTATTCTCATGGTTGATTGTCACCAAAACCCATTAAGCATAACACCTTTATAATGTCTCAAGAGTTTCAAAACTATTCTCATGTGTTGATTCCCTTGTCTAATTTCATAGATCCAACATCACCTTGATGTTTAGAATAAGATTTGAAGGACAATAAAATTAGATTGAAATATAAAACAATTTGGAGTGGAGAATAGTCTTGGGAATTATTAGGGACCTATCATTGGATTACTCCCAATAACCCAAGACTTTGTATCTACTCACTCATATTAAATATGAGAGAAGAAGAAGAAGAAGAAGAAGAAGAAGAAAAGACATGAATTTAAATAGCGAGAAATAAAAGAAAGCGGTAAAAAACATAAATAGCGGAATTGTAAATGACAAGAAAGTAAAAGTGCAAGAAAGTAAATAGCAAGGAAAGTAAATGACTTGGAAAATAAAAGGGCAAGAAAGTAAATAGCAAGGAAAGTAAATGACTTGGAAAATAAAAGGGCAAGAAAGTAAATAGCAAGGAAAGTAAATGACTTGGAAAATAAAAGGGGGAGAAAGTAAATAGCGAGAAAATAAAAGAGCGAGAAAGTAAAAGAGCGAGAATTTAAAAGAGCAAGAATCATAAAAAGCATGAAGAGTAAATTGAAGTCATGAATCTTAGAGGAAACCTTGTCATTGATTTTCTAACAAAATTCAAGCTTAGTTACAAGTGAGGATCAATGTCCTATTTATAGGAAAATATGAGGGCCAAGGCACTTGAGTGGAGGGGCAAAATGGTCCAAAAAAAGTGGCAAATCAAGTTGGCAAAGATAGCCATCAGCAAGTGGGTGCAGCCAAAATTGACTTGTCTGGCGCCAGGGTCGTGCGCCCATGTGCCTGGGTCGTGCGCCCTGGCCAGTCAATTTTGGCTGCTCTGCGCCAGTTTTGCACCAGGGTCGTGCGCCTATGGAGCCTGGGTCGTGCGCCTTGTGCTGGCAACAGCTGTTCTGCGTTGCTGGCAAGCATGGGTCGTGCGCCTATGTGCCAGGGTCGTGCGCCCTGGCCAGTCAATTTTTGCTGCTCTGCGCCAGTTTTGCACCAGGGTCGTGCGCCTATGTGCCAGGGTCGTGCGCAGGCTATGCGCCAGTTTTTGCTGCTTGGCGTCCTGTTGAGTGCCAAGCGGTCTTAAAAATTGTTCCTCCTCAAATATTTTCTTTGTTTCTTCATTTTTCCTCATATTTTCTATTTTGCTTCAAAATAACACCTGAAAATAAAAAAGTAAACATTTGTAGTAAAATAGCTCAAAAATATAATTAAAATACCAAATAAACTTAAGAAAAATAACTATTAAAAAGACTCTAAAAATAGACTTATCAGACGCCTCCATATGCATGTGGGCATGTGTCTCCATGTGCCCAATGACTAAGCATGATGTCACAAAACTGCTGGTGTCATGGTATGAATTGAGGTGCTTCCAAGGTGGGGGGTTATAAGCTCACAGCTAGATGGTGCAGAAGCACTAAGATGCAGAAGCACTAAGATGCAGAAGCACTAAGTGCAAAAACACTTTATCTTGGATGTGCCTTTAGTGTGGAAGCAATGCTGTTTTCCTGGTGCAGAAGCATGAACTGCAGCTGCACTGAGTAAACATATCAAACATACCAATATATATACAAAATGCTTAAATCATTGTGCAATCTTCTATAAAACTTATAATGTTGTTTATTTGACTAAAACTACTATATTTAATACATATTATACTTGGTTTCAGGCAATTAGTTATGGTTAGATGTATGAATAACTCTATATAAAATAGAGTTATCACACCCCCAAACTTAAATCATTGATTGTCCTCAAGTAATGACAAAACAAAACTAAGATTTTCATATATTTTAAGAAGATCAGATCAGCTCATCTCTTTTCAAAAATTGCTTTCTCATTGTATGAACCTCAATTTTCAGAAATTTTTGCTTTGTGTGTCATTGATTTCCCAGACATCCAAGGTTTATCAAAACTCATTTATGTGTGTGTGTGCGTTCCACTGAGATCCAATCAGTTCCCAAAACTAGGTGAGAAGTTTCTCTTTTGCTTTTGAAAATTTTTAGATCACGTTTGGTCAAAAAACAAAGATGGTTCAAAATATAGATTAGACTAACAATATCTTCAAGACTTGGGGGGTCTTTAAGCACAACTAAGGGCTTGTTTGAGCATTTCAAAACTGATGAGTCATTTGCACTTTTCTTTATTTTTGGTGGTTCTTTGGTTTTGGTGTAGAAGCACCAGGTGCAGAATCACTAGATGCAGAAGCACTAGGTGCAGAAGATCTAGGTGCAGAAGCACTGCTTTTCTGTTTCTTTGGTGCAGAAGCACCTTGGTAACACTTTTTCAAGATTGATAGCATATATTGCCCTCCTCACTGACCTCCTTATGCATACTTTTTTCTTTGGTTTTTTGTTTTTCTTTTCTTTTTTTTTCTCAAACCAAATGCATTTATTTGGAACAGGTTCAGTTTGATGATTTGGGGAAAAATATGGCTAGCTTGTAATATTTTGGTTCTTTTGTAGTGTTTTTGGGTAACCTTTTGTGCTGACTTTTCTAAGTTTTTCATACTGAGCCTTAGTATTCATGAAAAACTCCCCCAAACTTATTTTTTTATGCTCTTCTATATTTTTAGAAAAAATTTGTTTTTGACCTTGGTTTTCTAAAGTTTCCTTTTGCATTAGATAGTTTTCAAATAGAAAAGTTCTTTTTAGAAACTCAGTTTTGATGTGTCAAAGTGGTGATAAAAATTGGTTATTTGGGGAAAACAAGACTTTTTTTTCTTTTTCTTTCTTTCATCATTAAAAATTAGTTCAAAGAATGAGTTTTTGGTTAAGATTTTGCACAAAAGAATTTGAAGCTGATCATGCTTCAAAAACTATTTAAATCCTAAAAAATAACTTGATGTATTTCAAACTAAAGCTTTGTGCTACTTATGTTTTTGTAAATTAGTTTTCTAAATTTTTCAAAGAAGCTTTGTTTGAATGCATCAAACTTTTGAAAATATGCACATATAGATAAACAACATAGCATACAAACATACATATTTAATTAAAACATACTAGCACATGCATAGTATTTTAAGAGATGTTTTTCACCCCCCAACTTAAAGCTGAGCAGTGTCCTCACTGCTCTTAAGTTGAGACCAAAACAGAAATTGTTTGTACCAAAATGGGGAGTGGGGTTAATACATGTGGGACATCAAAATATATTAGCAGTTTAGATATATAACAACATTAAAAGGCTTTAATCTTTTTTGGCACCACTCCTGATCCTTGAACTAGTTCTGGCTGGAATGTGCTTCACCTTCTGCTTTTTCTTCTTTGCTTCCTCAGGTTTTGGTGCAGAAGCACTAGGTGCAGCTGCACCAACTTCCTCAGCTACAGGTTCTGGTTTCTTTATGTTCTTCAGGCTCTTCCTCTACAGGCTTATCAGTTGCCTCCTCTGGTTCCTTAGGTGCTTGCACAGTGGCCTGCTCTTGTTCCACAATTGATTCCATCACAGCCTTTGAACTTTCAGCTTTCTTCTTGAAAAACTTCTGGGTGTTGCCCAGTTCTTCCTTCTTCTTCTTTGCTAGCTCTTCCAGCACCAGCTTGACAGTGTCTTCTTTGTTTTTGGGTATGACTGTCACAACTGGAACACCTTCAGGTGCTTCTGCACTAGGTGCAGAAGCATCAGCTGCTGGGTGAACTTCATCATCAGAGGTTGATTTTTCTTCTTCTTCATTGATTTCCTCCTCTTCAATTACCTGCAAAGTTTGTTTCTCAAGAGAAATGTTAGTTGCATTAGTTTCAGTGGCCTGAGGTGGGGTTTTTTCTTTGATTGGTGATGGTGGTTTTTCAGCTTGTTTTTCTTGGGTGATGGGTGGTGGTGGGGATGTTTGTGGGATGGGTAATTTAGGTGATGGAGGGGTGGGTGTTTTTCCAGTAGAGGGTGATGTTGTGGTATCTTGGGGGTTAGCTTGTGGAGTAGCTTGGGTAAATTCTGGTTGTGACCAGTTTTCAAATTTTTCCACTGCTTCCTCCATAGATATGTTTTGTTCCCGGCCCACTCTTCTCACTGCTTTCAGTGGTTTCTTCATCCTCTTCATCTTCATTTTTCTCCATCTGCCTCACCATTCTTTCTATTGTTTCATCCTCCTTAGTTTCTTGCTGATAACTCTATTTTATATAGGTTATTTATGCTCTTAATACTTAAGTCAAGCTCACTTCATTCAAGGTTTTGCTCACGCCTCAACTTCGTCCTTCGTATGCTACTTGGGATCATTGGAGTGTATCTTTTGCAACCACTCTTCTCTTGTCTTCTTACGGTAATACACACTCTCTAGTTGTATTATGTTGATGGAGCTTGTGATGAGCTAACATTGTTGTAGTTGGATTGTTCTTGGTGTGTAATGAACCTTGAGTAACTTTTGTATAATATTATGATGTTTGTGTTTTATTCCTTGTGTCATAATGCTTTCAATCTTGGTTTGGGAATGATCAACTAAAACAAGGTAACTTTGTGGGTACAGACATGGTTCACAAAGAGAACTCAAGGAATGATATGAATGAAAACACTTTAAAGACATTTAAAGGAAGCACTACTTAACTCTAGACATAGGAGAGTAATAGTTCATAAGGCAAATGTTGTAAGAGCTTAATATACAGGGGTAAAACTTATTTAGAGCCTAGACATAGGAGTCTTGTAACATAACCCTGACGATAGTGACTGAAAGGCACGCCACCAAGGCGCTACAGCGTCTACGGATTCTTAAGCGATACAGTGCTTAACGCTACAGCGTCTAAATATTATTTAAACATTACTCTTGGGAATTTACACAACTACTGAGCTATCCAACTCACCTTTAAATACTTTAAATTAATACTGTTTTATCACAACTTATCATGTTTACAACTCCTTACTTTTATTTGTTACTCAACTCTTTTCACTAAGCTTCTAATCACTTAATCTTCTTAGATTAATTCCAATTCCTGTGGGAACAAACTTTACATATCATTATATTACTTGTTGCGATTGTGTATACTTGCACATCTACTTTTCGCACAACAAGTTTTTTGGCGCCGTTGCCGGGGATTGCATTTAATTTTCATTGTTTAAGTTTTTAGTAAGCTTAGTGCCTATTTTACATTGGTGTGTTGTTTCTTGTTGCTGCAGCAGTAAGCGCTACAGCGTATGCCCAGGTCTCAACCACCAGAATTTGAACCATACTCAGAACCAGAGAGAAGGTTCAGGAAACTAAGACATCTTCAAAGACTCAGACCCACCATGTCAGAACATAGTCAGAGGACCACTTCTGGTAGAGCTACCACTCCACGTGGAAGATCTAATTCTGGAAGAGGAGGGACTGAACCAGGTGGAAGGGGCAGAGGTAGACATCATCAGCCACCCACTCCCACCATACATCATCAAGAGGACTGGTACAGACATCAATTCATAAATGAAGGACCTGCTCAAATGGTAAATGACAGAGATAGACCAATGAGGGACTATGTTGTGTTTGATCCACAAACAATGGAGACAAGCATAACAAGACCTACTCTCCATACAGCTCAGTTTGAATTCAAACCTATGATGTTCCAAATGTTGCAAACAGTGGGAGAGTTTGGTGGTGCTCCTCAAGAGGACCCATATTTACATTTGAAGCAATTTTTGGAAGTCTGCAGTAACTTCATCATTCCAGGGGTAAGTGATGATGCATTCAGATTAAAACTTTTTCCTTATTCCTTGAAAGATAGAGCAAAGGCCTGGTTAACTTCTCTAGATCCTAACTCTATCCATACTTGGAATGAAATGCCTGAAAAATTCTTAGCAAAATAGTTTTCTCCAAGTAAGAATGCAAGAATGAGGAATGAGGTTACTGCATTCAGACAAAAAGATGCTGAAACACTGTTTGAAGCATGGGAGAGATGGAGGGAGTTGTTAAGAAAGTGCCCTCATCATGGTATATGATAAACTCCAATTTAGTTCATTTTTAGATATATTTTTGATTCATTTTTAGAGCAATTATTATCTATTATATAAATCATTTACTTAATTTGCTCTTTATTTTGCAGAAAGAAAAAAAATGTGTGTAAAAAAATAAAAGTCCAATATATATATAGATATATATATATATATATATATATATATATATATATATATATATATATATATATATATATATATATATATATATATTATGAAGTGAGAATTGGAAGAAGCTAGAAGCCAAGCCCAATATATTATATTTGCCCCCAAATTTGGTGCAGCAAAACATGGGTATTAAAAAGAATGGAGAGGCCCACGTTAAAAGAAAAGGAAAAGATCCAGCTTGATGATTTCAATTTGAAGGATAGAACCTATGAGCAATGTATAATATAAAAAGGCAGCCGCACAATTGAGAGGAGACGTACATATAAGCACACAGTAACCGCAACAATAGAAAAAACGTGAACAGTAGCGCCGGCAAGTGGAGAGAAGGAGTTTTGGGTACCCGTTTTTGACACCGTGAGAGAGCTCTGGAGCAAAAAAGGGAGACTAAATTTTCAGGATCAGAAATTTCTCTATTCCGGGTTATTTTTATCTCTGTAATTTATGACTCCTAATTTTATTTTATTGTTCTCGAACACTATGGATAGCTAAATCCTCTTCTAGGGTCTAGGTGGATCTTGCTTGATTAGAGACCTTTTTTATGTTCTAATTTCTGGTTTGAATTTCTGTTTTTATTTTAATTAATATTGTCCTATTGTTTTTATCACATGATTAGGATTAGCTACCCTTTGCATGTTTATAATCAATTAGTTGATCAGCGACCGTACTGCAATTAGTTGGTGGACCTATAGGATAATTGGGGCTATAATTAGGGCATGACCAAACCATAATTTAGTCTTCCAATCATTCAACCTTTTTGCTCTTTATGCTTTTCCTGAATTTAAATTCTTGCATGACCAAACGAGGGTTAATTTAGGAAAAAGAATATTAATCGCGAATGACCAAACGGATTAATAGTTTTAGTAAAGGGATTGGTAATTAAGTAAAATAAGGGAATTCAGGTAGGATTAGACATATGGGGAATCGAAGCTTGCAAGTGAAATCGTGACCCTAGACCTCTCCTCATTTATTAAATCTAGTATTTTAATTATTGTTATTTATTTATTTTTATTTGTTTCCATTACAACTCAAATATTTGTTCGTCTAAATAATAAATAATCTCGATTAGTTTGGTACTTGCTAATTAATCCCCGTGGGCACGATAATCTTTTATACTACTTCTGCGGTAGAGTACACTTGCTCTAAGTGTGTTTTTAACGCAACAAGTTTTTGGCGCCGTTGCCGGGGATTAATTTAGCAATATTAAACGAAAAAGATTTTTATTGCTTTAGACATTTTTTATGCACTAGTTTTATTTTATTTTTTTTATCTTATTGAAAAAAAATACAAAAAAAAGGCTGCTAATACTTTCCCAAGAGACCGCTGCAGTTCACCTTTTTTGCAGATAAAAGTTTAAATCATGGTTAAGACAATTGGAGATTATATTAGAGATGCAGAGGCACAAAGGAATTTAGAGAAGTCATATTGGTATATGTCTCAATGTCAGATGCAAATTTCTCCTCCTCCTTATGAACCTTATTCAGACTATTGGGATGACTATGAGCCACCTCCTTAATCCTCCCACTGGGATAATTATGAGTCACTACAAGTGCAAAGGCAAGAGGAGGAAAAGTCGGATGTCAATAAGGTCTTGGTCAAATTTATGCAGCAGACACTTGAAAATTTTGAAAGCCTGAATGGTCAAATCTCAAGTCTCATTGCTTTGTTATCTCAAGAGGCCCAAGAAACTCCTTCACAAACTAAGTCGACCCAAAATAAAGAAGCTGAGCAATACAAAAAAAAGTATTCCTACGAGAGATGAAGTTGTCTCCATGGAATATAATTTGGATGAAGAAGCTCTCAAGAAAGATGAGGAGACTCCTACTGAAGGGAGTCAAATCAAAATAGTAGCTCCTACTGAAGGGAGTCATATTGAAACAAAAGATCCTATTAATGAGAGCGGTTGTGAGGAGAATGAGAAAGATCCATTGGTTCTGGATTTGGAGAAAGAGGAGAAAGCGCCCATTTTTGGGCAAATTGTTTTAACCATTGGTGATGCTGTGATTGAGGTTCACCGGGGAAAGGTAACTTTAAGGAATGGTAAAGAAGATGATGTTATTAAAGCTTTAAATTTCAATGAAATTTTCTCTTCTTTAATTTCTCCTTATTTTGATGATGTGGTTGAAACTAACATTTTTTGTGAATTAAAGATGCAGGACCTTTTGGAAAAAAAATCTTATTTTGCAGGATCCTAGCATAGTGGTGGATGGAGATAAAATAAAAATTTCACCATCCTTTGAAGTTCATCCACCACGTGGAAAAAGAAAGAATAATGTGAACCACATTGTTAGAAAGCTAAGAAGGTGTACTGCGTTAGATGTAAAATTTGCTCTTGGAGAGCCCCCAGATTGAGCATCAACTATAGTCAGGCTCACGACGTTAAACAAGCGCTTCGCAGAAGGCAACCTGTGTTTTATTTTCAGTTATTTTTACTTTTAATTTGTTTCATTTTGTTTTTAGGAATAAGCTCAGACTGCAAGCTCTCTCAGGGAAGTCACTCTTACTCTCTCATTTATTTATTTTTGTGCCAATTTGATATTTTGCATTGAGGACCATGCTTTAGGCTAGTGTGGGGGAGGAGAGTTTAACTTTGTCAATTCATCTCTATTAATGCATATACCCACTACATATGTTGATAGCATTTTTTTCTGGCTAATTTTGGATATAAAACTGAAAAAAAAAAAAATAGAGATTTTTCCTTTAGGGGATCCCATAATTAATTTACTGGACAGACTTGTGCTTAATTGTAACTGTGAGGATGTCCTTAGGAAGCTGATAATTAGCATATGTGCCTGTTGAGTACTTTTTGTGAACTAGCTTCTAAATGTGAGATCCGAGCCTTCATAAGGGGATTGATACTAAATCATAAATTCTTACCCCTTTTCTTTCTATGAGTGTGTTTCCCAATTTGCTACATTCTAGAATTTGTCTTTTGACCATTTCAAGGCGAAAATTGATTTGCATCATGTAAAAAGACTTGGGGAATTTAGGTATTTTTCTGGCCCCAGAGTTGTTTGTTGAATATATCCCTTAGTTGCCCCCTTTGAGCTTAATTGTTATATTTTCTTTTCTTTTCTTTGGTACCCAGATATAATTTTTCTTTTTTGTTTGTGGTAACCATTTGGAATTAAATGTGGAGCAACTATTGAAAATTACAATTTCGTCCAATACTTTTAGTTGTCTATCTTGTCAGGATGAAAAAAAACAAAATTGGAGTTTTCATGTACTTACCTTTTCCTCCAAAAAAAAAAAGTAAAGCAAGAAGGAGGAAAAGGCACATCAAAAGAATGAAAGAGCCAAAGGGCAAATCCAAAAAAAAAGCCTACTCAAGAGAAAAAGAAAATCAAAAAGAGTTGACTCAATAGAAAAAGAGTGAAGAAGGAAGTGAAATTAATTTGGAGTTTGGGCAAAATTTGTAAATTAGATAGGAGCTCCATATTTGGTTTCAAATGTTACTATTTATTTCTTTTTTTTTTAGCCCTTTGATTATCCCTTTCTTCTTATTTCCTACCCTGCTCGACTAAACCTTGGCCCCATTACAACCCATGAAACCCCATCTTTTGCATGTATGTGAACTATTTAGTGGAGATTTGGTCAAATTACAAACATATGGTAATGTGCATTTTGTTGAAACTTGAGTGTATATTTTCCCTAGTCCCTAAATACTTAGAGAGATTGTGAGCGAGTGCCTTTGTTCACAGAAATGTATTCTTCAGGGACTTGAGCCTCTAATTAGGCAACCTTTAGACACCTCATATGTGCTATAATATCTATTGTCTGTCATTGTTACTTCTAATTTTGGGTCCCTCATTTGGCTGTCTCTATTACTTATTTGAAAATTTGTTGAGCCAGAAAATTTGCTTCAGGACAAGCAAAAGTTAAGTGTGGGGGAGTTGATAAACTCCAATTTAGTTCATTTTTAGATATATTTTTGATTCATTTTTAGAGCAATTATTATCTATTATATAAATCATTTACTTAATTTGCTCTTTATTTTGCAGAAAGAAAAAAAATGTGTGTAAAAAAATAAAAGTCCAATATATATATATAGATATATATATATATATATATATATAGATATATATATATATATATATATATATATATATATATATATATATATATATATATTATGAAGTGAGAATTGGAAGAAGCTAGAAGCCAAGCCCAATATATTATATTGGCGTTTGCTTTTCCCACACCCCCTCCTACTCGAAACACACCCCATAAGGGTGTGAAATGACCAAAAGGCCAGGCCAAACCTCTTTTTTTTCACGAATTTTCACCTGTTCGAACACGGGCCTTCGAACAGGTTCGCACGCGGCCATTCGCGTGTGTTAAATATGGGGACACACCCTCTTGGGTGTTTTTCACCTGTTCGAATGGGGTCATGCGAACAGGTTCGAATGTGGTCATGCGAATATGTTCGCATGAGGCTGTTCGAACCAGTGTTGCAGAGCGACAGATATTGGACGTCTCAGATTCCACCGACAGTTTTGATCAACGGCTTACAATCAGTCAAATGTGTGTCAGATAAAGGAGTGGATGTCAATCCCTTTGGAAAATGTGTCTGAACGGATAGAATTTAAACGACTCAGATTTGTGATCTAAAAATGAAATCAACGGCTGACATTTCACCATGCCTATTATAAAAGGGGGTTCACATCCTCAGACCTTCTTCACCAAACCCTAATCTGCTTCTTCACCAAAACCTACTCTCCCTCTTGACAGCTACAACCAAGCTGAAATGGAATGGCAATTGTGCTCAACCCAGTACTCATCCACCAAATTCCTAACTGCCCTTCATCACCATGGGACTGTCACCACCGACGAACATGGTGTTGTGTTTCGTTGTCCTAACCATGTATTCTGCAGGATGAGTAAGGACATCACCTTCGCCCAACTGAAGGAAAAGGCTGAGAGGAAGATTCGTCCAGAGGGAGCGTGGCGTAAAGACGTGGCGCGTATACGTTACCGAAAGTACAACCGGCTTGATTACGGGACTGGCTATTTTACAGTTATGGAGATCCGCAACGATGACGACGTTGGGACCATGATGGAATATCATGCTACACTTCCTATGGGGCGACAAGTCTTAGAGTTGTACGTGGACACAATACGCACTCCAGAAGAGATCATTTATCTTCTGGAACAGGGACGACCGAAACACTGGTTTCTTAGTTAGTTGTTTGCTTATGTTGGTTTTATGTCTTTCGTATTTCATGTCTTTCGTATTTCATGTATGGTTATGGTTTGTAATAAAAAGGCAATAAATTTGCGCCAAATTAAGTAGATGACATCACAAAACTACTTAATAATATCAAAAGTAGTTAAATTATACAAAAGTTCCAAACAGTTAAATTATACAAATATCCCCCCCTACTGGGTGTTGCGCCCCCTCCTCTGATACACATTGACGATCCTCCTCCTAAGCCTACGGAAGGGGTTGAGCAACCTCTTGATGCGCTGAAAGACGCTCCTGGTTGGCTCTGGGACATTATCATTGATGGTCCCATCCATCTCATCCACCATATCCAGGAGCTCTGGCAGCATCTGTCAAACAAATAACATAACATTATTTAAATAAGTAGATTTAAATAAGTAGAAGAAACTTATTACTGTAATTAACATAAAAAACACGTACCACACTGACATCCGGCTCATCCACAAGCTCTACATAATTTTCAGGGAAGGCAAAGGGATGTGAGACCCTAGAAAACCATGGAAAGTAGCCCGGCACCGTGTTTGAGGAGTACGGCACACAGGGAGGCCCCCGCGCCACCAAGTGGTCCTGGAACTGTGTCCACCTCTCATCACACTCCGTGAGAGTACAGACGGCCCGATTTGCAGGTCTGGGCTCCTCCGGGATGTGCTGTACCTGGCCAAACTGTCTGACCACTCTATCCGGCAAATGGCTCACCATACAGCCAGCACTCCGGATGAACCCTCTGAACCTGCCCAGCTCCTCAAAGGGTCTCTCCTGCCTATGGCCTGTGTAGGGGTCCCAGGTGACCTCCTCATGGTGTAGCCGGTCAAGGCACAGTCTGATGGTGTGTGACTTGATGGCCCCGGGGCCATCCCTACACAGCCATTTCTTCGCCCGTGGCATACTCTCAACATATTCTGGGTGCACCACCCAAGATGTAAAATTGGCACTCTGGAAGTGCTCAAAAATCCAACCCTGTAATGAACATATCATTGGTTGATTATAAATCTGAAAGTAAACCTAAAGCAAACTTATAAAAAAAAAAGTAAGTTTTATACCTGTAGTAGAGCCATATGACCAGCCATCTTCTTCGTCTTCTTTCTTGAAGCATCCTTCAGCTGATCATACATATGGGCAAGGGCCATTGCCCCCCAGCAGTAGTCTCCAACATTGTTCAAATCAAGAAGCATACCTAGGTAGCCAAGCTTAACCTTGCTTCCTGACTTGTCTGCGAACAATGTGCAGCCCAAAAGATAGAGCAAATAGGCCCTAGCAGCATGATGCCACCTCTGCTCAGCTATGGCTGGGTGGTAGACATGATCCCTCAGCCATACAAGACCAACTGACAACCCTCGCGCAGAAGTCTGTTCAGCGGCATCTTGGGGGGTGGCCCCCAAATAGTCAATCAGCATCTGCTCTCCCTGCCACGAAGTCCAGTCAGGCATGTCATAGAACTGGCCCGTGATGGGGATGTGTAGCAGCTGGGATACATCATCAAGGGTGATAGACATCTCACCCACAGGAAGGTGGAATGATGATGTATCCGGCTGCCAATGCTCTATGAATGCGTTCAGCAGCCCCTTGTGAGTGAGGGGAAAACCAAGTCCTATGAGAGGGAACAACCCCGATAGGATAAGAGTCTCCCTGATCCTAGCATGGACCACAAGGTTAACCGGTCCATGTGGAATCGTAGTTATGTCCGGCCGAACCTGCATTGACAAATGACACCGGCACAATAAGCCAATATGTTCAACAAAATAAGAAACAAAATTGACAACACGCTATTATATAACAATAACTTACCCGGCCAGCATAGAACTCAGTCAAAATATGAGACCCGTATGTGGGCAAGACAGAACCATCAACAGGTCCACCAGGGAATGGGAATGTAGCCCTAGGAGCAGCAGCAGGCTCCTGAGGCTCAACATCCTCCTCATGTTGAGCACCTCCCTCCTCATGTGCATGACCAGAAGGGCCGGCCAGCTCATATGCCGGAAATTGAGCATCACGCTCAACATCCCGGCCAATATCATCAACCTCCGGTGGGGGAGGAGGGACGTCCCTACGCCTACCCCTCCGGGAAGGTTCAGCTCCATCTTGCCTCCGTTTGCGTTCGGAAGCCGTCGGGGGTGGCCTACGCTCCGGCTGTTGCGAACTACCGCCACGATGCCTCACCATATCTGAAACAACAACCATTAAACCAATTAAGCAACATAACCAGCAATATAACAGGAACAATACTGTCACACCTGTTCGAACAGCATCATTCGCACCTGTTCGAACAGAAGCATTCGCACGTGTTCGAACAACCCCATTCGAACGGGTGTTCGCATGGCCTCATTCGAACGGTGTTCGCATGACCTCATTCGAACACCTTCGTTTTCACGTGTTCGCATGAGGTCATGCGAACACAGCAGATGCACAGAAAAAAAAAACTTAAATGGACAGAAGGGAGAGAGGGTTACCTGAATGAAAATGGAACGATTAGAGAGAGTGAGAGGACGCGAACAAAACCCAGGTGGTCTTGAGGGTGTTTGTGGAGAAGATTGAGTGGGAGATTGGGTGAGATTGAGTGAGTTGTGAGAAGTTGAGTGAGAGGGAGAGTGAAAGGGAAGGGTTCGAATGAGAGGAGAGTGAAAGGGAAAGTGAGAGGAGTGAGGGGTGTGAGGGGTGTGAGGGTGTGAGGTTTTTTTTTTTTTTAAGTTGAGGGTAGTTTAGGGTTTTTAGAAGTTAGGGGGTGTGAAAGAGTAGGAGGGGGTGTGGGGAAAGTAATCGCCATTATATTTGCCCCCAAATTTGGTGCAGCAAAACATGGGTATTAAAAAGAATGGAGAGGCCCACGTTAAAAGAAAAGGAAAAGATCCAGCTTGATGATTTCAATTTGAAGGATAGAACCTATGAGCAATGTATAATATAAAAAGGCAGCCGCACAATTGAGAGGAGGGGTACATATAAGCACACAGTAACCGCAACAATAGAAAAAACGTGAACAGTAGCGCCGGCAAGTGGAGAGAAGGAGTTTTGGGTACCCGTTTTTGACACCGTGAGAGAGCTCTGGAGCAAAAAAGGGAGACTAAATTTTCAGGATCAGAAATTTCTCTTTTCCGGGTTATTTTTATCTCTGTAATTTATGACTCCTAATTTTATTTTATTGTTCTCGAACACTATGGATAGCTAAATCCTCTTCTAGGGTCTAGGTGGATCTTGCTTGATTAGGAAAAAAAATATTAATCGCGAATGACCAAACGGATTAATAGTTTTAGTAAAGGGATTGGTAATTAAGTAAAATAAGGGAATTCAGGTAGGATTAGACATATGGGGAATCGAAGCTTGCAAGTGAAACCGTGACCCTAGACCTCTCCTCATTTATTAAATCTAGTATTTTAATTATTGTTATTTATTTATTTTTATTTGTTTCCATTACAACTCAAATATTTGTTCGTCTAAATAATAAATAATCTCGATTAGTTTGGTACTTGCTAATTAATCCCTGTGGACACGATAATCTTTTATACTACTTCTGCGGTAGAGTACACTTGCTCTAAGTGTGTTTTTAACACAACAGTATACCCGTGATTATCCAAATGGAGACCTTCTACAATGGACTAGACCCAACAACCAGACAAATGTTAGATGCTTCTTCAGGGGGTGTGTTGTTAAAGACCTCCTACAATGAGGCATGTTGATGATATTGCAACAAATAGTTATCAATGGCCCACAGAAAGGTTAGCTCAGCAGAAGACGGTAGCTGGGGTACATGATATAAGTGAAGTTTCTGCTCTATCTGCACAGGTTGCCTCTCTCACTAACATGATAAAATCTATGAGCACATCAAACGCTGTAACGGTTACCGCTGCAGCGGCACGTGAACCAACAGTGGGTGTTATTGAGCAAGCCTCTCCAGGGTCAGTAAGTTGTGTATATTGTGGAGGAGAGCATTTGTATGAAGAATGTCCTAGTAATCCTGTCTCTGTGAACTTTGTGGGTTTCAACAAAAATAATAATCCTTATTCAAATACTTATAACCCTGGTTGGAAGAATCACCCCAATTTCAGATGGGGAGCCAACAATGCAACAACACCTAATTATAGTGCTCCAGCAAACCCACCAGGATTCCCTACTCAGAACTACCAAAGGCAGAATGCCCCTGTTGTAGATAATTCATTGGAAGGATTGATGAAAAGCTTTATGAGAGATTGCAAGACAACTCTGAAAACTCATGAAGCTTCAATTAAGAATCTGGAAGTACAGATGTGGCAGATGGCTAATGTCCTTTCCGAAAGAGTTAGTGGATCATTACCATCCACTACAGAAGCCTCAACTTCAAATACTACAGGGAAGGAGCGTGTAAAAGCTATATCTTTAAGGAGTGGGAAAGATTTGATAGGACCATCAACTGTTTCAGATGATGAAAAAAACAAAAATTCTGAAAAACAAAAAGAACCTGCAACAAACGCTACAGCACCTAAACCTAACGCTGCAGCGCCTGTTGCTGAAAAGATACCACCACCACCCAAAATTATCCCAACATATCCTGATCCTCCATACCCTCAAAGACTTCGAAAGGCTCATGAAGACAAGCAATTTAACAAATTCCTAGAAGTCCTTAAACAGTTGCACATTAATGTCCCTTTGGTGGAGGCTCTCCAAAAAATGCCCAACTATGCAAAGTTTATGAAGGATGTGCTTACTAAGAGGAGAAGACTTGGGGAATTTGAGACAGTAACAATAACTGGGGAATGCAGCGTGTTGATGCAGAACAAGCTCCCACCCAAATCAAAGGATCCTGGCAGTTTTACTATACCATGCTCAATTGGAAATTTTTACTCTGGCCGTGCTCTATGTGATTTGGGAGCCAGCATAAATCTTATGCCCAAGTCCATATACACACAGCTAGGAGTGGGGACTGCCAGACCTACCTCACTTACACTGCAGCTAGCTGATAGAACTCTTGCTTATCCAGAAGGAATCTTAGAAGATGTTCTAATAAAGGTAGACAAATTTGTATTTCCTGTTGATTTTGTAATTTTGGATTTTGATGCAGATAAAGAAGTACCCATCATACTGGGAAGGCCATTCTTGGCTACTGGAAGAACATTAATAGATGTGCAGATAGGAGAATTGATCATGAGGGTCAATGACCAAGAAGTCAAGTTCAACATCCTCAATGCTATGAAATTTCCAAGTCCCAACATTGAAGAGTGCTCCTTTGTGTCTGCTATTGACCAAGTAGTTCAGGATCACCTCCAGAAAAGCACAGATCATCTGAGGCAGTTATTGGACAACACTGAAGATTCAGGATCTGATACAGAAGCTGCAGAAGAGGAGGAACAGACAGTTAAAGAAATTTGGGCTAAGAAATATGAATCTTTGGAGCAGGAGAATTCTGACATGAGAAAGGATCTCCCCTCCACTGAACAACCACCAACTCTGGAACTTAAGGAGTTGCCTTCACACCTCAAATATGTGTATCTGGGGGACAATATTACTTTGCCTGTTATAATTGCTTCTGACCTTTTTGAACAGCAGGAGCAGGATCTGATTCAAACGCTGCAGCGGCATAAAAAGGCTATTGGATGGCAGATGTCAGATATCAAAGGTATCAGCCCAACCATCTGTATGCACAGAATAGTGTTAGAGGAAGATTCTAAAAATTGTATTGAATGGCAGAGGAGGCTGAACCCAATTATGAAAGAGGTGGTGAAGAAGGAAATCATTAATTGGCTGGATGCAGGTATTGTGTTTCCCATATCTGACAGTGCATGGGTTAGTCCTGTGCAGTGTGTGTCAAAGAAGGGACGGGTAACAGTAATTGCTAATGAAATGAATGAGCTGCTTCAACTATTACAGCATGATAACCCCTTCACATTTGATGAGCAATGCATGTTAGCCTTTGATAAATTGAAGAAAGCTTTAATAACAACACCAATTATTATAGCTCCTGACTGGAGTAAGCTTTTTGAGCTTATGTGTGATGCTAGTGACTTTGCCATTGGAGCTGTTCTTGGGCAAATGTATGATAAAAATTTTCACTCTATATATTATGCTAGCAAAACACTTGTAGAGGCTCAACTGAATTACACAGTCACTGAGAAAGAATTATTAGCTGTAGTCTTTGCTTTTGATAAATTTAGATCATATTTGGTTGGCACCAAAGTAATTGTCTTCACAGACCATTCAGCCATCAAATACTTGATAACAAAGAAAGATGCAAGGCCTAGGCTAATTAGGTGGGTTCTCCTACTCCAAGAATTTGATTTAGAAATAAGGGATAAAAAAGGAGTGGAGAACCAAGTTGTTGATCATTGTCATACCCCAATTTTGTCCGGCTTAGGTCCAAACCCTAATTTTCCACACAAAAAAAATAAATAAATTATGCATTGCATTTTGGGTCTTAGAAACCGCTCCAAAGTTTTTGAAATCATTTTTAGGGTTAGAATGCACTTTTTGGGGAAATTAGGGTTTAAGGGTCAAAAAGGGCATTTTGATCATTTTTCACAAAAGGATTTATAAAAATAATTTTGCATGAAAATATTTTTCAATAAACCTCATGCATGCAAGATAAAATAGGACAAGCACATGTGCTATGAAAATATTTTTTTTAGAAAGTATAAAATCGATTTTATCATGCATATAATATATTCTTGATGAATAAGGAAGTTATCCATGTTTTTAGGAAGGCACTCAATCGATTACATCATATCCTTCCTTCAAGCAAATAATCGATTATTCCACTCCTTTCAGTCAGGAGCATAATCGATTATTCACTCCTCTCCTTACAGGTCATAATCGATTACTCATCTAAATAAGGAAATTATCCATGAATTTTGTGAAGCCAATAATCGATTACCTCCTTGTGTAATTGAAGCACATAATCGATTAGTAAGATCTAAGGAAGCAACTAATCGATTATGCCATATTTTTAACATAACTATAATCGATTATTTCACCTAATTTGGAAAGTGCCTAATCGATTTACTCAGGCTCCTAATCGATTATCTACCTGAAATCTTTTGAGCATAATCGATTATCCTCTCTTTCAACTAAGCAGCATAATCGATTACAAGTATTTTTGGAAAGTTTCTATGATTTTAGAAAGTGCCTAATCGATTACTCAAGGCTCATAATCGATTATCATTGTCAAAACATCCCGAGCCCTTAATCGATTAACATACACCAAGTGTTTTTCAACATAATCGATTAACCTATTTCCTAAAATAGATCAACTTGGTTTTTCCTATAAATAGGCCCACCAAATCTCATTTCCAAGAACCCAATTTCGCAAATCTCATTTTTCAGAAAAACTCTTCTATATTTTATTTGTGCTCTCTTCGTTCCGTTGGTCCATCAGAGCTGATCTTTTGCTAAGAGTTAGTTGGGGTTGCATTCTTCAAGTTGTAATATCTGCCTTCATTAGAGGTATTTCTGTCCTTACATTTGTTATTATTTAATTGTTGTGATCCGTGCCAAAACTGCCCTATGTGATTCAACTTAGCTTTAGTGTTTATTTACTTGTTCTTGTATATTATTGTCCATTGTTGATGATGAATCATATGATTCCCACTTATGCCTAGTGCATCATGTTCTAAGTGGTGAAGATGGTTTTAGATGATTCAACCTCCCCCTTTTAACTTCTTAATGAATAAAAGATAGTTAGGTTTATGGTTTAAGGTCCATGGGGTATTGCAAAGGATAGGTTACCCAAAACCTTGATGCTCCCTCCTCTTTGATTGTGTTATTAGCCTTTGGGCACTTATTCATAAATGCAAAGGATAGGCTTACCTTAGCCTTGATGCAATTTCCCCCTTTTTGTTCATGTTATTGAGAAATCGTTGCTCATATGTTCCTTAGTTTAATTAAGATCATTCTATGCCTATGATCAATTGCTTGCTTGTTTTTGATGCATTTTAAAATGTCTCAATTCAATATGACATTCCATCCATGTGTATGACCTCCTAATGAAGACGTAAGTCTACATGCATGTTGTAGCATAGAGTTATTAGGGTAAATACACTCCCTCCTACACACACACACACACTTGCTTTGAGAACTTTACCTCGCATCCCTGATAAGTGGATCTTTTGATCATGTTGGCATGTTTAGTCTTTATTAAATGTTCAACATATGCATGATTTCGTGATTATTGAATGTGCTTGAACTTTTGTAATCAATCATTGATAGTACCTTCACCCTTTTTTCCAAAAATCTTTCAAACTCTTTTCCAATTAATGCGAGTTATTAGTGACTATCACTCAAAGCCTTGGCTTGTTTGATTGTCATGAATGCCATCAAGGGTTATTCGTAATGATCACTCAAAGCTTTGCTTGCTTGATCGTTATGAAAGCTCTTCCCCTTTCAAACCCTTTCAAAAACATTTTCATTAGAACTACGTCGCTTTGATTCCCATTTGGGATACGTAGGAGCGAGTCACGTTCTCGTCAAGCGCAACGAATAAAAATCCTTTTCGCAACCATAAACAAATCATTTTCATAAAACAAACAAAAAGAATCATTTTCAAACTCATTGTTGCTAGTAGCTCATCAGAGCCTTTGTTCGTTTAGCTATTAGTGGCAATGCCCTTTTCTCATAAGAATAATAAACGATGATCCATCATAACCTTTGTTAGTTTGATCATCGTGCAAATCAATCTCTTTCGAAAATCACTTTCAAAAAAAGATAATAAAAAACGAGTTGTTATCAATAGTCCATCAGAACCTTTGTTCGTTTGACTAGCGGTACAACTCTCTCTTTTTGAGTATTTAGTAGTGATTCATCATAGCCTCTGCTAGTTTAATCATTCACTAATGCTCGTCCTATTTCAAAAACTCACCAAAAAAGATAAAAAAAAACAAAAACTTTTCAAAAAGACAACCAAGAACTACGTAGCTTTGAATTCTCCATCGCACCGGGAGATACGTAGGAGCGGGCCATGTCCCGTCAAGCACTTTTTCTAAAACCCCTTTTTTTCCCCCCTTTCTCACCAAAAATAAAATTTTCATTAAGTTTTCCCATTCATCTTCAAACAAGAAATAAATAGGCAAATCTAGGTATTTTTCAAATCAAACGTTAAAACCACACATTTAATTAGAGGTTCCCTTTCGGTAGAAAGGACGTGCGCGGTGCTAACACCTTCCTCGCACGTAATCGACCCCCGAACCTATATCTCTAGTTTTCAAAAGACCATCCGCCTTGTCCAAAAGACCTTTTTTCAATGTTTTGGTCTTAAAATTAAAATATTGGTGGAGGCTCCAAAATTTTTCCACGTTGTACATTGAGAAACCCAAACCGGGATTTTTCGGGGTGCAACAATCATCTGTCTAGATTGGAAAGAGACATTGCAGGTACAGCAGGTGGAGAGATCAAAGAATACTTTCCAGATGAGCAGCTATTGGAAATAGCTGTTGAATCATCAACCGCTGTAGCGGCTAGTGTAAAAACACTAGACGCTGTAGCGCCTGAACCTGCAACACATTGGTATGCTGACATAGTGAATTTTCTAGTTAGCAAGGTGGTACCTGCTGAGATGACCTATCAGCAAAAGAGAAGGTTCTTCCATACAATGAAATAATATTATTGGGATGAACCTTTTCTATACAAGAAGTGTCAAGACCAGCTAATGAGGAGATGCCTAGCAGAGGAAGAACAAATTCAAGTGCTACAGCACTGCCATTCTGCACCATGTGGTGGGCATTTTGGTGGTATGCGAACTGCTGCAAAGGTATTGCAATCTGGCTACTATTGGCCTTCACTTTTTAAAAATGCTCAAGACTTTGTAAAAAAATGTGATAGGTGCCAAAGAACAGGGAACATTTCAAACAAACATGAAATTCCAAACATTCTAGAGGTTGAACTCTTTGATGTTTGGGGAATGGATTTCATGGGACCTTTTCCCCCTTCTCATGGAAACCTGTACATTTTGGTAGCTGTAGACTATGTTTCAAAATGGGTAGAAGCTGTTGCTCTACCCAACAATGATGCAAGGTCTGTGAGTAAATTTTTATTGAAAAACATTTTCACTCGTTTTGGAACTCCTAGAGCCATCATAAGTGATGAGGGATCTCATTTTTGTAACAAATTAATTGAGACCCTATTGGCTAAATATGGAGTTAAGCATAAAATAGCAACTGCTTATCATCCACAAACTAGTGGTCAAACTGAATTGTCAAACAGAGAATTAAAAAGGATGTTGGAAAAAATGGTAGGGCCTTCAAGAAAAGAATGGTCAATACATCCAGATGATGCATTATGGGCCTACAGAACAGCTTATAAAACACCTCTAGGGATGTCTCCCTATAGGTTGGTTTATGGGAAGTCCTGTCACCTACCAATTGAACTTCAATACAAGGCCCATTGGGCTCTAAAAAAACGCAACTTTGACTATAAAAAAGCAGGAGATGCTAGATTGCTGCAGCTAAATGAATTGGAAGAACTTAGGCATTTTGCCTATGAAAATGCAGCAATCTATAAAGAAAAAACCAAAAGGTGGCATGATCAGAAATTGATAAAAAGAGATCTCACTGAAGGAGGACAGGTATTGCTTTACAACTCCGGGCTAAGATTGTTTCCTGGGAAGTTAAAATCTAGGTGCTCAGGCCCATTCCAATTGATAAAAATATACAGCCATGGAGCTGTGGACCTCTATGATAAAGCAACCAACACTACTTTCAAAGTGAATGGCCAAAGAATTAAACAATATTTTGGTGAAAATGTGGAAATCAGGTTTAGCGCTTGTTAAGACTTTGGCAAGTGTACCAAATGTCGTCGCAAGTAATAAAATACGGTAAGTAACCGGTCGTATCCACAGGGATTGCGTTTTATTATCAATTAGGCAAGTTTACTAATTCTTAGCGGTAGAAACGGAAAGATAATCTTTTTGGGATTTTGTAAATTAAATGCAAGATAGTGTTTGAAAATAAAGCAAGATACAAGCGATTAAGGATTGATTCATCTTCCCTACGCTATCCTATGACCTTCAGCTAATTACAGATTAGTTGTTCGAACTACCAGATTCAATTCACTATGATAGGTTAAGAGCAATTCCTTGCCTCAGAACCCCTTTTACCTAATTGAGTTACCCTAATTCCTTAGGTGAATCATGCCAATCAGTAAAGCAATAAACTCAAGAAATAAAGAATTCATGCATCCAACCCCATATTCCTATGGTGATCACAAGTACATGATCTAATACCCCATATCCAGCATGCAACCCATATTCCTATGCAATCACATAACCTAGATCATTATAATTATCATATGTAACTATAAAGCATTAAACTCAGAGGCATAGACTTATGATAATTCAAACTACTAATCGTATTAACCATAACAAAGCATTCATAGGATAGTTTTGGGAAGAGTCATCTCTCCTTAATCAAAAGAAACTAAGTAGACAACATCATAAGAGTAGAAATCAAGAGTAGGAGAAGATTACACAAGTAAAGATCCATTAGAACCTTCAAACCCTTGTTCCCAAGGTGAAGGAAGGCCTCCAAATTCGCCCCCAGCTGCTGCTCCAAACCCTAGCACTGCTCTCCAGACGAAGTCCCTCAACAATTCGCTGAAAACTGATATTTAACTTAACTTTCTGAAGTCCATCGCGACGCGGCCCGTAGCCATCGCGACGCGATATTGCACAGAATCAACAATCCTCTTGTTTTATGCTTCCTTCGCGACGCGAACCCTCTTGGTCGCGACGCGAAATTGCTCAGAAACTCAAATCTTCCCAATTGTGCTGCATCTCCGGGCAAGTGTCTGGTTCGCCGAATGATAACACACAAATTGGAGGTCTTCAAGTACAATTTAGCTCCAAAAGTGAAGGAATTGCTTACAACAGGACTTCCTACTACAATTATCTAAAACTATGCCAAATCCCTTAACGATTGACTGAAATAAACTTAAATGACTAACAAGTTGGTTGCAAACTGAATAAAAATATACATATGATGAGGACTCATCAGCGCTGCAGCGGTTGCTAGTTACAAAGGTGCCGTAGCGGTTGTTGTTAAACCAGGGCTGGGCGTGGTCAAACAAAAAAAATAAAAATCTTGCTTAGGGTGAGCTGGCACTGTTGCCCTTATCCCTGGCCTGACTTGTACGTGCACCTACTGACCTACCCTTGTCCAATTCTCTCTCCCACTTCACTTACAACGGTCATTTCAATCCCTACAACTCCCCACGCAACCATTTTCTCTTTCTCTCTCTCTTTTCTCTCTGAAACTGCTCTAACTGTTACCACTCACCATTCATAACCTCCCACCCTTCTTCTTCCTTCGTCCCAACGCACACCCAGCATTTTCCCAAACAGCCATAAACATATACGCAAAGCTTTAAGCAAAAATGACCAAAAAGCAAGCTGCTTTAAAAAGATCTGGAAAAGGAGCTAGTGCGAAACCAGAATCATCCAACCCTGTTAAATCCGCCATGGCCAAAGGAACTCCAGATCCTCAAAAGTTTTGGAAAATGGACTTCATTGCTGAAAGGGGGTTCAAAACAGACAACGCTCTTGAAGCTTTCTCAACCGGTGTCACAACGCTAGGTTGAGAGAACTTCATTAAGCACCGTAAGGAGTACATGACTTCCTTGGTGAGAGAGTTCTATGCTGGCATCGAGGAGCCTAAAAAAGGAAAACCTCAAACACACTCATTGGTAAGGGGTGAGACGGTTAATTTCAACTCCAGAACCATCAATGACATTTTTCACCTAGGGTATCATGGAAAGGCGTTGGAAATAAAAGTACTGACCTGGGGAGATGAAGAAATGGAGGCAGTCAGAAAAAGAATTTGTGTGGAAGGGGCTACGTGGGAAAAATTTGGGGCTGAGTACAAAATCAAAAAGGTCTATTTGTGTGAGGAGGCCAACTTGTGGTGTAGCTTCATCAAGCACTCACGGTTGCCTACCTCTCACACAACCTTCGTGGAAAAGGAGAGGCTCATTGTGATTGACGCAATAATGGCTGGAGAGAAGATAGATGTGGGAAGATTAATTGTGAAGGAGATAGAGAAATGCAGAATTAAGAAAGGAGGTAATTTGTAGTTTTCTTGCTTAATTACTGATCTATGTCTGGATGCTGATGTGGAGGTTGAGATGAAAGAAGGGAGGAGATCCCCTCTTGGGGAATTTCCATGTGTTTTTAAGGTCAAGTAGAAACCTGCCGCTGCAGCGTCTCTTGACTTTGTAGCGCTGCAGCGCTTACAGCTGAAGCAGCAGGTTCTCTGCAGATTTGTGAAGGAAAAGTTTGAATGGGAAAAGGAAATGTATGCCCAGATATCAAAAGGGAAGACATCCATTTCCCCACCTCAGTTCCCTGAGTGGCTATTGGAGGAAGAGCCAGCTGAAAAAAAGAGAAAAGGGAGCTAGGAAAGAAAAGAAGAAAGCTGTGGCTAGCCCAGCAAGGAAAGCAAAGCCCAGCCTTGTAAAGAAAGTGCAAAAAGTTGTAGTAGAGGGGGAGAGTTTAGATTCTGATGATATTGAGGATATAAGTGAGGAATATGAGGAAGATACCATTGCAGTAATGAAAGAGATGAAGAAGCAGGAGGATGAGGAATCATCAGGTGAGGAGAGTGATAGTGAAGAAGAAACTAAAACTACAGAAGATGAGGAAGCAGAAGAAATTCAGTGTGATCCAACCCCCAGCCCAAAGAAACCAATAACCCCACCTGCCAAAGCTAATCCACCATCAACCCCCACCCCCATCCCTGAACCAACCAAGCTAACACCCTAGAAATCACCTACCAAAGAAGCCACAACAAAGCAACCTAAACAACAACAGCCCATAAGCCAAGAAGCCCAAACTGTGCAGCCCAAGAAAGTTTATCAATCATACCACAAAGCAAGAAGACACCCAGGAGTCAAACTGGCTGAGCACCCAGAAGAAGGTATTCAGACAGTAGATGCTGCAACAACTATGCCTGTAGTATCTAGTGACACTGTGCCTGAGGCAATTCTGACTTAGGATGAAACTGAGAAGACCTTTGAGGAGGAGGCAGCTGAGGAGTTAGTGCACTTGAAGGATGGAAAAGAAGCAGTGTAGGGATCAGACGCTACAGCGTCAGCAGTGGAAGAAGGAAATGCTACAGCGCCTCCAACCGCTGTAGCGGCAGAGAAGACTACTCCCCCACCCCCCCCCCCCCCCCCCAGAGAAGAAAAAGACAGCCAGAGCAGCCCCAGCCCCTTTAAGAACCAGTAAGAGACTCAAGAAGGCCTAAAAAGGCAAGACTTGTTGGCTTTTCATGCCGGTTATGCTTTTTGTATTTTGTTTTTGTTGTTTAAAGGCCTCTCCCTTTTATTATATGTCAAGCAGTGAGGACACTGCCAAGTTTTAATTCTGGGGGAGGACCTTATGGTTATTAAATAATGTTTTGAATTAAGTACAATCATGTGTTTTTAAATATTAAGTATAATTAATTATAATTGTGCCATGTTTCGTATGCTTGAATAGGAAATATGATTAGCTGCATGTTTTAAATTTTTTTAGTAACAAAAGCTGAAGTCATATAGCCAAATTAAATGATAATTAAGAATTTTTGAGTAGGGAAGCCTTGTGTAAACAATGAAATGGTTTTATTGCTGCTTTTACACACAAAAATTCCAAGCTTAGTGAAGAACTTAGTTAGCTAGGGGTAATCTAAGGTTAAAGTTAGTCTTGGGTAACCAAGGGTTAGTCAAGTTTTCATTAAAAATTGAGAGTTGTTTTTGAAACTAAGTTTGGGGGTGCATCGGTTATGTTAAGGCTAGGAACAAAAGATGATAAGTTGGTCATTGCAAAATAAAACAAAAATGTGCAAATGGTCTTGTAAAAAGTTGCAAAATATCTGAAATAAATTGCTGAGCTGTTCCAAAAAGCATGAAAAGAAAATGCAAATAAGGAGCTCAGTAATGAAGATAGCATCTACTTTTGACCATCAAAACTCAGCGCTACAGCGTCTAAACGCTACAGCGTTTGATCACCAAGCCAAAGGCTTATGTGTTGACCAATAATCTGAAAAATGCCTAATCAAAGCCCTTTGCCGTGCTTTGAAGCCCCTCAAATCTTGTGTGAAATTGTTATTCCACTCTTCTTTTTGAAAAAATTCTTTGGCAAACCCAAAAGAAACCCACTCTTCCAAAAACCTTAGAGAAATTCTGAAATTAGCTAGGAACTGAGTTAAGCTTTGATGTCACACACTCACAGCTGAGCAATAATGAATCTATTTAAATTGTGAACCACAATGGTGTGTGAAAATGATAAAAATTGGCTTATGCATAAATTCTGTTTAATTTAAAAGTTGCAGCTAGTTATATGATCAGTATGTCTTATTCAAGTGTCATTACTTGGGGACAAGCAATGGTTTAAGTTTGGGGGTGTGATAACTCTATTTTATATAGGTTATTTATGCTCTTAATACTTAAGTCAAGCTCACTTCTCAAGTAAATCTAGTACTTAAATATGTGAATATATGAATATTAGAGTAAATACAGGTTATAAGTCAATTCCCTAAACCTTGGGCATAATCAATGCCTTTGTGAATATGTTTGATGTTTTGCTTTAGCACTGCAGCGGTATGCTATCAAGGAGACGCTACAGCGTTATATGGCGGCTGACCATTGAGATATTTGTGTGACCCCTTGAGGATATGATGAGTCATCACCCTTATCTCTTCTTCTCAGCTGGATATTTTGACTTCCAAGTGGATACTAAATTACACTTGGCGCCTCCTAAATGGAACCCATGTGATAGTTGGTGACTTCCATCATTAGCACTTTTTGTAAAGTAACTTAAGGATAATATCTAAGTTTTATAATCATGATTTAATATTATTATTTTATTAATACTTGGTTAGTTTAGATTAGAATAGAATGCCTCATATTAGGATGTAACATACGTAGACATAGAGATTTGTAACTTGGAAGAAGAACCACTTGTGACATAGTAGCTTTTCTCCATTGTTATTCCACTCTTAAGCTTTTATTTTTAGGATAGTTTTCTAGTCTTCATTCAAGGTTTTGCTCACGCCTCAACTTCGTCCTTCGTATGCTACTTGGGATCATTGGAGTGTATCTTTTGCAACCACTCTTCTCTTGTCTTCTTACGGTAATACACACTCTCTAGTTGTATTATGTTGATGGAGCTTGTGATGAGCTAACTTTGTTGTAGTTGGATTGTTCTTGGTGTGTAATGAACCTTGAGTAACTTTTGTATAATATTATGATGTTTGTGTTTTATTCCTTGTGTCATAATGCTTTCAATCTTGGTTTGGGAATGATCAACTAAAACAAGGTAACTTTGTGGGTACAGACATGGTTCACAAAGAGAACTCAAGGAATGATATGAATGAAAACCCTTTAAAGACATTTAAAGGAAGCACTACTTAACTCTAGACATAGGAGAGTAATAGTTCATAAGGCAAATGTTGTAAGAGCTTAATATACAGGGGTAAAACTTATTTAGAGCCTAGACATAGGAGTCTTGTAACATAACCCTGACGATAGTGACTGAAAGGCACGCCACCAAGGCGCTACAGCGTCTACGGATTCTTAAGCGCCACTGTTCTTAACACTACAGCGTCTAAATATTATTTGAACATTACTCTTGGGAATTTACACAACTACTGAGCTATCCAACTCACCTTTAAATACTTCAAATTAATACTGTTTTATCACAACTTATCATGTTTACAACTCCTTACTTTTATTTGTTACTCAACTCTTTTCACTAAGCTTCTAATCACTTAAACTTCTTAGATTAATTCCAATCCCTGTGGGAACGAACTTTACATATCATTATATTACTTGTTGCGATTGTGTATACTTTCACATCTACTTTTCGCACAACACTTGCTGCTCCTCACTGAGCAGCTCTTCTTCTTCTTCTATTTTCTTCTTCTTACCCTTTTCTTTCTTCTTTGTTTCCCTCTTTCTCTTCATCACTTTTTTCTTATTTTTCTCTTCACTCTCTTTCTCTTTCTCCACTTCCTCTTCCTTCTCTTTTTCCTTTTCTCCTTCTTCTTCTTCTGGGTTCTGAAAGACCCAAGATGGGAATACTGGTGTTTCAATCTGAGTAGGTACCTGTGAAATCTCCATCAATCTTAGCTGCAGCCAATCATGCTATTCCTGCTGAAATTTCCAGATAGCCTGGTGCTTCTGCACTAGGTGCTCCTGCACCAGGGTTGGTTCCACAGCTTTGATGTTGGTTCTTTCCTTCATCTCAGCAGACAGTGGCCCAGGAGGGTATTTTCTGTAACATCCTTAAAATAATTAATCGAATTATTTGGATGTTAACCAAATTAAATCAATTTAGTACATAACTGGTAAATTTATTGAGTGCTAAAATTATTTATTTGATGACATTAGATCGTTAACCGGATAATACGGGTCAAGGAAGTTTCGAAATCGGAATAAGGGATTAAGATCAATACGGTAATTGGACCACGCTACCACTTATTTATTAATTAAATAAGTATGTGTGTGTGTGTTAAATGAAAGAAGAAAGGAAAGAATAAAAGAAAGAAAAAGAGGAAAGAAAGAAAACGCAGAAGAGAAAAGAAGCAGAGGAGAAAAGAAGAGAAGAGGAGAAAAGAAAGAAGAAGAAGAGAAAGAGGAGAAGAAGGGTTTCCATCACCACCCAAACTCCAAGTTTTTCACCATCATCATCACCTTCCTACTAGCTTCCTTTCCCCCTAGTTTTGGTGAGCTTATTTTCCTCTTTTCCCCTCTATTTGAATTTCGAATTTGGGATGATTTGGGGAATTGATGATGATTTTGGTTGGTTATTCATGATTTGAAGCAAGCCCAAGGAAGATTGAAAGTGGATTGAAGCTCGATTCGAGGTTGAGAGCGGATTGGTGATTATAGGGTTTCGTTTGGGGATTTTTGGAGTCTCGGTGATTTCGGCTCGGTGACGGCTCTCGCGTCAAGGGTGAGTTTTACTCGCGCTTAGGATGTTTTTGTGTTTCGATAATTTTTACGTTTATTGATTTCGAGAAATTTTGGGTCAAAAACCGTTATTTCGGAATATGTCGTATTTTGGTAAAATCCGTTTTGATTGAGTTTTTGATTGGATAGATTGATTGTGTGACTTTGATTGGGACTGTTTTTATGGTTGTCAAATCTGTTTTCAATCGGAACGAAAATCGGAATTGAGCGGAATCGCGGTTTTCGCGCGAAACCGCCAAAATCTGCCCTTGACAGACCCCCCTGCTGTCTGTTGGCGCGCCGTTTGCGCGCCACGCGCCACTCGCGCGCCAGTTGGCAGAACCTGCTGTCTGTTCGCGCGCCGTTTGCGCGCCACGCGCCACTCGCGCGCCAGTTGGCAGAATTTCAGCAACCAAACACTGTTTTTCGTTTCGCGATAACTTTTGATCCGGGAACCCGATTGAGGTGTTCTAAGATGCGTTAGAAAGCTTATTCAGAGGCCTAACTGGATATTCTATTTTTAAGGCAAAATGAACTGTTTTTGATATTGAAAATTGTGTCGAAAAGTGGTCAACTAGATTGCGAGTGTGAACTTGGATTTTATAAAATTGTGGATTAAAGTGTTTCATTGATTGTCTGATTTGATGGACCGTGGGTTCATAGTACTGTAGATATATATATATATATATATATATATATATATATATATATATATATATATATATATATATATATATATATTATATCGAGTTTGGGTGACGACCCATGTAGACATACTAGGCGGGGTAGTCATGCACCCTTACCCTAGGCCTCTTGCAATAGGGAAAGTACTATTGGTAAGGTGGTTCACCGGGTATGTAGCGTTCGCGCAGTCGGTGGTATGTTGAATTGTTTGTTGTGCGAATACCGGGTATGTAGCGTTCACGCAGTCGGTATCGTACTTGGTTGTAACAGGTTCATCGGGTATGTAGCGTTCGCGCAGTCGATGACCTGTCAAAGGTTAAATAATGCGGTTCATCGGGTTTGGAGCGTTCGTGCAGTCGATGCCGTATACAGTCAAAACCATTTCATAATTGGACCGAGAGCGTTAGTAGGGGTCTCGGTAGAACTCACTGAGATTGTATCTCACTGTTTAAATGTTGTTGTTTCGCAGATAAACAGGGACAGAAGAAACCGCAGAGGCACGAGTAGGTGGCCCCGGGTGATGGAGGATGACTTAGTTTTATGTTTAAGTTTATTTTCCTTCTGTTGTCCATGTATCACAACACTATGGCATTAGTGTTTTGTTTATCCTTTTCCGCTTTCTTGTATGACCCTGATTACCACAGTTGCTGACAGTTATGGTCTGAGTACCGTATGATCTTATTTGTGTATAAGATGGTTATGTTGTATTTCAGCAAAATTTTATAATGGTATTCAGTGTCTAAACAGGAAATTATTATCTCTGATGTTTATATTTTGGCACGCTTTGGTATTTTTACAAGTTAAATATACCGGGGTGTTACATTTTCTCTGCTTGTGTTCTTCATCACTGATAAGCACTCCTTGCTTCATGCAAAGCTCAGTTATCAAACATGGAAAGAACAAGAATCCTTCCCTTTTTACAGCACACTCTAGTATCTGCCTATTGATGATTTTGCCCACATCCACATTCTCATTTGTGAGGATTGCATCCAAAAGGATCAATCTCTCTTTTGACAGAGTGTATGTGTGTGATGTGGGTAAAATAGAACATTCAATAAAGATATACCAGTTGCCTAACTCAGGTATCAGCCATCTGTTTTTCAACTTGAATTCAGTATTAGACATTTTATCCCATTTTGAATTCTGCACAGCAATCCTAGATTTCACTCTCTCCATCTCCTTTTTTCCATATTTTTCTACTTTTTCTCTAAAATCAGGCCCAGTACAGACTAGATTATAGTGATCATTTATCCTATCAGAATTGAAATAGACTTTCCTACCTCTTACAACAGCATGATCCTGCATCTACCCCTTGTGATTGCTTTGAATCCCAGCATAGAATTCTCTGACAATTTGCTCCAGATAAAAAGCTCTGTGTTGGATGAATAAATCCCAGTGTAGACTTGAGATTGTTGCCATAAAGCTCTGATGCGCTTTCTTGAGACTGTATCCTCTCTCAGGAAGGAACTTTCTATCCCAAAAATGCGCAAGATTGGCATTTGTTGGCATAGAGGAGTTTGTAATGGATCCATGTTTCTTTTTCTGGACAGGTTTTGATGATGATTCTGGACCTGTTGTGTTTCTTCCTGAACTTTTGATTGGGCTTTGCTTGCGAACCATGGCGGATAGTTGTAGGTTTTTGGAATTTCTTGGAATGGAATGGAGTTTTGTGATTTCAGAAGTTTAAGGTTTTTCTGGGTAAGGAGGGTTTTCTGGTGATTTCGTCGAGGTTTTACGATTGAGAGAGTGTTGGTGATTAGGAAAGAACGGTTACAAGTGGGAATTGTGTGGGTTTAATGAGGAAGTAGCCGTTAGGGATAGCTAGGCTTGCATGCATGGCGACGCGTGGGCTATTTAGGTAGATTACTCATCACTTCAGATACTGCTCACGACTAGACACACGCCTTGCTGTTGTTTTGACCGTTATTTTCACCCAAGTCAAATTTTTGAATTTTTGAAGTGCAGCAGCACTTGAGGAAGAGTTTAGTGCAGAAGCACTAAAAAAATTGTGATCCTACAAAACACTTGAAAACATTAAACTGAACAAAATAATAATAAATATTAATACAAAAACATGGGTTTCCTCCCATAAGCGCTTGTTTTAAGAGTCTTTCAGCCTGACTATCTCCTTATTTCTTTAGAGATTTTGAACATGTGTGGTGTACTTGTCTCTTTCCACATGCTTTCCATAGTACATTTTCACTCTTTGGCCATTTACCTTGAAAGTGGTGGTTGTGGCTGCATCATATAAATCAACTGCATCATGGGGATAGACTTTGACTAGTTTGAATGGTCCTGACCATCTTGATTTAAGCTTTCCAGGGAACAATTTCAGCTTAGAATTGTATAACAGGACCAATCCTCCTTCTCTAAGTTCTCTTCTTTGAATTTTCTTGTCATGCCAAGCCTTGGTTTTTGTTTTGTAAATTTTTGCATTCTCATAAGAGAAATGCCTAAATTCTTCTAATTCATTTAATTCCAAAAACCTTTGTGCTCCTGCCTTGTTGTGATCAAAGTTCAGCTTTTCCATAGCCCAATATGATTTATTTTCTAACTCAACAGGCAGATGACATGCTTTACCATAAATTAACCTATAGGGGGACATACCTAATGGAGTTTTAAATGCAGTTTTGTATGCCCATAATGCCTCATCTAGGTGTAAGGACCAATCTTTTCTTGCTGGTCCAACCATTTTTTCTAGCATTTTTTTTTAATTTCCCTATTTGACAATTCAGCCTGTCCATTTGTCTGCGGGTGGTAGGCTGTAGCAATTTTGTGCTTAATCCCATATTTTGCAAGAAGATTTTCAATGAGTTTATTGCAAAAATGGGAGCCTTCATCATTGATGATTGCTCTTGGGGTGCCAAATCTTGCAAAAATGTCTTTGGCATCAGTATTAGGCAATGCTACAGCCTCTACCCATTTGGACACATAATCAACATCTACTAAGATATATTGTTTGCCAAAAGAAAGTGGAAAGGGCCCCGTGAAATCCATGCCCCATACAACAAAAAGTTCAATTTCTAAAATATTAGTTCTGGGCATTTCATGTTTTTCTGAGATATTACCTGTTCATTGACATTTATCACATGTTTTGACCATTAAATTTGCATCTTTAAATAGACTGGGCCAAAAATAACCAGACTGTAATACCTTAGCTACTGTTCTGTTGCTTCCAAAGTGACCTCCATATGGTGCAGCATGGCAGTGCAGAAGCACTGCTTTCTGTTCTTCTTGGGGGATGCATTTCCTCATCAATTGATCTGGACACGTTTTATAGAGAACTGGATCATCCCAATAGTACTGTTTAACTATGTGGAAGAATCTCCTTCTTTGTTGGTATGTCATGTCCACTGGCACTACTTTGCTTGCAAGAAAGTTAACAATATCAGCAAACCAAGGTGTAGTAGCACTTGGTGTAGAAGCACTAGGTGCAGAAGCACTGGGTGCTGTTACAGAAATTGTTAGCAGTTTTTCATCAGGAAAACATTCTTTGATCTCTCCCTTCTGAGTACCTGTTCTTTCACCTTCAAGTCTAGATAAATGGTCAGCAACCTGATTCTCCACCCCCTTTTTATCTCTAATTTCAAGGTCAAATTCTTGAAGGAGGAGAATCCATCTTATTAACCTTGGTTTTGCATCTTTTTTTTGAAATTAAATACTTGATAGCAGAATGATCAGTATAGACAATAACTTTGGTGCCAACCAAGTAAGACCTAAATTTGTCAAATGCAAAAACCACTGCTAATAGTTCTTTTTCTGTTACAGTATAATTCAATTGAGCTCCAATCAATGTTTTGCTAGCATAATAAATAGAATGAAAGATTTTGTCATACCTTTGCCCCAGGACTGTTCCTACAGCAAAGTCACTAGCATCACACATCAATTAAAAGGGCTTGCTCCAATCTGGTGTAACTATCACTAGTGCAGACACCAATGCCTTTTTGAGTTTTTGGAATGCTTCCATACATGGCTCATCAAAGTTGAAAGGTGTATCCAATTGCAGAAGTGTACACAGTGGCTTGGATATCCTTGAAAAGTCTTTGATAAACCTTCTGTAGAAGCCTGCATGACCTAAGAAGCTTCTGATTCCTTTGACAGTTGTTGGAGGTGTTAATTTTTCAATGACCTCAATTTTGGCTATGTCCACTTCCAGACCCTTTTTTGACACTTTATGACCTAGCACAATGCCTTCTTGTACCATAAAATGGCACTTCTCCCAATTAAGCACTAAATTTGTTTCTTCACATCTTTGGAGAATTTTCTCAAGATTTGATAAACACAACTGAAATGTATCTCCAAAAATTGAGAAATCATCCATGAATACCTCCATTGATTGCTCGATGAAGTCAGAGAAGAGGGACATCATGCATCTTTGGAATGTGGCAGGAGCATTACAAAGTCCAAATGGCATCCTTCTAAATGCAAAGGTTCCATAGGGACATGTAAAGGTTGTTTTTTGTTGGTCATCAGGTTCTATTGCAATTTGATTGTATCCTGAATAACCATCTAAGAAACAATAAAACTCCTTACCTGCTAATCTGTCTAACATTTGGTCAATGAAAGGTAAAGGGGAGTGGTCTTTCTTTGTGGTTTTATTGAGTTTTCTATAATCCAAACAAATCCTCCAACCTGTAACAGTTCTTGTTGGTATTAACTCATTTTTTCATTGGCTATAACTGTCACACCCCCTTCTTTGGAACACATTGCACAGGGCTTACCCATGCACTATCTGATATGAGGTATATGATTCCAGCATCTAGCCATTTTATGATTTCTTTCTTTACAACCTCTTTCATAATAGGATTTAGCCTTCTCTGTCCTTCTATATAATTTTTAGAATTATCTTCTAAAATTATTCTATGCATGCATATAGAAGGGATAATTCCTTTTATGTCAGCCATCTGCCAGCCTATTGCTTTTTTATGCTTTTTTAAGGTACTAATGAGATCATGCTCCTGCTTTAAGGACAAGTCTGAAGCAATGATTACTGGAAGTGTGTCACCTTCCCCTAAGAAAGCATATTTCAAATGTTTGGGCAGTTCTTTCAGTTCTAATTTTGGAGGTTGTTCAATTGAGGGTATATTCTTTCTAAGGTTTGGGTCTTCTAAACTAAGAGATTCAAAAGTTCTAGACCATACCTTATGTGTTGGTTCTTTCCTTGGCAACATGTGTTTTTCCATGATTTCTTCATCAGGTGGTGCTTCTGCATCTGGTGCAAGAGCACTGGTGAGATGATCATACTGCTTATGGAATTGTTTTTGCACCAAATGGTCAAGAGAAATGATTGTTGAACACCCTTCACTCTCCTCTGCAGGGTACTTCAAAGCATTCATCACATTAAATTTCACCTCTTGATCATTCACCCTCATGGTTAGTTCTCCTTTCTGCACATCAATCAGGGCCTTGCCAGTTGCTAAGAATGGTCTTCCAAGGATGACTGGCACTTCTTCATCTCCATCAAAATCAAGAATAACAAAATCTGCAGGAAACACAAATTTGTCAACCTGAACTAAGATATCTTCAATAATTCCTTCTGGATAGGCTATTGATCTATCAGCAAGTTGAAGTGTTACAATGGTAGGTCTAGCATTTCCAATTCCAAGCTGTGTAAATATTGATTTAGGCATCAAGTTGATACTTGCACCTAAATCACATAAAGCATGACCTGTATAAAATTTTCCAATTGAGAATGGAACTGTAAAACTACCAGGATCTTTCAATTTCCTTGGAATTTTGCTTTGTAAAATGAGACTGCATTCTTCAGACATAGCAACTGTTTCAAAATCACCTAATCTTTTTCTTTTTGAAAGCACATCTTTCATAAATTTAGCATAATTAGGCATTTGCTGAAGTGCTTCAACTAATGGAACATTAATGTGCAACTGTTTTAATATTTCAAGAAACTTACTGAATTGCTTCTCCTCATGTGCATTGTTTAATCTTTGAGGATAAGGAGGAGGAGGGTATTCAGGAACTAACCTTGGCAGTTGTATTTCTTTTGGTGCAGAAGCATCAGGTGCTTCTGCATCTTGCAGATTTTTTTCATTTTTATTTTTTTCTGCTTCTTTTTCTCCCTTACCTTTACCTTCAGTCTCTTCTTTATCTGTAAGATATTTTCCATTCCATAGATAAATGGCCTTCACCTGTTCTTTTTCTGGTTTGTGGGATGTAGTAGCTTCTATATTTGAAGGTAATGCACCTGCTGGTCTTTGGTACAGAGCTGTTGCTAGCTGCCTCACTTGATTCTCCAAATTTTTTATAGATGCATCTTGTGCTTGCCTAGTTGTTCTGGTTTCACTAATAAAGGATTTGAGCAAGGCTTCAATGGAGTTATCATTGGTAGGTGTTTGTTTTTTTGGTTGTTTTGAGACTGAAACCCTGGTGGTGTTGCTGTTGGTGCAGCTGCACTAGGTGCAGAAGCACCAGCATTATTCCATCTGAAATTTGGGTGGTTCTTCCACCCAGGGTGGTAGCTGTTTGAGTAAGGGTTGTTGTTTTTATTGAATCCTACATAGTTGACAGAGACAGGATTGCTGGGACATTCCTCATACAAGTGGCCTCCTCCACAGTATACACAACTTGTATCACCAGGAAGGGCTTGTTCTATGGCTGCTGCAGAAGTATCAGTTGGTGCAGCTGCACTTAGTGAAGATGCACTTTTGGAAGTGAAGTTTTTGAACAAGTTGGTTAGAGAAGCTAACTGAGCAGATAGGGCAGATACATCACTGATTTCATGCACCCCTGATGGTTTCTTTTGGGTACTTACCCTCTCAGTAGGCCAACTAGAGCTGTTTGTAGCAATTCTATCAATCAACTCACATGCTTCATTGTATGACAGGTTCAGTAACACACCCCCAGATGATGCATCAAGCATTACTCTGGTTTGTGTCTCTAAACCATTATAAAAAATTTCCATTTGAATAATGATTGGTAGACCATGATGAGGACATTTTCTTAAAAGCTCTTTCCATCTTTCCCATGCTTCAAATAATGACTCAAATTCTTTTTGTCTAAAAGATGTAATATCATTTCTCATCCTGGCATTTTTAATGGGTGGAAAAATATTTTGACAAAAACTTTTCAGCTATTTCATTCCATGAATGTATAGAATTAGGCTCCATTGAATTTAACCAAGATTTAGCCTTATCTTTTAAAGAGTATGGAAATAGCTTAAGTCTAAATGCTTCTTCACTAACACCAGGAAGGATAAAATTACTACATACTTCTAGAAACTGTTTTAAATGCTCATGGGGATCCTCATTAGGAGATCCACCAAATTGGCCAATTGTTTGCAGCATTTGGAACATCATGGGTTAAATTCAAAATGAACAGCATCAATATGAGGTTTTGCTATACTAGTTTGCATATTCTGATTATTAAACATAGCATAATCCCTTATGGGTCTATTTCTATCATTAATCATACCTATTGGTCCCATGTTGAATGGATTTCCGTGCTCATGTTCAGGTGGTGGGTCTCCTCCAACTGAGCCTCCATTGGAACCTGATCTTTCTTCACTGTGATGAGACATGTTGCTCCTGCATCCTTGTCTTTGGGATCTAAGCAATCTTCTGAAACTTCTTTCTATCTCTGGATCCAATGTAAATTCTGGTGTTCTGGTCCTGTGCATAAGCTAGTGCACCTGCACTAAGGAATCAAACTACCAGAATAATAATAATAATAATAATAATAATAATAATAATAATAATAATAATAGTAATAATAATAATAATAATACACCAATCTATAAATCTAAACTTACAAAAATTAATGGCAATCCCCGGCAACGGCGCCAAAAACTTGGTGTGGCAAAATATGTGCAAGTATACACAGTCACACAAGTAATACAATGATAAGAAAGGTCGAACCCACAGGGATTGGTTAAACTCTTGTATGCTTAGAGAGATATAAATATGTGCTACTACACTACTCACAAAATTTGGGGTTTTTAGTTTAAGTAAAAACAAAATGCAAGTATGTAAAATAAGATGAAGGAAATCAGTTGAGAAAGATAGTTGAGATGTCTTTACTAGATAATGCTTCTTTTGAGAGTTTCTATGCTTTTAGAGATGCAGAAGCACTATGATGCAGAAGCACCAAGTGCAGAAGCATCAAGTGCAGTAGCATTGAGTGCAGTTGCATAAGTGTGTGCTTGTCAGCTACTTTCTTCAGAGTTTCGTTACAAGCTTCCCATGTCTGGGCTTGCTAAATAAGTTCACTCCTGCCTTTGAGGTACCCACTGTTTCACCCTAAGGACTATGTTATCCTATGTCTAGAACTTAACATGGTTTTAACAAAGTTTTCTTTATTAACAAGTCAACAAAGCCTTTATTAAAACACTCACCCTTATTAGTCTTGATTTCTAGTTATAAACCATGTCTGTGTATATAACTCTACTTCTTTTAAGCGATCAACCTTAAAAAAAGATGGATATAGTATAACACAAGACCCAAAATGCTACAACACTTAAAAGCATAATAACTTACTCAAAAGATCATTATAAGTTTAGAACATCTCAACTAAAAGAGTTTAGCTCATGTTACTCATGATATAATAGAGAGAATCTGTAAGGAGCATAATGATATGAATCATATAAAAGATATCAATAGGGTAGAAGTTACACGGATTGATGTTCCTTTGCATGAATTCTGATTGGTGCAGAAGCACTGATTCCTTCGTCTATCTATGAAGAAGTGGAGGAAGAGGGTGTCAATTCCTTCCTCACCTTCTTACAACTAACTACTAAATAAAATGCAAGAAATAAACTACTTAAAACTGTATGAAAGCTATATAAATTTGAATGAAGAAAGGGATTGTTCTTCAAGTGCGAAGTGGAACCTATTTATAGCCTTTGAGGTTTCCTTTCAATGAGGGTTTGCGTAGTAACTAAGTCAGCAATGTGGTGCCTAACCATGGTTACTTTCCTGCTCTGAATTTGAGAAGATAAAGTCCAGCACTCTTCTTTAAAGGAGGTCCAATGGTGGAGATCCATGTGTCTTTAGGTGTATAGCCCCTTATGATGATGTTTCATGGTGGACGCCTCCATATGCATGTGGGCATGTGTCTCCATGTGCCCAATGACTAAGCATGATGTCACAAAACTTCTGGTGTCATGGTATGAATTGAGGTGCTTTCAAGGTGGGGGGTTATAAGCTCACAGCTAGATGGTGCAGAAGCACTAAGTGCAAAAACACTTTATCTTGGATGTGCCTTTAGTGTGGAAGCAATGCTGTTTTTCTGGTGCAGAAGCATGAACTGCAGCTGCACTGAGCAAACATATCAAACATACCAATATATATACAAAAATGCTTAAATCATTGTGCAATCTTCTATAAAACTTATAATGTTGTTTATTTGACTAAAACTACTATATTTAATACATATTATACTTGGTTTCAGGCAATTAGTTATGGTTAGATGTATGAATAACTCTATATAAAATAGAGTTATCAAACACCCCCAAGCTGCAAAACAAACAAACATATATACAAAAAAGTGGTCTTCTATCCTAGGGTTTTCATATCAATATAATATGCGATAAAATAAAAGACAAGAGAAGGGTAAAAGTAAACATTAAATTAACGACTAATCCTACAACTAATTAGGCATAGGTTTGACTCTCTAAAATTGTCCCCAGTGAAGTCGCCAGCTGTAGCGACCGAAAAATCCGAGTGAGGATTCCTAGAAGGTTCAAAAAAATGAAGCCGCCACCAAAGTTTAATTATAAGAGAAAACATTGGAAAATCCCTTTTGGAATGGATAAGGGTCCTAGAGACCAGATAAGGGTTTGGGAGTCGGTTATGCGTGGGGAAGGTATTAGCACCCCACGACATCCTTCATAATGAAGGTTACCTGCTAACTAGTTGTAGGAAAGAATATTAATTTTGAAAATGTTTATTTAACCCTTTTATTGTTAATTGAAGAGATTAGAAGAAAGAAGAAACTTGATATTTTATTTGAATTTAAGAAAAGGAATATTTAGAGAAAGACTAAAAAATGGTTTTTTATTAGTGCACTTGACAGAGGTGGGCCCGCCCTCTGCTCCTACGTATCTCCGGGTAGAAAATCAAAGGCTACGTAGTTCTTGGGTAGAAGAATGTTTGTTGGTTGGTTTTTTTAATATAGGGGTTTTAGGATTTTTGAGCTGTACAGCTCATCCGTCCTAGAACGATGACTAACCCGTCCGTACGGTCGACTTAGTCCCCTATTTTATAAAAATGGGGTTTTTGGAGTTTGGAAAATAGTTTGATGTGTGTTGGTTTGATTTTATTGGAATAGGGATTTTAGGGCTCTTGAGCCATACGGCTCATTCATCCTAGAATGCCGACTAACCCGACTGTGCAGTCGACTTAATCCCCTATTTTGAAAATTTATGTTAAGTTGGGAATTATTGAGTTAGTGGTTGATTAGGAATGAATTAAGTGGGTAATAAGAAGTGAGGGTAAAACAGTCTTTTCCATGGCTTTTACTAAACCCCCAGCCGAGCCATTCACTCTCACTCACTTTCATTTGAAACACAAACACTAACTCACCCTCTCATTCAGCAAAAACAGAAATTGAGAAGAGAGAAAAAGAGGAAGTCGCGAGAGTGAGAGAGGGAAGAGGAGGAAAGCTTATGGCCAAAACCTTGATGCATGTGAGTCTTTTAAACACCATTCTACCCCATTTGATCTCCTCTACATTCTAATACAAACATCATCCTCTACACCATCCTCCATCTCATTTCACCATTTTTGAACATTTCAAGCTCCACTTGACAAAAATGGAGTTTTAAGCTTTGCATGTCACTACTAGAGCTAGACCAAGCCATTTCAGAAGCCACATTACAGATTGAAATCATTTGAAAGCCATAGAGTGAAAGTCAGATTATGTTCTGGGTGTTTAAGGAGGGCTGATTCGAGTTTAAGTGGAAAGTTCGTGTTCGAGGATCGTTCGTGGGGTCTCGTGTGGTGTAAACTTCGTTGTTGTCGTTGTTGTGTGCGATTTTCATCGCAAAAGTTGAGTTCTATACTCGCTTAGGGATGTTTTTCGATACTAAGTTGCATGTTTTCTGAATCGAATGATATCGAGTCTCGTTTTCCTAAAATTTTGTCTAAACCGTAATTGCGAAAATGTGCAGTTTTGATATTCTGAATATGGTGATTGCTTGATGAATGATTGATGAATTGTTGATTGTTTGGACTGGATAAATTTCTATTATTTAAGGTTGATGTGTTAGGAATCGATCGGAGCGAAATTTGGACTCGAAACAGAATTGAAGTTTTGCACGAAATGGCATTTTACAAGTCTGTGTAACCGGCACGGATCGTGCGCCCTCAGTGCACGGGTCGTGCGCTTCCTTCGGTTACATGCTTGTGTAATATCATTTCACGCACGGACCGTGCGGCCTTCAGCACGGGTCGTGCGTGTGGTTCGTTTACCTGCGCAAATATTTTTACAATGCGCACGGGTCGTGCGCCTTAGCACACGAACTGTGCGTCCATTTCGGGTTCCCTTTTTCAAAACATGTTTTAAGTCATTCCAATTGATTTCAAACCCATTCTAATCCTCTCCCCAACGTTATGTAATGATAAAATAATCGTAGTTCATTGGAATTGCTTATGTTTGGATTGAATTGGGGAGAATTCCCCAAGTTATAAGTAATGTGATATGAATTGGTTAAATCAAAGCAAACAAGTGTTGTTTTCCTTTATATATTGGTTAAAACATTGTTTTAGTAATGACGAGAGAGGAAAACCCTAAAGTATGATAATGAGATGGACTATAAGTTCATCAAAGCTAAGTTGGAGGTTAATTGCTAATGAAGACATGTAAAGAAATAGAACATTATGTTCATACAAGTCAAGTTATTCTCTTAAGGAAAAGAAAGATGACATACATATAATTATATATGTATATTAAGGGTGACGACCCCAGATTATTAGCATACTAGGGCAGGGGAAGTCATGAGCCTCGAACCCTAGGCCCCTTCCATGTAGTCCGCTTTCCAAGGTCAGCGGGATTAGGTGCACCGAGAACCGAAGAAAGGAAAAATGGTTCGAAGTGATGTGCTAAGAAAAGAACAAGACATGAATTGTAGTCGCTTATTAGGGCTACAAGTTAAAAAGAAAGTGTTTCACGTAGTCGCTTATTAGGGCTACGAGTTAAAAGAAAATATGTTCACGTAGTCGCTTATTAGGGCTACGAGTTCAAAAGGCAAGCATAATGAGCCTCTAGTGTTAGTAAGGGGTCTCGATAGGACTCACTGAGATAATGTTTATCTCACCCTTTATAATTGTGGTTTTTACAGAGAAACAGGGAAAGGCAAAAGCAAAGAAGCACGACTAGATGATATGCCTTATGGAGTTATTGAAGATTCAGTTTTATGATTATGCTATTTTCCCTTTGTTGTCTTTGTATTATCGATTGTATAAATATTACTCGCTAACAGTTGTAAATCGTTTCCGCTACTTATGTTTTGGATATTGAACACCAGGTTGTAAAAGTTTATAAGTCAGGAGACTTAAGTACTTTATGTTAAGTTAATGGAGTTGAGGTGACTGCTTGGATGTTTATTCAAGAAATTTTTTTAGTTGTGTTCAATATTCCAAACAGGAAGTTAACTCTGATGTATGTCATGCTGTGCATCTTAGTGTTTCTCGGTGTTAGAAATGCTGAGGTGTTACATGAAGCGTCAAAACTAAGTGAGGAATCATGAGTTACTGGACAGTTTTTATTAATTTTCTATTCTTATTTGTTTTATAAAATCAGATCCCTCCATTTCATCCAATGGCCGAGAACAATGGTGTAGGAAATTGCTGTAGAGGATCCAAATCCCACAAAGAGTACACGCACTCCAACGGATCCGGTCATCTCTGCACATAAGTCTCCTTCAATCTCTCCTGCGATATTCGCATTCGTCTGATTAATCCAACGGTTGAGAGACAAAAAGCGGAAAAAACAGAGCTTTGAATTTTCAACCCATTTTTCATAGGTTTCATCATCTCCTTTCTCGGGCACAACACTAAACAGAGATGAAGATTAATCTTAAAAATTGCAATGCCATGATACAATTTCATGATTTCATATCCATAGAAAGAAGATTTTGTTTAGGAAACTGAAATCATATAGTTTTCTCAACTCTTGACCGTTTTCCCTGTCAACAAAAAGCAGAAACAAGGAAAGAAGAGTAGGGGAGGAAAAAAGGTGGAATAAAAAGAGCTTTTTCCACCGTGTTTCTTTTTTTTTTGACAATTGTTCCACCGTGTGTCTATCCTTGCCCTCTTTGCTTTTTTATCCAGTAAAAATAATCTGATTTTTCTTACTTTCTCTTTCTTTTTATACCAGTCACTGGATTTATCCAAAGAGAAGAGAATGGAGCGAGACGGGGAGAATTCGTGGCGTCAGTTCTTAGAGTCAAAAACAAACCGCAGCAACCCAATTCAGGAATTGATTCGTGAAACCCGAGTTTCGAACTTCGATTCCCGCGGGAAGAAAGCTATTCTGCTGAAAATCCTTGAAGATTGGTTATCGAAAGCCTCTATCGAAGAATGGATGCTCGAAGCTCTTGAATTACTGGAGGAAGTGTACCGTTCCGAGGGTTCTCTAATCAGTCCCGCAATGGCAACAGCCTATTGCAGCGTTGCAGTAGATTGTACTCTGAGGCATCTCGAAATCAAAGTATCTCATTACCCTGCATACCTCAAAGCTCTCGAGAGGATATGGCGGCCTAGGTTTCACTATATGGACTCCGCCTCTGCTGAGGGTTGTAGTTTGTTCTCAGACGAATTAAAACAATGGAGAAGTGAAATTGAGGCTTCCATTTCGGACTCGCGGGTCATGTACAAGTTGACAGCTTTGGCGGCGTCTGTGAATACAAGAAGAGATGCAATTAACAATCTGAAGGATTTTTTGGACGAAACTAGGGTTAACTATGGTTCTTCTGCAGAGAGAGGTTGGTTTTTTTTCCTTCTTTCATGTCATGGCATTTTTGGCAAACGTGTTAGGTATTTCTGTGTTTCTTGTAAATTCTTTTCCTTTTTTTTCCAAGGTTAAGGTGGAAGCCTACACAAGTATTTTTTTTAGTAGAAATAGATTAGAAATACAGAAGACAATTAACTTTTAAAGGCAAGAGTAGCATTTGAATTAGAGCCTTATTCTCAGTTTGAAGGTTACAATGAATGTGGATGGCTTTCTTTCGGATCTTAGTTACTTGATGGTGCTTCTTGGGAAGGTTACAATGAATTAGAGCCTTATTCTCAGTTTGGACGGTGCTTCTTGGGAAGCCCCATCTGGTGCCATTGATCCATAGGAATCCTCATTCAGATTATGAAATATCAACAAAAGTTGTTAGCTTGTGAGCACTTTTAATCCTAATAAAATGTTTTTTCTTTCCTTTCCATCTTTAGCCTCTCCATTAGATATTGAAAAGGATAATCAGCTGCATAAAGACAAGCATAGTGCTATTAATCTTGAGGAGATGGATTTTGCAGAGATGGATCCATCAACGAGCAAAATTGATCCCGATAATATGGATTCATCAACAAGCAAAATTGATCCTGAGGAGATGGATCCATCTACTAGCAAAATTGACTCTGTGTCAAGTCATGAGGTCCCAAATGAGACAACTTCTGCTCCGACTAATGTTAACCGCCCTAGCTTGATGGAATCAAGTAGTCCCGTTCGTTCTCACGAGGTGAGGATAAGAATGTCTATTTGTATTTTTTTGTTTAGATTCCCTCTGGCTTTTAAAAAAGAAACTGGGTGTTCATTTTGGGGGGTTTCATCACTCAACATCTCTAACGCTTCGGCCTTCATTCCCTTTTTTTATTTACAATTTTGTAGTAATCATTTTTTATTTGGATATATATCTTCTGATTAATGTCAGTTATTTTTTCCTTTTTTCAGTCGAATGATTCAATAGATGACTTGCCAGGAGGAAAATCAAATAATGCAAGTAGATTTCACTTGCCTAGTCCAAAGAGAAAAAGGTTTTCTCCATTGAAGAGCTACGAAACGTCAAAAATTGCACAAAGGAGAAAAGTTAAAAGATGGAGTCGATTGGAAGAAGAGACTCTGAAGACTGCAATAAGGAAGTATGTACATGTTCTAACTAGTTAAATTATTGTAGTTTTTTGATGTGTATTTTCATTGATTACTGATGCATAGTTTTTGCCATATTTGGTATGTTCCTTATCTCTTTATGCGTTTATGTTGCCGCTCATTCTTCATATGCTTTTTAATATATTGATGGAATGCAGAGCTCTACTCCGTTTAGTCTTTGTTAGAAAAAATCCGTCTTAATTGCGGTCGTCCCTTGTCACATTCATTGTGGCAACTTTGAGGCCGACGACCTTCACTGTGGCTTCTAGCACTTTAATTATGCTGAGTAGGAGGGGTGTGTTTAGTTCCACATCGCATAGAGATATGATGTAGGTAGTGTTTATAAAGCTTGGACACTCTTCACCTTATTTGTTTTGTGGGAATGAGTTAGGCTCTAAACCCAAGTTCTATGAAGTTATCTTAGATTCGTTGTTGGGCCACCTATTAGAAAATATGCCTCAATTGCTGTAACTCCTAGCTGCATTCATTGCGGTAACTTTGGGTCGTGCCTTGATTGCAACTTCCAACACCTTTAATTGGGTATGAGGGGTGTGTATCTCACATTGGGTAGGACCTTACAAGCAGGATTTCTGGAGATTAGTTAGGAGGCCCTAATCCCAAATTCTAAGAGTTTTCATTAATAAAATAATAGGTTTGATCTCAACAGTTCACATCTCTCACCATTTTATCATTAAAGTGATTTTGTATACTTGCTGCAACCATTTCTACTTCATTTCAAAATATAAATGGAATGATCACAGTTTCACTATCTTTTCATGTATCCTTTTTTATTTTTTTCATTTCTAGATTCGGCGAAGGAAGCTGGAAACCAATCCTTAATTTTTATCAAGATGTATTTGATGAAAGAACTACGGTGAGCCTAGTAAAGATCTGTGGGTGTTTTATTTTCTTTATTGATAAACTGATGAGTGTTTTCTTTTCCAACTCATGTTTTTGTTGCCAATCAAATTATTTTTATCAGGGTGATTTAAAGGATAAGTGGAGAAATATGAAGTGGCATAGAGGCAAATAACTTAACTATACAACACTGTTCAATTGTGAATAGAAACAGAGGTATATTTCAAAAAAAATATATGGCTTAATAATATATCAAACTTTGATGGATTTTGCAATAAATTTCATTTTTTCATCTATACAAAATATTGAAGTTTGCAAACACTAGGCGGATTGGTTTACTGGTGATAATTATTAATTTTATCTTTCAATCAATATATTGTATCAATTTATTTTCAAAACAGTTCAGTTATGTTATATAATTATCTGGTGGTTAAGTAGTTTATTATCATATTACTTATGTGTTCTTTTTAACGTGATTCGTCCACTTGTACAAATATTTTTGAAGTATAAATTCATTTTTTAATAAATATGCCTTCGACAGCAACATCATCATGATCATCTTAATAATTAATAATAATAATAATACTAATAATAATAATAATAATAAATTTGAACTTCTTCACAGCTAGTTGAGTTCCATCTAGCAGAACTCCTTTATGTTTACTGAAACAAGCTTCACTAAAGTTATTTGTTGTAGTTTCTAGATCATTCTAGCTGTGATGGATATGATTTCTGCTCATGTTTTATATTTTCCAGTAGCCTAACAGACAATACTACTAAGAAAAATAAATGGCAAAGTCCTAGAAGAAGACAATAACAAAAATATTGAACAAAGCATCAGGGTATGCTAAATCTTGGTAGCATTACAATGATAGAACAACTCTTGAACAACAGGAACATGTTGACTTAACCAGAGGCAGGCTTGATATTTGAACTTTAGTTGAAAACCATAATCATGTACTATATAGATGGCACTGGCAACTAATCATAGATAACTATTTTTTTTTTGTAAAGAAGGTAACCCAAAATGGAAAAGATTTTGCATTTAAAATACAACACAGTTCAAGATATGCTAGATTAACTACCATCCTCTAGTCTAGTATATAAAGGAACCAACATTTAATATTCAAATAGACGGTGTCACTGACAACTTCAAATCAAGTTTATACATTAGGCAGCAAGACATGCATGACTGTATTGCCTCCCATGTGAAACAATGTGACAGCGTTTTCACTGCTGACACAATTGAATAATTGTTGTTGCAATTTTTAAGTGATTTTGGCGCCTGTTTCTGTGCCCAAGTTGTCTGCATTGCTGTATTTTGGCGTCTGTGCCAGTACTCTCTGCTAGCTGTTCTGTTTTGTCTGCTTGTGTCGTAGGTTTAGTGCTGTCATTCTCTGAAAATCAGTACTATTCTAGCTGTTATTTTGTCCTATTAGTGTGTCACAATAATTCTAGATGCTACTGTGGTATCTAGGTTAGAATATACCCTAGGGTTTGCAATGAGTGGCTAGCTGTTGTAGCCTCCATATTGCCTATATATTCATCATTCAATGAAAGAGCAGACAAGCTGAATTTTAAAGAAAAACATACCTCTTTCTCTCATTCTCTGTTACTTGCTTAAATCCGTTTCCAACGAGCCCTATTCTTAACATTAGAGCTCCTGGTAGGATTGTTGGTGTTAACGGTGAGAACCCTAGCATCACTCACTGTTACAAACAAATCAAATAAAAAACACTTTCACACTAAACAGCCTACTATGTCATAGATATATACTATACAGTTCAGTCCCCACAATTTCTCACTTCTTATCATTGTTTGATGCCATAGAAATTCATTATCCTAGTCGGAAAACTCATGAAAATAGCCTATAATTAACTCATTACCTTACCATCATGCCTGCAGCCATATGTTTTTCTCCCACAGTCATCTAAATGCACATTCAGCTTGTGTGGGACCTGATCTTGTATAAGATTTTATATACGGCTAAGATGCATCGAAAAAAATATGACAAAAAACAAAAATAAAATCACAGAAAATAAACCTTTAACTTGATTGTTGTGATGTGGTTCTGGCCAGTGGTCTGTAATTTCATGGGCAGCTAATTACTAACAGGTTTGCATCCAATTTGTTTGCAATGATTGCTGTTGTGAATTTTCATGTAAAGGAGGATCAATGGTGCATATAAGATAATCGAGAGAATTTGTTTTGTATTTGTTTGCATATAAGGATTCTGCAAAGAGAGCTTACAATTTGCTTTTGCAGATGCAGAAAGTTGGGCAAGTGATGGTTATGCATAACTGAAGAAGCGTTTGCTACTTTTTTTTGAAGACAGTGGATGAAGAGGTGTATGTGCCTATGAACAATTTGTGTATAAAGAAACATGTGTTTTGTAGCATGTGAATGCAATGGAAAAGGACCACAACCACAAGCACAGTGGCAACTGGCAATACAGGGTCCCCGCCACTTTTTTGATTGAATGTTTTGTATACATTGTCCATATCTTTCTAATGATCTCATTGAAAGTTCTCATTTCCCACTGTAAAGGTTCTTGTATATGCTCTCTTCTGTGTGCGTCTTTACATACATATATAATATATGATAGCATTTTGTGGCTCATAGTGGAATGACAAAATCCCGCCATAGTTGGCCACCTCAAAATGTCAAATTGCAGATAGCACTGTCATACAATGCGAAAATGAAATAGTAGATTGCTCAAGAACAAACACGACAAGTAGCAACTATCTTTAAAGAATATGGATGGTATATTCTAATAAGACGAAGTGGTGCACAAGCATACAACACCAAATTTCCATTTACAAAAGTAAAAGTAACAATAGAACTCTCCTAATGAAGTGGATGAAAACTACATATAAATCATTTGCATGTAGAGAATAGGCAGGTAACATTTCCAGCACCAGAATTAGCCCTCATGAAGTGTAGAGCAGTATGGAGGACAGTTCTAGTTGAGCCCATCAAAGCCAAATTCATGTCTTGGAGTACGGCAAGTGGATGATAAGAGAACTGGAGACTGTTGTAAGAGTTAAGAAGTGCAGTGATCCCTTCTCTCAAAAGAGTCATGTAAGGATCTCCTCTCCCTTGCAACCCATGCCACAGTGTAATGTCTGTTCCGTATCTCCTTGCTGCCACCATTCCAAATGCTACTGCAACTTTAGTGTCTGGGTTCAAACCCCTCCAATAGCATTTGTATTCCGGCATTCTCCACTTCCTGATAATATAGTAACAAAGTTTAGTTATATAAAATTGAGTATGTATGCATTCATGTGGTCCAAGAGCATTTGGTATCATGTTTCAACAACTATTAGAGAATGCTAGCTAACCACTATCTACCTATGTGACACTAACACTTCAAATTGAACACTGGCACATATATAGTTATATTCGATCACTTCTATTTTCTAAATTATTATTGGTGTCTACATGTCAGAGTGTCCGGGTTCCAGTTCCGATTCGGTGTCTGTGTCGTTGTGCTTTATACCTATCCGAAGCTGAATTAATAATTATTGGTTTAACTAACTGTTATAAACTTACTCTGATGGACATGCTGAAGCTTCTGCAAAAATAACTGGTGGTAGTGGAGGCATTGGTGGTAGCGGAGGCAATGGTGGAAACCCTGAGACTGGGGGAAGGTTGAAATGTGGAGGAGGAGATTTAGGTGGTGGTGTGAGTGTAACTGGTGCTGGGGCTGGATTGGAAGATCCTGATCCTGATCCTGATCTTGAGCAGTATTGCATTGGTTGTGCAGGTTGAGCAAGGAGAGGATCCACCATATACATCTCCATATCAAACATCCTAAACATGAGTCTGGGATTTTGGGGAGGACCAGCACCTTGACTACAATCCATTGACCCTTGTCCACTACTACTACTGCTACTGTTGTCTGAGACACGAGTTGAACAACCACCTAAGTCTGGTGCTCCATCAAACCTCATAGTATAGCTTCCAAACAAATTTGTTGTTTCTTCTCTTGACATTGTGATTTGTCCATTGCTGTCAGCACATGACAGAGTTACTTTTGCACCTGTACCAACCAACCAACCAACAGGGTGCGGTGCAAATGCATGCATTAACTAATTTGGTCAACAACATTTACCAATTCAACACACCATTTATTCATGGTATATATGCCCACCTATACCAACTGTAGTAGTACACAACAACAACAGCAACAACAAAAAAGGTCTTTTCATTTATACATTTCAACTAAGTAAAATGAGATACTACTATACTAGTATTTCAGAGCATGATGTTTTGATCAAACTAGCTAGTTAAATAACACTCCTCAACTGAACTCATAATGTTTTGTTTTTGTATATGACTATTGCAATTTGCATGTTCAAACCACATACTATATTTAACAAAAATTTAAAGGGATAATATATATAGATCTCACCGTTAACAGGATAATCGAAAATGGATCTCTGGCCGTCTTTGCATTGGTCACAGAAGACAGTGCCAGTGACCATAGTATCTTCCTGCGTTCCATCAATGGCCAACGAAAGAATGAGATATGCTGCAAACAAGAGTTTCACCGGGAAGTCCATGAATTTTGGAGGTCCACTAAGCATAACCAAAAGCAAAGAACAAAGAAAAGGATATTGGTGTGAGTGAGTGAGTTTGATTAGAAGAATAAAATGAATGAACACTTAAATAGATGGAGTAGTTGAGTGCAAGTGAGGTAAAGAGCTAATGAGCACAACATACATATAAATGCACACTTCTAACTCTCAACTGCCACTTTTAATGCTTTGTTGAAAATCACTTTCAACCATGTTACGTTAGTACCAGTATACCACATAAATGATATGCTTAATTTGCACATTAGTTTTATTTTTTTGACTCACCACAAATCTGTCTATATAAATTGATTTGAGAGCAGCATATTTGTTTATGTTATGAATTAATTAATTGACATGAGTTAACATAAAAGCAATTCAATTCATGTCATGTGTACATAATATTAATATTAATTAATAGGAGTATAATTCATCATTCCATATATACGAACTTGGAGAAAGCTGAAGAAGGAAGTGATGGTCATATATAATAAAGACATTAATTAATCTGAAAATGTTGGAGACGTGGAGGTTCCTCCCCATAGCTGTTATAACTTGAGCTGATGGTGCCACAGTCGTGATGGGTATTAGATAGCCGTCAAGGTAGCAAGCAAGCAAGCAACATTAATGGAAAAACATATGCCTACCCACGTGTCAGAAAAATAAGCTGATCCTTGTATATTGTGTGAACTGAATCCGGTTCAGATTTCAGAAGAAACGTCGACCATTATTTGGTGAAACATTTTCTCCTTTCCAACCACACATCACATGTCAATGCTGCTGGGATTTATTAGTTCCACACATACTTGTTGCATGGATTCCCCTAGAAAAAGCCGGATGGAGTAGTCCTAGCCACCAAAGGGTATAGCATTTTCAAAATATGTTATAAAAAAGAAAACGAGTCGAAGGAAATTAGATTTTGTGCGGTAATGCCTAGCACAATCCTACGTGTGAACTTGCTCAATCCAAGGACTGTTATGACTGAACCAATCACTAGTGCAAAATCAGCTTTAAAAAATACTGTTTGGAATCGGTTGTTTGGATAACCAATTCCAAATATGGACGCGGTGGCAATTTTGCCATTAAATGGAGGTGTGGGAGATTTTTTTAGACATTTGGAATCGGTTGTTTAAACAACTGCTGGCTATGAGGATTAAAGGTGTGTTGCCCGGTATAATCTCAAAAACTCAAACGGCATTTTTAAAAGGTAGGCAAATTTTTGATGGAGTGGTGGTGGCACATGAGATCAGTGTTTTAAAACTCGGACCGGTGACCGACTCGGTGAAGGTACCGGGTCACTGGGTCAATGGTCGGACCGAATGGTCGACAGTTGAACCGCATGACCAAAACCGGGACCGGATGACTCGGACCCGGTCTCTATTTCCCGAATTTTCAAGACCTATATAGTATATAATATAAATTTCGTACCTGTAAAATTAATAACTATGTTTATTTTATATCTACTAAAATATAAAAATTAATATCTTAATTTATTAATATTTTTAAATTTTTTCATACATAATAATAATCTATTTTAGATCACACAAATTAATATTATGTACTCAACAAATATGGTGTTTATTTTTGCTAAACAAGTTATTATATTTATTATAATCAGTTACATATAATATAATATATATGAGTTACATATAATATAATATAATATATATGAAACACAATATATGTTTCCTTTTGCTATTAGATATAAATAAATATATCACATTGTAAAGTTACATCAAAACAATTTGCTGGCTTAGTGGCAAAGTAGCTTTAATCTCATCTCAATGTGCAAGGTTCGAATCCTATTTAGCCTGTTTTCCAGCCAATTCATTTCAAGCATAAACCGGCCACCGAGTCACACCATTTCCGATCCAAAACGTGAACCAATTCGGTTACCCCCCCCCGGTTCGACCGGTCCGACCGGCTCGGCCGGTCCGGTTTTTAAAACACTGCATGAGATGATAAACTATGCAAAAAAGAAGAAGAAACCTCTTCTCCCTTTTAAAGTGGATTTTGAAAAGGCGTATGATTTGGTATCTTGGAAATTCTTGGATTATATGTTGGAAAGAACCGGGTTTTGTGGAAAGTGGAGGTCTTGGATGAAAGCTTGTATTTTTACGGGGCATGTGTCGGTTCTAGTCAATGGAAGTCCAACCGAGGAGTTTTCTATGGAAAGAGGTTTAAGACAAGGGGATCCTTTAGCTCCATTTCTTTTTCTCTTAATTGCGGAAGGACTCACGGGGTTGGTTAACAATTGTACCAATCACGGATTGTTGGAATCTTTTTCGGTGAACGGGGGAGTATCCTTTCCGGTGCTCCAATTTGCGGACGATACGTTGTTCTTGTGCAAAAATACAAAGGAGAACTTGTGGGGGTTGAAAGCGGTGTTGAGAATCTTTGAACTTGTATCAGGATTGAAAGTGAATTTCTTCAAGAGCAATCTAATAGGAGTGTGCGTGGAGGAAGAGGAGTTGAAGTTGAGTGCAAAATTCTTGTATTGTAAGACGGGGGGACACCGTTTAAGTTTCTAGGTGTCCCGGTGGGTGCCAATCCTCGCAATAGTAGGATTTGGAATCCGGTGATCAAGAAGATGAAGGATAGATTATCGGTGTGGAGGAGTAGACAATTATCAATGGGGGGACGGTTGACTCTAATTAACTCGGTTCTTGCTAGCCTTCCGTTGTATTATTTCTCGTTCTTTAAGGCACCGAAGAAGGTCATTAAAGAAATGGCGAAGATACAACGTAGTTTCCTGTGGGGAGGGAGTGAAGAGTCTAAAAAGATGGCTTGGGTTAGATCACTAGTGCAAAAAAGGGATTTAAAGTCAGGCGAAAGGGGATTTAAAGTCAGGCACCCGCTTGACTTTTATTAAGTCGACTTTGTATGTCAGGAGTTTTAAAGTCAAGCGATAGCCTGACTTCGTAAGTCTGATTTAAAGTCAAGCATTTATTTCGCCTGACTTCGTAAGTCGGTTTTAAAGTCAAGCATTTATTTCGCCTGACTTCGTAAATCTGTTTTAAAGTCAAGCATTTATTTCGCCTGACTTCGTAAGTCTGTTTTAAAGTCAAGCATTTATTCTTGCCTGACTTCGTAAGTATGATTTAAAGTCAAGCATTTATTCTTGCCTGACTTCGTAAGTAGTTTTAAAGTCAAGCATTATTGCGCCTGACTTTAAAAGTTTTTTTTTTTCAAATTTTTGGTTTAATCTCATATACACAGAATTCCCTTCCTCATATGTGTAACACCCCTTTTCTACCCCATAGTTTACACGTCATTTATCAGAGTACAAAAATCTTTTTCATTTATATTGATTTTAACTGATAGAAAAGAAATGTCACATCGTCATTTATAAAACTCCTCATTTGCGCTCGTTAAAGTTTGTGCAATAAAACCACCGTCATAAAAATTAGACTTCACAAAAATTCAACACATCACAGCGGAATAAGAGAATAACTCACTAAGGCTCTCAAACACATCTCATATACTCCACATAGTCATTAAACAGTTAATTAATTAAACTATCAGACTTCAACCACGCCCCCTAGGTGCTACAGTATCAGAGAGCGACTCGACAGACATCCCAACGGCTATCAAAGAAGGTAGTAGGACCTTCACTCGCGATTACCTGCAGCGTTGCCACAATAGAGCAACATTCCAAGCAGAAGGGGTGAGAATTTCAATAAAACATAATTAAGCATATAATAGAGTAATATGGGCAACAGTCACACAACATCATCATTATCATCAACTTCATAGCAGACAATCACACAACGTCATAAACATGTATGTGCATGAAAATGCAACCCACTCCTGGGTATATGCATGATGGTACCATACTCGTCGTAAATAAGCCACTATGGGCACACCGTCACTGCCACTATGGGCGCACCGTCACTGCCACTATGGGCGCACCGTCACTGCCACTAGGGCGAATCATAATATGCACATGCTATGAGACACTATGGACACATGTGCAAACACCAAATCACTCACCTGGAGTACTCGTCATCGTCATCATAGAACACTCATAGAGTGTACTCGTCATAATCACCATAATAATATCACACTTCTTCATAAACATCACATTCAAAATTGGAGTAACAACATCCTTAAATCTTAAATAACAATACATTAAAATTTAAGTGACAAAACATTTAAATTTAAGTAGCTACACATTGAAAATCTAAGTGGTAAACCATTTAAATTTAAGTAACTACACATTAACAATTTAAGTGACAACCTATTCAGAAATTCGAGTAACAACTTGTTTAACTTTTGGACAGACATCTCATTTTCATGCCTAAGAAACATCACAATCAAATCGAGAGAAACAGCAATAGGACAGTAGCCTTTTTGCGCAAACAGCAGCAAAATACAACAAGTATTACACATAAAATAGCGCTTTACTGTTTATAAAACAGCAGCATTTTTATTTTCGAAAACAGCAAGACAGCAACATATTTAAATGGTTAACAGCAACATTTTTAGTTCTGAAAATCAGCATCATTTTATTTGACAAAAACAGCAAACAGCAACACATTTAAATGGTTAACAGCAACATTTTTAATTCTGGACAGCATCAGTTTATTTTATAAAACTGCTTACAGCAACACTACAAAATCTGGACAGCAACATTTTTATTTTATAAAACTGTTTACAGCAACACTACAAATTCTGGACAGCAACATTTTTGTTTTATAAAACTGTTTACAGCAACACTACAATTTCTGGACAGCAACATTTTTGTTTTATAAAACTGTTTACAGCAACACTACAAATTCTGGACAGCACATTTTTGTTTTATAAAACTGTTTACAGCAACACTACAAAATCTACATTAACTACACCACATTTCACCAAAATCGCAATTTGCCTCATCCTATCACATGACAATTCACATTGTCCACACCAACAAATCATCAAAATAATATCCTATGGCAAATTCGCATATCAATACCAAAAAAATAAAATCTTTCATCCATCATAACATACACATCTTTATATCATCACACACCAAAAATCGAAATTTACCTCATCATATCATATGGCAAATTCGCATATCAATACCAACAAATTGTCAAATTAACATCCCAATCAAATCAAATCTTTCATCCATCATAACATACACATCTTTAAAATCATCACAACATCTAAACCCCATACAACCCACCATATACCCAATTATATTCAATTGAAACGCTCACCCTTACCTTAGGTTATGACGAACACGCTATCTCCGTATACGTAAGCTCCAAGGATCACCGCAACACGACCCCTCTCCCTTTTCTCCTTGGGATTTGCGCACTTCTCCTCTTCCTCCTCTTCTCATGAGCGCCGTTCCTCCACCCTCTCCTCTCTCTCTCAATTCGCCTCTTTTCTTTCTTTTTACAACAATGAGCTAAAACCTAATTTTTCACTTTAAATATGCGCCTAGGCTAGTGGGCTTGGATTGCGGGCTTTCCCCGCAGCTTAAGCCCAATTTAATTAAAACACCACCTCCAATTACAATACCACTCCTCATTTTATTTTTAAAGCACCTTATAATTATTATAATAAATAATAAATAATTATATTATTATTTCTACCACCCAATTTCATTTAATTAAGTAAATAAATTAATCTATTATTTTTGGGGTGTTACAACTCTCCCCCACTTAAAGGAATTTCGTCCTCGAAATTTGTCTACCGACGCGAACGCTCTCACACCATCCTAATAACGTCGCCTCAACACTTAGCGACTCCACCCGCTGCGCTACTCTGATAAACTAGCTTGCATTCTACCCCACTCATCTACCCTTAAGGAGAACGAAATACATCAATCATCACAGCATCACAACGAAATTCACCGAGTGCATCACAGTTGTACAACAAGCCACATAATTTAACAACATGACAACAACATCAACAAACAACTTTGCCACTCAGGCGACATCAACAACTAAATCACAACGTCGGCCATAGGCCTACAACACAAAATTCATCAAAACGTTTCGGGCCATTCAGCGGTACCCTCAGCAAAACAACGTGGGTCATATCGGCGGTACCCACTACAAAACACTGTGGGCCATTCGGCGTTACCCACAACACAACAACCAACAACATCAAAGAAAAATCATTATCATCCACAAGGCAACCACGAAGCACAGCAAAGCAAAAATGCGGAGATAACTCCGGGACCAACCCTCCCATGACAACAACTTGGAGACAAGACTTCGGGACCAACAATCCTATAATCAATGACACATCAACAACTTCGGGCACCAAGGCGCCGACACTGCAACAACGACTTGGGGAACTAAGCCACCGACAACACAACAACAATTTAATTCGACCGACACGCCTAAAAATCAACGACACCAGAACAGTCAATTTTGCCTTGAAATTAGAATATTCAGTTAGGCCTCTGAATAAGCTTTCCGAAACATTTTAGTTTACTCAAATCGGACTCCTGGGTCAAAAGATATTGCAAAAACATTTTTCCGTTACAATGACAGCATAAACTAAGCAACGCAGGAAATTCCAGCACTCGCACATAAACTTCAACAATTTATTTACCCTATCAAACGACATCGGAATTTTGCAAACAACCCCTCTACAGAATACTTACGAAGTCTAGTTTCTGGCTATATTTTTAGAATTTCAAAATGATGAGTCGAATAGAACAGTTTTCGCAAACAATGTAGTAGGTCCAGAAAATGGGGCAGCGACTGTGTCCAAAGTTGCGACTCTTCTACAATGCCCAAAACAAACCCAAATAACACGAAACTTCAGCCTAAACAGTAAATCATTTTGTCTAGTTTTCAAAGAAACTGGATTCATTCGAAAAGGAGTTCATTTGGAAACACCACAACCAAAACACTGACCCTATGCCCAGACGGTCCCCAGAATTTTACACTAACTTGCGAAGCCCATAACTGGAGCTATACTACTCCAAATGCGACCAAACCAAAGCCAAAATGACAAGCGTTCAGTCTAGTTTCTAAAATTGTGAGCTACATAATTTACCAACCAGTAAAACAGTCCCAGTTTAGCCGAAAGTCAAACCTATTCAGAAAGTGCCTACACAGTGAGCTTAGCAACAAATTAAGCATCCAAGCAGCCACAAATTCAGCCATCAAGCATAGTTTAAACTTCCCAATAATCATATACATTCAAACATCATTTTCTTCAAAATTCAACCTTGCTACTTGTAAAACCAACTAGTACAACTCTCTAACTACTAAAAATACAGTTTAGCACCTTCTCAGAAAATAACCAAAAATCAGCTTCATCTCATTAGTAATTAAAAGTCACTCCCCAAATAACAACAAGTTCATTTTTATAAGGTGTCTCCATTTAACTACAAACTCGGCTCTATAAAGTCTCTAAATTACTAACAATTCAATTATACATCTTTACCGCCCAATTCGACTTACGCATGCATCAATTAATTTTTGTTCATCCTATTAACTCAATGCATTTATATACTAATAATGTTAGTCACAAGCGAGGCTAACCTCTCGAATCAATATTTCTTATAAGTCAAACAATACATAGAGCACGCCAATTTTCATAACCAATTTAAACACCATTTTTACAGGCTAGTCTTTGTGTGATTTAAATAACCAAATTCAACCTCATAGAGCAGCCAAGGTCTCATACATACTAATACATACTAATACACTTTTGCTCCCAAAGAAACCCAATAATAGTTTTCAAAATCGTGATCAAATCATTTTTGACAAGGTTTTCAAAACCCACACCACAACAAGTCGCTACTCTTTTCTTTAAAATAAAACCAATTTGAGAAAAAGGTTATTTTTTCCAATTCCACAAAATTTCAACACCTACACTTCCTTCATTTAAAATCCTAAGTCCAAAATAATTCATTTCTTTCAATTTCTACAACAACAACATCTACGTTCATTCGTTAAAGTAGATTTTATCACCAATATCAGTTTCCAACCGTAAAATCGTCCATTTGACTTTTCAAAAACAATTTCAGAAGCCCTTTTTCCTTTCAGATCACAAAATTACATAGCACACGGCATTAGTGTCGCTCAAATAAAACGGTTTTCAAAAACATCAATAATTAAACAGCAACACTAATCCTTAGAAAACAGTACAATATTTCCAACAACAGCAACATCGATCTTTTAGAACGACAATTAAACAGTAACAGCATTAATATTTCCAGCTAACAGCAACAGTAGTTTAATGGTACAATAACACAACTACGTAACAATAAACAAACAGCAATGGCAATGATAAAATAATAAAGAAAAAGCACAGTATTTACTTTGCAGCACAACAGTAACTTAATTTACAGCAGCAGCAATCACCAAAAGCACATAACCACAACAACAGGGTCAAAATAAAAGTCACAACCAAACGACACAGGGTTCACACGGAGCACAACATAGCAAACAGCACACAATACAAGTAGGGGCGTCTCCCCCACTAGTTTACTTACCATAGCAGCTTCCGTCTACTTGTACCTGCAGGAACATCACTACAACACAAACCAATGGTCAAGACTAAAAGACAACAGTTGGTCGTTAACCGACACAACGACTCTACGACTTGGCCGGACGGACCAACCATTGCTCTGATACCACTAATGTAACACCCCTTTTCTACCCCATAGTTTACACGTCATTTATCAGAGTACAAAAATCTTTTTCATTTATATTGATTTTAACTGATAGAAAAGAAATGTCACATCGTCATTTATAAAACTCCTCATTTGCGCTCGTTAAAGTTTGTGCAATAAAACCACCGTCATAAAAATTAGACTTCACAAAAATTCAACACATCACAGCGGAATAAGAGAATAACTCACTAAGGCTCTCAAACACATCTCATATACTCCACATAGTCATTAAACAGTTAATTAATTAAACTATCAGACTTCAACCACGCCCCCTAGGTGCTACAGTATCAGAGAGCGACTCGACAGACATCCCAACGGCTATCAAAGAAGGTAGTAGGACCTTCACTCGCGGTTACCTGCAGCGTTGCCACAATAGAGCAACATTCCAAGCAGAAGGGGTGAGAATTTCAATAAAACATAATTAAGCATATAATAGAGTAATATGGGCAACAGTCACACAACATCATCATTATCATCAACTTCATAGCAGACAATCACACAACGTCATAAACATGTATGTGCATGAAAATGCAACCCACTCCTGGGTATATGCATGATGGTACCATACTCGTCGTAAATAAGCCACTATGGGCACACCGTCACTGCCACTATGGGCGCACCGTCACTGCCACTATGGGCGCACCGTCACTGCCACTAGGGCGAATCATAATATGCACATGCTATGAGACACTATGGACACATGTGCAAACACCAAATCACTCACCTGGAGTACTCGTCATCGTCATCATAGAACACTCATAGAGTGTACTCGTCATAATCACCATAATAATATCACACTTCTTCATAAACATCACATTCAAAATTGGAGTAACAACATCCTTAAATCTTAAATAACAATACATTAAAATTTAAGTGACAAAACATTTAAATTTAAGTAGCTACACATTGAAAATCTAAGTGGTAAACCATTTAAATTTAAGTAACTACACATTAACAATTTAAGTGACAACCTATTCAGAAATTCGAGTAACAACTTGTTTAACTTTTGGACAGACATCTCATTTTCATGCCTAAGAAACATCACAATCAAATCGAGAGAAACAGCAATAGGACAGTAGCCTTTTTGCGCAAACAGCAGCAAAATACAACAAGTATTACACATAAAATAGCGCTTTACTGTTTATAAAACAGCAGCATTTTTATTTTCGAAAACAGCAAGACAGCAACATATTTAAATGGTTAACAGCAACATTTTTAGTTCTGAAAATCAGCATCATTTTATTTGACAAAAACAGCAAACAGCAACACATTTAAATGGTTAACAGCAACATTTTTAATTCTGGACAGCATCAGTTTATTTTATAAAACTGCTTACAGCAACACTACAAAATCTGGACAGCAACATTTTTATTTTATAAAACTGTTTACAGCAACACTACAAATTCTGGACAGCAACATTTTTGTTTTATAAAACTGTTTACAGCAACACTACAATTTCTGGACAGCAACATTTTTGTTTTATAAAACTGTTTACAGCAACACTACAAATTCTGGACAGCACATTTTTGTTTTATAAAACTGTTTACAGCAACACTACAAAATCTACATTAACTACACCACATTTCACCAAAATCGCAATTTGCCTCATCCTATCACATGACAATTCACATTGTCCACACCAACAAATCATCAAAATAATATCCTATGGCAAATTCGCATATCAATACCAAAAAAATAAAATCTTTCATCCATCATAACATACACATCTTTATATCATCACACACCAAAAATCGAAATTTACCTCATCATATCATATGGCAAATTCGCATATCAATACCAACAAATTGTCAAATTAACATCCCAATCAAATCAAATCTTTCATCCATCATAACATACACATCTTTAAAATCATCACAACATCTAAACCCCATACAACCCACCATATACCCAATTATATTCAATTGAAACGCTCACCCTTACCTTAGGTTATGACGAACACGCTATCTCCGTATACGTAAGCTCCAAGGATCACCGCAACACGACCCCTCTCCCTTTTCTCCTTGGGATTTGCGCACTTCTCCTCTTCCTCCTCTTCTCATGAGCGCCGTTCCTCCACCCTCTCCTCTCTCTCTCAATTCGCCTCTTTTCTTTCTTTTTACAACAATGAGCTAAAACCTAATTTTTCACTTTAAATATGCGCCTAGGCTAGTGGGCTTGGATTGCGGGCTTTCCCCGCAGCTTAAGCCCAATTTAATTAAAACACCACCTCCAATTACAATACCACTCCTCATTTTATTTTTAAAGCACCTTATAATTATTATAATAAATAATAAATAATTATATTATTATTTCTACCACCCAATTTCATTTAATTAAGTAAATAAATTAATCTATTATTTTTGGGGTGTTACAATATGTCTCAAGATAGAGATCAATGCTAAACTAGTACCTCTAGCAGAAACATATGAGGAAATAATAATTGATAACTAGGGTGCCAAAAGAAGAACAACAGATTGATTCATAACTAAAACAGAGTAAGGAAATATATGAATCATTGAATTGATATGGTGAATTACAAGGAAAATGAGAAGAAAACAATGAAACAGTGAATTCCCAAACAATTCCCAATTCCAGCCTAAAATGAAAAGATTACATAACAGAATAATGCCCTACAAGCTTCTGATGGAATCACCTTCAACACCATCATAATCTTCTTTAATCCCACTTGCCTGAGATGAAATCAGCCTGAATAATGCCCTACAAGCTTCTGATGGAGATAGAAGATGATGTGCTGCCTTGTGAACAACATCAAAGACAGATTCTATACATATCTCTATGCCTAGATGAAGTTCCTGATTGACAAAATAAACTTATTTAGCAATATAGAAGTTATACAGTATATGAATTTATGTAATGAATATAGATTCTATACATAGAATCATCAAGAATTGGTTCTTTTACATAATCAGATTTTGCTTTGAAAAACCACTAGTGCATTGTGAATGACAAACATATAACATGTCCCACAAACAATATCATCAATGAAACTGCATGTCAATCAATATGCAGTAAAGACCAACAGATATAGAACAACAGACAGTTCTTGTCAAATAATACATATTGTGTCGGGAATCAATTATTACATACCTTTCCATATGGTGAAACAAGCTGCTGAAGAGAAACAATTCGTTCACCAAGCTTTTCCTTCCTATCCTATTGGCAGAAGAAACATTACAAATGTTATGCAAAAATGAGGAAAAATTACAAAAGGATAGTTCAATTTCAACAAAGAAAATCATTGATATCACAACTGTAAGCATCAGGGGAGAGTTCCATGCAGTAAATTAGAGAAAAACCAGTACTTCCTAAAAGAGAAAATACAGCAAGGACATTAAAGCATGAAGTGACACCCCACTAATTTAATCCTCTAAACAAGTTGCCATCAGATTAATACTTCAATAATACAAAACCAAAATATATCAATTTAGTACTTCAATCATAGAAAGTTCACATCAATTTAGCCTCTAAATCTCATGGTTCTTCCATAAAAGGATGGTTTTTTGATATTAATTGAGGGACTGAATTGATGCCAACCGAACTTTCCGTGTTTACTCTATTGAATTTTAGTAGTACAGTTGAATAGACTTAGCATTGAGTTAGGCATTGATTTAAGACTTAACATAAAATTGAAAAAAAATCATAAGGCAGCTGTGAACCACCAATATGCTATATGGAAATTTATAGATAGAACATGATTTGGAGAAATAAATGAATCTGTGTGATAGAAAAGGAATAAATTTTGGAGGTAGTTAACAGTTTTGATACACTTACTTGTAATAGGCTATGTACATTCAACATGAAGTCATGAAAATGAATCCTCTTTTTCCTCCAATTAGAGGGCCTGATGAAGAAAAAAATCAAGCATAAGATAAAGTCAGCAAAGATTATCAGAATACAAGGTATGAGAGAAAGTGTATTTGGCCTCGGCAGTTAAAATAAGACACTTAGCTTCACTTCGAATGGTTTTCTGGACACAAACACAAACAAAAACACATGTTAGTTATTATTTAATTAAGTTTTGCTGCAGTAACAAATATTATCATTCAAGTATCATGAGGAAGCTCTTACCTAAAGGAGGACATAGAGGCTGAAGCAAGACATGGGCACACAACTAGAATATCATTAAGACTTGAGAGCATAAGTTGACAGATACCATTATCATCTTAGCTCAGTAGGAACATCTAAAACCAGAAAAGGGGACAAAACACATAGATAATATGAGTAAAAGAAAAACATTGACGTTTGGAATGTAGATTAACAAATACTACCAAATCAGAGACACAAGCAAACCAACACAATGAATACCAACGACAATAAAACATAAGTAAGGATACTTATTACTTACTACTTCCAGACAGGTGGAAGCTTCTTGGTCTTCTTGTAATAGTGAGCAAGACAGTGGATTCTGCTCTCCACAAGAATCAACCTAAACTTAGAGTCCTTGTCCTTTCTGTTCCTCTCCAATTGTTTCCTAATTGAAACTGCCTTCTTGATCAAGTGGTACAGATCCTCAGAAATTTCAGGGGCAAGTCCTGTCATTAATCAACCCCAAAGCATTCTCATTTTTCCATAATCTCAAATAACACAAACTCCATGCGCAATTACAAAGGGAAAAGTACAAACCGTGAGCTTTGAGGATTCAGAGGATTTTGCTTCCAGTAACACTCTTAACCTGAGCGATTCTGTGAGAATCTCTGAGAATGACACCGATCTGTGATGGAGTCAAACCCTTCTTCGCAAACTTGCAGATGTTATCAGCCACCGTACGATGATCAGATCCGTCACCATCCCTCTCTCCTCGCTGTCGACTTCCTTTCCTTCGTCCAAAACACCGCGACGTTCATCACAGATCCGACACTCCCTCACAGAGCTGGCGTGTGGTAGAGACAAAGGCATCACCTTTGGCACCTTTGGCAACACCGCGAAGCTTTGTTGTGAATCGTCGTTGCATCTGAGTTTGAGATCGTGAAACCCTAGCAGATCTAGGTGAAGAAGACGAAGAGAAGAACGGCGTTGAGAGGAGAGGATCATCGGCCATAGAAGAGAAACTCAAATCTGAGAGCGGCAAAGAAATCTGAGAGCAGAAATCTGAAAACGAAGAGAGGGTGAGGAAACGGCGACGGTGAGGAAACGACGACGGCGACGGTGATGGAGAGGGTGAACGAACTGAGTGAAGAGAAGAACGAAGAGAAGAACGAACGCCCGAGAGTGAAGGAGTGAGTTCGAGTGAGGGTGAGTTTCTGAGATTTCTGAGGGTGAGTTCTGAGTATCTCTGCGTATGCGTGGGTTAGAGAAAGGAAGAGTGGGCTGCGTATGCGAAGGAGAAAGGGAATTTAGGGTTGTGCGTAATGCGAGAGATAGCCAGGGTTCGCGAAGTTCTTTTTTTTTATTTTAGTACTTTAGAAGCCAGGCGAATACACGCCTGACTTCTAAAGTATTAAAATAGAAACAAATAATTTCACCCTTAATTACAAGTTTGCCACCGCGTTACTTATGTAGTCAGGCGAATACACGCCTGACTTCTAAAGTCCAATTTTTTCCCTATTTGTTCACTTTAGAAGTCAGGCGTGTATCCGCTTGACTTTAAAACTCGCGAGTTTTGCCTCTTAATTACAAGTTTGCCACCGTGTCTACTTATGTAGTCAGGCATCTGAGCGCCTGACTTTAAATGTCTAATTCTAATCTCATTTTTCCACTAGTGGATGGAGCAGAGTTTGTCTACCGAAGGAATTGGGTGGTCTCGGGTTAAGGAATATGGAGGTTTTTAATATGGCTCTCTTGGGCAAGTGGAGGTGGAGGATGCTAGCGGAAAAGAATAATTTGTGGAGTGAGTTATTGAAGACTTTATATGGTATAAATGGGGTATTAACGCAAGCTCAACACTCCGTGTGGTGGAAAGATTTGAAATTACTTGATGAAAGCGTGTCGTTTGGGAAGAATTGGTTCGTAGAATCAATCAAGTTAAAGCTTGGGTGTGGATCGGAAATTAAATTTTGGAATGATTGTTGGTGCTGCCCGTTGAAACTTGCAGATTTGTATCCGCAGCTTGCTGCATTGGCTGATCCTTCATCTGGTTCGGTAGCAGAAAATGGTTGCTGGGAGGGTGAGGCATGGTCGTGGAAATTGTGCTGGCTTCGGATACTGACAGAGGAGGAGAAGCAGATGGCTGATACGCTGTTGGAAATTCTGCAGCAGGTTACACCAGTGAAGAACAAGGCGGACCAGTGGTGCTGGAAGCACTGCCAGTCGATGCAGTTCAGCATAAGGACCGCGTACAGCAGCCTAATTCAGCGCAGTGATGAATCGATGTCGGGGGAGGAAGAGAGGAAAGTCATAAAGAAATTCTGGTTAACGTCTGTCCCGTCCAAATTCTTGGTTCATGGTTGGCGTGTGCTTCTAGATAGGCTTCCGACGAGACAATTACTTCAGTAGAGGGGCGTTATAAATTTCCAACCGAGTCCTTGTTGTGTGTTCTGTTTTAGACACGACGAAGATTCAAATCATCTCTTTTTTGGATGTGAACTATCGGACAAGCTATGGAGTGGTGTTCTAGATTGGATGGGGCTGAACAAAGAAGAACATGTTGATGCTTGGGATCATTTATGGAAACATAAAATTTCAGCTGCAGGGAAAAAGAACAAAAGGGTTCGGTTTTTGATTTGGGTGGCAGTAGTGTGGGTGATTTGGATGAATAGGAACCGTGTAATTTTCAAAGGCGAGATACCAAATGTTAACCAAATGATCAATCATGTAAAAGGGTTATCTTGGGGATGGATAGCTAATAGAATTCTAGACCACGGAGGGGTAGTTTTTGAGGATTGGAATATTAACCCCTCCGGTTGCTTGAGTTTGATTTGATTGTTGTAAACGGGTTGAGGCACCCCTAGTGCCCCCCCCCCCCCCCTTAATAAAATTCTTTTGCTTATGAAAAAAAAAAGATATGTGTCCATTTAGACATTTTGAATCGGTTTAGTAAACAACCGATGCGTAATATGTACATTCAAAATCGGTTTTGTAAACAACCGATTACTAATGTCTGTTTCATTCCTAAGTTTTTTCACAAACTCTCGTTTTCAGTTTCCCTCTCACATTACGTTTCCCTCATTGCTCTCACGCCCTAGCTCCAAAATCATCGCTCTCCCTCATTGCTCTCACACCGTACTACTTACTTCCATCACACTCTCTTCACTCTCTCGCATCTCTTCCCTCTCACAATTCCCTCTTAGCATCTCACGCCGTATTATCTTCCTCTCAGCATCTCGTCCCTCATCGTGCATTCTCTTTCTCAGTATCTCTTCGTCTCAGTATATCTTTGCCCCTTCACTCGCTTCCTCAGTCGCTGCCTTCAGGCACTGAGAGGCAGAACGTTGTCGTCGCCGAGCCCAGGTAGAGATTACATATAATAGCTTGATGACTAGAGTTTACAATAGAGATTCATACCACCAAAGACAATCCCATTCTCACCCCTTATCTTTGCCATTGGATTCAGATTTAGCCGAAGATAAAATAACGAAGGAAGAAGAAGAATAGGACAGAACACTGAACAGAAATCGCAAAACGAAATTGCTCCATTGAGGTACTTTCTAGGGTTTGCTTGAGCTTTGATTTTAGTATGCTTGGTTAGTTATATGAAGATTTGTGCAGAGGGAAATATATGATTGGCTAACAAGTTTGATAGAAGTATCTGTTATGAATTGAAAGAAACATGTAATACTTTTAAGAAATTTGTATAACTTTTAAGTTTAACGGAAGTATATTTATGAATTATTATGAGTTGTGGTATGTAAAATGGTGAGTTGCCGTATGAATATTATATAGTTGCTGTATGAGTTGATGGAAGTACATTGGTTAATACAATCAGTTGTTTATATAACCGATTTATAATATCCCGTTTGTCAGGTTTGTAACGTGTGTTTGGGAAAGCATTTGGAATCGGTTTTTGCAACAACCGATTCTAAATATCACATTTTGAATCAGTTATTAAAACGATTTAAAATGTCCCCACCTTTAGAATCGGGAGTATACGAATCGGCCAATAACCGAATCCAAATGTGTCAAACAACCGATTCCAAAAGCCTTTTCTGCAGTAGTGATTTGCCATGCTAACTAGGTCACCCTAGAAGCCAGATTTAGCCAACTTGCACAAAATTAAATAAATAAAAAAGTTTGATCGACAGAGTCGACGTCTACTACAATCTACTCTACTATAATCAAAACATATGCTAGCACATTTACATTTGTAGACATCTTACAATTTTGACATTTGTCACAAAATAGGGACAAAATAGTCATTTCATCGCATAAAGACAAAAATGAACAGTACGTGAACAGTGTTTTTCGCAGCTTTCTTAAAAAAAAAAAAACTGACGCGCGAACAGTGTTTTCGCTGACGAGCGAACAGTATTTTCGCAACTTTCTTAAAACAATATAAAAAATTGATGCTTGAGCAGTGATTACGTTTTTTTTTTAAAAAAAAAACTTAAAAATCTGTTTTTTTAGAAAAAGACAATTTTCATAATTTTTTTTTACTTTTTTTTAGTGAAAAACATTTAAATTTTTTTCCCGCTTGCCACTATTTTTATAAAAAAATTCATACTATAAATCAATTAGTCACTATTTTTATATTCTACTCAAACTACTAAAATTAATCATTTTAACCATTATCCATTGTCAAAAACACCTACCTTTAACAAAAGTTTAAAAATTAATTTTAAAAAAAAAATAGATTATTAAATTAATATTATACTCATTAATTAAATAATCTAAAATTTACGATTTACCATAATCTATCTATTAAAATCATTGAATTTAACCACTAAGAATTGTAAAAAACTTTAACCCCCACCAAAAATTACAAAATAACTTTTTATAATTAAATTAATATGATTAAACTATATAGAAAAAAAATAAGTCATAATACGCTAGCAAATTTAACCACTACTCTTTGTCAAAAAAATTGATACCGTTAGCAAAAATTTCAAAATTATTTTTCCTAAAAATTTCAATAATTAAATCTCTTTTTTTTTTCGTGAGCCGCACGGGAGTGGCAATGAGGGACGCAACGAGACTGTCAACGGGAGCGCCAACAGAAGCGCCAACGGGAGCGCCAATGGGAGCGCCAACGGGAGTGCCAACGAGAGTGCCAATGGGAGGGCCAACGGGGATGCAAACGGGAGGGTCAACTGGGGTACATATTCAACACTTTAACTATCTCTCTGTCTTCAATATAACATTGATATTCACTGGCTGTGGGAGCTGCAACGGGAGAGGCAACGGGAGTGGCAACGAGAGCGCCAACGGGAGTGCCAACGCGGATGCAAACAGGAGGGTCAACGGGGATGCATATTTTACCTCTAATGTCCAAATACATTATTATGGATCAATGTAATTCTGATTGTCAATCTCCTTTAATTTCTTCGACTCAATATAATTTTCATTTGTATGTTATATGACATAATACCTATCTCTTGCCACTTTGAATTTTAAATCATACATTTTGGACATTGTTCACAACTTATGATTATCTTCCGAATTACTATTATGACATCATGGCAATACACCGACAATATAGTATCACCCGTGCATACGCACGGGTAAAATACTAGTACACTAATAAAATCAAGTGTCAACAAAATGTCTAAATTAGACATCTTAGTTTTTTGCCATTTGTCCAAAAATTGGGGTACTTTCGTAAATACACCGCAAAATAACAAAACACTTTCAGCTTTTTCCTGCAAAAAAAACACAAATTTTTTCTGCAAAAATAAAAGCGCAGTTTTTTCCTGCAAAAAAAAATGCAGCTTTTTCTGCAAAAAAGACAGCTTTTTCCTTCCAAAGAAACGCTTCGAGACAAAAACTGACAGCCTGACGCGGACAAAAAATTTAAAATTTTCTTTTTTTTTTTCAAAATCAAATACTTACTATTTACAATTATCTATTAAAACTAATAAAACTAATCAATTTAATAACTAACAATTGTCAACAAAAATATTACCATTATAAAAAATTTCAAAATAACTTTTTTTTAATAATTTAATTTAAATTAAATTATGAAATTAACATTAAATGATCTATTTTTGATTTCAAAGGTTGCTATCATTGATTTTTATTTTAGCCCTTTGTTTTTCCCTTCTTTCTTATTCCCTACCTAACGCTAATACCCCAAGGCCCCGTTACAACCAAATGAAACCCCATCTTTCGCGTGCTTGTGAACTTTTTAGTAGAGATGTTGGTCAACTTACAAACCTATGGCAATGAGCATTTGTTGAAACTTGAGCGCAATATTTCCCAGGTCCCTAAAACACTCAGAGAGATTGTGAGCGAGTGCCCATGTTCACAGAGTTGTACTTTTCAGGTCATAAGCCTCTAATTGGGCAACCATCTGGCCCCTCATTTGTGATACTGTATTTTGTCTGTCATATGCTTCTGTTTTTGGTCCCTCATTTGGCTAATTGAACTTTTTGAGAATGCAGTTATTGACTAGTGCTTGCTAGTTTTGATTGTTCTTGCTTGAGGACAAGCAAAGGTTCAAGCATGGGGGAGTTTGATAAGTCCTAATTTAGTGTGTTTTTAGCATTTGAATTAAATAAAAATTGTGGGATTGTAGTTCTACTTTGGAGATATTTTACTACAAAGTGTTAATTTTTATTTTCAAACCTAATCATGGAGCAAATAAGGAATTTTGGATGACTAATGAGCAAGGATCAAAAGACAATAGGAAGAGGAGAAGAATTAAGCAAAATAAAGCTAAATATCATGAGTAGACGCACTGTCCGTGCGTCTTCTAGCTTGGTCCGTGCGTCCTGTTCGCAGTTTTGAGGAAAGATAAGCGCAGAAAATGGTTAAAGCAGAGCACGATCCGTGCGTGATGCTCACAGCTGGGAATTCCAAAAGTTTCACGATACGCACGATCCATGCGCCTTCCTAGCACGGTCCGTGCATCCTGTTGCTGTTCAGAATTTCCAAAGCCTTACATGCAGCACGGTCCGTGCGCCACCTAAACACGACCCGTGCGCCTTCTGCAGAATTTAAAAGATGTTACAATACTTTTCCCATTCTCTTCATCATGGTTTGTAATTCGAATTTAAGGACTTGTCTACTGATCCTAGGCTATAAATAGGACCTCAATCAACTGTAATCTCATCTTGGCTTACTTGAAAGTTACACTCAAAGTTGATCTAAGTTCCTGTTTCCATTTTAGTTTTTGTTCTTACTTTTCTTTACTTTCTTGTTTTTATTTTTCTGCCATTTACATTCCAGCATTTTACTTTCAGTCCTTTATAGCTTTCTTTTATTTCTTTGTCATTTACATTCTGTTATTTAATTATATGTCATTCTCTTCTACTCCCTTGTCTACTATGATCATGTGTGAGTACACTACAAGAAAATGTTGAATTTCCGGCCAGGAATTTCCAGCGGATTCGGAGCCGCCGCAAACTTTGCGGCGGATTAGGGGGATTACCGGCGGATTTTATCCGCCTCAAACTTTCCGGCGGATTCCGTGGATTTTGCGGCGGATTCCGTGGATTTTGCGGCGGATTGGAGATTACAAAGAATAAGCGCCATTTTAAATTTTCAAAAGTCTGCCGCAAATCCCCTAGTGGTAGACTTCTTTAGTTTTGGGATTGTGGAAAACAATCCAATGATGGGTCCCTAAACTATTCCAAGACTAAACTCTATCTTATTAGAGTTTGCTTTTTAATCTAATTCCATCGTACTAATTTTATAAAACAAATATCAAACGAAGTACTGAGAGGTAAAGTTTGATATTGGAACAAATGGAATTAGACAAGGCAAATCAAAGCATGAGAATAGCTATGATAGCCTTGGGACAATAAGGTTGCGCTTAATGGGTCTCTGCAATGGTCAACCATGAGAATAGGTTTGGTCATTGTTTCGAGACACGTTCTTGTATTCCGAAAGGAAACTTGAATCACACCAAAAAGAATACCCTGTCCTTAAAAACGAATTTCAATATAAGATAGAGGATAGTTAAGGGGTTGTTTTAATTCCGTCATTGTGATTTGACCATAATCCCAATGCGCTTTTTATATCTTGAATTTTAATCAACAAATCACTTCTTTTTATAAAACTATTCCCTTTCAGCTAATCAACATCAAAAACTAGATTGGTAATCACATTTTACTCCCTGTGGACTGATACTTTCTATTACGCGATAAGACCGTGCACTTGCGGGCTATCACTTGCCAGTTGTGTGGTCGCTATGGTCATTCAATGCTGGAATGTTGGTATCATTTTGATGAGACATTTGTGCCTCCACCAAATGTTGCTCAAGTCAATGCTACATCAAGTGAATCCGCTCCTCAAGCAGCACTGAGTGCAGATGTAGACACACCTACTGTCAATCTTGCTGATGCTCTGTCTCTAGACAGCACAGGTATCATTTCTGAATTATCTCCATCTAGTAGTGATGATTATGAAGACTGGTATGGTGACACTGGTGCATCACACCATGTCACAGCAAACTCATCTAATTTACAATACGTACAGTAGGCCTTACAAAGGCATCTCACGAGTAAGAATGGAAAATGGCAATAGTTCACTCATGTCAGTGATCACTACAAAAAAAACGTTATTTAGTGACCGATTTTTCGGTCACTATAAGGGAAAAATCGGTCACTACAACGTTTAGCGACTGAATTGGCGACCAAAAAAAATCAGTCGCTATATCACTGGTCGCTAACTGTAGCGACCGATTTTGTGACCGAAATTTTAGCGACCGATTTAGTGACCGACTTTAGCGACCGATTTAGTGACCGATTTTAGTGACCGATTTTAGTGACCGATTTAGTGACCGATTTTAGTGACCGATTTTAGTGACCGATTTAGTGACCGTTTTAGCGACCACTTTTGTGACCGATTTAGCGACCAATTTAGTACCAAATTTAGTGACCGATTTAGTGACCGATTTTAGTGACCGTTTTAGCGACCAATTTTGTGACCGATTTAGCGACCAATTTAGTACCAAATTTAGTGACCGATTTAGTGACCAATTTAGAGACTGATTTTAGACTAATTTAGCAACTACATTTAGCAACTAATATAGCAACAAAATAAAGAGATGAATTTAACAAATCCGAATTTGACATCGAGTTAGCAACTATTGATCTTGGCGCGACAAATTTTTAGCAAATGATTTAACGACTAAGATTGATTTAATCAACTTATTCAATTGTTTTGCACTAATTTAATTGCTAACATGCCCGTGGTAAGAAAAATAATTTATAAAGCAATAATAAACAATAGATTTACGATAAATTTTTCATCACAATAAAAAACAATTTATTACATTAAAGACGTTAATGTACATAGGAAAATACAACTATTTTCAAATAAATCCTACATAATATACTCATTAGAGTTTGAATCTTAACAAAACATCAAAAGATTACTCTGATTGAGTTTGTCCATCAAATTGGACCCTAGATCATTTCATCATCATGCTCTACATTATATGGCATTTGTTGAAACTTCAAGTGTCGCATCAATTGTTTTATCAGTTGCTAGTGCCACCCTTTCCAAGCTTCCTATAACAACAAACTAGACCAATGCTCTGAATAAAATGCATAAGATAAAATGATAAATAATAGTATTGCTGGTTCAATCACAAGAAAGGTAACCACTACAAGGACAAGTATTGTATTGAGTACAGACCTCGGGTAATTCTTTTGAGCACTGACCTTCAAACCAACTAGAGTAGACTGTATACAAAAACAATTGAGTTAATGAGATGAATCCACTTTGCATTAATATTCTGGGCTTAAAACTCAAGTAGTTTACTTTGTTCATACAAAAGAATTCATAAACATGATGATATAAAATGCAGACTGTTTTGATGGACTATCAGTGATATTACAATAAGATATACTAGGATAGAGTTAGACAACTTGCGCATGTATTCTAGATTATGCATAAATATGAGACCTGCAGACCTGGATAAAATTTTTTTGAGGGATGTTGAAGTTGCTTTGAAACAGATTCACTTAAAATCTCTATAATAACATACCATATTTATACAAACATAAGTCAACAACTTATTCAAACCCACTCCTAACAGCCATCATACGTGTTCAAAACATACCAAGATCAACAAATTTATAACAATATTTATAGGGAAATAAATGCACATAACATTGATACCAGTGAATTGTTGAAAGAATGGAATCAATACGGCCATTGTGAGTTGAGGTCTATACTTCCTCTGTAATAAATTCCTCCAGGGGTGTTCAACTTGCATTGATGTTTCACTGGCTTCAACAAGGTCATTAAACTCTTCATCCACATCTTCCACTCCGCGGATTCTCTTAAGTTGAGCCTTAGCACCATCCCGATCACCCCGTTCAATCATCGAATTAGGTGTGTCTGGAAGGACTAGTGATCCAACTGTAATTATAAGTGCAGGGACCATGGCACCACCCAAACTCAATCTCCATCCCCATCCACCGTGGATTTTAGCAAAGAAATAGTTCAACACATTAGCCACAAGTATACCAACTGTTATTGATAGCTGAAACCCAATATTCAAAGCTCCTATGTATTTGTATGGGGCCATCTCAGAGAGGTACAATGGCACAGACTGTTACAAATAAATTAAAATTATTATTATTATAATAATTAACAATTGATCGTCAAATAACAATTCATTAATGTTTAATAATAGCAACTACAATCAAATAAATAATGTTGATGTCCAATCAATTTATCACTATCAAATCTCAACATGCAACGTGATTAGAGATTTTTATTTTATTAGAAATAAATGCACATAACATACCAAGATCAACAAATAAATGCACATTTCTAGAGCTAGTAAATGTGTTTTCCTAGGATATAAATCTGGTGTAAAGGGTGCTGTATTACTGGACTTGAATAACAAGGAGCTATTCATTTCTAGAAATGTTACTTATCATGAAGACATCCTACCTTATAAGGGATCACAAGCAGTTTCGAAATGGAATTACATTTCCTCCAATGACCATGAAAATGATACTGAGTTAGTTGCACCAGAACCTGTAGGTGCAGAGTCTGTATACATGGAGATCCCTAAGGGTGTTAAATGCAGCAAACAGAACCAAGTGTGCAAACTAAAGAAATCTTTGTACGGGTTGAAACAAGCAAGTAGAAAATGGTATGAAAAACTCACTAGCCTGCTGCTCACTCAAGGAAAAAAAAAATCTGCTTCTGATTATTCTCTATTCACTTGCAATCAAGCTGAACATTTCACTGCCATCCTAGTCTACGTGGATGATATTATATTGGCAGGGAACTCCATGACTGAGTTTGACAGGATTAAGAAAATTCTAGACAATGCCTTCAAGATTAAAGACTTAGGTCCTCTTCAATATTTTCTTGGCTTGGAAGTGGCACAGTCAAATACTGGCATATCTATATGTCAGAGGAAGTATTGCCTAGATTTACTACATGAATCTGGTTTCTTGGGATCCAAGCCTGCTTCCACTCCATTAGACAGCAATCTGAAACTTCACCAAGATGGAGGGGAGCCTTATGCAGACCCAGAATCATACAGAAGACTGATTGGCAAGCTATTGTATCTTACTAATACAGAATGGCTGGATCTGATTACTTTAGTAGTATACATTATGGTACATGAGATGATTCAGCAGCAGAAAGTGATTATGTAAGCGGTTTTTGCCTAGAAAGAAAAATTGATTTAACAAGTCACATCAAATGGTGGGGTTCTAACAAGAGTCGACTATCTGATGCTGGAACAAGATTATCAGAAGAAAAGAAGCATGGTTTTTCTGGAGATATTTACAGTGAACTTAAAACATTGAAACTGAAAGTACAACTAACAAAACCATACCAAATGCCAGTTAGGATGCCTCCACAATGGGAAAAAGCATAGAAGTTCTTCAATGTCCGCCTTAAGTATATTGTCACAGTCTGCTGCTTACAAGAGCTTGCAAGAGAAAGCTACAAAGAGACAGGAAAATAGTGCTGATTATGATGAGAATGAAAACAAAAATACAATCAATGTGTTGGATCATGGAAAGGCAGTTGAGAAACCCTCAAATCATAACTGTATATATCCCGTTCTAATCAAATTCTATCATTCATCATTGGAATATGAACTAAAACTGTATGTGTAAACATTTAGTAAAAGCCAATTAAACCAAAAACAAACTAAATAAGACTGATCTCTGGTTTCATAGTCAGAAAGTGCATGAAAATAGATATTATAAACCAAAGTCTAGCAAGCTGTTCATCTGTTCATCTGTGCAGTTAATGACTCTCATCTCATGCATTTGGTAATTTTGTGACAGTTGACCAGCATTGTCTGTCTTATTATTAGAGATTAAAGTTGGTAAATACTAACTACTTAATGGCTATATTTTGTTTCTTTCTTTGATCTGCAGCAGCAAAACTTCTTCATGTTTTTCAAACAAAAAATAACAATTATACTTAAATCTACTTGCTTCTTTTCATTTTTTTACGAAAGTCCATAACATAATCTTAAAATGTAGATCATTTGTATTTGTATTAAAAGTTGTTTTTTTTGGTGTCTTATTGAAGGTTGATCTGAACCAAATATTTTTCATCTGAGGGTCTTAAACCAAAATCCAGATGAGCATTTGAAATGAGAAGTTTCAAAGGTGTGTTAGAGGTTGAAAACAAAGAAATGGATGACTATGACTATAGAATACTTTTCAGACCAGATTCCTCTCATTTTCATGTCAACCATATAACTAGTTAGGAAAGAATCAATTCAAGATTGCCACGACCCTCAATTTCAACATAGAAAGAATATAGTCTCACAATAAAAAAAACGTGATGAGGTTCTCCCTTCCCTATTGCAGCATCTGGTTCTTGCTCCAAAGCCATTGCTGTCTATCTTAACAGACAATTTATGCATAATTTAGGTTCACCTCATCTCAGAATCGAGTTAAAGCAGTCACAAGAACTTGCACTCAGTTACCTATGTTAAATGTCATTTGGTATCCATTAACGTTGAAATTAACTAAAAACAAATTTCCAAAGGACACTGTATACAAGTTACCATCAAGGTAAGTGCTGATCACTAAATACAGGCTTAGGAATCCTCACTAATGGCTCAAATCCAAGAAAACGACATTAACAAGTTTGAGGCAAAAGCAAATATGAAACCATTGTTTTTTATTGGCATATAGAATGAGATATAGAATCTCACGTATATCATTATCATCCATACCTTCATGCTACAAGGAACTGTGATTTTTAATTGGCAAAAGAGAAGCAGACAAAAAAAGTGATCAACTTTAAGCCCAGCACAAGCACTAGCATCCATGAGCCATTAACAAAAAGAACGCTAAAAAGTGATACAGAAACTTCATTGAAAATAAGCAAATAAACATTAACGAATATTGATCATCAAAACCCAGAAAAGCAAGCAATGAAGCTGAAAAACCAAAATTCAACAAAGATAAAAGAAAGAAAAAAAACCCTAACCTGAAGAGAAGACAAATTCTCGGTGTAGAATTTATCAACGTTATCGTTAATGAATCGGGAATGAAACTCGGAGCAAAGTTTTCCAGATTTCAAACAACTTTGAATCCTATTCCAAGTATTGGTATTATTAACCCTTTTCTGCAACTAAATAATCCCCAAGCATATACTCCTTATAACCTTTGGTTGAAATAGCTTCACCAGCGCCTTTCTTGGTAACAACGAATGAGAAGATGGTGAAAGCGAAGAGGATAAGGATGATGGAGCGTGATTTGGCGGCGAAGGAGGTGGAGAGGTTGAGGAATGTTGTGAGGAGGCAAAGGAAGGAGTGTGGTTTCTGGGAACATTAATTTTTTTTTTGATATATCCTCTCAAGTCTTCCTAAGTTAGTGGACTAATTTTTTTTTTTTTGAGGAAAAAGAGGATAGTGGGAAATAGAGGGAAAGGAATTTTGTTAAAATAAATGTGGGAAATAAATTTTTTGTTAAAAAAAAATAGGGAACCGAATTTTTTGGTGGAAGGTTAGCGACCGAAAAATCAGTCACAAATATCAGCGACCATAAAATCGGTCACTAAGCAAAAAGTATTTAATAGATTGAATCGGTCTCTAAATCGGTCGCTACTAGTGACCAAAAAGGCGGTCTCTAAAGCTAGCGACCGAAAAATCGGTCACTAAACAAAAAGTATTTTATTCCTATTGAATCGGTCTCTAAATCGGTCGCTAAAGTGACCGATTTTTTTTGGTCGCTAAATCAGTCACTATTTAGCGAATTTCTAGTAGTGGATATGCCTATGTTTTCTCTCTACAATGCCATTTTAATGAGATGTGTGTGGACATGAAAATCTATGAATGATGCCTAAATTGGCAAAGATGCTTAGTGAAAGGTAAAAATTCACCAGCAATATCAGATTGAACAACTTTTAGTGATGCAGAAAACCAGTGTAGTATCATTTCTTCCAAAGATCATCATGACGAACAGATTATATATATTCCTCAGGAAGGCCATCTAAGATGACATCACTCAAATAGGAGTCAGTGATTACCTCGCCAGTTGAGGTAAGAGTGTCACCAATTGAGTGAATCTTGCTGAGAAATTCTGAGACTGAGAGTACGCCTTTCTTCGTGTTCTTGTGTTCATTCCGAAGCTGAAGAACCCTAGCTTTGAGGTGAGAGAAGTAGTGTTGTTGAATCTTCTCCCAAACTTGCCATGAGTGATGACAGATGAGAACGCGAGTGAGAGCGCTCTCCGATAATGTGAAAAGGAGCCATGTGAACAGTGTTTGATCTTGCACGAGCCACTTCTCGAACTCATCGGAGACGATATCAGCTATGCGATCAGCTTCTGAGGCGTATTTCGGTGGAATTGCAGGATTCACGAGTAGGCGATGCAATTTGTGCATCTTCACGACGCCTTCCACTTGCTGGTTCCACAGCAAGAAGTTCTTGTCATCAAGCTTTACGGAAAGCTTTGGTCCCGAAGAGAATTGATGAGAAGATGCTTTGGTGACGCCTTGAAAGATCGATCAATTGCCGGATTGGGAACCCTCGCCGTCGTTGTTGTGAGTAGGTGAAGCGGCCATGGATGAAATTCGTAGAAGAAAGGATCAATGACATGAAGCGGAAGAGTGGAATTCAGGAACGATGTTAGCGATTGATACCATGAAAGCATAATCTAATTGAAAGTTTGTTATTCTCATTGATTGTTAATTCAGTTACAGCAATCTCATTTATACTCTGTTACTCAACACAACTGAACAAGGTAAAGTTATACAAGCTGAGAGCTGACTCAGCTGCTGACTAGGCAGTTGACCTGCTGACTTTGACTGTTACAATTGACTCTAATTCACTATACAATTCATACAATGATATATTCCCTATTAACCCTTATCCCTTATTTTGTTATCTCTTTGGACCATTTTTTTAACCAAATACGGAACAAAATAATTTTTTTACTAGCTAATCAACCCTTTATTCTAGAGTTAAGTATGAAAAATAATTATATTACTATCTAGTTAAATTTGAGTTAATATTCGACTTCCCTCAATGATATATGATTGTATCATAATTTTAGAGAGTTTGATGAGTAATTAATGAAATGCTTTGATTTACATTCGGTTAAAGCTCATAATATTTGTTGTACGTATTCAGGAATGTATTGATGCAATGCAACTAACTAGTAAAACAAAGAGTTTCTAGTAAGCCAAATCACAAATTGAAGTCTAATTTTATTGATATTAAGATCATAACAAGCTATAAAGCTTGTGTCTTAATTTATTCTGATCATATTTAAGATCATATCACGCATCAATTCAAAATGAACTTTCAGCCGGTGGCTTTGGTACATATGGAAAATTCAAGGCTTTAAAGGAAGGGGGCTTCCTAATCTTAGTTGCTTGTTCAAAACCATATGCAATCTCAATTAGTGTTGGCTCAGAACCCTTCAGCCCCGAAAAATTAATTCCAAACGGAACTCCTTCATTATCATATCCTGCAGGCACATTGATTCCTGGGTATCCTCCAATAGCAAGAACATGATAAATTTTTGATCCTGGGGTCACCAACGCATCGAGGTCATTATCTTTCATCAATTTTTCGAAACCTTCTTTAGATAGTCTTTCCAAATTGGCCAATGCTATCTTCTCTTTATCACCAATTCCATGTGTTTGTTGGGCTGCTAACATAATGTTTTGACCGAACTCCTCCAACATTTCCTAGATATGGTTATTTAATTAATACAATATATATATATATATATATATATATATATATCAATCAAATGAATTTAAAATAAACACAATACAATACGAAGGTATTAATTAGTTAGTACTAGTAGTTAGATTAGATACAAACCACATCAGCATTCTTTTTGTTGAAGTCTATGACATCTGCTAAAGACCTCACTGGAGAAACCACCAAGTCTTGAAGATATGAATTCAAAGCTATTTTGAACTCAGCGAAAATTAATTCTTTTTCCCCACTTTTAACTGTATCAGAAATGTCATCGATATTGGGTATCTCAAGATTGTCTATCACAGTTGCTCCCCTTTGCCTTCAATTTCAAAAGATTGCACGTAATTATATATGTATATGTTCTTTAATTAATTATTTGTAGACACATATATTTATTATGCATATTTATTCACCTTAGGGTTTGAAAGTGCTCCTCAAAAACTTGGGTAACGAAAGAATCGTTTATAAGATTGAAGTAAGGGTTCCTCACGATTCCTAGTCTTTTCTGTTTAAGCCCGTTAAGTCTGAGGTGTCGTTTATATCCACCTGGAGGAATATATTTTGACCAAAATTCAGTTTCTGGATCATTCTCATCAAATCCAGCAATTGCATCAAGAACATAGACAGCATCCGATACAGTTCTGCATATAGGCCTGCATGCAGGAAATTAATTAAAGATTTAATTAGTTAGTAATCTTTCATTTCAAGTAATTATATATTAATTAAGAAACATTTCTTACGTACATACCCAACAGCAAATTGTCTAGGTGTAATTGGGATAACTTGATCTTGACTAACAAGACCAACTGTTGGTTTGATTCCTACTACAGAGTTCAAACATGCCGGACACAAAATCGATCCATTAGCCTCAGTTGCAAGTGAAAGTGTCACTAAATTAGCTGCAGTTGCTATTGCTGATCCACTACTAGACCCACATGGGTCTGCTGATAAAACATATGGATTCTACACAAAGAGCATATATATATATAGTTATAGTTATTATAAACATTCTCAATATATATATATATATATATATTTATGTGCATGTTATATATATATATATATATCTCAACTAACTAACCTTTCCAAAGCCACCTCTTGCGCTCCAACCATTAGGAGCTATGGTAGATCGAAAGCTAGACCACTCGTTCTGGCTGGCCTTCCCCAAAATGATTGCCCCAGAGTTCCTTAACTTAGTCACCACACCTGCATCGCGAGGCACCAATGCGCCAAGCAATGCGAAGGAGCCCGCAGTGGTTTTTAGCTTGTCTTTAGTTGCAATGTTATCTTTAAGAAGGATAGGTATTCCATGCAAATCAGGCAATGATCTCAAAGGTTTGGTTTCACGCTCAAAGTCAGCCTTATCAGCTTGGGATAAGGCATCTGGGTTCAATTCTAATACCCCTTTAATAAGTGGGTCAACTTTTTTGATTTCTTCCAAATAAGACTCAACCAGTTGCCTAGACGTCAAGCGGCCTCGTGCAAAAGCACGTTTAATATCAACTATAGTTGCTTCTTTCAACGTGAATCGTTGTGACATGATGCTGGATGACCCATACGATAATATGATTGAGAGAATGATGAACATTTTTGAGAGAAGGCCAAACATATTTAGGGATAATATGGTAGCCATGATAGCAATGAGTAAATTGAGAGGCTTTTCTTGTGTTATTTATAGCTTGGAAAAGGTGACCAAGTGGGAATAAGATATATGACCAGTATTTGACCTTTAATTACTAGTTATCTACCCATGTTTACTAATTAAGTTAGATCAAAGCTTTTATAAAAGGTAAAATTCTATCATATCCAAGTTCATTTAGAGATACCCAAATTACTATATGCATAAATTGATAGGTAAATGTGTAAAACAATTTCTACATAAGTTTAATGATAAATTTTGATAAATAATCCCTTAATATACAATATATTTCTGCTTCCGAACCCTTAATAATATAACTTTTTAACCACAAATCGTGCTAGCATGGACCTATAAATATATTGTAAAAATATTATCAAATAATTTTTGCTTAGATTTAATTTTCTTATAGAATAGTAGGCAAAGGGATGAACGCTTTACAAGAAAAATTGGGGTGAAATTACATTCAGCAAAATGTTTTACATGAAGAAAAAAACTTGAGTGAAATTACATTCAACAAAACATTTTACATGGAAAAACCATTAAAATCTGTATGTAAATTTAGAGAGGGTCATCATGAGTTCAAACCCACATTGTTGTAAAAACTATTAGATACTATCTTTTTTTGAAATTTTGAAATTTCGTAATAGTATTTACCTATGAATGTCATATTTACCCTAATTTTTAAATTACGAAAGTAGACATTCATATTTATTAGGCAAATTACTATGAATGTCATATTTACCCTAATTTTGAAATTTCGTAATAGTTATTTATCTTTTTTCTCTTCAAGTTATTCTTTTGAGTATTAAAATGTTAATATTATTGGTTTTTTGGTCATCTTCAAATATCTACGACGTATACTTTTTATACTTAATGGACTAATTTAACACAAAAAATCTAACATTGTTAGCGTTTTAATATTTAATAGAGTAACCTGGGGAAAAAATAATACAAATTTTGTTTTGACAAAAAAAATAGAGAATAATCTAAACTTATTTATAAAAAAAACCCTGACCTCACAGATTAAGGAAGTTAGTTATATACATTTAATATTTTTGGGCAAAGACTTATGATAATAATGAATTCCTTAGTAACAATTACTAAATTTTTTGGTGACCATTATACAACACTCCAATGGTTAGTATATTCTAACCACAATTTAGTGTTTGTGTGGCTAATATATGCTACTAACCATTATATATACAACACTCCAATGGTACTACATACTAACCACAATTTAGTGTTTGTGTGGTTACCTCATTTTTTCATTGATGGGGAAATGACTATTATGCCCATTTAGTAACAATTACTAAGGAATTCCTTAGTACTCTAAGTCAGACTCATCATCAAAAGATAAACTAATTTTGCTAAATACCCTTATTTTATTGGGAATGTGCATGATTTTTAGAAATAAAGGTAGAACTAAATAATGCTATTTGTAGAATAATAACATCAAATGTAGTTGAGTTAGTTGACATCCGCTCATATTTGAGTCCAAAAAAATTTAGTATTTTTTTTGCTTATAAAGAAGTTTAGAGGGAATACGACTTGAAATTAAGATATATGATATTTGAAGTAATTTTACTATTTATATATATATATATATATATATATATATATATATATATGTATATATTGTAATAAGTTTCTAGATAATTCTCCGATGAAGATGCTATAACTCAGAAAGAGTTTAATTTCTATACACGTATTGTGTATATGCTTTTACAACCACCACCAATCACAATTCATGGAGTGGTTGGTTACTAATTGACTAATTGGTGGTTACCAATTGACCAATTTACTTTTGATGACGTGTCAACCTCTAATTCCTAGATAGTGTAAAAAAACTTATACACCTATTGTGTATATAAATTAAATCCATTCAGAAGAAAAAATGGTTGGTGTTATGGTAATAAGTCTTACTGATATTTGCACCCCACATTTAAGGGCCCATTAGCGATTTGACCCATTAACAGCCCAACCAAATCAACGGCTCAGATACCTCCTCAAGATCGGTTGGCTCAGAATCATCAACACAAACACATTCAAACTCTATAAATACCCCACTCAATGCTCATTAATGGTAAGTAATTTTCTCCAACCACCACATATTTACTCAAACACTGACTTGAGCTTCGGAGTGTTATTGCAGGTACAACACCGCTGCGTCAAGATCGAACAAGACCGTCACTTGAAGATCGAACATTATCTAGGATAAAACATCTACCAACTACTTCTACCTTATCATAAAGCTCGTAAGTATAGTACAGAACAGTTGGTTTGTAAGAATTTAGCTGACATCCCATAAGAACATGAGTTCAAATCTTGCTGTCGATGTGAGGACATTGTTTGTGGGTAATATGTAAGTATCTCTGTAAGTGATCTAAGAGTCTTGAAGTCTTCCCTCGTCCTGGTGAGTCTCGGAACCCAACTCGCCTAAACTTGTTGTAACAAAAAAAAGTATAATCTAAAACTATTAAAATATCATTAAAAGTAACAATTTTTTATTACAAAGTGACGAATAAAAAGTAACGAAAAGAGTAAGAATCTTTTTGTTTCTTGTCATTACGATTCTTTAGTCTCAATTTTTCAATTGTGACTGTGATTGGACACTCTGCTTTGCTGTTTAAAACGAGCACATTTTTTTGTTTAGATCAAAAATTCAAGAGTGTTTACTTAAATGTTTGTTTTTTTTTCTTTTTCATATTCATTAAATTTGATTATTTGCCCTATGAAACAGGCACTTTTGGTGACGATAATATGATAGTACTCATATTCACCATTAATTCTTCAATAATTCATGTACAAACTTACAAAGAATACTTGGCTTTTTATTCACGTCCATTCTTTACCATTTCTTCTCTCATATTTAATATAGGAACTAAAATTCAGAAGAAAGTAAACAAAGCATTCAGAAGAAAAGCCCGTTCCAGAGGGCAAATGATCTTAATTGATTCAGTATATTGTGAGCAAAATGCCAAAAAGTATCCCTCTTCATTATTTTAAAAAATATGCCAAAAAAGTGCCGGTTTAAAAGGGTAAAGAATCGAACCACTAATAAACAAACGACACCGTCGATTAAGACTCCCATGCAGAAGAGCTAGAAATTGAAACTGACCATCTATTCTAAACGACACCATGAAAATTGCGTATTGGAAGGGGAAGGGATCCAAATCATGAAATTAGGAGGTGTAGGTGGGCTTGGACTATGAAATCGGATAAGGAGACTCGATAGTCAATAGCCAATAGCCAATAGCCAATACACAGATACGTCCTTTTTGGCACATGTATCACGAGAGAGTGGTGCGGTATGTGTCAGTTTTATATTTTTATTTTTGTGAAAGATATTAAATGGTCCCGTGACAGTGGAGCAATAAAAATGATATCTGCTTGTATGGTGCTGGCTATTTGAGGTCTGTTGCAATATTAAAAGATTCACATACACACTTGATGATAGGACGTTCTATTTTACTGAAATAAGAAATTTATTAGGGTTCTAATTATAAAGATCATGAAGAGAAACAGTAAAAACAAGAAGATACACTTAGCGATGGAGGAGGGTGGTGGAGGGCGGAGGGACAGAACGACAGAATTTCAGAGGAGGAGAGTGAGTGAGTGAGTGAGTGAGGTTTGGGAAAATGAGAGGGTTCGAGGGAAGAGGCTGTGTTTTAATTGGGTTTTTACGTTTGCGACGGACTTTTAGCGTTTTCCGACGAAAATAGCAGTCGGAAATTAGCGACGAAAAACGATTTGGTCGGAAACGTAAGCGGGAATTTTAGCGCCCCTTCTTATTAACCGTTGCGACGGCATTTTGGTCGGAAATCCGTCGGAAATTGCGACGGACTAGAGTTCGTCGAAAAGTTTCGTAGGAAACAACGCTTATTCTTGTAGTGTTAGGCTTTTGTACCAGTCCCCGTGTTTGATTCTTAAGTACTAGCAAGATGTTGTAGCACTCGCATTAGTGCTATGGTTGTTGCCTTAGGCACAGGCGCAGAATCCTCGAACACGAGCGCAAGAACACAATACAAGAAACGAGCATGGACTTTGATGTAGTAGTAGCACTTTGCTAACACTAGAGCCAAGAGCAGTTTGTGCAGAAAAACAAAAATGTGTAGAAATCAAGAACACCAAGTGGTAACCCGGGTTGGTGCTACCAAAATGTGAAGAAATCAATACAATGATATCTTTCTCAATTCTAATTCGACGTAGAATTACTATTTTCATGCTATGCATTTTAGCGCTTAGTGATGTCTTTATATATGGTACACTAGGACAAAAACCCGTGCGATGCACGGGCTAGAGCTACTCCTACATCTGTTGGAATTACTTGTCCAGAATAATTAGATGCCGAATGTGGTATGTAAAATGGTGACGTGAATTGTTTAGAAATAAAATTTAGTTAAGTCATTAGTTTAATTAATCGATGCAGCGATGTTTGTGAAAATTGTTTAAATGAATAGTAGGGTGCCAAATTTATTTATGTATTTTATTTTGGGTTTTCGGAATTGCAGGCAAATAAAGAAGGAAGTAGACAAAAATGTTATGGTTACAATTAGTAAGGAGTCATTAAGTCATGAACAATAGACAGATGGCGATATACACTTTATTACTGGGAGGTTTTAAAGAAGGTGGATATTTTGCGTGAAGGTCGAAAAGTCTTCCCAAGGTTGCGTGCTACCTACAGGTGACAGTTGAGAAGAATTAAGAAGGTCGCGTGCCCCCCTCCTGACAACCTCCCTTGTTCTGTTCTTTCCATCTCTCCCCATTTTTCGGCCCCGTTTTTGGATTTCCCTGCATCGAGTCAGCTGTGGTTTTTCCCCTTAGTTTTGTGCGGTGCTTGTTGTGTGTTTTCTGTCTGTTTTGGTCTCCTTGGAAAGCGGGAGACGTCAAAGGAAATCGTAGTTGGGGGCCTGCCTTTGATACGAGTATTTGTCGAAGCCACACCAGTTTTTCAAGTTCGATTGAAGAAAAATAGAGCCAAACGGGAGAAGAGAAAGATCTCACATAAAGTTAAATGACAACACCGTAGATTGAGAAAGTTGAAATTTTGTTGGGACTATCGTGTAGGCTACCGATCCGTCTGCCATATTCCTGTGTTTTTGGAAAGTAGAATATTGAGGTAATCCTGAACCCCCAATGTCTTGTAACAAATCTATATATACATCCGAATTGATAATTCGGATATTGTTGTTGTTTTTGGGTATTAGATCTAAGAAGGGTTGGATGTTTTTTCATGATATAGATATAGGGTAGATAATTGTTCATGTCAGTTAAAGTTGATGATTTGAGTTAACAGAATAGTGTTTTTGTGTGGGTTGATGTTTTTTTGTGTGTACATAATAAGTTATCAACGCAATGTGTTCCAGAGTAGAATGGAGAACAATGACTTCCTGGCCCTGATTAGGAGGAACTGTGTAAGTATTTTCTAAGCCTTTGGAACGACGGTATTTGGTTTTGGTCTGTTGTACTATGTGTGGTATATCCTGTATATTTATTAAGACTACTTTTATTATGCCAGGGGTTTTTTCAGGTCCCGGATTTATTCTACGAGACATATAAGGAGACATTACCGAAAAAGGTAACTATTTTAGACTCTTTTGGGAACAAGCTTGATGGAGAGATTAGGATATTTGGTAGGGATCAAGTTTTTATAGAGACTGCTGTAAGAGAGATTTTTCAGACATATACGTATAGGGCTTTTGCTATTGTTCGGCTGACTTATAAATCTAAAGGAAGGTTTAGGATGTTTGTCCCAGACAATACCGAATACTTTCGTGACCATCACCTATCCCTGGGTTGATTCCATACAACTATATTGGCCCTGATGTGTCTGACAAATATGATTCTGTTGGTATGTATGAGTACAAAGGAAGCGTGAAAAACAATAGGTGTACAAGAAACTCACTAAAAAAGGTAATTGAAGAAAAAAATGAGGTAGAGAGGAAACTGGATGAAGTAAGGGATAAAAGAGAAAGGAGAGAGGCAGAAAGATTATTTGATTCAACTGACAGTGAGTATGATGAGAGTGATGATGAGGAATTCAATTTGTATCAAAAGTTGTTGAGTTTTTATTAAGTGTACGTCTGTTTGTATGGACTTTTTGAAAGTGAAGGTGTTACCCATAGTTGTTTGAGGAAGGGTTTGGAAGCAGGTGGTGGGTGGTTATAAGGGTTGAATGGAGATCGTTGGTACTTGTAATTTCTTTGTTTTGTAATTTATCTGACAAGTAACCCTCATATAATGTTTAACTTTGTAAGTTGATGTTGGAATCAAAGTAATGTGACAATTTAAGGGTTGTGAATTTTAAAAAATAGTTTTTGAATAGTGTGTGATTTTTAAATAAGTAGTGTATATATTAGTGTTGTTGGGAGGTGTATAGATTGTCTGCATATTGAATGCTGCAACATGTAGATTGGTTTACAAAGTTTTGGGTTGACAGTGCCAATCATAAAAGGGAGATTGTAATGGGCGTATTGGGGTTAGAAAGTTGTTTTGGAAATATAAAAGCCTTATGAAAGACTTGAAATGGTTGTAAACCTGTGATGAAAAATTTAGCTTGTATTTGGTTCGTTTAATGGAAATTTGATAGTAGCAACTGTTATTTAAATAAGCAGTTTCGTTGGTCTGATATGGCAAAAACACAATTGGGAATTGTTTCATCATGTAACATAGACGTGCATGATGTCATCTTTCATACATGTAGTTCTTTTGTTGAAACTCAATAGTCTATTATTAGTCCAATAATAAGCCATGTGTCTCGTTTATAGGTTGAAAATAGGAGTCACATCAAAGATAAACCTGTGATTACAGCTTGTCTCGAATTGTAGAAGGTGTATAAGATAACCCATTATACAAATAAATAAAGCAATGGGAGGAAACACAGTTGTGTGTGTAAGAACAGGTTCTACGAGGATGAAACTAAAGTTGAGGAGAACCCCCGTGTTTTTTTGCAACATTTGACAAACATTAGCGCAGTGGAAAATGTTTCACAAACATTAGCGTAGTGGAATGAAAACCTCTATATATATATATATATATATATATATATATATATATATATATATATATATATATATATATATATAGAGATATATATGTGATAGAAACTGAGTATATATATTTGGTTTGTTAAGATTGAGAAATTTTTTTGAAACAATAACATTGGTCATTATGAATTAATGTATCTAATAGGGTTAAATCTAAGATAAAGTTATACCTTTCAGAAGTTGTTGAAAACTTCATGAAAGACGACATTGCTAGTAACATTGGTTGGTTGATCATTATCATTTTCATTTAGAACGAAATCCTTGAGCCGTTGTTTAGATGTAAGACTTGAAAGTGCGACATATAGCTAACGATGAGAGAAAAGTGTTTGTGGGAAATAAAGACGAGCCGGGCTAATTATGAAATACTCCCTCCGTCCCATAATATAAGGCACTTTTAACTACTTCACAGGAATTAAGGAGAGTAGTTTAATTAGTTATTATCATTAATTATGTCTACTTTTTGTAGTAGTTTTCCCAGTTTACCCTTTACATATTTTTTCTCTTATCTTAAATAAAGTGTTTTTTTACCACTCACCTACCTACATTCAATATACTGCATGCGTAAGATTTGAAGGGGAAGAATAAAAGGTTTCTTTCTTGCACTTCGTACCATGACCTCAGGATTTTTTTTAAAACTTACTGTATTGATGAGAGTAACAATGTTTTGAACAACCCTTTATTTAACAATTTTTTTTAAAGCTTCCCACTCACTGGCGCGAGAATTTTTTTTAAAAAGAAGAATAAAAGGGTTGTTGCACTCTTTCATATTCCTACCATAACACTCTTTCATATTCTTACCATGAAGCCTCCTCTTCCCATAGATTTGAACATTTCTATTTCTTGTTCTACTGATAATGAAGATGTTGAAAACATGATAACCACACCTACTAATTTTACCTTTGACTTGAACCAAGCTCCAAATCCAGTTGATGATCAGCCAAGAGATTTTTTTTACTCTGACTTAAACCAATCTCAAGTTAATGCCCAGCTAGATGTTGGAGAGACACTACTCTCAAGAGATGATTTTAACTTTGATTCAGAAACTGAAGTCTCTGTTGATGTCCAACGAGATTTTGAAGATAATTCAGAAACTGAAGTCTCTGTTGATGTCCAACAAGATTTTGAAGATAATTCAGAAACTGAAGTCTCTATTGAAGGTACTTAAACCAATCTTTTGTTGAACTTTTCCTTCTAGTTGTTTAGTCTTTTATCTTAACTGAGGGTTGAATTAACTCTTTTTCTAGTTATTTACTCTTTGTTGAATTTTAACTGTGGCCATTGTTGTTTATAGCAGGGATTGCTTCTGAATATCAAGAAACTAGTCGTAAACGTAAGTTTTTAAGTAATGAAGACCGTAAAGCCATATCTCATCTTCTCTTGCATAACAGTCGTTATGGAAAGCTGAAAAGAGGAACTTACAAATTGGTTGCTTCAATGTATTCGGTCTCTGTTCGTGTCCTTAAACGCATTTGGAAGAAAACAAAAGAGATGGGTGAAGTGTCTCACAATAAAACAAAAAATTGTGGACGAAAAAGGATCCAAATTGATCCCGATCAATTTCGTCAAGTTCCATTATCAAAGAGGTCCACCTTACGAGATTTAGAAAGTGCTTTGAGTATAAGCAAGTCATCATTGTCAAGGGCTCAAAAGCGTGGAACAATAAGACGTCACTCTAATGCGGTTAAGCCTACTTTGAAGGAAGAAAACAAGATAGCTAGATTAAAGTTTTGCTTGTCAATGCTAGAAAGTGATACAATACCACATGACCCAACTTTTAAAACCATGCATAACATTGTTTATATTGACGAGAAATGGTTTTACATGACCAAAAAATCTAAGAACTACTACTTGCTACCGGAAGAAGATGAGCCACATCGCACTTGCCAAAATAAAAACTTTATTGGGAAGGTGATGTTCTTAGTTGCTATCACTCGGCCAAGATTTGATGTTGAATGGCATATAATTTTTGATGGAAAAATAGGAGTTTTTCCTTTCGTCACCAAAGAGCCAGCAAGGAGAAGTAGTGTAAATAGAGTTTCGGGTACTCTTGTTACAAAACCCATTACTTCAGTCAACAGAGAAGTTAGTAGAAGATTTCTAATTGAAAAAGTTATTCCTGCCGAGTATGACTTATGGTACTAAGCTAGTAGTTTAGTAATAATTACTAAAGGGTTATATAGGTAAACTCATTTAATAATAAAAATTGACAAAAAAAAATCAGATTTGGGTAATTAAATGAAGGAGCAAAAATAGGAACAGTTATAGAAACCAAAATATCCCACAAATCACGGAAACGGTTTCAGAAACCAAATATCATGGGATCTTGGATATTTGCTATTATATGAGTTCTTCTCTGTTCTTCTCCAAAACGGTCCATCTCTGTAACTTCGTCGTCGCCGTGAGTCTGTAATTTCGCCGTCGCCGTGAGTTTGTTCTTCTCCAAAACAGTCCATTTTCTGAGTGTTTTTTTTCACACGAAAAAAGTTCGTTCATTAACCACTGATTTGTAACACAATGGTTGGATGTCACTAACCACAAATGTGTATCGCAATGGTTAGTGGCCACTAACCACAGATATGCATAAATGTGGTTAGATGCCAATGGTTAGTGGCCACTAACCATTGCAATGCACATATGTGGTTAGTGACAACTAAGTACCATTGGCATCTAACCACATTTATTCACATTTGTGGTTAGTGATATCTAACCACAAATATGCATAGCAATGGTTAGTGGGCACTAACCACATATATGCATAAATGTGGTTAGATGCCAATGGTTAGATGTCACTAACCACAGATGTGCATAGCAATTGTTAGTGGCCACTAACCACAGTTATGCATAAATGTGGTTAGATGTCACCAACCACACATGTGCATATCAATGGTTAGTGGCCACTATTGTAGCCAGAGAATAAGATAACTTCGGTTAGTACGATCTAACCAAATAAAAATATGACTTTGGTTAGTAGAAACCACAGAATATATCAAGATTGGGTAGTTGGTCCTAAACGATGAAAAACTGATTTTAGTCTCATGTTCATCAACATCATAACGAGACATGATCAATGGCGTGCTTCAATGGCGTGGATCAAACGGAGTCCGTTTTTTAAACACCCGTGGGCGTCTTATTTTTTGGCGTGAGTGCGTATTTTAGTCTTGAGTTGCGTGAAAAATAAAGAAATATATATGTAACATGAAGAAGAAGAAGAAGAAGAAGAAGAAGAAGAAGAAGAAGAAGAAGAAGAAGAAGAAGAAGAAGAAGAAGAAGAAGAAGAAGAAGAAGAAGAAGAAGAAGAAGAAGAAAACGAAAAATAAAAGATGAATATAACGTAAAACATAAAATTGTGACAATGTGAGAGAGAAGATAATTGGAAGAGAAAATCAAGGCTTAATAAATGTTTTTGTTTTAATATCCCTAAAAAAAGGGAACATTTATTATATTAATTTAATTTAATTAAAACCAGAAAAACTGGATAGGACACAATTACCCCTACTAAAAACTAGCCATTCGATTGAATTGGATTGAAATTTTGTCAATCCAATGGCTATTAACAATTTAGTAAGAATTACTAAGTAATTGGCTTAGTAATGTAAGCCGTAGCCATTCCTGCCATAAAAGAAAAGTGGCCAATCAGGTAACAAGTGAAAAATAACCATTTGTATTCCAAGAGTTGCATGTCATAAAGTGGGCTGTTTGTCTTGGTATGTGAACTGGAAACTTAATAAGGAAATTTAAAGAGAGAGAGAATAAAGTAGGGGTATATTAGTCAAATTATAATTAAGTAAGGGGTATATTAGTCAAAAAATAATTAATGCAGTAGACAATGTAGAAATGGGCCTTATATTATGGGACAAAAAAATTCTCAAAGAGGCCTTATATTATGGGACGGAGGGAGTATGTTGTAATAGTAGTTATTAAAATGTATGTTTCAGGCTAGTGTGATTTCTAGATATTTTTGAATAACTTATATAGATTAAATAGATGCCGAATGTGGTATGTAAATTGGTGACGGGAATCTGTTAGAAATAAAAAATGATTGATTAAGAAGTTAGTTTAAATGGTGCAGATATAGTTGTAGTCATTGGTTAAAATAATAGTAGGGGGGAATTAGATATGTATTTAAAAGGAAAAATCGTTGAAAATATAGTTTGGAATAATATTTATAATACGTAGTGTTTAGGATACTGAAATGATATATAATAGGTAGGGTTAATATAACGTATAAATTGTATGCGTAAATGACGCTTTGAGTATTGAAGGTTGTATTCAAAAAACTTTCACATAGTCGAATCTGAAGCAATAATGAATTAGGAGTTCAAATTGTGATAGCCAACATAAAATCATTGGAAGACAAAAACTTCACCCGCTTCTACTACTGGAAATGTACGATGTACATATGACTGAACTGCTAATTGTGTTTCCAAGATATGGGTAAATGAAAGGTTTCCATGGGAGACATAAATAAAATACAATATCTGGTAAGGAAAAAGCCAAACGATGGTTTTTTTTGTTCGGGTTTTTCCTTAATGTAGAGGTTTTGTAAAAGTTGGGTATATGGTTACATTAGACCCTAGTTATGTTACACGTGTGTTATTAGCACGCATGATGAGGGGGTGGGAGAGGTGAGTGGGAGAGGGCGTGCGAGGCAGTGATGGCAGAATAAATTAATGATGGCAATTATCTGACCCTTTTCAACTCACCTTTTCACTTCTGATCCAAGTTTGAAAACCTTTATATCTATGGTTTGCATGTTGTAGGCTTTAAAGGAAGGGCTACGTCTTTGATACGACGGAAAAAGGACTGTGGGGGAAGAAAGAGTTGGGGTAGCAAGAAGGAACCTGGAATTGATCTTACAGGAGAAGTTGAGCTTTGCATTCAGGAAGGAAATGAGGTAAATTTGTATTTCAATATTCTTCCTTTTTTCATCCAACGCTGCCAAAGGTGTTCCTTCTAATGATGGAAAAAAGGAAATAGACAGATTTGCGATTTTCCAAATTAATTAGTTATTTCCCGGGTTTAAATAACTACCAACCAACTAATCGATTAGCACTTAACCAACTAATTAATGAGCTTCTAACTAACTAACTAACAAGAATATTGGTTCACACGTAACAGTAAGCACCTAAAAAAATTGATAGTCTCTGACGTTAACCCAACCTTCTTTACTTTGTCACTCCTTGTTTACAAAGGTGGATTGATACAAGTAGATGCTTGTTTGTAATCTACCAACAATTTATTTTAGATATTTATGAATACTATACTCATAATACTGTGCCTGATAGTGGATTGTTATTTACACATAGTATAATGTCTATGACCTTAATTTTGTGAAATATCACATTCTTTAACAACAACAAAAGATAAATCAACGCTCATCAAACCTCCTTCCGAACGTTTGCTGTGAGCATATATGCCAGAATCGCTCCTAGATATTATAAGAAGAAAAAGAAAAGTCAGATCATTACAATACTGCTTGAGTTTGTTTCTGTATTTCCCGACTTTATTGAAGGCAAGTCATCTGATCACATCATCAGTTTTATCATAGAAACGGGAGAAGAGAAACGAAAAATGACACAAAAAGTCTTGAATTGATCTTGATGAGGCGCGTTCCTGTTTAAGTGAGTTGGCCGGAGTCAGCGACCACCACCGGTCTGGATGTCTTGCCGGAGTCTGAACCCACTTTCTCGATCTCCTTCACCACATCCATGCCTTCCACCACCTGACCAAAAACCACGTGCTTCCCGTCCAGCCACTCTGTCTTCGACGTACAGATGAAGAACTGAGATCCGTTAGTACCAGGCCCCGCGTTCGCCATGGAAAGGATGCCAGGACCGGTATGCTTCTTGATGAAGTTCTCATCCGCGAACTTGGAACCGTAAATGGACTCCCCGCCGGTGCCGTTTCCGGCAGTAAAGTCACCTCCCTGACACATGAAATAAGGGATGACACGGTGGAAGGAAGATCCTTTGTAGTGGAGAGGTTTGCCGCTACGACCGACTCCTTTCTCGCCGGTACAGAGGGCGCGGAAATTTTCCGCGGTCTGAGAAGTAGTGTCGGCGTAGAGCTCCATAACTATGCGGCCGGCTGGTTGGTCTCCGATAGTCATGTCGAAGAAAACCCTAGGGTTCGACATTTTCGCAGAGAAGAGAAGATTTCCTATTGGAAAAAAGAAGATGAAGATCAGAAAAGGGGCTATTGAGTGAGTTTACTGATTCTAGTTAGGAGAAGTAGTTGGTTGCTATAAATACTAGTTCCCGCTAAATTGATGTATTGGGGAAACCACAGTTTGATCGGGACACGTGGAACAAGAAGATGCTTTTTTTTTGCCTAATCACTTTTTTTTGACGAATTTTTTAATATCATCACATTTTAATAAATTAATATCATCACATTAAAATGATATAATTTAATAACAAATTTGAGATTAAACTTTTTTCTTTTCAAATATGCCCCATAATATATAGTATAGTCAGATGGAGTATATAATACTCTCTGATTTTTAATACTACATCCATTATTTTTTTCGAAAAATACATTCATTCTTTTTCACCTGCCAATCCGCCATTCAAGGTTGTTTTAAAGAAACTAATAAAATCAGTAATTTTGTTGCTTTGATAAAATTGTAATTTTTTTCCTCTTATATTCTTAATTTTTTATTATTCATCTCATTTATTTCTCTCTCCATAATAAATAGTTAAGAGTATAATTGAGAAATACATAAATAATGTAACTTGAGGGAGTAGAGGGAGTATAAAAATGACAAATAAAAATAAAGAAGTTATTAAATGTTATAAAATTATAATGCTATCTCAAAAACACTCCTAGAATTAAATGTTTTCTACTCATTACGCGGGTTTTTAGTAAACATACCCTTTCACTAAATAAGAGTGTAATTAAAAGAATTTTAACAATTAATCCACTTTAAAATGAATTTTTTTCTTATAATTATAAGACAAAAGAAATACATCCTGATAAAAAAAAAGACAAAAGAAATATATCAAACATTTTCATTCTTTATTTTAGAATTAACTAGTTCAGAAATTTTAATTTGCAGATCTTGGACCCTATCTTCGGGCTGAGTCCATGAATTTTAAGTTTTTAACAGAAATGTAAATAAGAATAAATTGTTTTTATTTAAATCTTTATAATTTTAAAACTGTTTTTTTTGACACAATTATAAAACTGTTTTTAAAAGTCTAATAAAAGATATCATAAGTGTCAAAAAAAACATATCATAATTCTCAGTATTTTTCCATCTCCATCTTCCCCATCACCTCAGCAGGCCCTCAAGAAGGAATTTATTTCCCATCAACAATCATGCAACGCGCACTACTTTAAAAATTATCCCCAACCCTCCATGACCCTTAATATCCTTCTTTCAAAAAGTAATTGTGCTTCAAATATGCAGAATCACAAAAAGAACGGTGAGTAAAACATCCACAACTCAACATTTATTTTCATAACACATGAGGAATATTTGTAGCTTAATATGCATGCTATGTGATGTGGGAATATATGCTCTGGACACTGAAATTCCTCATAATTGTTCACTTTTTGTCCGTAGCAAATGTCCAATAAATGAGTCAATCGTGTATAATGTATTTGATCGGTTATCAATTAACCTCAGCTCCGCCTGGTTTCGGATAAAAATATAATGGAATGAACGGGAAAAAAAATAGTAAAAATGAGATGTATATTTGCGTAGAAGTGGAGGGACCAAATTCCTAGTAGGCTAGGGTTTCTGTGTGTAAGAGTGAAGTGTGTCCTCGTGTCGACTAGAGGGTCCTTTAATTAGTAGGGTTTGGTCTCCAACGAGAAGCACTTATCTCAGAGTGATGGACTCCTCTTCTATCAAGGTCTCCCCTAATATCGACCTCAAAAAAATTCACTAGTGGACATTTACTATTTTTAGTAAAGATGAATTTTAGAATAATAAAAAATGAAAAAAAAATAATATTTTATTAGAACTTACTAAAAATGGTAAAAGTCCATCGGTGAATTTTTTTAGGTCCAATATTAGAGGCCCCTATATATATATAATATGTTTTCACCGGCTTTTATTTTTCTATAATTATTGTTTTCTCAAACATAATTACATTGAGGAAGTCCACTAAATATTGATTTTAAACTACATTTTTAGTGTTTTGGACATAATTCTCATCTTGCTCAATAATGAGAAATTTAAAACTCTTTTGGAGGTATATAACACAGTAGTATAATCCAAATTTTATAAATATTCATAAAATCTGGGTTATATATGCGCGTTTTTTTTAATAAAGGAAACTCAAATCATTTCCCTAATAAGAATGTTTGTAATATAGACTTCACTGAAATAATGAAAGTGAGAGCTAGCATAAAATCTTGATGCCCTTACTAGAGAATGAGCAACAAAGATTAACTTGCCTTCTAATATAGCAAACCTTATAACTTTCATGTAATGATAAAATGGTATTGCAATGGGATAAGATAACGCCTAGATGCGTGAGGTTTTCCCTATGTGCAATGATGGTGAGGAGAGAATGAATTTCACTTATTTTTGCATTGCCAACAGGCTGCGCCAGTTTGGCAGCAGCAAGTGGTTTGCCTATTGCTGCACTTCTAATTTCGCAGCAGCAGTACCAGTTTCGTGTGGCTGGTTGTTTCAACAGCTGTCAGCGATTTCCAAGGATCAGCAGAGGGTATTTGCGATGGTGTTATGGACTTTGTGGAAGCCACGAAATGATAGGTATGTGATGATGTATTGAAGCCAGCCACGGTATCTTTGCAGCTTGCCAGAGACCACCTTCAAGCATGGGATTTGGCAATGAATAAACAAGCTCATAGTAGGTCCGATGCACAGTCCAACAACAATGATCGAGTTGTATGGTTCAAACAAGTAGCTGGATTGCTAAAATGCAACATAGATGCTGCACTTTTTGAGCAAGAAGGTAAATATGGCATAAGTATGTGTATAACGGATGAAAATGGTAGCTTCATGGAAGGTAAGACGATGTGGTATGAGGGCGTTCTGGAACTTCAAGAAGCGGAAGCAATGAGATTGTGGTAAGCGCTGAATTGGTTGAAAGACTTAGGCTTGGAGTCAATAAACATTGAGATGGATTGTATCGCGGTGGTTAATGCGGTAACCAAAGCAACGTCTAAAAATTTTGTCAAAAAAAAAACAATGTCTAACAACACAGCTTTTGGAACTATTATTTCTCATTGTAATTCTTTTATTTCTCTTTATCCAAGCTATATGATTAGCTTTATTAGGAGGCAAGCCAATGTTGTTTCTCACACCCTTGCAAGAACTTATGCTAGCTCCGCATTTCATTATATGGTTCCAAGTTGATATGAGTTTGCTTTGGTAAAAAAAAAGATAACGCCTAGATCCAGGGGGGATCTACCCTATCTCCAGGGTGGTCAACCGCACATCCTGAAAAAATATTAGTACGATACTCCTATTAAAAAAATAATATTAGCACCAATATGCTACTAAAAAATATTATTTTGCATTTTGCACACTCTTGGAATATTTTTTTGCACCGAAACTCCTAGTTTTGCACCAATTTATTGCACCACACTCACAATTACTCACACTCTTACATATTTCTAATTTTCTCTCCAGCGTTTTCTCACTCTCGAGCATGTTCTTCTTTTTTCTCTTCCTCCTTTAAGCAACCAATTATGAGTTGTATAATTTATTTATTTATTTAAATATATTAAAGGTTTTTATTTTTATTATATTTATAGCGATGGTGTGTTTAAAATTTTTTGCACACCCTAACCCAAGATCTTAGATACGCCACTGCCTATCATTATTAAGCTTGGAACTATTGTTAACGCCATTCACTGCGGATTGACAATCCAGCTCAATAAGAACAACACTCAAATGAAGCTTCTGCGGATTGGCAATCCAGCTCAATAAGATCAACACTCAAATGAAGCTTCTGGCCTTCTGCAACCAAAGTAACGCCTGCAGCAAGCCCACGGCTCCTGCCTCTTGAGGAATCGGTCTACCCTTCATAAAATATATTAGTATTATTGTTCAATAGAACATCATTCAGTAAGCAATATTTTAACTGAGCCATAATCACAAAATCAAAATAAAAGAATCAAATAGCGAGTTGCATAAATATTACAAAATCAAACATAACCGAACGACGGAGAGACGACAAAGATAAGAGATGACAGCGATATTAGACGACGACGGCAATACGAGATAGATTTATATCATAGTGAGTCACTGAATCATTACAAGATAGAATCTATACAAGACAAAATCATTACAAGACATATAACATTCAGAATCACAGAATCAAACAACTAAAATCTCAGAATCACACACAAAATCAAAAGTGCAAAAATTTAAAAGATGGAGAACCTTACCTCAAGGGAAGTGACGCAGTAAAGAGGAGAAAATGCAGAGACACAACCCTTTTCTTCCTCCGTCCAGAAACAGAACAACACATCGATTGAGGGAGAGGAACCCTAGGTCACGAGATGGAGGGTTTCAGAGTAAAGCTTCTCGAGATGGGAATCGTGAAGAGGGTTTCAGAGTAAGGCTTTGCGTTAAGAGTTTATCTGTGAAGAGAGAGAGTCGCCTGAGAGTGAAAGGGAATTGTGGGAAAGGGTTTTTGTGAAGAGAGAGCGGGAGATTGCTTTATTTTTTGGAAGAGAAAGCGGGACATATATTGAAAAAAGGGGAAAATCAAACGAGTATGGGGGGTTTAAAACTCCAAAAATTAGAAAATATTTTATACTAAACAATCTTAAAAGTGTCATTCTAAAGTTTTGAGGGGGTCTTAAATACCTCCTCAATAAAAACCCCCACTATATAGCCGCACGTTTTTTTTTGTAGTGATAGCGCTGTCATGTGTCACGACCCTGTAACTATGCGGCTTGATCCTTACTCGCTTCCATTCATACAGCTGAAGTTTTTTTTGGTAAACCAATGTATTCCCTGCGCGCGCAACTGCAGAGACTAATCTCCTGAGATACTGAGATCCATTTAAGGGGCTGACCTCTCCCACCAGGTATTTTTCCATACGCACCGGCCAGGGATCGAACCCTTGACCAAATGGTTAAGGAGCCCAAGTAACTGAAGTTTATATATGCGTGTTATGAACTTTATAATTACTTGGGTAATAATTATTGAAAGAATATATATTTATTGGAAAACTTGAAAATATATGTTAGATGCATGATAACCGACCTTTTCATACATCACTCAACCTTTTTATTTTTAGAAGTTAATTTGTATTTGACTTAATGTTTGTAAAGATAGTACATGATATATATTTAAAAAATTAAAACCTTAAAAGTTAATAGTAACATAAAATAACTATGTAATTATGTCCCTTTCAGAAGAAAAAAACTATGTAACTATGATGACATAAAACGATTAAAATTTAACAATAAAACTACAATATAATTACGGCCACAAACATATAAAGTATGATGATATAAATTTATCTAAAAATATGATTTAGCATAATTTTATATTTTTTAGTAAATTTCCTTTAGTAAATATAAGAATGTACACATATATAATATAATACAATTGACATCGAATCTAAATTTTTTTTTCTCTCCTGTTGAGTGAGAGTTCTCTCCTGGTGTGAGAGTGTAGACTTTTTTCGTTCTTTCCTAAATCTGAGAAGTGATCTTTTCTCCGGCTATGGAGCGTTTAACTGTGAATGAAGGTGAGGAGTTAGAGTTTGGTTTGGAGGGCGAGGACGGTGCGGAAGACAGGCTGTCATTGTGTCTTGTAGGGCGTTTTCTTACGGATCGAAACATCAGAGTTCCCATTATGAAGGATCGTATGGCAGATATCTGGCGACCAGGTAGGGGGATTTCGATCAAGGAGGTTGATCCTGGGCTTTTCACGTTTGAGTTCTTCCACCAACTTGACATTCAAAAGGTTCTTAAGAATGGTCCTTGGTCTTTTGATAAGCACATGCTAGTGCTTGGTGTTGTTCAGGAGGGTAGGGCACCGCAAGAAGTTCCTCTCAATCATATTCCTTTTTGGGTCCAGATTCATGATCTACCAATTGGATTCATGTCTGAGATTGTTGGGAAGGGTCTAGGTAACTTTATTAGGCAGTTTCTTGAATATGATTCTCGGAATTCATCAAACTTTTTGAGAACGTATATGCGAATTGGGTGTTGGTCGATATTACACAGCCATTGAAGCGAGCAAAGAAAGTAAGGAAGCAGGGAGGAGAAGCCAAGTTCGTAAACTTCAAATATGAAAGATTAGAAACGTTTTGTTATCTCTGTGGTTTGATTGGTCATGCTGAAGGTTCTTGTGAGAAGTTGTTTAATATGGCTAGTGATGATGGAGTGAGGGGAAGGGACCCTGAGCTCCGGGCGGTGGTGGCGGCCGCTCCAAGTGGTTGCGTGATGGAGCAGATGACAGTTGGGTAAACCCTGCCCGTGTTGTTAATGCGCCGCGAAATTCATGGAGTAACGGAGGAAATCCTAGCCAGACTGTTTCGGAGACTTTAAATGTCAATAAAGGTGGACCACTTAAGCAGAATGGCAGCGGACAACAAGGGGACAGCAGCAATAATGCCAACGGATCTCTAGGGGATTTGACTGGTATTGCTGATATTTTCAAAAACCCACATCTTTTTTTCCCAGTCAGCAACTATAATTATAATAAAAGTTCTGTGGGTGTTAGCCTAGAATTTCGACAAGGCTTTTGAGTGGTTAGTTAATAGGGTTTGACTTTTCATTAAAGATCATTCATAATGCCTTCAGAAAGAATAAGTGACATTTAAGTCATCTCAGCATGTTTTTCGACAGAAGAGGTCTTCACCAATTCGACAGGGAAGAGTTTTCGACAGGATAGTGTATTCAGGACTTCGTCAAGCAGTTATTGGCAGACAGTTGTGTCGAATTTCAAGACTACGGTTAATACAACGTGGGCAGTATGTGGCATCGAACGTGGCACGAAGTCCATCATCGGTTAATGAGACGTAGCCACGTGTCCATAGCAGTTTACATTTCAGTCATTATTTTCTGTATAAATAGTGGTTTTTACGTATAAATCAGGGTGGCAAATTATTATACCAAACACACAGTTCTGAAACTCTAACCTCCAAGTCACAGCGAAAACAGAGTAAAAGAATTCTTGTACAACGTATGTGAATTTGTGCACCATTCTCTTTACATTTAATGCAATTTATTGCTTTCAATACAAGTCATCTTACATTTCTGCGTTCCATTTTATCACTTCTTTTGCTTTGATTTCCATTTTCATGGTGAATTGTCTCCCTTTTTAAAATATATTTGTTGACAAATTGCGGTGTTTAAAGGCAATTGCTTTGGAGATTTCTGGTTTAATCTCACAAACATTTCTAATAAAACCAGTGATTGTTTGCTAAAAACACCAGCAAACAAATTGGCACGCCCGGTGGGACAGTTTGCCTTTAATACGTGATTTTTCTATGTTCTTGTATGTGTTTGTATTTGCATGCACTTAAGAAGTGGAAAAATGGTTCGTCCTACTAATAATGCGTCTAGTTCTACTCCTGTGATTTCACAAGAACAGGGAACAATAGTAGACTCTGCAAACGTAAATGCAGGGGTGGTTGTGGGAACAATATCCCCATCATCATCAACAATCGTTCCTTCAGTATCAATGACTAACGTTGGATCAACGCAGTCAAACATGGCATCTATGCCTATGCCTTTGCCGTCACATATGGGACTTCATAGTCCTTATATGGCAATAGGAAGCGGTTTAAATCCACATTTTCATAATGTAAGTTTTCCCGCATTTCCTTCTGGATCATATGGCATGCCTACTGGAATGCCACATATTTCGACCATGTCTCCTGTACATGTTTCTTCTGAAAGTGTAATGGGTCGAAATCCCACTGCATTAACCAATGAATCTTTGTTTGCCTTACGACAACAAGTTGATGAGAGCAATCATGATATGGTTAATATGTTAACCCAACAAATTGGTACGGTTTTTAATCCATTGATTCAAAATACTGATACTAGTTACCAAATGTTAGCCAAACAAATGGGTCGAATTGAAGATTTCTTTGGGGCTCCAAATATTAGTAATAGGCAGATGCCTAACACAGTAAATAATGGATTGCCTGTTCCTACCCAAAGAACAATTCCAGTCGAAGTCCCAGTGAATGTAGGTGAACGTCAGGGAACCGCAAATCATGTTCCTGAAATTGTTCTGGTAAATCGAAATCAGAACGCTGATGAAGTTGTTCGACAAGTGCAACAAAATAACGTTGGCGCTCAAGATAACATAGCCATTTTAGTAGAAACTATATTGACACAAAATGGCGTTAATGTAGGCTTACATAGGTCAAATTTCATATCACCATTGTGTGAATATGTGTTGCAAACTGAGTTACCAAGGGGATGGAAAGTTCCTAAGTATACTAAGTTTGGTGGTGACACAAAAGAGTCTACTGTCGAACATATTGCTCGTTATTTGACTGAGTCTGGGGATATAGCCCAAAACGAGAATTTGAAGATGAAATATTTCCCAAATTCTTTAACAAAAAATGCTTTTACTTGGTTTACTACATTACCCCCTGGTTCTATTTTCACATGGGGGCAATTAGAAAAAGCATTCCATGCGCAGTTTTATATGGGCCAATCTAAGATTAGTCTCAAAGAATTGGCCAGTGTTCAGCGTAAAATGCCTGAAACTGTTGATGACTATTTGAATAGGTTTAGGCTACTGAAGGCTCGTTGTTTCACACAAGTGCCTGAACATGAACTCGTCGAAATGGCTGTTGGTGGTCTTGATTATTCAATCAGAAAGAAATTGGACACATCTTATTTAAGAGACATGGCTCAATTGGCTGATAGAGTTCGACAAGTTGAAAGGTTAAAAGAGGAGAAATCTAGGTCAATTAGGTTTCCTAAAAAAGAAAAAGTGGCTTATGTCGAAGAGGAATTCGACACCACACTTAGTGATGTCGAAAGAGAGGAGATAGACGTGGCTGAACTCAAGCCTGGTCCTCCTTATACTTGTAAATTACTAAGGCCTGCTAATGGGAAAAATCCTGTTGAGCCAAAAAATGACAGATTTGTGCCTAAGACATATACTTTTGATGTTACTAAATGTGATGAAATATTTGATCTGTTAGTAAAAGATGGTCAGATATTGGTACCTAGTGGCTTAAAAGTACCAACTCTTGACCAAAGAAAGAAAAAGGGTTATTGTAAGTTCCATAATTTTTTGGGACATAACACTGACCGTTGTGTGCTTTTCAGGGATCTTGTGCAAAAAGCAATCGAAGAAGGCAGATTAAAATTTGAGGATAGAAAGATGAAGGCCCCAATGCAAGTTGTGGATGACCCTTTACCTAAAGCTGAAGCCATGTATGTAGAACCTTTCGAAGCAAGTGTAAACATGGTAGATGCTGAAATGAAAGATCCTCCAAAGAAACTTAAATCCTCCACCAAGAAATTGGAAGGCTTTATATATGCTGAAGGGATGAAACAAGAGATAACCTTGAAAGAATACGATGGGAAGCTACATGCTGTGTTCCCAAAAGCTGAAGAGGAATTGATAGATTTCCTCAACAGATGTAAATGGAACAATTCTGAGGTTATGCTATGTCCAAGGTGCAGTGCTGTTTTCGACAAAGAGGCAGCTAAAGCTGTTGAAGGGTACCAGGATCAGGGACAACGTAAGAGGAAATGGCTTGACAATAGGCCATCCTTTGATTTTGGTAGCACTGAACTTCCTGGTTACAAGGCCAATGTTACGACTAAGCCTTCATCTAGCAAGGCTAATGTTTCGACTAAGCCTTCGACAAGCCAAAAGCCAGGAAAGAAAGGATCCATAAGACTGTTTGGTAAATCCTTCGTTCCACAGACGAATTCCCCTGTTGGAAAATGGGTTCACAACAATGCACCTGCTCAAGTTGTCCATCAAGACGAGGATTATTCCAACAAGTATAATTATCGGAATAATTATAAAGGTAAGAATCCTATGACTAAAACCCAGTGGCGTCGTTTTCAGAGAAACCAGAAGAAGAAAGTTTCTTTAGACGTAAACAAGGTTCCTAGTCACTTTGGAATCAAAGTCCAGTTGGGTGATAAGAAGGTGGCTTCTAAGGTTGAGGCAAGTACCAGTGCTGATGTTGCTAAACCTACAAGTGTAGTAAATAAGGCAAAAGGTAAGGATGTTTTGATGGAAAAACCTAGAAGGCCTGCACTTGAAAGAATCTGTCCTCCACCTTTGACATTTAAAGGGAAAGAATCTCAGTCCGACTTTGATGAGGACATAGGTTCTGGTTTTGATGATTCTGACGATGACTTCGATGTCGTCTGTAATGTGGTGTCAATATTGCCACTGGAATATGATGTCATAACTGTGCCTAACAGTGATGAAGAAGATTTCACTGAAGATATGGCTTGTCACAAACCCATGTGTTACTATGTGATGAATGATGGCTGTGTCGAAGAACAGATGGCTACTTTCGAGAGGCCAGATACGAGTATGCAGAATCACCTGAAGCCTTTATATATTCAGGCTAAGGTTAATGGTATTGGCATCAACAAAGTGTTAGTTGATGGAGGTGCTGCTGTGAATCTTATGCCTGAAGTGCTTATGAAGAAGATAGGCATATCCATCACTGACCTTAAGCCACACAATATTGTCTTAAGTAATTACGAAGGCAAAACTGGTTATTCTCTTGGAGCCATTGAAGTGGAATTGATTGTTGGAACTATCAAGAGGACCACTCTATTCTTAGTGATTGCTTCCAAAGCAAACTTCAATATGTTACTTGGAAGGGAATGGATACATGGAGTCGGTGCTATACCTTCAACATTACATCAAAGACTAGTGATGTGGAAGGAAGATGGTCTTGTCGAATACATTGAAGCAGACCAAATTTATTTTCGGGCTGATGTGAATCACATCACCAAGGAAAATTTTGAGAAAAGATTGGCGAACATTGCGCCATGTCCATCTTCTAATGAGGCATACATTCCTGCTGATAATGTATTTGCTTCAGTTAATTTGCATCCAAACTATGGTTTTGTTTGGGAAAGGCAAATAATAGGAGATGCTACTGCCCAACCTGAGGGGTGGTATTCTGATTCTTAAAATGTTTCCTATGTCAGTTCCTAATGCGTGGAACAAGATTACGGCTTATATGGCCGAAAATAAGTTAAAAGCGGCTATGGAAGCCGAATTAAATCATCAAACAATGGCTGTCGAAGCCAAAGGTTCTGAAGACGAAAATGGCATTATTATGAATGGAAAGCTTGATTGCATTTATGATAATGAGCCATTGGGGTTTGAAAAGGATCCTAGAGATTCAACAAAGCGAATGCAGGCTCAAGATCCATTGGAAGAAGTAGATTTTGGAGATGGCTCAAAGAAGAGGCCAACTTTTGTTAGTGCATACCTGGATGTTGCATTGAAAACCCAAGTTATAACGTTACTAAGGGAGTTCAAAGATTGCTTCGCTTGGGACTATGACGAAATGCCTGGATTGAGTCGAGACGTTGTGGAATTGCAATTACCAATTCGACCAGAGAAGAAGCCCGTGAAGCAGATACCAAGAAGGTTTGCTCCTCAAATATTAACCAAAATTAAAGAGGAGATCGAAAGGTTGTTCAAGAACAAATTCATCAGAACTGCCAGGTATGTCGAATGGTTAGCTAATATAGTTCCTGTAATTAAGAAAAATGGCACTCTTAGAGTTTGCATAGATTTTAGAGACTTGAATAATGCAACTCCCAAAGATGAATACGCAATGCCTGTGGCAGAAATGTTAATAGATTCAGCAGCAGGATTTGAATACCTCAGCATGCTTGATGGTTATTCTGGGTATAATCAAATCTTTATTGCTGAAGAAGATGTATCGAAAACTGCATTTCGTTGTCCAGGGGCATTAGGTATTTATGAATGGGTAGTAATGCCATTTGGTTTAAAAAATGCTGGTGCTACATATCAGAGGGCAATGAATTGTATGTTTCATGATTTTATTGAAAACTTTATGCAAGTATACATAGATGATGTGGTGGTTAAATCTTCCTCAGAAAATGGTCATTTAGACCATCTTCGACAATCTTTTGAAAGAATGAGGAAATATGGATTGAAAATGAATCCATTAAAATGTGCCTTCTGTGTGCGTGCAGGAGATTTCTTGGGTTTTGTGGTGCACAAAAAAGGCATTGAAATCAATCAGAATAAGACTAAAGCTATAATTGAAACGAAAGCTCCTTCAACCAAAAAAGAACTTCAGTCATTGTTGGGAAAAATCAATTTCCTACGAAGATTCATATCAAATCTAAGTGGCAAAACTCAAGCATTTTTGCCATTATTGAGACTGAAGAAAGAAGAAGTTTTCAAATGGGAATCAGTTCATCAAGCAGCCTTTGAAGAAATTAAGTCTTATTTGATGAAACCACCAATTCTAATGCCTATTATTAGAAACAAAGTGCTTAAATTGTACATAGCAGCATCTGAAAAAACAATAGGTAGCATGTTAGCTCAAGAGGATGATAATAGTGTCGAAAGAGCCATATATTACCTTAGTAGAGTCTTAATAGATGCTGAAACTAGGTACAGTGCTATAGAAAAGTTGTGCCTTTGCTTGTATTTTTCTTGCACAAAGTTAAAGCAATATATAAAGCCAGCTAATGTTTGTGTTTATTCGCATTCTGATATTATTAAGCATATGCTGTCGAAACCAATAATGCATAGTAGAATTGGTAAGTGGGCTTTAGCTTTGTCTGAATATGACTTAACTTATCAACCTTTAAAATCGATTAAAGGACAAGTGGTTGCTGATTTTATAGTGGACCACTCTGTTGTCGAAGAAACATTACATTTCGTAGACACATATCCTTGGAGGTTGTATTTTGATGGTTCGAGTCATAAAAAAGGAGTTGGGATTGGTGTTTTAATTATTTCACCAAATAACATTCCAACGAAGTACAAGTGTAAGATTCGAAGTCATTGCTCAAATAATGAAGCTGAGTATGAGGCTCTAATTATAGGCCTTGAAATTTTACTTGAGCTGGGGGCAAGATGTATCGAAATAAAAGGTGATTCAGAATTGGTTATCAAACAATTGACCAAAGAATATAAATGTATTAAAGAACACCTTATTAAATACTTTATTATGGCCAATTCTTTGTTAAAGAGATTTGACTCTGTTCATTTAGAACATTTACCACGAGTTGGTAATCAAGTGGCGAATGATTTGGCCCAAATTGCATCAGGTTATAGAGTTTCAAAACAAAGCCTTGAAGAGTTAATCGAAATAAAAGAGAAACTCGTATCTGATGATATTTCTTCATCATTCTTGTCAATACCAAAAACTGGGGGGGCAACAAATACAGATGAGGAATGTATTGAACAACACCACATGGTTGATGAAGTTGTTTTGGCAGAAGTATGTATTGAACAACACCACATGGTTGATGAAGTTGTTTTAGCAGAAGTTTTTGCTATTGACAATATGGCCAATGATGATTGGCGAAAGCCTATTGTAGAATACTTGCAAAATCCCACAGGAAATACCAATAAAAAGGTAAAGTACAGAGCTTTAAGCTATGTGATAATTGGAAACGAATTGTTTAAGAAAACTCCTGAAGGAGTATTATTGAAATGTCTTAGTGAAAATGAGGCATATTTAGCAGTTTCTGAAACACACAGTGGAGCTTGTGGTTCGCACCAAGTAGGCCATAAAATGAAATGGCTATTATTTCGACAAGGAATATATTGGCCATCAATGTTGAAAGATTGTATAGAGTTTGCCAAACGATGCCAAGAGTGTCAAAAGCATGCTGGAATACAACATGTGCCTGCAAATGAATTGCATGCCATAGTGAAACCTTGGCCATTCAGAGGTTGGGCTCTAGATATAATTGGAGAAATAAAACCAACATCATCAAAAGGTCATAGGTATATATTAGTAGGAATTGATTATTTTACCAAATGGGTAGAAGCAATACCTTTAACCAATGTTGATCAAGAAGCAGTAATACGGTTTATCCGAAATCATATTATTTATAGGTATGGAATTCCAGAAACCATAACTACAGATCAGGGTTCTGTTTTCACTGGTCGAAAAATGGTGGAATTTGCTTCTGAAATTGGTTTTAAGTTATTAACTTCGACACCATATTATGCACAAGCCAACGGTCAAGTGGAAGCTGCCAATAAGATCATTATTAACTTGATTAAAAAGCATGTTGGGCAAAAACCCAGAAATTGGCATAACACTTTGGATCAAGTTTTATGGGCTTGTAGAAATTCACCCAAAGAATCTATAAATGCTACTCCATACAGGTTAACCTTTGGACACGATGCAGTATTGCCTGTTGAAATCTGTTTACAATCAACAAGAATTCAAAGACAGTATGAGATTCCTTTTGATCATTATTGGAATATGATGCTTGATGAGTTAGTTGATTTAGACGAAGAAAGGTTGTTAGCTTTGGAAATGCTTATTCGACAGAAGGAAAGAGTAGCTAAAGCTTACAACAAAAAGGTTAAGTTAAAAACATTTAATTCAGGTGACTTAGTTTGGAAAGTATTGTTGCCTATGGATAAAAAAGATAGAATCTTGGGTAAATGGTCACCCAGTTGGGAAGGTCCACTTCGCATATTGCAATGTTTTTCTAATGGGGCATACGAAGTCGAAGAATTGGGTGACGAAAACAGAATCTTCAAAATAAATGGCAAGTATTTAAAAAAGTATAAGCCAACATTAAACGAAGTTAGAATCGAGCAAGGATAAAACTGTAAATTGATTCAAAATGGTAATGTATTCAATCAAAATAATTACATAGCCATTAAAAGAAATTCTACACTATTACAAGTTATTAAAGGCTTTGAAGAGAATGCTTGAGCCTGTAGAGGATTTTGGTGCCCACAGCAATTTAAGACTCTAGAAAGCTTAATTCTTTGTCCAGTTGAGCAATAGTGGCTTGGTGTTTTTGAGCATCATCAAAATGTTGAAGAGCCTCAGTAGCTGCCTTTTCAATCTTCGACTTAGGGGTCTCCATCCTTTGTTGCACTAAACTTTTTTGGTATTTAGCATTTGCTAGTTTTGTTTGGAGAATTCTTATCTCTTCATCATAGTGCTGAATTTTTGAATTCCAGTTAGCAAGTTCTTGCTCATCCTTCGTTATTTGAACTTCCAATTCATCAATGGGGGTTTGAGAAACCTTGAAGGCATTAATTTTCTCTTGATGAAGTACAGCTTCTTGGTTTTTCAACCTGGAAATTTCAGAGCGTTTACTGATGTGAAGTGCAAAAGTTTCAAAGACTGGCAAAAATTCGATCAGGAAAGCAAAAAGTTTGGCATTAGGCTCTGATTGCAGCAATTTTTGAACGATGTCCTTAATTGCAAAGCTTTCTGATGGATTCTCTTCAATCCTAGTAAAGAGATTGCCTTCCAAGACCTTAGCTTTTAATTGCTGAAGCAATTCTTCAGTAGACTCTTGAGTAACAGAGGTCAAGGAAGTAGTCGAAGCACTGGAGACCATGGCAGGAGAAGAGGAAGAAAGGCTCAGCAAGTGTTTAAGAGCAGCCAAAGGATTTGTCGTCTTCATCAGTGAAAACTCCTGATCACTCATAGCGCTACTAGTTGATTCTTTGGTAGAAGCTTTTTCTTGAGCCTCAATTTCAATCGTCTCTGTGATTGAATCCTTAGCGCCTGCCACGTCTGGTGTTTGCTCGTTAGTTCGCTCAAGTTCCATTTCAACATTCGCGTTAGTAGCGTTGTTTGTTCCTTCGACGTCAACAACCATAGGAGAATTTTGGGTAGTTGGAATTACTGTGGAGATTTCCTCAGGCGTTGATGGTGCAGGCAAAATGTGTTCAGTCGAAAGAACATTTGGAGCAGCTACAGATTCGACAACAGGAACTTCGACTGATGTGTGAAGTCTCTTAGGGGGAGGTCCATGAGATTGCTCTTGTGGTTCTTTGATCACAATCCCTTTAGCCCTTGCTTGGGATTCGGGTTGCATTCGTTTCCTTGACCGGTGAATAAGAGGCATGTTATCACCATCACTATCAGTATCCTGCGAAAGAGAAACACGAGTTTAAAACACAATTAAGTGTTAAAAGAGTCGAAGAAACTCGAAACAGAAATGAAGATATATTTGTTACCTCAGAACTGGAAACAAGTAGGCTTTTCCCTATTGCAAGAGGACTTGTTACTCCAGGTTTCTTCTGAAAGAGGAAAAAGAAATAAAGGTGATGAAACGTGGTCGAACTTTCTACTTAAAAGGTCTAGTTAATTAACAAAGATATACCTCTATTTGGAGTAAGTTGGAAGTGGATTTGATCACAAGTTTCTTCTTTGTTTTGGGTGGTGTTCTTGCTGTTGGCTTGTTTTGCTTTGGTGCTGCTTTAGTGGGCTTTTTCTGTGAAACAGCAGCTGTTCATAATGCAAAGATTTTATCAGGTAAATGGTTTTAAAATTTTAACTAATGAAGAATTATGTTTCCAATTATCTGAAGATACCTGGGGATTTGTTCTTCTCAGCAATTTGAGAGGGAAAAGCTGAATACAAAATTTTCGAAATTTCTGCATCAGTTTTTCCTCTAGAAGCTTTAATATAGTATCCACCCCACCAATCTTGAAATGCCTTCGTACAAGAAAAGTTTGGTTGAAATTTAGCAGGTTCAAAGAGCAAATCTTTGAAGCGAAAATTCTTGAAGATTTGCTGATAAGCTTGCTCTGTCTCTGGAGTGTTGAACTCTCTCCTGTGCAAGCAGACCGGGGCCGGTCGAAGTTGGCATAGCCCAAATTGCCTTGAAAAATAGCTGGGAAAATACCTGCTAATGCCAAGATTGTTTTTGTTGTTGCTTGGAGAGAGCCTTATTGAAAGAAGAGAAGGCGAAAGATAGGCTTGCCAGATTTGGTTTATCTCTTCGGCATTTTCTGCTGATTTAGAGGGAAATTCGTTGATAAACCAAGATGGTCCAAAAGTGCATTTGACAAAAGGCGCCATAGCATCAACGAAAGTAGTGCACTTGTTGAAGATGTCGAAGTACATGGAAAACGCTTCTTCATAAGACAAGTTCTTCTCCCTATTCCTTAATTGTGCTAGTCGAACTCCTTCTGTTCTTCTAGTTGGTAAGGTTGGTCGAATTTCCTTGGGAATAAACAAGTTCAGCCTTGATTCAAAAGTGGCTAAGAGCCAAAGTTGCATAAGCCACATAGGACCAGCAATGAGCAGTTTGTCAGTTGGTTCACCTTCTTTCAATTCGAGGGCAGCACCATCAAGATGCTGATAGAGATATCCTAGAACCAATTTCGCTAAATTGATATTCTTGGCCTTATGGAGTTGAGTGGCCAAAGGAACGAAAACTTTTGCTACTTGGAGAGAGCGGGAGCAAAAGACAAAGCATGACAACCATAGGGTAAGAAAAGCTATGTGTTCTAAGTCAGATACTTCAGCATTCTCAGTATCATGATGATCAGCAATATAAGCACTAAAGGTAGGGTTGTTAAATGAGAAGCCATAGTCATTGGTGGCTAGTTTAGGGTCAAAGGTTTCACCCAGTGGTTTCAGGCCAGTAATGGCAGCCACATCCAACAAAGTGGGAGATAACATGCCACACTTCAGATGGAGACTATGAGTGGATATATCCCAGAACTGCAATGCTGCTAGAATCATAGTGCTGTCGTATTTGGGTCCATATTTCGACAGTTGGATAATGTCGAAAATCCCCTGTTCTTGCCAAATGGTTTCCTTTTGTTTTTGAACTTTGTCAAGCCATGTGATGTAATCACTTTGTTCTACCTTAGGAGCAGATCTAAATACTCTGTTGGGGTTTTTCAGAAATTCCAAATGAAAAGGAGTTTCTTCAAAAATTCTGGGTTGAAGTTTACGGTGACTAGGAAAAATCGCTTTAACTTCTTCGCTTTCTATGGGGTCAGGAAGAGGACCTAAATAAGCATGGGTAAAAGGTTTACCAGATGGAATAAGTATCTGATTAAACCAAGTTGGTGAAGGTTCTGCAACGAAGCCTTCAAAGCCATGCACAGCAACTGTTTGTTTTTGAGGTTGAACGCTGGAAGAAGCCATCTGTTGTAAGTAACGAACAAAGAGGATTGGGTTCTTAGTAGAGATGTCGAAACGATGAAAGAGTTTGAAGCTTTCGTGAAAAGGCAAGGTTAACTGAGAAATTTTCAGAGTTTAAGGTTCAAAGGGAGCGTGAGAATGAAGAAGATGAAGTGAAACGTATTTATACGTTAGAGATGCAACGGTTGCACAGTTACGACGCTTCGCAAGTTTGAGATTCTGAAAAGACGTGGTCCACCAACCAAATGACGTGGCCCAATAAAACGGTTCGCTTTGTCTGCGTAAGGTCATGATTATTGTTGCCTATCACCATTTAATGCAAGTTGTTGGAGGTGACGTTTCGAAATCTTCAAAAATATTCTTTTTCTTCCTTAACACTTGTGTTGTCGAAAAAGATATTTTTGGGGGGCAATTTGTTAGCCTAGAATTTCGACAAGGCTTTTGAGTGGTTAGTTAATAGGGTTTGACTTTTCATTAAAGATCATTCATAATGCCTTCAGAAAGAATAAGTGACATTTAAGTCATCTCAGCATGTTTTTCGACAGAAGAGGTCTTCACCAATTCGACAGGGAAGAGTTTTCGACAGGACAGTGTATTCAGGACTTCGTCAAGCAGTTATTGGCAGACAGTTGTGTCGAATTTCAAGACTACGGTTAATACAACGTGGGCAGTATGTGGCATCGAACGTGGCACGAAGTCCATCATTGGTTAATGAGACGTAGCCACGTGTCCATAGCAGTTTACATTTCAGTCATTATTTTCTGTATAAATAGTGGTTTTTACGTATAAATCAGGGTGGCAAATTATTATACCAAACACACAGTTCTGAAACTCTAACTTCCAAGTCACAGCGAAAACAGAGTAAAAGAATTCTTGTACAACGTATGTGAATTTGTGCACCATTCTCTTTACATTTAATGCAATTTATTGCTTTCAATACAAGTCATCTTACATTTCTGCGTTCCATTTTATCACTTCTTTTGCTTTGATTTCCATTTTCATGGTGAATTGTCTCCCTTTTTAAAATATATTTGTTGACAAATTGCGGTGTTTAAAGGCAATTGCTTTGGAGATTTCTGTTTTAATCTCACAAACATTTCTGGTTTAATCTCACAAACATTTCTAATAAAACCAGTGATTGTTTGCTAAAAACACCAGCAAACAGTGGGCCTCACTGAAGTGAATAAAGAAATATTTGAGGAGCCTATGGTTATTGATTCAGATAGGAAAAGGCAACATGGAGATGATGTTAATAATGCTACAAATGGTGATAACGTGAATAAAGAAATAACTGGTGCTAATAATGCTACAAATGGTGATAACGTGAACGCAAATGAAACGCAAGAGGAATTTTTATCGGCAGGTCATGGCAAACATGTATATGCCCGGACCAATGAGTTTTATTAGTTGGAACTGTTGGGGCCATACCAACTCGAGTGCAGTTCCGTCCACCAGTGACCTCGTCCGGGCGTACCAACCCGAGTGCAGTTCTGTGGGCCTCACTGAAGTGGTAGGAGAAGGGACTCTTGGGATCTTCTTAGAACTTTATTCAGAGATAATGATCTTTCATGGTGTGTTATGGGTCCAAAAAAATTGATTTCTCCTTCCAAATTATTCCTCGGTTCATCTCCTGTCGCTTAAACGTTTCCATTCTTGCCGGTTCGGATACCTCAGTTGCTACTGCAATCTGAGACGAGACCGGTTGTACCTCGGGGAATTTGCGCTGTAGAGGCGGATAAATTCTTCAGGGCAGTCGCAAGACGCCTCTGTTTGTTTACACTCACCTTTGTTGTGTTCGCAGGTACTCTATTTGTTGCTGTCTTGTTGCGCATATCACTACAATCTGAAGAATTTATCTCATGGCTGACGCAACCAACAGCAACAATGATACTAGTGCTCCCATCAACAATCTTAAGGATTTATCATCATGGCTGATGAGACCAACAACATCGGCGACTCCTCCTCTCCTGCCAACACAACGTGTTTTACGGTTACAATAGAAAAGACACAAGCACCATTTTTTTTTCTTTTCTGCAATTGAATCCCCAAACTGATTTCTTCAAAGAAGAAGAAGAAGAATAGAAACTGAGAAGAGAAGAGAAGACTGCTCATTGTTGCGAGAAGAAGCAATAACGAGGAGAAGAAGAGAACATAGCAAAGCAACTATTTACAATTGCAACCGCTAAGATCCATTCAAATTGGAATTGCAGCAATTTCCAATTCCAAAACTTGAAGCGATTTCGTCGATGGGTTTTTGAAGAAATATCTGATTCCCATAGGCCACAACAACTCTCCCGCGGCCACGATATCTCTCCCAGTAGCTCTCTGTCGTCGTCGCCTTTGCCTCCTTGACCGCGTCCGAGCCCAGAATCGCCGCGCCTAAGCCTTGTTTGTGCTGCTGCTTCTGCCGCGTCCGAGAGAGCAGCATAGCGTTTGAAAATTGCAGACACCCGCCGAAGATCGTGACTCCTCTGTAGTCTAGTTTCAGCCGTTGGCGAAATCAAAAGGATCTGATGGCTTTGCGAGGGGTTTGGCAACTTCAGAAGTTGATTGTTAGCTATTCTGATTGGGGCAGAAGTAGCAGAGGTATAAGGTACAAATACAACCCCATTACATGCTTCAAGTTACTTTGATTATTCATATTCATCGATTTATGTTTCGAAAAAAAAATTGTTTTTGGGTATTTGGGTTTGTGGAATTTTCTAAATTCTTGGCTGTATTGCTCGTTTACCTATGTGATTAATTAATGATGCTATACCTGCGATTGAGACCCAAAAAATCATGTTCAAAAATAAGTTAGTGATTTTGCCAAACATGTGGAAAAAATGAGACTGGTTACCGTCTTGGGGCATATTTGGGTAAAGAATTGGTTTCAAAATTTCATCATTTTTGACTTGAGAAATTTTTATAGTTACTAAAGTAGCAGCCCATACACGGATGCACTGCACTGGTACTTTTTAGTTAGGCTTATGACAAAAAAAAACATGATACTTTTTGGTTAGTAGGCTTATGCACCGATAGTAGAAGCATGATACTTTTTAGTTAGGCTTAAACTCTAATAGATTCGTTACTTCTTGGTTATGCACAAACTCTAATAAAGTCAATACTTATTGGGTAGGCTTAAGCTCCAATACGTTCATTTTTATTTTACCGACTCTGCCCTTCGTAATTGTGGTAGGAGCTTTAATTTTTCTCTTGATCTCACTAGCCAAGCAAAGATGAAAGACAAAAGTCAAATACTTTTTTGGATAGGCTTAAGCTCCAATACGTTCATTTTTATTTTACCGCTCTGCCCTTTGTAATTGTCGCAGAAGCTTTAATTTTTTTCTTGATCTTACTTGCCAAGCAAAGATCAAAGACAGGGATTTTACAAAAATGGAGAAATGATGCCAAAGTCAATCATTGAAGTTTATATCTTGCTTGAAGAATTTGATTCAATCTCTTGAGTAATGAATGAGGTTGAGAATCAAGATGAACGTTCTAATTTTGAACTATTTTGAATTATAAGGATTTAGATTTTTTGTTTGAGTTATTTTTTTGATGTTTTTAATTTCTCAAATTGTCCATACAACAAAACTATTACAATCTTTATATTGTACAACCTAATTTTAGAAGAATGAGTCGAATGACAATTCAATTTAATATTTCTGTTTGAGTATAATCATGTCACATAATGTGATCCGCCCGTGCGGATGCACGGGTATGGTACTAGTATCTATATATAGTTAAGAGAAAGTATAGTTATATATATATATAGTAGTTTAATACTATATGTGCACCAATTTTATTGGAAAAATTTTGCATTATCAATTTATTGAGTTTAATGTATTATGATATGTGAAATTGAGATTGATTTTATTTAAGGGAATTATATGTGCACAAATCCCCTAATGCTAATGCTTTGATAGCTAATATAAAATAAATTGTTATTATATAGAGTTTTGCAAGTAAATTCTCATGATATTAATATGTGATGTAGTGCTTTTGATTTTGTAATACTATGTTGTGTGAGGCATTGTGGGGGTTCTTCTTAGATTTATGTTTTATGTAAAATTGAGTTTTTATTTGTTCCCATGTTATGCCATGTTGATAACTAGATTATCAGATATGAGAATTTTGTTTTAAAACAAGCACCAAAGTATGCAAACTCCACTAGTTAAAACAATGGCATGAAAAGTTTGACAAAAGTATGCAAACTCCTTAAGTCCTTATATGGTTTAAAACAAGCACCAAAACAATGGCATGAAAAGTTTAACAAAACTTTGATTAATGATGGTTTCTCCACAACTGATGTTGATAAATGTGTTTACACTAAAACTGTGTGTGGAGAACATGTGATTATATGCTTGTACGTAGATGACATGCTCATTTTTGGTACTTGTCTTGATATTGTACTAGAACAAAATCTTTTCTTTCATCTAGTTTTGATATGAAAGATATGGGTGAGGCAAATGTAATATTAGGAGTTAGAGTCATCAGGGAAGGTGATAGCATTATACTATCACAAGAACATTATGTGGAAAAACTTCTTAGGAAGTTTTGGTCTCTATAACTCTACCCCTTTGAGTACCCCTTATGAAGCTAACTCACACTTGAAGAAAAATAGAGGTGATCCTATTGACCAACCTCAGTATGCCCAAGTAATTGGGAGCCTACTGCATTTAATGAACTTTTCTCGACCATACATTGCGTTCGCAGTCGGTCGTCTGAGTAGGTATACTCATAACCCTGGTCAGGATCATTGGAAGGCAATTGCTCACCTTATGCGATACTTGAGAGGTACCACAAATTATGGTATTGCTTACAGTGGATTTCCCGCAGTATTAGAAGGATACTGCGATGCTAACTGGATATCTGATTCAGATGAGACAAAATCCACTAGTGGTTACATTTTTACACTTGGTGGTGGTGCGGTAACTTGGAGGTCAGCCAAACAATCCATTATTGCTAGATCGACTATGGAGTCGGAATTTGTAGCTCTGGAATTGGCTGGTACTGAAGCTGAATGGTTGAAGAACCTTTTAGCTGGAATTCCTTTGAGAATAAAACCGACACCATCAGTGTCAATACATTCGATAGTCAATCGGTAATAGCCGTTGCAAAGAATAAGACCTATAATGGCAAAAATAAACATGTGCAATTAAGACACAAACAATTGCAAAAAAATGGAGCAATATCGATCGATTATGTGAAGTCAGAAGTGAATTTGGCCGATCCTCTGACAAAACCCCTAGGGAAGAAACTGATATGTGAGACATCAAGGGGAATGGGACTAAAGTCAATTGAAATTAAGAAGTGATGGTAACCCAACCTTTATGATTGGAGATCCCATGAAAAAGGTTCAATGTGGTAAAAACAAGTCATTTCTTGATATTGCTAGCACTGAAAAATTAATTCAAGTAATTAATTTTATTATTGTCCCTTCCTATTGTGTTATTGTGATAGTGCTAGACTGCAGGGTTAAAAGGTTAAGCTTAAAGCTTTTAATGATTTTCATAGCCCTTATGGGTGGTGTATGACTTGCAGCATACACTTGATGAAATCACCTATATGAATGTCAAGTGAGGCTGCTTCCATGAGATCCTGGTGAGGTCTCTAGAGCACTCATGAATATCGAGCACGCGCAGGGCCTAGTAGCGCACCACCGCGGAAACAGCAAGAATTGTGGGGGTGTAATGTGATACACTACAAGAATTTAAGTTATTACTGGCTAACTCAATCCCCCAGTAATGCTGAAATTCGGCCAGAAATTGCACATTACTGGCGGATTTAGTCCGCCAGTAATCAGCCAGAAAAACGGCCGCAGGTAATTGTTACTGGCGGAATTTCAGCCAGTAATGACTGGCGGATTTACTGGCCGAATTTCAGCCAGTAATTACTGGCGGAAATTCGGCCAGTAAATCCGCCAGTCATTACTGGCTGAAATTCCGCTAGTAATGTATTATATATTTTTTTAAAAAAATATTTTTAAAAAGCTTTTTTGTATTTAAAATTTGTTGTTTTAAATATTTAATTCGTTTTTTTTATTTAATTTTTTAAAAAGCTTGTTGTTTGAAGCAAAGTGAGAACCAAAGTCTTCCTGGCAGAGGTGGCGACGAGGGTGCTCCGGCGACCCTCCGGTGGTAGTGGTTTTGGGGTGGTTGTGTGGTTGTAGGGGTTGTATTGTTAAAACCAGAGGGGTGTGGATAGTGTTCTGAGTTTAAAAATAAAAGAAGGGTGCTGTGTATAAAAGAAGGGTGATAGTGTTCTGTGGTGGTGGTTCATGGTGGTTTAGCGGTGGTGAGAGAGAGAGAGAGGAATTGTGGCCCGCGGTGATGAGAGAGAAAGGAGGGTGTGCGAAGGTGGTGGCTCTGCTGTTGTTTTGTGGAGGTTTTGGTGGTGATGAGAAATGAAGGTTGGTGGTGATGAGAAATGAAGAAATGAGGTGATGAGAAATGAAGAAATGAAGAAATGAAGGTTGGTGGTGATGAGAGATGAAAAAATGAAATGAGATGAGAGTGTTTAAAGGTGGAGAGAGAGATGAAAAGCTGGCACGGATGAAAAGGTGGAGAGAGTGATTACTGGCGGAAATATGTATTTACTGGCGGAACTGGACTGACGCGTGTTTGCATTTACTGGCGGAATTTTGCGTGTTACTGGCGGATGTCATTACTGGCCATTTTTAATGGTCAATGCACAGCTTTTGAGGGTATGTTACTGGCTGAAATTTCCGCCAGTAAATGCATTTACTGACGGATACGTTACTGGCGGAAATTTCCTGTTACTGGCTGAACTGCGTTACTGGCGGAACATGCGTGTTACTGGCGGAACTGCATTACTGGCCATTTTTGACAGTCAATGCGCAGCTTTTGAGGGTATTTTCTGACTGAAATTTCCGCCAGTAAATGCAATTACTGGCGGATATAATTATTTATAAAATTATTTTAGTTTTTCAATTAATTTCCGCCAGAAATTCCTACTCAATCCGCCAGTAAATATACTGGCTGTTTAAATTTGACAGAAATGTTATGGAATCCGCCAGAAACTTACTGGAAGACTAAATCCGCCAGAAATCGCATAATTCCACCAGAAAACTTACTGGCTGACTGATTCCACCAGAAATGTCTAGCCAGTAATGCAAGTAATTCTTGTAGTGATAGTAAAACCTCTAACATATAATATGTGTTTTGGGCTCCAGAGCTTATTAAACCAATTCACTGTATGCTATGTTTTATCTGTCTAGGACTGGTTCCGTAGCTTGTTATACAGCTCTGATGCATTACATCTACGATGTTAACCCAGGAAACTTCTTTTATAAATTTATTTTCCAACTTTTGAAATATGTGGGGGATTGTTGTGTTTTATGGAAAACAAGAGATATTTCAAAAGCGGGAAGTCCCACATTGCTTGACTTTGGACTCACCAAAGTTTTTATATACTAAAGCTTAATGAGAGCTTCTAAACAAGCAAGTACAAGGGACTCCCTCGCGCGCACAAGCTGGGACCAACATAGATTGGTTCAGTGCAAGTCTTTTGATTTTCCCCCTGCGGACACGATTAGTCTTGCATTAATTTTTACTTAATGATATATTATTTTTGGTCTTATACCCAGGAATCAACGTGCCTGCAGGATATAATGATGAAGGGATTCCATTTGGCATAAATTTTTCTGGACTCAAGGGTTCAGAGCCAAAGCTAATTGAGATTGCATATGATTTTGAACAAACAACTAAGATTAGGATGCCCCCCCCTACCTTTAAACAGCCTTGAAATATGTATCAAAGTCGCGAGCTGAAAGTTCATATTGAACTAGAGCATGACATGATCTAATTAAATATGATCAAAATAAAATATGATAGAAGCTTTAGCTTGTTTTAATATTAATAAAATAAGATTTGAATATATATATATATATATATATATATATATATATATATATATATATATGCGACTTTTTAGAAACTTGCTATTTTAGTGGTTAATTAGTTGCTTTATTACAACACACATTTGTTCGTAAGTGTTTTATGTACCGTCCCTATCTTTAATATTGATGAAAATCAAATTGATGTTTTTTTTTATTTGTCAAGTATTCGTTGGAATCAATTTGAGTACATGCTATGAAACAATTCCTATCGGTGAAAAAGATACCTTGGCAATCAATCTTGCAAGCACAATCACTGCTAGAAAACTTAAAATTAAAAGGGAACAAATTCGTCACTAAACCATCATAAATCCATCACTAACCATTTTAGTGACGGATTTTGTGACGAACCCAGATTCGTCACCAATTTCGGCGTCACTAAATTTTTAGTGAGGGATTTCAAAATCCGTCTCTATTTGCGACGGAAAACGCCCCTCACAAACGAATATAATTCGTCACTAATAAATGACATAAATAAGACCTACAAAAGTAAATTCCGTCGCTATTAGTGAGGAAATTTTCCATCACTATTAGCGAGAGAATAATCCGTCGCTAATAGAGAGGGAGCTATTTCCGTCACTAATAAAGTGACTGTTATTTAATCCATTTTAGTGAGGGATTTTAGTACACTCACCCTCTCTATTAGAGATAACATCACTCACCCTCAAGTGACTATCACATACCTCATTCATGAGGTAATTAATGAATTTTGGCTGTCATATGTAAGCAATAGTTTTTAGTTTTCAAGACAAGCAAACAATCTAACTAGGTAACTATTGAACCATCGTATATATTCAGGTGCCAATGAATATATTCCCACAAAATAATAATCAGGAAATTAATAAAATGAAGTTGGCTTCATCTATATCACATGATCCTCAAAATTATTTCTTTTAAGGAGGTTGTAATGAAGGTTGTGCATGGGCAAGGTAAATATTTTCATCATAACAAAATTACAGGGTTGTAATCTATCTACACAAAATGTATGATTATAAATATGTTGCTGCACAAAGTAGAACTTTTGAAATCTCTGCAACTGAAATAAAATTAATAGTCCACATTCCATTGTTCTGCCTTCTTCAAACTCCTCTTGTACTCAGTCCAATCAATACCTACACCACATAACAAACACAACATGATCAATATATTTAGTGTGTTTGGTTCTTCATTGACGAAAATTGATTTTGACAGAATATCTGGTCGAGGAACAAAACAGACATATTTCTATGGTAATGGCTGTAACAAAACTAACATGTTTCTTACCGTCTTTGGCCGCCAAAGACGGTAAGAAATGAAAATTAATGATCAAGGAGACTATTATTAGAAAAACATTTTAAATATAGTAGAATCAAACTTGTAATTCATAGATTTTACAAAATAGATCAGAATGAAAACAGTTAACAAAGTTCAAACTAGCAAATATTAATAATAACCAATGAAAAAAATAAAAACCCTACTAAGAAAAATAACATACATGCACCCCAAAACAATCCTTCCGAAGCTCAAAGGGATTTCACCTGTTAAACTGTTTCTACTGAAATCAAGTTGCTCCAAGTTTTCAAGTTCTCCAAATTGAGATGGAATCTCCCCAGTGAGGTTGTTGTTGTGAACATCTAAAAGCTCAAGAACCGTGATGTTGGAAATCTCTACTGGTAAACTTCCAGAGAAATGATTCATGTACAAGTCAAGAAACACCAGATTCTGCAATCTCCCTATCTCTTTAGGAATCTGTCCTGAAAGCTGGTTTTCTCCAATTCTCAACCTCACCAATGATTCACAGTTTTTAACACTTGGTGGCAACCTTCCTGTCAATGAATTTCCCAAAAGCAGAAGCTTACTCAGCTTTTGCAAGCTGAAAATTTCTTCTGGTATAGAACCTGTCAACTTATTCCTAGAAAGATCAAGTGCATAGAGTTCTGTGCAGTTTCCAAAAGAAGATGGTATGGTTCCAGAAACCAAATTACCCCACAAGAAAAAACTCTGCAGAAGCTTAAGTTTACCAACTTGCCAAGGAATTGTACCTGATAACTGATTCTTGTCAAGCTGAACAGTTGCAAGGCTTGTGCAGTTACTCAACTGCCATGGTATTTTACCAGTTATTGAGTTATCTGATAAATGAAGTTGTTCCAGAACCACTAACTTCCCAAAGTCCCCAGGTATCTCACCAGATAAGTCATTAGAAGAAACATCAAATATAACATCAAATTTTGTTTCTGGATAATTTCCTTAATGGGCTGCTTCAAGTCAACTCTGAGAACTCAGTTGAGTGAGAGTCAGGGGAGATGGGTACTCAATGTTGTGGGTTGTCATCCTGAAACATTGTTAATAATGTAAAAACCATGATAAAGGGTTCCTAACATTTTGAACACTACAAATTTCCTCACAGTTTTGATTCAAGTTAGCAATGTAATAAAGATACACATGAAAAGATGATGAAATCGAGTAAGGATTATACCTGGATTGAGCAGCAGCTTCAGTTTCCTGCTCCACACCCTAATCTGTGGAAGAACAAGCAAACAATAAAATTAATCCTAATTAGTTACAGATCTATGATGTAGAGATGATGAAATCGAAGGGAACGATGAATAATCGTTGGGAACGATGAATAATCGAAGGGAACAATGAAGAGATGATGAAATCATAAGAAACAATGAAGGAAACGATGAAGAAACCGAAGGGAACATAAAAATCTAACCAGGACAGAGTGAGCGATTGCGATTCTAGGGTTCCATGTTCAGATTTCCATTTCTCGAACTGAGCAATTGCGATTCAGTGTCCGCCACCGCCGCGAATCTCGTCGGCATCACCAACACAGCCATCTTCTCCGCCTGTCCTTTCCTCCTCTGATCTCATCCCCTCTCCCTTACGATTTCTCCCCAATCTCTCAATTCTTTCTCTGCCTGTGAGATAGATTGATTTTGTGGGAAACAAAAGTGAGACAACATAAGGACTGTGAGATAAATTGATTTTGTGGGAAACAAATTTGATTTTGTGAAGCAACGATGGTGAGATTTCTTTGGGTGCGAGAGTCATGAGTGAGAGTGAGAGGTTTCGAGGGTGAGAGGTTTCGAGAGTGAGAGAGAAGTTTCGAGAATGGGAAACAAAAATAAAAGATAAAGTGAAAGTTATGTTGGTCAGTGACGGATTCCGCATTCTCACTATAGGAATACTTTTTCCTCTCAAAATCTGTCTCTAAACGTTTTTTCAACATTTTGTGATGAATTTACCTACGAAATTTTTAGTGAGGAATATTTTTTCGTCTCTATGTTCGTCACAAATCTAACCCAGAGGTGCAGTGACGAATTTATTTATTTTCGTAGCTAAATCCCTCACTAATAGTGAGGGATATTTTTCCATCTCAAAAATCCCCCTCTAAAAATAGTTTTTCTAAGTAGTGAATCACAAACCAAAAATGTTGGTCACAAGCAAGTTACACTCAAAGAATATATGCTAAAACCAACCAAATATCAGAAGCAACGAAGCTCATCAAGTCATCTGCTTTTTATAAAATGCAGGTGAGCTCGTAAGCAAAGTTTGCATTAATTTGCACATGCACTGGGCGAGACAAAAGAGAGGAGAGGAGAGAATGGAGTGTGTATACTCCAATAGAAGGGGGACTCAAGAATGGAAACAGAGTTGGACAGGGACGAGCATGGCCTTTATTTCTGCACCTCCGCTCCATTTGCTGGTGATATTTGGCATTGTGGTTAGCTTGTTGTGTCTCTCACAGTACAACCACTTCAAGGCTCAGCTGCATAGCACAGCCAGTAGTTTTCAGTTTTTCCTCTTCTTTTTTCCCGTCATGTTGATGTTCTTCATGATTTCATATTCTACTGGTGGAAAGCTCAACTTAATTTCACACGTTCAGAGCAAGAGATGAGCCCTTACGATCCAACCAAGTAGGGTGCTTATTTTGATGCTTTCCTTACCAATTCATTTCATTTCTTGTGTAATTGGTTTGTAGTTTTTTTTATACACAAATGTTAATAATTAGTAAGGAATGAAATGTTAATAATTCCTGGTGGTGAAAATGTTAATTTTTAGGATTTGAACTCTAGAATTTCTTCTTTAAAATATGTCATGTCTATTAGCTCGCAAACTGAACTAATTTCTTGAGATAGTTTGTACCTTTTTAGAATTCGGTCTATCTCCACCACAAAATATTGAAGAATAGAGTTGTAAATTATTTATTAATGCCTCCCTCTCATATTAAGAAGTGTTGTCTTTGGAACCGTGTTATAAAACTCGAACCGGTGGTCAACTCGGTCACGATATTAGATCACTAGGTCAATGGTCGGACCAAAGAGTCGGTTATTGAACCGCATGACCCGGCGGTCTCGATTAAATAAAATTATTACTAATAAAAGTTAGCCTTACTAATAAAATAAAAAAAATACAAAAATTACTGTACATGTATTTTTTTTATATTTCAAAGTTGGTTTTTGCATCAGCATAATCATCGGCGACACTTGCTTAGCGAAAGAGTCCTGGACAAATTGGTTAGGTTCCATGGCCTCATCTCTAATATTATTGGATGAAGATTCCCCTTGTTGCACCTTCACAGTTAAAGCTTGATGGAAACTAGATGGATCATTGTCGCCTTTACAAACTTCATTATTCATGTGTATTTGAACACTTGTAACCTGAGCTTTCTGCTTATAATTCACATTATTAGTAACTTTTAACTTAGGAACATATTTAGAAACTTGTTTTGGCTCTGAAATCTTCCGCTCCTTAGTATGTTCCACACCAGAGTGCATATTTATTTTACAATTGCTAGTGGTATGACCAATAGTCAGGCAATTCATATAAAAGAAAGACAAATTTTCATACTCAATACCCACAAAGAAAGCATAATCTGGCCTCTCAACCAGAATTTGATTCCTAGGCTTTGATTTCAAATCAATATCAACCAGAATGCGTGCAAATTGACCAAAAAATCTATCAAAGGAGTTGTCGCTTGTTCTTTCATCACACAGGCCAATGAAGGACATTGAAATTAACTACTCTCATTTAATAAAGCAAACAATTTAACTTCTTTCTGAAATTTCCCTTCTCATTAAATGATGATTTCTACTTATAATTAATGACACCACCTTAAATTACACCACTTAAATAGGGGTAACATTGAGACTAATAATAGACCTTAAAAATATAGCGTGTTTCTTATATTTTGGATAAACCAAAAACCACTATTTATTTCTTATATCGTGAACTAAAGGTAGTACATAAGAGAGGAGTGAGTATTCTATTTCATTTTTTTGACAACTAGTATTTGATGCTAATCTACTATATCTACTATATTCTACTCTCTACTATATATATATATATATATATATATATATATATATATATATATATATAAAATATCTATTTATACAAACAAACCTCCTATGATACTAATTTGGATCTCTTATTAACAAGACACATATCTAACTTAAGGGTCAAAATGACATTACCCTCTCTTTCTTTCTTTTTTTCTCTTTCTTCTTACACCCTCTTTCATCCTTTTCACTTTTCTCTTACACTCTCTTTCTTCCTTTTTTCTTTTTACTTTACTTTTACTTTTCCCATAAATAATTCTTCTCTTACACTCTCTTTCTTCCTTTTTTCTTTTTTAATTAAATTTCTAAATTTATACAAACACTACTCTACTAAAATTACCTATAAAAATGTAAATGATGAGTCCCACTAAAAAAAAACTATCACCTTTTTGGAAAAAGTTATCATCTTAAAATTTTTGTTTTTCTCTCTGAAATCTGTTTACACTCTTATTGATAATCTTTTTTTTGTTCGGACCATCACTAGCTACCCACGGAGTGTCGACCCAACGATTTCAACGAAAGACTAATCTCTACTCGTGCTTAGGATCAAATTTCGCACTGGCCAACACCGAGTTTGTCCACTGCGAGAATCGAACTCGGGGGCATCGGGTCGACCTCCGTGTCCCAAGGTAGATTAAGCCACTATCTATTATTGATAATCTACTATTTGTTGATAATCTACTATCACCACTTATTGATAATCTACTATCTATCTTTTACTATCTACTATAATCTACTAATCAACTAAAATAATCAATTGAAACTACGAGATAACTGCAATGATATATAAAAAACACGGGATAACTGCACTGATATATAAAAAAAATACAGGATTAATATTTGTCATTGGTAATTAAAATTTTTGAAGACTACTATAAACCTACTATCTAAAAAATAAGAAGATTTATTGACTATTTAAACTACTAATTAATATTTAAAACAAATATTTCTTATTGATAATTTACTATCACTCTTTTAGTATCTAGTATAATCTACTGATCAACTAAAATAATCAATTGAAACTACGAGATAACTGTACTGGTATATAAAAAAACACGGGATAACTGCACTGATATATAAAAAAACACGGGATTAATATTTGCCATTGATAATTATAATTTCTGAATACTACTATAAACCTACTATCTAAAAAAAACAAGAAGGCTTAATTACTATTTAAACTGATTAATATTTAAAACACACGTGACAAATATTTGTCACTAATACCTAAAAAGGGACAAATAATTGTCACTGATATATAAAAAAACACGGGATAAATATTTCTTATTGATAATCTTTTTTTTTATTCAAACAGGCAGTCGGCCCGAATTTATTAATAAAATAAAGAGAGATATAAAAAGCACAAGGGGGGACTATACCAAAACCCTTGGTAATAAGGACAATAATAGAATGCCCAACAAGGCCTCTAAAATAAACAACCATAGAACTCTAATGGAAGAAATTCTAAGGCGAACAGAAAACCCGAAAGGAGGCAAGGCAACACCTGAGAGTCCCCACACAACCTCCACCCACCACCTCCTGAACTCACACTCCAAATCACAACAGCCTGCATCACCTCGCTATCCTCACATTAAGCACATCACAAAGCATCGAGGTTAGAGGTGGAGGCCCGGAGACGATTGGGAAGGGGCAAAGAAGCGGAAGGCAAAGGGGGAGGAGCCCGGCGATCTGCAAACTGCAATATGGCGTCCGACAAGGTACAAACTATCGAATCAGCACCCACCGACAGCACACCCCCAGACATCCGGCGCCGTGACTCCAGCCACCATCGCGAAGTCGTGCTACCGGCCAACACCGCGACAACACCTAGCTTGATCGAGGTAGCCGAGCCACCAACCACCACCGCGGCCTTGCGCCCCCGGCCAACATCGTGGCACAATCAAGCAAAACCGCGAGCGACAGGGAGAAGTGCCCACGACAAAAGGAGAGGAGGCGTGACTGCGGGTCCAAAGTCCGAAACGACAGCCACCATTGCGAACATCAGACAAACCACCGTGTGTTAGACTTGAGAGTCTATAAAAGTAACCTTAGAGGGGGGGTGAATAAGGTTATAGGTGATTAATGGATTCTTTTTCAATTAAAAAAACTTTTTCGATATTGGTTTGGATTAAATGCGGAATAATAATATTTGACCAATATAGAAGGAGTAGAATGAGATGATGGACAGATCAATATTGTATACAGCAATAAAATAGATAATAAGAAGAAAGATTACAATATGATATATTTGCACAGTTATATTGAAAATATGATAATATAAGCAGTTATGATAATATCAATATTATAAGCAAATAAAGTGCAAAATATAAAGAGATAGGGAAGAGAGAGAGAGACACAGCAATTTAGCGAGGTTCGGGATAAAACCCCTACGTCCTCGGCCTTAGGCTTTTCAACCCTTGGACTTAGCAACCACTATATTGAAGAGAGTTTGATACAAACAGTCGACCCCAATATAAGTGAATCTCAATTCCCCTGAATTGAGAACCTAAGCACTCTTGCTAAGGATTTCTAAACCAACTCAATAACCCTATTGAGAGACCCAAGTACACAGCCCAGGATTTCAAAACACCAACTCAATCACTTGATTGAGAGACCCAAGTACAAAGCCCAGGATTTCAAAAACACCAACTCAATCACTTGATTGAGAGACCCAAGTACAAAGCCAGGATTTCAAAATAACCACTAGAACAAAATAAGAATTACACAATTGAGATCTATGGATCCAATCACTTCTTAGTAATGTGTCAGTTTAGAAACTGAGAGAGATGAGTGATATTAGGATTTTAGATGCTCTAAAAATATGATATGGAATATGATCTTGCTTTTGCAAAGGCTTCACAATTGATATGACAATGAGAGCTTAGATTTGCAAAAAGCTTTTATGAAGATAAATATGATTTTCAAAAACAAAAGACTTTTAACAAGATCAAAACAATGAAGCTCAAGATCTTAAATTTAGATTGATAAAAAAGCTTTTGAAGATAATATGACAATTTCGAAATCAAAAAGCTTTTTATCAAATAAAACAATGAAGCACAAGATCTTAGATCTAGATTTATAAAAACATAAAAGCTTTTGGAAATGATATGACAATTTCGAAATCAAAAGCTTTTAACAAAATAAAACTATGAAGCACAAGTATAGATCTAGAATCGTATAGAGAGAAATTGTGAGATGAAGAGATTGGTTTCAAGGTGAAGCTCAACCAGGTATTTATAGGCTTAGGCACCGTTGAAATTTTTGAAAAGCATTTAATATAGGTGAAGAATCGATTCATAGACCAAGTTAAAATGTGAAGGAATCGATTCATTGCCTTTAAAAAATAAAAGAATCGATTCATTGTTTCTTTAGAAATAGGTGAGAATCGATTTTCAGGACATCCTGAATAAGGTAGGAATCGATTCTTACTTTGTTTAAAATGAGGAGGAATCGATTCATAGCCTATAGGATTGCTTGAAAATCGATTTCATAGTCTTTTGAAATAGAAGGAAATCGATTCTTACCTTTGGCTTGAGAATATGTAGAAATCGATTACATGCTTCAAACATAGGATAAGGAAATCGATTCTTGGCCTATAGGTGAGCCTAAAATCGATTTCATAGCCTATATAAATTATATAAATCGATTTCATAGCCATTGGAACAAAATAGAAAATGATTTTTGATTTCCACAAAATCGTTTTTAGGTTTAGGTGCCACCTTATGCATGCATGCAATTTTGTGAAATATTTTTTTCAAAACTATTTTTATGCATCATGCATGTTTTGAAAAGTCATCTTTCTCAATAGCTAAAGTGCCACACACTTTAGGTGATAGGACCTTTACAAAGTGTCCTAAAAGGCTTAGACACAATTTAGGGTTTTGAACTTCATATGTTGCTTCTTCTTCAAGCTTCTTTTCTTTTGTGTCTTCTTCTCTTTAAATTAAGTCCTGCACTTTGCTCATCTTGAAACATTAGTAGATATGATGTAATTTGTTATCATACAAAATAAAGGAGTGTTTACCCTTGGTTCAACACCGTGAACCACCGCGAAACACCGCCAAACACCGCATCAGAACCAACCCCTGCGCGAACAGAGCCACAAACCACCGCGAACAGAAGCACTCCATAGTACCTCCAAAAGCGCGCAGATCCACCAACAGGGAGATCCGACCATCAACGCCTCGGGGGAGAGGCCGTGGACGTCACAGAGGAGATCAGATCCGAGGAAAGGGAGCCCCCAACGGCGGTTCCAACCCAAGCAGCGCCCAACCCATTTTTATTAATTTACAGCCACCGGAACAACCGAAGTCGAAGATCCAACCACGAAACGGCGACGGCGCAAGAACTTATCCAGATCCAGATCGCGAAGAGATCCAAATCACTTAGCAACATATCCAACAGATCCAAAAGAGAAACACAGAGAAGCGCAGATCAGAGGAACAGACTCAACCCGACCGAAGCCAATAGCGACAGCAGGGCGAAGGAGCACTGAGAGGAGAGGGGAAGAAACCGGGGAGGGAGCCCCCCCTCCCAGCGGCGGCTGCGCAACATATCTCTTATTGATAATCTACTATCTATCTTTTACTATCTATTATAATCTACTAATAAACTCAAATAATCAATTGAAATTATGAAATAACTGCACTGATACATAAAAAACACGGGATAACTGCACTAATATATAAAAAAATACGGGGATAACTGCAATGATATATATAAAAACACGGGATAGCTGCACTGATATATAAAAAAAACACTGAATAACAACACCGATATATAAAAAACACACTACAATGATATATAAAAAAGACGAGATAAATGCACAGATTGTTTTTAAATGATACTTTTACATTTTTAGATTCTAATATTTATCTATTTTTTATTTGAAACTCCTTTTTTATCTACTTTAAATTTGTCTTTATTTTCACGGGGTAATGTTCAGACTATTTAAATACTGTCTAAGTTCATTCATAAAAAAACACGACAGCACCCCTACTAGTCCTACTAGTAGATAATCAAACAAAACACTACCAAAAATACTAAATTACCCATTTCTAAAAATTTGATACATCATCAATTATAAGGAAAAATATATCACTTTCATTTATTTTATCTCACTTTTTCCTTTCTCTTTCTCACTATTATCTTTTGTGGGTCTCACTCTCACATCTTATTTTAATTTTTTATTCCATTTTTAAAACTCACTTTTCGCTTTTCTATCTCTCACTCTTATCTTTCCCACTCTCTCTCTCTATATATATATATATATATATATATATATATATATATATATATATATATATATATATCCCTCCATTCTCTCTTTTCACATTTTAATTTATCTACTATCTACTATTCTACTATATATATATATATATATATATATATATATATATAATCAAACAAACCACAACCAAAAATATTAAAATAACTTTTTTTGAAATAATTTAATAATTTAATTAAAGTGATCGGCAACAGTAGCGGCAACAAGAGAGACAATTGGAGGGGCAACAGGAGAGGCAACGAGAGAGACAGCGGGAAGCGGCAACGGGAGTGACAACGAGAGACTAGCAACGAGATCGGCAACGGGAGAGGAAAGAGAGAGCGTCAACAGGGAGCAACAACGGGAGAGGACGGGAGCGACAACGAGAGACTAGAAACGAGAACGAAAACGGGAGAGGCAATAGAGAGCGTCAACGGGGAGCGGCATGGGAGCGGCAACGAGGGTGTATATTAGATCTCATTTTCTTTTTTATGATTTTTACTCCATTATTAAGATTAGAAGAATATACTCATTTTTTTAACTTTTTGCGACAAGAGTTTTTTAAGCAAGTTGAAATATAGCCTTTTTATTGAGTTTTTACTTTTTCTTTTATTAAAATTTTGCAATTTTCAAAGTATTTATAGGTTCATAGCAAATTATAACAAATACAGTGTCACTCGTGCATATGTACGGGTAAAGTACTAATATTGTTAAGTAAATATGACTTTTGTTGAGTAAATATATACTAGCCCTAACACCCGTGCGATGCACCGGGTCGGCTATATTTTTTGTGTAAAATATAATTGTTTTTTTAGTATTGTTGGCTACCTACGGAGCGTCCCAATGCTCAACAAAAGACTTATGCCACTTGCGATTAGGAGCAAATTTTGTACTGACCAACACCGAGTTCTGTCCACTACGGGAATCGAACTTGGGAGCACCAAGTCAACCCCTGTGTCCCAAGGTAGCTTATGCTAGTGGACCAACACTGAGTTTTGTCCATTACGGGAATCAAACTTTAAATTTATTTTAAAATAAATAAATATAAAAAAGACATGTCATTAAATAATGGATTTAACTACTGTTACGTACTGTCGGTGTAAGATTTTTTACACTCTCAATCAATAACAATTCATGGTGTGGGTTACATATAAAGTGGTTATTATAAGTCGACTCACTTCTTTTTAATTACATGTCAACTTGTAATTTGTCGATTGTGTAAAACATTTATATACTGACATAATTAAAGAGTTTAATTTATATACACTAATTGTATAGGGACATTTACATCAACTTCCAATCACATTTCACTATTTAGCCACGTCAGGCTATTTTCATTTAAAATAAAAAAATAGAAAATTAGTCAAAGTTACCGTCGATGGGAGGAATGATGTTAGAAGAACAACATAGGGAAGTGACACGACAATATTTGACTAATTTTACGGTTTTTTATTTTAATTGAAAATAATCTGACGTGACTAAATTGTGAAATGTGATTGGAAGTTGATGTATATAAATTAATTGAATGTTTGATGTCATACCTAACAAAACTATAAGGTAACAAAGTTATCAACAAAATTGAAATAAATGTGTCTACTAAGATGAGAGATCAACCAAGTCTTTCACCGGTGTACACATATTTTGTAAAACCTATTACACTATCTACCAATAAAAATACATGGTAAGGATAACACATCAGTGGTTACTAATTGAGTAACTTCTTTTTAATGATGTACAACCTATAATTAGTAGATAGTGTAAAATATATATACACATCGTGTATATAAATTAAACTCTTAATAATATTTTATACTAGAAAATAAATACTAGTATTTTTTATAAATTAGCCAGCCTCTTTGTACTTCACACGTAGCGTTGGGGTTAATTAATTGATGTATATGAATTGAATGTGTGAGTGAGAGTGAGTCGGTCTGTTTGTAGCGCAGCGCAGCGCCATGATATTGGCCTCTCTCTCCGTACAAACCCAAACGTCATGCATTCGTTCGTTCGTTCGTAATAGTAGTATCGTATCATTGAAAATTGAATGAATCCAAAAACAAAAGGCCACACAAATCCACAATCACAATTCACAAGGAAAGAGCTTCTTCTCTTCACTTTTCGTCACGTGTTTCTCCCTTTCTCTGCACTGCACTTTCTCAAGGTTAGTTTACTGTTTACCTACCTATCTATCTATGTTTGTATTAATTCATTCCCGGATTGCAATTAATTAAAACGATTCTAACTACGTAAACATGAACATTACGTGTAAATCTTGAAATCTTGGATATTACCTCTTTCAATCTACCTACATTATCTATCAATGCTTCTCTCTCTTCCTTTCTAACAATGATGCACATTTTATGATGAATGCTCTTTTTCTTTTCCTTTTAGCATTTCAGACAATCAACCATTCTTTTTGGGGAGAATAATTGAGTTTCTTATATAGGTAGGTTTCTTGAATTGGAAACTTGGGCCTTGCTTGCTGTTCATAATCATTTTCTTTTTAGGGAGCCTTTATGTTTGAAATCGACATCATTTGGAATTTTGGATTTCAAGAACCTCGAATTTATATTTATGTTCATTTTAATTCTATATATTAACTTTTACATTACCTTATCTGAAGGATTTTGTTGGGCAATACTATTGCAATTAGTGCAAAGATTTTGGTGAGAAGAAGATGTCTTCCTCTCCATTAAATTGGCCTCATCACAATGGAAATTTTAGAAGTCCAGACTCATTAAGTCCAGTGGCAGAAATTGATGAAATTGATTTCTTTAAAGCATTAGATAGGCCAAGTACTTTGAACTTAGAGAAGCAAAAATCTTTTGAGGAAAGATCATTGAGTGAACTATCACTAAGCTGTTCCCCGAATCAGTTCTCCACAAAAGCTGACAACGGTTCTCGCCTCGGAGAGCATTTTGATAATGCACTTTCTCCTCTGCCAAAATCATCTATTAATACTCCAAGATCATTCACATTTGACCCCCATTCAATATTACCTGAAGCTTGGGAATCTCTGAGGCGATCATTGGTGCATTTCCGTGGTGAGCCGGTTGGGACAATTGCTGCTTTGGATAATTCTGATGAGAAGCTTAATTATGATCAGGTAAGGTAACATGCCTCTGTGTGTGTGTTTGAGTTTTCAATGGAAGTCTAATATGTGGTTAATATTTTTGCTACTACTAGGTTTTTGTAAGAGACTTTGTCCCAAGTGCTCTGGCTTTTTTGATGCATGGGGAACCAGACATTGTTAAGAATTTTCTCTTAAAGACTCTTCGTCTTCAATCATGGGAGAAAAAGATTGATAGGTTCCAGCTGGCAGAAGGAGTGATGCCTGCTAGTTTTAAGGTATTCCATGATCCAGTTAAAAACCATGAAACCCTGATAGCAGATTTTGGTGAAAGTGCAATAGGCAGAGTTGCTCCTGTTGATTCTGGATTTTGGTGGATTATATTACTTCGTGCGTACACAAAATCTACAGGAGACTCTTCTTTGGCTGAACGGCCTGAATGCCAAAAGGGTATGCGCTTGATTCTGAGTTTATGCCTGTCAGAGGGGTTTGACACATTTCCAACTTTACTATGTGCTGATGGATGCTGTATGATTGATCGCAGAATGGTGAGTTTTCTGAAATTTATGCATGATTCTAATGTCTTGAAATTATAGATTCATATCTTGATGAAGATTATAATCCTGTGTAAAATTCAAGACTCAAGACCTATGCTGTTTTTATGCTAGCTGGTGCCAAGTGAATCAAAAGTGAATAAGAATAGCTATCTAACAGAGTGATTCTACATGTAGGAATTGATAGGGGGTTTACTTTGGATTTTATCCCTACTGGCTAATTTATCCATTTCTTACTTTCAATTTTTATCCTTTAATTTATGGTTTCAGGGTGTTTATGGCTATCCAATTGAAATTCAAGCATTGTTCTTCATGGCTTTAAGATGTGCCTTGCAATTGCTTAAACCAGACTTGGAAGGGAAAGAGTTTATGGAACGAATTTTGAAACGCTTGCATGCCTTGAGCTATCACATGAGAAGCTACTTTTGGTTGGATTTGAAGCAACTTAATGATGTATATCGCTTCAAAACAGAAGAGTACTCACACACTGCAGTGAACAAGTTTAATGTTATTCCTGATTCTTTACCAGATTGGATTTTTGATTTCATGCCTCCAAATGGTGGATACTTTATTGGGAATGTCAGCCCAGCTAGGATGGATTTCCGATGGTTTTGCCTGGGTAATTGTATTGCAATCTTGTCCTGCCTGGCAACTCCTGATCAGTCCGTTGCAATCATGGATCTCATTGAATCGCGGTGGCAAGAATTAATTGGGGAGATGCCTGTCAAGGTTTGCTATCCAGCCCTTGAAAACCATGAATGGAAGATCATGACAGGATGTGACCCAAAGAATACTAGATGGAGCTACCACAACGGGGGATCTTGGCCAGGTACACATTTGTTCTACCATTTTAAATTTCAAGAAATGTATGGAGCAGCACACTTTATAGTCTAATTAGGACACTTTATAGTATTTGCTGAGTATATTAATATGGTGATATTTATCTGCTTATGGCTTAGTCTTAGAACACTTTACAGCATTTACTGAGTTTATTAGTCAGATACTGAGCTACATTTTTTATGGTGGATACAGTTCTCTTATGGCTTCTGTCTGCGGCCTCCATCAAGACTGGGCGACCCCAAATAGCAAGACGTGCCCTTCAGATAGCTGAAGCCAGATTACTAAAGGACAGTTGGCCTGAATATTATGATGGAACGCTTGGTCGATACATTGGGAAGCAGGCCCGCAAATTCCAGACCTGGTCTATTGCTGGTTACTTGGTAGCTAGGATGATGCTAGATGATCCTTCACACTTGGGTATCATAGCACTTGAAGAAGATAGGCAGCTAAAACAGCCTTTGCTCAAGAGATCAAATTCTTTGTGAATTGTTATCTTTCCTGATCAGTTTTGACCTGTAATGATAAAAAGGAAGTAGTGGGAAATGGAATGTAATGTAATGGAAGAAGAACAAACAAGCTGGGGTGAGGCCGTGAGAGCAGACACCCAAATGAAGCATTCTATGTTTTGTGCAAAAACTTAGGTGAATGCTCATATATGTCTAGAATCTGCAGAGTTTTAAAAATTTGTGTAAAAGGTGATGCCCCATGGTTTGTTCTTGGTGGACTATATCTGCTATTAGATTTAGATGCATATCTAACAATTAGACAGATTATAATGGCGCTTGCTGTAGAATGTATATTCTTTTCCTACACAAGGGATTTATCCCATAAGCCTTTTCCTCCCCTTCAAATCTCCTCCGAAACAGAAAGTGGGGGGGAAGAAAATAGAAAGAAAGTATGTTACAGTAATCTAACAAAAGATGAGATGATTCCAAGTTTGTTTGGAAGAAGAAGAAGAAGAAAATGAAAGGAAAGAATCAAAACTTTTAATTCCTTTTATTTGACAAGAAAAATCTATTCCATTCAATTCATTCAATAAATAGGGTATGGGTTTAAAGTATCATCCCAAAATGGTATTGCTCCACCTTAAAAGAGCATAAATCAAGGTAACAGGTAATGATTGCAAAGGATAAATGTAGTATTATTGACCTATCAAAAGTAACAGCCAACCCCCTGTAGCTTAATTATTTTTCCTACATGTTTATCAAACGGCGTTGCTCTTTCTTGATTCATTTATGATTTATTATTAGAAGTTTGTTTAGATAACTGATAGTCAAAATGAATTAAACATTTAACACTCCATTCAAATAGCAGAAATTGTTCATACAAGGCAAGATCAAATAGAATACTAGGCTCTACACACATTGTTGCACATTATATATTCGCTTTCAGATTTGTTCCCTTAGGTCACCATACATAATCTCCTAGTCAAATTGTCAAGCCAATACAATTATTTTTAAAAAGAATGGGAAGACCATTTTGCCCTCGAAGGCACAATCTTCACAAACTGCATGGGCAGTCCTTTATTTCAGTAAATAAAAACGGTATTCAAAGCTAGACATGTGTACCGAAAGGAATCACGCAGCTTTGTGCCCATGAAGCCCGATACTTCAAAAATGGAGACGTACCTGTGTCGAATACGTATCCGATACTGATACGCACCCGATACTTCCCGATACGTACCAAAGAGTATCTAATAATTTTTTAATTCTTTTTAAAAAATATTTGACTCGATACTTTTCAGATACATCTTTGATACTTCTTACCAACTAAGGATACTTCTCTGATACTTTTTCGATACCTCTTACCAACTAAACACATGATTGTCATTCATATATGATACACTTTAATACCTCAATAACTAAAAGACAAAATTATATGTTTTTTCGTAATACAATAATAGAAGAAATAATACATTGTGATATGAGTGGGATAAATATACGTAACTATCTCTACTTGATAAGATCACAAGTATTTATTTCTACAATGTGATGAATATATATTGACTAATGATATGATTATGTTTTATTGACCAATTCCGTACTAATATGAATATCTTAGTCTATAAAAAGTCATCTATTTCTGCCACTGACTATTCGTATTATACAATTTCGAGTGGTCTCAGTTACTTGTCCACCATTACTTTTTATGATTAGTCACTCATACATAGGTGTGTCGGTTGTCCTCTTCCTTTCATCCATATATTTTCTGTGTGATTTGTTTTATCTATTTGGGCAGTTTTTTTTTTCATATCTATAAAATGCAATATTTCAGTTTTTCATCTTTGTTTTTTTCTATTTGTATTTCTATTCTATTTTATTTTAATTTTTGTTATATTTTTATATATTTAAATTTTAATTTAATTTTTTATTAAAGTATCCCAGCCGTGTCGTATCTTGATTTTCAAAATTTTCCCGTATCCCTGTATCCGTATCGTGTCGTATCCCGTATCGTATCCGGTATCCAGGCTTCATAGCTTTGTGCAGAACAGAAACCTTTCACTTACTAAAGCTAGACAACTCTGGCCTTCACTAACCCCTTTGAAATGTTTGTTTCTTTTTTATGTTAAAATTTCCTTGTGAGGGACTGATTTTCTTTTTACCCCTTCTTCTATTTTTGCCAACCATAGGGTTTTCCCGTTGTAATTCAAAAGCAAAGTGAGGGAGAGAAAGAAATAAGTGAGAGAAAATAATTGGAAATGATATATTTGTCCTTAAAATTGATAATGTGTCAAATTTTTAGAAATGCATAATTTAGTATTTTCGGTAGTGGTTTGTTTGATTATATGTATAGTAGAAAGCTCTGGAGCCCAGATACGCCAAAATACCCCAAGTATCTGTATCTGACACGTATCGGATACGGATACGTGTCAGATACGGCCGGATACGTATCCTACAAGTATCCAATGATTTTTATTTATTTTTTAAAAAACTTAATTATGGATACGGATGGAGTACGACTTGAGTACGGCTTGCCATGGCTGGATACGGCTGTAGATGTTCTGATACGACTGTGATACGGCTAAAAGAGTGAAAAAAAATGGAGAAAGGAGGAAGATGCCGGTGTTGTTGCTCTGAGAAATGGTTCTGCAACTAAAACTAACGAAGAAGAAGAGCACAGTGGTTTTTTTAGAGAAACACACCCTGTTGTTTTTTATCTTTCTTGGGCAGAACAAAAGCTACTTACTTCGATTAATAGATTTGAATATTCACATAGGTATCGTTTTTTGACAGGTAGCTAGCCAATCTCAAATCATCTCACAAAGGTGGAAGTCTATGTGCCACAAGTTTCAACAAAACTATTAATAGTGTTTTTTGACAATTACAAAAGTTTTAATAGTACTAGTAGTTGTTTCTTTTAAAAAATCACCACAAATACTAGAATACCACACAAAGTACCTTCTTAATATTAAGACCATCACTGTTATTTATTTCATATTTTCTTATTTTCTTATATATACAAAACTAAATTTAAATCCTGTATTAAAAAAACTAAATTTAAATATATATATATATATATATATATATATATAATTATGTTTTATTCAAGTTTCTAAGCCGTGTCGTATCTTGATTTTTAAAATTTTCCTATATCCCCGTATCCGTATCGTGTCATATTCCATATCGTATCTCGTATCCGGGCTTCATAGGTAGAAAGTAGATCTATAATTTATACAGTGAATTATGATTATTAGGGACAAATATTTGTCCCATACTTTTTTTATGTATCATCGACAAATATTTAACTTGTAGTTTTTATTTATGAGTGACGAATATGTATCCCGTGCTATTTATATACTTGCTACATTTTACTACTCTGATCTCAAATGCAAGCAGAAAAGAAGCTATATTTAGTGATTCAAAATATTAACAAAATCTAATGAAAAGTGAAATAAATGAGTGTTAAGAAAATTAGATAACACTATCATTAGATAACACTATCAATACACTCACATAAGAAAATTATGTGATTTTATTGTCAATAAGATAACACTATCAAAATAAGATAACACTATCCTTTTTGCTTTGTACCATAAACTCAGCCCATTCTTATGTATTGTGATTTTATTGAAAATAAGATAACATAATTTTCTTATGTTACATAATTTTCTTATGTACAAAGCAATACACTCACATAAAAAAAAAATCACATAATTTTCTTATAGTCCGTTCTAAAAATACATAATTTTATTGACAATACATAAGAAAAATCACATAATTTTCTTATGTATTGATAGTGTTATCTAATGATAGTGTTATCAAAATATTAACAAAATCTAACAAAAGAATGGATAGTGTTATCTTATAGTCCGTTCTAAAAATTATGTGAGTGTATTGTCAATAAATGAGTGTTAAGATCATTAGATAACACTATCCTTTTTGCTTTGTACCATAAACTCAGCCCATTCTTTTGAAAAGTGAAATAAATGAGTGTTAAGAAAAAATCTTTCATTGCCGGTGTGTTTTCGAGTAATCTAGTGTTTAGAAAAAAATTACTTTTTCTAATATGTCAAGTTCGATCCACAAATAACCAAATTTAGTTAGCTTAACACATATTTTAATGTAGAATCTCAAGGAAAGCCTACCCTAGCCCAGAGCGTGGGGTTCGGCAGTTGGGGCTGAACCTCCCTTAACCAAAGGTCGGGGTTCGATCCCCGCCTTGGGTACGAAGCAGTGTTAAAACTTTGGGTCAGCTGTCCTATCTCTCGAAACACCTGCAATGAGCGAGGAATTAGTCACTGCTGTCCGTGCGGTGGATACTCGGGTTTAAAAAAAAGAAAGTCTACCCTCTGTTATAAAACAATTATTGGTGTATTATTAGGGTCCTAAAGGCCTACACTATCATGAGTGAATAGTGAATTGGACAAGAAAAAACAAGTAAAAGTTAGGTAACTCAGTAACCGTGTAACTGTGTACAATTTTTTTTATTATGTTGGCAAATTGGTTAGATGGGTCTAACTGTCAAATGATACAAAATTTTATTACAGAGTAAAAAGGCCCAAATTCGTGGTTCACAATTTTTTTTGGGACGAATTCGTCCCTGGCAATTTTTTTGGGACACATTGGTTCCTGACAATTCCAAAACGGGACACGTTAATCCCTCCATCTATTTTGACGTTGCCGGCACATCCAACGTCTCATACGTGGTACGTTAAGTGCCACGTGTCACGTTAAATGTCACGCAAGTGTTTATTTTGGGACAAATAAGTCCCTGAATTTACAAATTTGAAAAGGGGACAAATCAGTCCCTGATTTTTTTGGGGCAAATCAGTCCCTGAAGTGGTTTTCTTCAATATCAAAACTATGGTTTCTGAAACCAGAAACCAGTTTTCGCCATTGAAGGAGGAAGGACGCACCAGGACGCAGCTGAGAGAGAAAGAACGACCAAAAGGTGGGTTTTGTTGACTATTTTTCGTTTTGATTCATGATTCGTGTGTCATTTTTATTTCCATTTTATATTCTGATTTATATTCGTTCATTGGTAGTTTGTGTAACGCCCCAAAATAATTTAATTATTTCTTTAATTAAGTTATTTAAGGCTTACAATATTTATTTAATTTAATTAAAATAATTCAAGGTTTAATTATTTTATTTTATTTATTAGGAGGTGTTGTCACGAATTGAGTGGTGCGAGCAAGGGCCCGTGATCCACAATTAGGCCCGTGGCCCATTGCCTAGTCAAAGAATTCGACTCACAAGGGGTTTTAGAGTTAGTTTTCATTTTTTTTTACTCTATTGCAAAAAGAAGAAAAAGAAACGTAAAAGAGAGAGGAGAAGAGGAGAAGTGCGAAGTGAAGAGGAGAAGAAGAGAAAGGGGGCGAATCACTCAAGAGGAGGAAGAGCTTGATTGGAGTCTTGCATTTTCCTTGGAGCCTTGCTAGCAATCTTCGACTTCCATAAGGTTAGGGGGTCCTCTTTTTGTTTTTAATAATTTATGCGAATTGGTGATGCTAGGGTTAGGGTTCTAGGTTAGTTCTATGAATGAATTGTAATGTTGATGATTAATTTATAGTATTGTGATGCTTGATGTTGAATTGCTATGTTGAAAATCGCATGATTGATGTTTGAGTTGTTGCTAATGCGAATTGGATATCATATGTTTGAATATACGACTATTTGGTGCTTACTTGGTGAAATTGAGAATCATGGTGACACTTGAATCATATATATATAATTGAGTGTTTGGTGATTTTAAATTGGTGATTGAAAGTGAAAACTTCAGCAGTGTGCCTGCGCCAGTTTTCCAAATTCTGTTGCCCCTGTGTTGCTGTTTCTGTGTCACTGTGTTGCTGTGCCTGTTGCCACTGTGTTGCTGTTTCTGTGTCACTGTGCTGCCAGTTTTGGCGCTAGTTGCTTGTGTCATGGGCGCCAAGGGCCCCAATGTTCTGGTGATGGTTTTGTAAAAATTGGTTTCAGGTTTTCATATTCAGGTAAAATGGCTCGTGCAAAATGATTTTGGGCAACAAAAGAGTTGGGTTGCGTGTTTTCACTAGGTGCCTAGTGCATGGGCGCCAAAAATGATGTTCAGTTTTTGACAAAATTTTTATTGGGTTTTCATGTTCTGAGCATTTGGCTCGTGTAAAATCAATTTCGAAGGAAAATGAGTTTTGTTGCATGTTGGCCTTAGGCGCCTAGTGCCTGGGCGCCGTGTTGCTGTGCTGGGCGCAATGCGCCTATGCGCGCTGTTGTTCCCTGGGCGCCGAGCGCCTATGCGCGTGTTGTTTTCCTGGGCGCCTATGCGCGCTGTTGCTCCCTGGGCGCCGAGCGCCTATGCGTGTGCTGTTTTCCTGGGCGCCAAGCGCCTATGCGCGTTGTTGTTCCCTGGGCACCATGCGCCTGTGCGTGTTGCCTTCCCTGGGCGCCAAGCGCCCATGCGCCAAGCCCCGTGTTGCTCCTGGGCGCCCAGCGCCCATGCGCCAGTTTCCAGGATGTCTAAGTATTTTTCCTATTTTGTTTTTAATGTAACTTTTGACTCGGTTATCCAAATTTAACGGTTCAAAATGCGTTTCGAAGCTAATTTCAGTGTCTATCCAATTTTTCCAATTTTATGCAAAAATAAATTATTTTACTGGTGTTTCTGGGCTGATGGTGTTCAAGTGTCCAAATGGCTATTTTTATCCACTTTCCCTAGGTCGTGTCAATATCCTAAATTGGTCTATTTGAATTGGTGTTGGTGTGAGTGGTGGGCTGAATTGGTGAGGGTGATAAGGTGAGATTGGTGAGCAGAGGCTTCGGCCTAATTTTAATTTGGTGAGCTGATTAATGTACTATGGTGAGATCATGAATTAAAATGGTGAATTGATTGGACTGTGGTGTGTTGTGATGCATTCCCATAGCATCTCATGAAACATGTGCATTATTGGTGAGCAGAGGCTACGGCCTAATTTTGATTGGTGAGCAGAGGCTTCGGCCTAGTTTTATTTGGTGAGCAGAGGCTACGGCCTATTTGTATTTGGTGACGGATCCGACATGCATGTACCCGTGGAGTTTGGGTTGCATTTCATGCATAATCATATATTGTGTAGTGCTGCTTGAAAATAGAATGTTGATGTGATTGTTCCCATCGTTGTGAATTGGTGTGCCTGGTTTCCTTTTTCCTATGCAGTGCTTAATTCCCATATGTTATTAATTATGAAAAGAGACTCACCCTACTGCTTTTATGTTGCTTCTTATGTCGGCAACGTGCAGGTAATAGCGAGTGAAGGATTCCTTTATGCCTTCGTCTGGTAGGAAGTGTCACGCTCTGATACGTAGCACCAGGGGGGGTGTCCTATGTTTATGCGTTATTTTCCTTAAACCTTTAGATTTTGTTGGTGATGTATTGGTTTTTATTTTAGAACTCATTATTATTCCGCTGCTGGTGGTGATTGGATTTAGTTGATGCGAACTAAACGTTTTCTTATGGTGTTATGTATCTTATGTTTTGAACCGAACTGTGAAAAGAGAAGTGATTGATTTTTATGGAGTAAGTGTAGCACTCGCTTAATATGTTTTAACAAAAAAAAAAAAGACTCTGATTTTATTAAAAAGTAAAGTTATTAGAAAAGGGGTGTTACAGTTTGATTTTATTAAAAAGTAAAGTTATTAGAAAAGGAGTGTTACAGTTTGAGTGTTGATTACAAGAATGAGCAGTCATGGATCTCAAACTACTCACTTTTATTCTGGCGATTCAACAAATACTCGTAGGCATTGGAGTGGCCCAAGATGTTGTTGTGGGTTAAAAGCTGTTGTAACCCTTTTAAAGACAGCAGCAAACCCCAATAGAGAGTTTTTTGGGTGCCCTAATTTTAAGGTAATTAAGCTGTAAATGTTAATTCTGTTTCCATTACTTTGCAGATTTTAATCATAGTTTTTTATACAATTCAGAACCACATGCCAAATTGTAAATGTTTCATATGGGTTGATGAATTCTTTGAGACCCATAATCAAATTGACCTCCAAGAAACTAAAATCATTCAATTGGAAAAGGAGCTAGAAGCGATGAAAAATCATATGTACGAAGTTGAAGCGAAGATGGATGCAATGCAAATCAAAATGACTGAAATTATGCAATTGAAAGTGCAAGGAGCTAATGGGTGTAAACATTATGTATGGATAGTTGGAGTTGTGATTGTTGCTATTTTAGTGATTCTAATATTGAATTAGGCAATATTTTTAGCTTATGTTGTTGTAATGAACCTTATATTGTTGTTTGAATTAGTAAATTTGGTGTTGTTGTTTCTATCTAAAATTGGTGTGTATTTGTGTGTGAAGTGGAAACTGAAATAAATGATATAACTGAAAGAACTGGAAACTGAAATCATACAAAGGAAACATCCATTAGAAAGCACCATTTGTTCATTAGTGCACCAAAATAAACTACAAAAGCACTATTTGTTCATTAGTTACATATTCTCCAAAATAAACTATACAAAAGGAACATGTTCTCCAAAAGAAACAGTTACATATTCTCCAAAATAAACATCTAGTAGTTAAATAAGCACCATTTGTTCATTAGTACACCAAAATAAACTACAAATCATCCCCTAGTTAGGCCTAGATGGTGGTGGTCTGTATCTAGGAGTAGGCATGAATCGGAAATTGATGTTTGCCATCCATCTTTCCCCTTCATTCTGAGAAACTGCTCTTGGAGGTATAAAAGGCCTAATAGGAGGTGGTCGAATTGCTGGTATACCAACTGTTGAAGAAGGAAGTGGGTTGAAAGGTGGAGGTGTTGATTGCGGTCTCATTTGAGCACGTAGCCTAATTGGTGTTGGTCTTATAGGAGGTGGTTCTGGTTGTGATTCCTGAAATAGAAAAAAATAGGCCAAATTAGTCCTTCACAAATATAAAATAGGCCATATTAGTCTCTGACAAATATCAAAATAGGCCATATTAGTCCATGTTAATACAGAGATACAGAAAGATAACATCATGTACTAACAAGTTACACAGGTACTCTATTAGTTCAATATACCAGAATGATAGCAGCAGGTACTCTAGAAATTGTAGATATTAATACCTGTGTGACAACTTGTGGCTGTGATGGGGTTAAGCTAACTTCACCTTGAGTAGATTGTTTAGCCACTCTAGCCTTCTTTGCAGCTTTCCTTTTGACATATCCAGGTTTAGCAGGTCATTTGCATGTCTTTTCATAATGACCAGGTTCAAGACACTTAGTGCCACGTAAGACGTTGGATGTGTTGGCAACGTCAAAATGGATGGAGGGACTAACATGTCCCGTTTTAGAATTGTCAGAGACCAATGTGTCCCGAAAAATTTGTTGGGACGAATTCGTCCCTTTACTTTTGATTATATTCAAACATGGTGTGCTACAGATATATAAGGGTCATAGGGGCCTCATACATCGTTATCATCTTCTTTCATAGTGAACTGTCAATTGTTAATTGTATTGTTGAATTGGTTAACTAGTAATTTTGCTGAATTGGTTAACTAGTAATTTTTGTTGCTCCAATGTCAAATCATCGATATCAAATCACTCTTTATTTTAATTTTTTTTTGTCTAACCAATTAATATTGATGATTGAACTTGACATATTTGAACAAGTTAGTATTTTTTTCAAAAACTAAAATACCCAAAACACGTCAATAACCATCTTGTTTTACTCCTTTTGTCAAGAAATTATTCTTTTGATGTAAACTCATTATCGAGAAATGAATGTATTTGAATATTTAAATTTTTGTCAAAACCCTAAAGTATGCAAAAACACACTGTTTAGCGCCGCACTTTACATATTTTGTCAAAAAATTATTAATTTCCCCCCTAATTTGGTTATTGAGGAACAAACTTTGCATATTCGAATATCTAAAAAAAATTCTAGACCCTAGAGAGTACCAAAAATACATTAAGTAATATTAAAATAAGAAGAAAAATATAGACAACCCATTATGTTATGTAGCCACAAAACATAATATTCAACCACAACCACACTTTCCCCTCACGTGAAGCATTTAAAACACAGCGTTGCTCTCATGATGTTTTTTTAGGACATTAAGTGTTGGAACAACTGCGGACACATGTCAAACATGAATAAAATCGGTTAAGTGGCGGACTAGGTCGCTCTCTTTAAAACATTTCGCAGCTCTGTCCAAGGTGTGAGAAGTATCCTCCATACTATTTTCTTTGAAAAATCTTTCTTACGTATACCTTTTTTCTCTTATAAGAAAATGGGCACCAAGTTTTTTCTTTCAAAATTCTTTTCTCTTCCCATAAAAAGTATCTGTGTATGTCTATATATATACATATATATCATAAGACATAAATTTGTTATTGGAATAAAACTTTCAATCCATACGTTGGAAAATGCTAAAGCTAGTTAATCAAATTAATGGCTATTAAAACAAAACGTATGTCATACTTTCAAAACAAATCGTAACATATATGCTTTTAAAACAATTGAATTATTTCAAAGATACAAATTACTCTTATGGATTTAATGATATAATAATATAGTAATAATAAAACTGTCGAATGTTGAATGAGAATAAATTGAATTTAGTAAGGCTATTGATAATCCAAACGGTTATAACATGGTATCCAACGTCCATGTCTCAAAAAAATATTTAATCAAATATTTTATTAAAAATAGTATTATTATTTTTATAAATAAAACACAACAATCCCCCACTTGTTTTATTTAAAAATTAATTCATCGAGCAGTAAACCATTCTAATATAAGATTGAGCATAAATATTGATGTTCGTAAACTTGAACCAATACATAGTGATGATGCTTCCGATTTAACAAGAGTGACTCGTAGTCTTGAACTCTATCTCAGACAATATTACACACTAAATCTTTCAGGGTGTAGTCTATAAGCCCGTGCATTATGGCCCTGCACGTTATCCCAGTATAGTGAACGCTCTAGCAAGTTTTGCCCAAAACTTCATAGGAAGCGGCCACACTTCCACATTCACATAGGTGAGCCTATCAAGAGTACTCATGTAGCTGCGTACCGCACTCTATATAGAGTATAGAACTCATTAAGAAATTAATTCAACCTTCCAACACTACATGATATCATGCTCCACATTATGAATGAGACTTAAAATTATTATAAGTTGTTATTACCCATTGAACTTATTTCTTAGGATATCCAGTCTATTAGGTCGGGTTACCCTTATAAAAGACAAATTAATGGGCATCGGTCTCATTCCTCAAACATTATATGATCTTCTTATTGACTTTGTGATAGCCCGGCCGGTACTATCACAATAGATCAATATGTTTGAAATCAACTTTTCACAGTAGGAATATCTAAAAGACTATATTCATCATTACTGTAACTTCATAGCACAGTGAGAAACTTTTTGTAATCTCAGGTGCATGAACCTTTTTAGGTACATCATGACCCTCTCAGTAGCACACAAGTGCTCATTACTAAAACTAGTAGTAAATCCATATAGTAAACTCACAAGATTAGTTATAATTCTATTGTAGTCAGCAGCAAATAGAATGTTGCAAATGAAGCTCGCATACTTAGATTGTTTAACAAGGTCACATGTGTTCTTGAGCAACATGACACTAGGATCATAACGAGTGATTGATTTACAACAAAAGTAATTTATATTTAATTCACCAACGTCCTTTATATCAAAAAAAATTACAACACGTTTTTGATATTTTTCACAAATATAATATTAAAACAAAAAATAAGTAAGTCATCCACGTGTATAAAGATAATAGTGCAAACATTATTATCCAAAATATAATATAAGCACTTATGACTTTAGTTAATTTCAAATCATATGAAATCACAAGACTAAATTTCTCAAAAATAGAGAAGGCAAAAGTCATCTCATGTTAATCAATATCATTTTTTTAATACATCATTAGGAAAATAGAATCCCATTTTCTATAAATCACTTTTAGAAATAGAACCCCCCCTATTTCTACATTTAAACAAAAACAATTTTCTTAACATCCACGCTATTCATTTCAATAAAAAAGTTATCATTTAATTAAAATCTATAACTTTCATTGTTAACCATATACACCGTAAAAGTCTCTAACTCCATGGGACAAAAAATGAATAAGTAAACTTTTGTTTTCATATCATGGCGTGGTTTTTTCCAAAACTTTTCTTATTCCGAAACCTGGTTTTCATAAAATCAAATGCAAGACAAATCTCTTGTAGCTCAATAAAAAATATATAATACAAGAGTAAACATAAGAATAGTCCAAAATAAAACATGTATGTTGCAGCTCGTAAAAAATAATAGTTTGAAAAATGTAACAATTAATAGTAACGTAATAATAGTATAATAAAAGTTACTAATTAACCATTTAAAAATTCATAATCAAAATATTATTAAAAGTATGATTATTAAAAATAAATCATCTCAATTCAAATTGAGCGTTCTCACAGTACCATAATTCTTCCTTACAAAATAATAGTATTTGTAAGGGTATACAAGTTAGCCACAAGGTTTGGGTAAACCCAACTTAGTTAAAAGGTAACTAGAATAAAATTCTTCCACATCTCTGGAGTATGCAGAACCTCATTGAGAACCTTAGTCTTTCCAAAGGTAAACATCAATTTCACATCTCATATCTTAGCAACAGCAAATAATAAAATTAGTCTTATCCAAAATTCTATAACTTCAAATCTACCAATAACATCGATTTAAAAAAAAATCATAACACTTTTTGAAGGGGTTCCAGCTAATTCTTATTGTCATTCATGTTGTTCTAATTATGGCATGAGTTTCCTATTTTTTCGATATACGGCGAGAGTGAAATTGACAAAAGCAAAATATTAAGTATTAGACATACCTTTGAAGTCTATATAAGACATCCCTTTGGAGACCCTACAAGACAGACCTTTGGAGACATCAACGAAAGCGTCTGGAGACATCAATGAGAGCGTCGTGCTCGACCAAAATGGCATAAATGACGTCTTAAATCGATGTTATTTTGAGGTACATGACAAGTGCTCTTTTTATTTCTAACCTCCCTTTGGCCATTTACTCACAAGCAGCACACAATACACAAACTCCATCCCATGTTATGTCAGGCAGCTCATGCCTATGTAGGCAAATCAAAAATAAGTAAAATAGAAAATATATAAGCAGAATATAAGATGATGAATTAGGAAAACTGAAAGAGATGTTTGAACTACTCCTAACTAACAATAGAAATAAGACAAATTAGAAATCTCTATGTACAATTGAGGCGACACGCAGTGGAGATGAGGGGATTTGAAAATAAACACAGAGTAAATTAGAAAAAAATAAATCAGGAGATAGGCAGTTATGAGGAGTTCAAAAAGAGAAGGAGAGGTATGATTTTGGGTAAAAATGAATTGAACGCAGCGTGATTTATGTTTGGCTACATTGCGTTAAATGTGATTTTTATCAATTCTTGTTTTTCGGATAGATCGGACCAAAATTACTTTTGAGTGTGAAATTATCAAAGTGATCCTTACTCTTACTTAAAATTATGTTAGAAAATTAAAATAGGGAACACTAAGTTAGAATACAATATTCAATAATTTTATTTTAGTTTTCATTTTTACTAAATTTCAATTTTAAATGAATCGGTTCTAATCTATAAACAAAAAATATTAAGATGAAAAAGCTTATTTTATGTTACCGAAAGAACATTCCTTGTTAATAAAAAAGCACATTTATTTATAGTAAAATTTAAAAAGACCCATTATCTCAAACCCTAAAAACATGTCTCCTCTTTATCTTCTAATAATTGTTGCCTATAGTCGCAACAGTCCAACATACACCTGCTCCTCTTTCCTTCCTTCCTCCACAACAGTTCAACATCCTCCTTCTTTTTCTCTTATTTTTTCTCTACACATGATTCCAACAGGCACCCCTCTACTGCTCTAACCACTTTATTGTGAATCGTACGTGGTCCTCCACACCCAGGCATGCTTTTGTTGCTCCAACCACTCCATTGTGTGAATCATGTGTGGTCCCCTACACACAGGTACGCTTCTCCTGCTCCAACCACTCCACTATGAATCGTACGTGGTCCCCACTCCACTGTGAATCGTACGTGGTCCCCTACACACATGCACGCTTCTGTTGCTCCAACCACTCCACTGTGAATCATGTGTGATCCCCCTACACACAAGCACGCCTCCAACAATCCCACGGCTTCACGCAACACTCGTTAATCGCCTCGATAGAAGACCAGCTCGCTTTTCTCTCACATCACAATAACACATACTACACATACTGCATACCAATCTCTGTAAAAGGGAGGAACCATCAACAGATAGGGGTTGAGATTCACAAAAATAAGAGAAGGGTAAGACTCTGGTAGTGTTGCGTCCCTCTCCTCTTTCCTTGCTTGCTAGTCACACAGTCACTTATCACAAGGTTGTCTCAAGGTTACTTTTTTTTGTTCCTTACTACTCTGCTGCTCTAACCACTTTATTGTGAATCCTACGTGGTCCTTTACACCTAGGCACGCTTCTGCTGTTCCAACCACTCCACTGTGAATCATACGTGGTCCCCCACTCCACTATAAATCGTACGTGGTCCTTAACACACATGCACGCTTCTGCTGCTCCAACTGTGAATCGTACGTGGTCCCCTACACACAGGGACACTTCTACTGCTCCAACCACTCCACTATGAATCGTGTGAGGTCCCCTACACACAAGCACGCCTCTGCCCTACACACCAAGTCAATTCCCTCTCGCATCACAATATCACAACAACACATATTGCATACTAGTCTCTATAAAAGGAAGGAACCATCAACATATAGGGGTGGAGATTCATAAAAATAAGGGAAGGGTAGGACTCTGGTATTATAATCACACAAGTTGTTTCATTATGAGATTCCAATTTTTCCTAAAAAAGAATATGCAAAGTGAAAATGTGTAGATAATTGAATCACGTCCTTCCCTTAAGTTAACTAGGCATGGCATATTATCTAAGTTAGGATTTTCTAATTGTGTCTTAAGAATCTTCATTCCCTCCGAAATTTTTCCCAAAACATCTTTCCTGCAATATTGTGTTAAAAAGTAAATTAACAAATCACTCCAAAGGTGGTCAAGAAAAAACAAGATATGAGTAGATATAGAAACAAAGTTGCATGGAAAATGAATAGATATAGAATCAACTCTGCATGGAAATAAAACACTAACAACAAAAGTTTTTAAATGGCTCATTATCAAACACTTTAAAAAAAACCACTTCAACAAACACTTGGTGATATTGAAGCTACTTTATCAAAAAAAATGGTGGGATACACTAATTCAAAGTTTCATTTTTTATTCCATTGCAGCCACAAAGAAGAATAAAGATCTCTTAAGAGGAAAAACAAAGAAAATACAACTCAACATTGTTTAAAGCACGTGCCTGCAAAGCAATTCATAATGATTATTAGTTAGGGGAAAAGCATTTGCTTTGATGATAATTTTGTCATTATGAAAATTGAATACAAACTTAGTTTGGCAAGTGACAGCCTCAAGATTTAGTTTTTAAAAATACATAAAGATGGTCAAGCTTCATCCTAGTAATTCAAGACAAACATTGCCTACCTAATTGTGTCTTAAGAATCTTCATTCCCTCTGAAATTTTTCCCAAAACAACATCCTTAAAAACCTTCAAGAAACATCTTTCCTGCAACATTGTGTTAAAAAGTAAATTAACAAATCACTCCAAAGGTGGTCAAGAAAAAACAAGATATGGATAGATATAGAAACAAATTTGCATGGCAAATGAATAGATATGGAATCAACTCTGCATGGCAATAAAACACTAACAACAAAAGTTTTTAAATGGCTCATTATCAAACACTTTAAAAAAAATCACTTCAACAAACACTTAGAAACAAACACTTAGAAAGATAATTAAATTGTGAAAAACAGTATTGTAACATAATTTTCCCCTTATATCACCAAAATTCCTAACCATAGAGCCATAAAACTGAGAGACTGCGAGAAGAAAGCTGAGCCATCGTCGTTGCTCCGGCAGACATGCATGAAGGGCGGAGGCAGGCAGGGGAAGACGAGATTGCATGTTGAGATCCGAGGAATTCAGAGATTGCATGTTGAGATCAGAGAGAGAGGATGTGGAACTGTGATTGGGTACGAATAATTCCTGTTACCTCCACCATCCAGATCTGAGAGAAGAGAGAAGATATGAGCCATCTAGAGTCACCACCGGCGAGAGTTGCTGTTAAGGTTGAGGTGAGTGATGTTGCTCCGTTGAGGAGGTTGAGGTTGCTCCGTGAGGTGAATAATGTGGGCAAAGAAATGAGACGGTGCGAAGTTGAGAGATGAGAGGGTTTGAGGGTTGCAGAGGAAGATGAAAGATGAGAAGAGTCTATCGAGAGATGAGAGAACTGAACTCTCTAGAACTCATTTCCAATTTTTACATTAACTTTTTGTCAAATGCTGGTTACCAATGAGTCAATCAATGACCATGAACATTTGAGAAGTATCTAGAATTATTTTATTTTATTATTAATCATTGGTCAATTTTTCATTCACACCATTTTGAAAAGTTTCTACATTTTGGTTACCGAAAAGTTGCAACGCTTCATATATTTTTATATGAATCACTTCATTTTTTCTTACTTATATTATGATTAAAACTTATATTATTTTTAACTAACATTTTATAATGTTTTACTGTATAAAAAACATCTATCTTTAGTAGTGTCATATTTTAGTTTTCAATTTTTTTGTCTCAATATCATTATCGTTTCGTATTTGTATTAATTATATTATTATATATATATATATAGGCGGTGGCGGATCTTCTTGGGAGTGGAAGGATGCCACAGGACCCCCTAATTTTTTAAAAATTTGCTATATATACACATATTTTATACATATTAACGAAAATGTTGAGTGGTTAGAGAAGTCGAAGACCCTGGTTCGATTCATTTGGTTGGCAATTCCTGTTTTTTGCAATCATTTTGTATATTTTTCTCAATAAAAAACTGCTCCTAGCAGGAGTTGAACCGCGAGCAACAGTGTTGACATACTTAAAATTTACCACTAAACCAAATGAAACAATTTAAAATATATGGTAAATGGTATTTTATATATTTATCCCTAATTTGGCACCACCCCGGCATTCTTTTCTTCAAGATCCGCCACTGTATATATGGATAGGATCTGTTGACACCGGGTGTAAGTCAAATGACTTACACCAAACGTAAACCATTTCTATTAATAGATAATTTACGTGTTGCGTATAAAATAAATGAAATAATAAATTGGGTATTGTATTTAAAGTATTCATTATTAAAATGGAGTTGGTTATCATATTGACCGTTTGTTTCAATCTCAACCACTAGCCTCTTCTTTTATAGCTACGTATAGTTCAATTGATGATTTAAAAATAAATTAAAAAGTAGTAATTTGGCATGCATTGTATTTGACATATGTATTTGTTACTATAACCCATAGCATCCATTTGTTAGGCATGCATGACTTATCCTATCTACCTCATTGCACAAAAGGGCACGCATGCTGGGCAAGTGTCCTATTATTTTTTATTTAAATTAAAAGCAATCGATACATCTTATGCATATAGTAAATGCCACTTTTTGATTTAAGACATATTGGGGACGCTTCTTGTTTTTGTTTATAATTTTAGTATGCAAGAGAGAACCTCACAAATAAATGAAAAAGGATAAAATTGGACCACCCTCTATATGGTACTTAGGCAAGATGTGTAATCAATAAAATAGATGTATAGAGTATAGACACGGCGTACTATTTGTCCCTACACTTTTTTTTTTAAATTAAATGGAACGTTTTGTATTAATAGTTGTTTACGTACATTATTAATTTCTATTTTAGCTTTAATAAAAATTGTGAATATTTAGTTAACCATATGTGCCAATTTATAAATTCAATATATTCTGGATCTTCCAATTCGTTTCCGATTATCCAACAACCTACTTATTCCGGTGATTATCAATGTTTTGTTCTGGTCAAAACTTCTGTCTCGATATTTCTGTCACTTTCATAACATAATTTAATACGTCCCAAAATGAAAAGAAATATCAAGAAAGAATAATTGACCTCAACATTAAAACCACGTTGTAATCACATAAAACATTTACTTCAAATGTATTTCTAAATAATACATTTTTTTAAATTATACACTACAAGAAAATCGCTCATTTGCGACGGCAATTTCTGTCGCAAATGGACATTTTTCCGTGGCAAATGTAAATTTGCGACGGAAGTTGCGACGGACAAAAAGTCGTGGCAAAACAGCTCGTCGCAAAGCGTTTGCGATGAAACTCTCCGTCGGAGATAATCCGTCGCAAACTCGTCGCAAGTCCGTCGCATATATCCGTGGCAAAGTCGTCGCAAACTCTGACAACTTTTCGTCGCAAAGCCGTCGCAAATCCGTCGGATATTTTAAAAAAAATTAAATTATACCTCCAAAATACTATTTAATAGTTATATCTATAACATACTAATCAGTACTAATACATACTATTTAATAGTTATATCCGGTACACTCTTTTATGCGGTACAAAAATGGATAGCTATATCTAAACTAAAGGATTTTTAGAATAATTAAGACTACAAATAGTGGCTAAAAATCTGAATCAAGAGAACAAAGATATCTATCAAATGTGGTAGTGAAAAACAATATATACAGAAACGAAGAAAATTGGCCATCCCAAATCACATAGAATATAAAGGAGACTCTTAACAATATGTGGTTGATGTTGCTAACTCTTAACAATATATCAACAAAGGGTCCACAAACTACCAAACATCCATAATTGGCCATCCCAAATCACATAGAATATAAAGGAGACCGAAAAATCAACATGCTAAAACAAAAATGGATATGTATATCTAAACTGAAGGATTTTTAGAATAATTAAGACTACAAATACTGGCTAAAAATCTGAATGAAGAGAACAAAGATGTCTATTAAAATACATACTTCAACACAGCCCGCAGCAGAAATAAATCATGCTCCTCCTTCCATATCCTTGCACCCTTCATCATCTCCTTCTTTTCTTTCGCAGACATTGTTTCTGGCAGTTTATCCTCTCCTTCCAGAGCCTCCTCCAAACCTTGTTGCACCAGCATTGCACGCATCTTCATCTTCCACAGACCAAAGTCATTCTTCCCACTGAACTTTTCAATGTTATACTTTGTCATTTCCATGGACAATTCTTCAACGTCGCTCTTGATACCAATTGTTGAGAATTAAGACCAAAGCTACGTGAATTCTTACAAGAACGGTTTGGACACTATCGCAATTCAACAATACAGTAATCAATGACTTCAATTTGACTAGTCAATTGAACAATCAAAGAAACGTAATTGATGAACCCTAAAACAGACAATTTGGGGATAAACGCAAATTAACGGAATTAAACGAAACAACACGCAAGAATTGTTTACCCAGTTCGATATCAGAATGATATCTACGTCTGGGGAATTAAGCAACTGCTTAATTCTAGCTGCATTCACAATTGAAGGTTTAATTGTACAAGAATAGCAAAATCCCAATTCGATTCGCCCCCTCACTTCCCTGAACCCTAATTTCCCTGTGTTTCGCTCGATCACACACCCAGAAAGAAATTAGAAATCTGTTACAATGAGTAGGAAAGCTTAAACTATTTATCGGATTCCTCCTGCTGCCTTCGCGCGCCAAGAACCGAGGAGAATACCGGTTATAACTACCATTTGAAGCTGGCCACTCCCAGGGTGACACGTGTCACAAGCTGAATGGGTGAAGAAACAGAACCAGATTGCCACATCATCAACAATCTCCACCTTGGCAATCAATCTCAGAATGCAACCAGAACTACAACACGATGCTTAATTCATCCTTCATCACATTAATCAACCAATACTTAGCAAGCTCAAGCAATGCTTGAACTTGCTTAAAGGAACAACTTTGGTGATGAAATCTGCAGGATTATGAGCAGTATGAACCTTCTGAATCTTGACAGAGCCTTGAGCTATTATGTCCTTGATCCAATGTAATCTTGTGTCTATGTGTTTTGTCCTTTCATGGTAAGCATTGTTCTTACACAAATGAATGGCACTTTGGTTATCACAATACACATTGACACTCTCCTGTTTGACTCCAAGTTCGTTTATCAGTCCCTTGAGCCATAGTGCTTCCTTAACTGCCTCAGTAACCCCAATGTATTCAGCTTCAGTTGTGGATAAGGCAACCACATGCTGAAGTGAAGCTTTCCAACTTATTGTGTTACCAAATAAGGTGAAAACATAACCTGTAAGTGACCTTCTCTTGTCACGATCTCCTGCAAAATCAGAGTCCACATACCCCTCAACTCCACCTGAGTTTTGGCTTCCTTTACTGTAAACCAGACTCAGATTTACAGTTCCATTTAGATACCTAAGAATATATTTGACAGCTTGCCAATGTTGTTGCCCTGGTTCTGCGAGATACCTACTGACCAGGCTCAGTGCATAGGCTAAATCTGGCCTAGTGCACACCATAGCATACATGAGGCTTCCCACTGCACTTGCATATGGTATTTCCTCCATTTGTTTTCTTTCTGCATCAGTGACAGGACTGTCTTCTTTTGACAATTTGAAATGAGCTGCTAGAGGTACTTTAGTTGGCTTCCCATCTGTCATGTTGAATCTACTGACTACCTTTTGAGCATACCCCTTTTGAGATATGCACAGACCCGATGGAGATTCATTTTTGATTATTTCCATCCCAAGGATCTTGCTTGCCTTGCCAAGATCCTTCATTTCAAATTCTTTGTGAAGTGATTGCTTTAGTCTGTCAATCTCACTGCCATCCCTGCTAGCAATGAGCATATCATCTACATATAGCAATAGGTAGATATAGCTACTGTCATGTAGTTGTTTGAAGTAAACACAACTGTCATGACTGCATCTCTTGAATTTTATGTTTATCATGTATGCATCAAACCTTTTATACCACTGTCTAGGGGATTGTTTCAATCCATAGAGTGACTTCTGCAGGAGACACACCTGATCCTCCTTCCCCTTTACCTCAAAGCCCTTTGGTTGAGTCATGTAGATTTTCTCTTCAAGTATTCCATGTAAAAAAGCTGTTTTTACATCCATTTGTTCTAATTGCATTTTGTATTGCACAACTAGAGACAAAATGACTCTTATGGAAGTATGTTTGACAACAGGTGAGAAAATTTCTGAATAATCAATTCCTTCTCTTTGAGTATACCCCTTTGCTACTAGCCTGGCTTTGAATCTGGGTGGACTGTTATCTGTGATGCCTTCCTTGAGCTTGTATATCCATTTGCATCCTACAAGCTTCACACCAGTAGGTTTCTTGATCAATTTCCATGTTTCATTTTTCTGCAGTGAGGACATTTCTTCTTTCATAGCAATTAACCACTGTTGCTTGTGTTTGCTTGCCATAGCTTCTTGGTAACTTGATGGATCCTCACTAATAAACTCCTCTGCTGTGTTAAGAGCATATGCAGTCTCTGAGTCATAACCAAGTCGATTTGGTGGCTTGATTTGTCTCCTTACTCTATCTCTTACCAACACATAGTCATTAGCTTGTTCATCATGTTCAACCTCAGAATCAGAGCTAGTTTGAGAGTTGGTGTCTTGATTATCATTTTGATTTTCAACAACACCACTTGTCTTATCTTTGTTTGCTAACTCCACCTCAATTTGGAATTCACTATTCTGATCTGCCTTTTCCAGTGTCTCACTTACAATCTCATTGTTGTTCAACTTTGATTCATGGAATACTACATCCCTACTGATGATACATTTTCTTTCTTCTGGCAGCCAGACCCTGTAGCCTTTTACTCCATCAGGATAACCAACAAAAATTCCTTTCTTTGATCGAGGTTCCAGTTTTCCTTCTCTGATATGACAGTATGCAGGACATCCAAACACTTTCAAATGCTCAAGTTTAGGTGTTTCCCCAGTCCATATCTCTTGTGGAGTCTTAAAACTTAATGCAGTGGATGGACTTCTATTGACTAGGTAGCATGCAGTGTGAATTGCCTCACCCCAGAAACTTTTAGGTAGCTTAGCACAAGCTAACATACATCTAACCTTTTCTAACAGAGTTCTATTCAACCTTTCTGCAAGTCCATTTTGTTGTGGTGTTCCCCTAACAGTCATGTTTCTATAGATTCCATTACTCTTGCAAAATCTATTAAACTCTTCATTGCAGAATTCAAGTCCATTATCAGTTCTAAGAGCTTTCACCTTCATACCAGTTTGATTTTCTACTTTCTTTTTCCATTCAACAAATGAATTGAATGCCTCATCCTTTGTTTTCAACAAATAAATCCACACTTTCCTACTGTAGTCATCAGTAAGAGTTAACACATACCTTTTTCCACCATGTGTAGGTGTCTGAGCTGGCCCCCAGAGATCAGAGTGGATATAGCCAAGCTTGTCCTTTGTCTTGTGTATTCCAGTGGAGAACTTTACTCTAGTCTGCTTCCCCATTACACAGTGTTCACAAAAGTCAAGTTGTTCTACCTTGTCACCACATAGTAAGCCTTGCTTCTCCATCTCCTTTAAGCCTTTCTCACTCATATGCCCAAGTCTTTGGTGCCATATGAGTGTTTTGCTCACTGCTTGAGAATCTGCAACATGAACTTCTCCTGTGACAGTGTTTCCTTGGAGTATGTAGAGCTTGTTACCTTTCCTTTCTCCCTTCATCACAACTCTAGACCCCTTCATGACCTTGAGGATGCCATTTTCACCTTTGAAACTGAAGCCTGCATCTTCAAGCATTCCCAGTGATATAAGTGGTCTTCTTAGATCAGGAACATGTCTCACATCTGTCAGGAGCTTTATTGTGCCATCAATCAACCTGAGTTTCACAGTGCCAATTCCAAGTACCTTGCATCCCATGTGGTTTCCCATGAGAACCTGTCCTGCATTGTAAGGCTTGTAATCTGTGAACCATTCCCTCCTGGGGCACATGTGATACGAGCAAGCAGAATCCATTGCCCAATCATCAATGCACTTAGCCTCAGTAGTAGTATTTGATTCACTACAGTCACATCCTGCTGCAACCAGGACTTCACAGCTCTCATAGCCATCAGAGGCAAATGAGGCACTCCCTTTATCTTCATTCTTTTGATTCTTGGCATTTTTCTTTTCTGGACATTTGTTTTTATAATGTCCCTCCTTATTACAAATGTAGCATCTATTATGTTTAGGCTTAGATTTGGATCTAGACCTATTCTTTCCTTTTCCTTCTCTTTTATCAGATCTTCCTCTGACCATAAGACTTTCACTTTGATCATTTTCTTTGTTATCCTTCTTCTTGGATAATTCTTTTGACATGAGGGCAGCTTGAACCTCTTCAAGTGTGATTGAATCTCTCCCATAAATGAGAGTATCAGCTAATATGTCATACGAGCTATTTAGAGATCTGATTAGTAACAGTGCCTGATCTTCATCATCAACCTTTATATCAATATTCTCAAGATCCAATATTAACTTGTTGAACTCATCAATATGATCTCCAATAGATGTTCCAGATTGCATCTTGAAAGTATAGAGCCTTTGCTTCAGGTAGAGCCTATTTGCCAAAGACTTGGTCATATATAGACTTTCAAGTTTCAGCCAAATAGCTGCAGCGGTCTTTTCTTTAGATATCTCTCTAAGAACTTTGTCTCCTAAGCAAAGAATAATAACACTGTAAGCCTTGTTCATCATCTCCTTCTTTTCTTTCGCAGACATTGTTTCTGGCAGTTTATCCTCTCCTTCCAGAGCCTCCTCCAAACCTTGTTGCACCAGCATTGCACGCATCTTCATCTTCCACAGACCAAAGTCATTCTTCCCACTGAACTTTTCAATGTTATACTTTGTCATTTCCATGGACAATTCTTCAACGTCGCTCTTGATACCAATTGTTGAGAATTAAGACCAAAGCTACGTGAATTCTTACAAGAACGGTTTGGACACTATCGCAATTCAACAATACAGTAATCAATGACTTCAATTTGACTAGTCAATTGAACAATCAAAGAAACGTAATTGATGAACCCTAAAACAGACAATTTGGGGATAAACGCAAATTAACGGAATTAAACGAAACAACACGCAAGAATTGTTTACCCAGTTCGATATCAGAATGATATCTACGTCTGGGGAATTAAGCAACTGCTTAATTCTAGCTGCATTCACAATTGAAGGTTTAATTGTACAAGAATAGCAAAATCCCAATTCGATTCGCCCCCTCACTTCCCTGAACCCTAATTTCCCTGTGTTTCGCTCGATCACACACCCAGAAAGAAATTAGAAATCTGTTACAATGAGTAGGAAAGCTTAAACTATTTATCGGATTCCTCCTGCTGCCTTCGCGCGCCAAGAACCGAGGAGAATACCGGTTATAACTACCATTTGAAGCTGGCCACTCCCAGGGTGACACGTGTCACAAGCTGAATGGGTGAAGAAACAGAACCAGATTGCCACATCATCAACAAATTCTATCAAATGTCAGTGAAGTTTTGTACACTATCAAAATAAAAAAAAAAATGTTGCATTAATATAGAAACTAAGGGCCGGTATACTTCCTTTCCCTTGTTTCTTGTTTTCATTTTCACTGAAACTGTGTTTAATCGGATTTCCTTCTTTTGGAACACCATCTACAGGTTAATTGTAAACAAAAATAATTAGGAAATTAAAATCTAAGAAAAAAGGAAAAATGAGAGGATGTAAAATACTGATAAGGATCTATCACCTGCGAATGTAGCAGAATCAGTTATATCTTCAGCTATATGGGACAAGAAAAGGGTTCCATAACTGTAAAAATGCATATACATATATATCAATTTCACTCACCATGTACATACAGGTAATAAAATTACTAAACAACATTTAAAACTATATCACACCATGTACATGTCGCCGATCTAGTGTTCCATTTTGAATTTGTTGAGCATATTGCCTAACCCTTTTCTTCATGATTTTGTAGTTTATGTAATATCTACAACCAAAAATGAAACATATAAACCCAAAGTACCATTAATACGAGACTATTATTCAGCAGATCAAAATTCTTAACCCTAAAAAATACAGAGGAAGAGATACATACCCCTGCCATTCTTGAATTTGTCTGTCTTTCAGCTTTTTCCCAAAAGCAACCATCTCTTCCTGCAATAGTAAAGGATGTACTCAATCAAAGTGAAGTAAATCAATAACCAATTGAAAAAGTCCTAATTTCTTTCATCCAAACCTAAACCATACCCTTCATAATAACAAATAATAACAGGTTCAGTGCCTAATAAGTAGCTATAAATTGTTCAAGATTTGAATTCAGTGACTTAGAGAGTCTATGATTCTGATGACTTTAAGCATTTTTAGAGAGAGAACTAGTACAACAAAATATGAGCATATATTTGATAGTAAAATGGTTCCTGTCTTCAAAGTTGCAAACATATATAAGGGTGTCTCAAATAGCAAAACAAATAACATTTGACTTTGGGAAGCAAAAAAAGTTAAGCTATCAAAATGTCATGAGCAAAATGGTTTGTCTAGTTTAAACACTTTATACACAGGCCAAGCTGAAGTTGTCATCCGCCAAGAGCTATGTTGTCTTTGATTTGGGAACCAAAACACGTCCAAAAAGATGTATCATACGAAATAAACCTGCTAGGCAGAAGATTATAAAGTCATAAAGCAAGAAAAAACAGAAACAAAATTCAAAATTGTAGTATCATAAATAAGAAAGTAAAAATTGTAGTCGTTACTATATATAGTTTAGATTTGCATGATGAGACATATATGAAAATACAGTCATGAATTGCATGATGAGACATATAATACAATTAAGTGGCATATGTGAGATGACTGAAAACTTATAACAGGATAAAGGGTTTAAATCAAACTGATTATGAGTGAAAAGGGGAGCATGCCTCCTATGAATGAAAAAAGAAGCATAAAATGAAGCAAATTAGATGACTCGAATTAGATCAATTTACAAGAGAAAGGAAACTTGTGGAATAAGTGTCATTTTCTAAATCCCACTAATATAATATCAGCAAAAGAAAGGAAATATGGTTGAAGATGAAAACACACACACACATATATATATATATATATATATATATATATATATATATATATATATATATATATTGCATCAAAGAAACTCCATTTTAAAAGAGTAAGCCTTGAAAAAAAGATAAAGAGAGAGCTATGATATGATATGAAATAATAATCAACACATTAAGAAACCAACAGTGATAATACTGATAAGAAAGATGGTAAATAACAAAAGCTGATTCTTTACCTCAGAAGCCTCCCAAGATCCCATGTTATCAGAAGCCTCCTAAGAAACAAAAATTCAAATGCTGCATATGTCGTTGTGAGAAAATATATAGGAAGAGAGAAAAATCAATTGGCTTCACCAATTTACACAAATTTGACCTTAAGAATGAAGCCTTGAATGAAAAGGTTAAGAAGTTTAAGCAAAAAGTAATTTTAATGGAAGCATATTGAGTGGCATCCAGAACACATTCATCAATGTCAACACACTTAGCTACAACAAAATGGAATAGTAAAAATTCTATGACTTTACTGAATGCCTTTCATCAAGAATTTCTAAAAACTATATAGTCATTACCTGCACATAGTAATGAAGTGAACAACATTTCTATGCATGTTTTGTGCTCTTCTAATTTAAATAATACTCTAGCATTGGTTCACAAACTAGAGAGAGAGAGAGAGAGAGAGAGAGAGAGAGAGAGAGAGAGAGAGAGAGAGAGAGAGAGAGAGAGAGAGAGAGAGAGAGAGAGAGAGAGAGAGAGAGAGAGAGAGAGAGGCCATTTACTTGGTTGTATACCATCTTTCACTTGTTGGAGGAAAAATGTTAGCAAAGTAGGAGGACATGCATACTCAAAGCTGCAACATGTTTAAATGGCTGATCAAGTATTACAAATTACAAAATATAGAACATATTATAAGAAAGTACAATCACAAGTATTATAGCAAGGTGAATCCCTTATAAAATACCATTATTCTATACCTACTCATCATTTCAGATCAGAAAATGTGAATCTGGAAATCTGCAAAACAAATTAAAATAGTATTAGAGTGGCTCATTAACAAATTAAAGTGGATGAACACACAATATGCAACAGGGCATGTTTAAATTGTTTCTCCATTTTCATAGTTGTAAAAAACCAAAGTGTGAATCTTGTGTACAACACACTGGTCCATGGAAAAGAGATGTATAACTTTCATTCTTGGTTTTGAAACTGCACATAATTTATTGCTAGAGCAAAATTCTGACTGAGAGATATTTTAAGGACTTACTTCCTGTTTGAAGTTGAATAGAGGGGGAAATGGTCGACCATTTGGCAGGCGACCATTGGGATCCCGAAGCTCATCAAAGAAAGGATGTGCACATGCTTCAAGCTGCATAACAAAATAGGTTCCCAAACTTCTAAGCTATTTTTTCTAAAAAAAATAGTATTCATTGATTGATCAAATCCAGAAGAAATATAGACTGATGTGGAGCAATACTGAAGTATTCGAATATTGGAAGAGAGAGAGAGAGAGAGGTGAACCACACTCACCGCAGTGCACCGAAGACTTGGAGAGTATTGCAAAAGCCGGGAAGCAAGATCAATAGCTTCTGGAGGCATTTTTTGTGGAATATCTACACAATTAAGAAGTGTTAGAATATGCAAGAAACAACTCAAATTTTATTAATCTGAAAATCCAACTGTCAGAAAGCAGATAAGATGCAGACCTTGTGCCATGGGTGTGCTTTTATTTGCGGAAACCTAAAGTCATTGTAATTAAGATTCATACAGAAAATAACTCCAGTACAAAATTGTGTAGTTTAAAAGAATATGTGGTTCAGGGTTTGTGGCAATTTCATGATAATTGAGCCTACAACAGCCACATTTAACCGCTTTCTTCGTGATAATTGAGGCTACAACAGCCACATTTAACCGCTTTCTCTATGATGTCAAGCGACGCCACACATCGTTGATTTAGTAGTAAAAGTTAAAACCTTGCTGATCAGTACCCAACATTCATAAATCAGAAAGGTCAAACAGGGAGAGATCACATCAAATTAATCAAACCATTGAAAAATCAGCTACATCACAATGCTAAAACACCATATCATATCACAGATTCATCAACAGGTGGATCGTTAAATTATATGGTAGGTTAAATCACGTGACCAAAATCATAACGCAAACAACGAATCATTCACAGAATTCAATCATCCCAAATTTAACAGAACAAGATAATAGCATATACATGAAAATTAGATGAAATCCAGATGAATACAGAGAAAAATAAGCAAGTTATATAAGCGTTACCTTCAAAATACGAATCGGTTGTCATAATAGCTATGCAACAAGTTATATAACCAGAAAGTCTTTCTCCTGAATCCTGTTTAAACGAGAATAGCATAAACGAGTAGAGGAAAAAATAAATTAAAACCTACAAACATGGGGAGAGGGAAAAGTGAATAGAGGGGAAAAAGGGAGAGGACGAAAATTAACAATGAGAGTGAGAGAGCGATAGACACAAATTGTACCTGGTCAGGTTGCGCAGAGAGAGGGTGAGGAGACCAGAGGCCAATTAGGGTTCTAGAGGGTTCAAATCGCAACCCCTAGGGCTCAAATCGTACCTGGGTTCAAGCTTCCAGAGGGTTCAAATCGTTCCAGAAATGAACATTTTGGTGAGTGGAGATGGTTAGGGTTGGTGAGTTGCGATTGTGAGTGGTGATGGTGAGGATTTTGGTGAGTGGCGATGGTGAGTGGTGAGGGTGGAGGCCGAAGTTAGGTTAGGGTTTGCGAGATTGAGGGTGAGGGAGGCGCGATGGTGGAGGGTGTGGGTGGAGGCGCGATGGTGGAGAGTGACACAGTGAGGGAGGGGGACGACGTGAGGGGGGAGGGGGAGGGGGACGGCGTGTAGGGAGAGGGAGTTTAAGAAATAAACAGAGAAGAAGGAAACGATGATATGAACGCGTGGGTTTTAAGGGAAGATCATTTGCGACGGGCTTGTGACGGGATCCCCGTCGCAAATTTGCGACCGTAACTTAATCCGTCGCAAACGCCAGCGAGAAATTTCCCGCTCCTTACTTTTTATACACGCCGTCGTAAATCTGTGGCAAATTACTGACGGATTAAGCTCCGTCGCAAATGTTGGTGGCTAAGACATGTTTTTCTTGTAGTGATATAATGAATGAACCACATGTGAAGACCTTTTTTTGACTGCCACCCAACTTGATTTTGAAACTCACAACTCGACCTTCAAGTCCAGTCTCTTATCTGAATGTGTAACGCGCGGATATCAAAAAACTCCAACGCTGAAGATTTAGTTGAATATTTTGTAATAAACATTCACTTTGATCCAATTAGTTGTGAATAAAGAATTTATACTCTTAACTGAGTTAGTTACCACTAGCAACAAACCCAGACCTACTAAGTATAACCTTCAACAATTCTTATCGATATTTCTGTTCATAATCATTTTCGAAATTATACAAAATACATAATAATAAATATCCATAATTCTCTAATATCAATGACGGCTAAACTTTTTTTGTCACAGTCGCCTTTAGTATGTAATCATAATAGGCGTACAATCAATATCAAAAAAATATTGAACTCAATTATCATTTGAAAAATGAGCGACACAAATAAGTAAACAAAGTGAATATATATATATATATATATAATATACCCAGATTGAAACTCTCAATTTATAGATGGAAGGGATTGTATTTAAAATAAACATAATATTAAAAAAGAAAAAATGGCACACGTGTAACGCCCCAAAATTTAATTAATTATTTAATTGAATTGTTTGGGAATTTAATTGGTAGAAAAATAATAAAATAATAATAATGCTAGTATATGTGTACCTATTGTTGGGGTTGGGATTATTAAAATGAGAAGTATTAGTGAGGCCCATGATGTAATTCGCATAAGCTATAGAAAAGCCCATAAAATTAGATAAGTATAAATGAGAGGTGTTTTAGGGTTTGGCTCATTTAGAAAGAACAAAAAAATAGAATTAGAGAGAAGAGAAGAGGGAGAGAGCGACGGCCAAGAGGAGAGAAGAAGGAGAGAGCGGCGCCAAGAGGAGAGAGGAGGCTAGGGTTTCGTGATCTTCAAAGGCTAGGGTTCGTGATCTTCTAAGGCTAAGGTAAGGGTGGGATTCAAGCCTTATAATGGGATATATGAATTACTTTATGTGGGGGTTAGGGTTTGATGATTGTCATAGGTGTGATCATATATGTTGTGAATGCCTTGTTGAATAATTATGATTGTGTGATTGATATTCCTATGCCCTAGAATTATTCTTGTATTTTGCCATGATCATGAGAATTCGAATTTATATGCTGAAAGTGGCGCCCTAGGCGCCCAATGCTGTTTTTGGTTGTTGCTGGAAGTGGCGCCCTAGGCACCCAATGCTGTTTTTGATGTTGCTGGAAGTGGCGCCCTAGGCGCCCAATGTTGTTTTCGGTTGTTGCTGGAAGTGGCGCCCAATGCTGTTTTGATGTTGCTGAGAATGGCGCCCTAGGCGCCCAGTATTGTTTTGATGTTGCTGAGAATGGCGCCCTAGGCGCCCAATATTGTTTGTGTCGCTGGGAATGGCGCTCTAGGCGCCCAGTGTTATTCTTGTGTTGCTGAGAAAGGCGCCCTAGGCGCCCAGTGTTGTTCCCTGTTGCTGAAACTGGTGCCTTAGGCACCCAGTACCTGTTGATGTTGCTGAAGTTGGCGCCCTAGGCGCCCAGTGCCTGTTGACGTTGCTGAAGTTGGCGCCCTAGGCACCCAGGCCCTGTTGCGTTGCTGAAACTGGCGCCCTAGGCGCCCTGTGACTTGTGTTTTGTTGCCTGCGGATGATGGCGCCCTATCCCTAGGCGCCATGCCCTAATTCTGTGTTGTTGGTGTTGGCGCCCTGTCCCTAGGCCCCACACCCTATTTTCTGCGTTGTTGGTGTTGGCGCCCTGTCCCCAGGCGCCACACCCTATTTTTCTGTGTGGCTGATGATGGCGCCCTGTCCCTAGGCGCCACACCCTGGGTGCTGTGTTGCTGGGGTGTGTTGCTGCTGCTGTTGCTGTGCTGTGTTGCTGCTGCTGTTGCTGTGCTGTGTTGCTGTGCTGTGTTGCTGCTGCTGTTGCTGTGCTGTGTTGCTGCTGCTGTTGCTGTGCTCTGTTGCTGTCGCTGTTGCTGTGCTGTGTTGCTGTGCTCTGTTGCTGTGCTCTGTTGCTGCTGCTGTTGCTGTGCTGCTATTCCTGTGTTGCTGTTGCTGGGCTGTTGTTGTTGTTGTTGTTGCTGTTGTCACTGTGTTGCTGTTGCTGGGCTGCTGTTGCCGTCGTTGCTATTGTTGTTGTTGCCGTTGTTGCCATTGTTGCTGCTGCCGTGGTTGCCATTGTTGCTGTTGTTGCAGTGTTGCTGTTGCCGTTGTCGTTGCCATTGTTGTTGCTGTCGTTATTGCCATTGTTGCTGTTGCTGCAATGTTGCTGTTGCTGTTGCCGTTGTTGCCATTGTTGCTGCTGCCGTTGTCGCTATTGTTGCTGTGGTCGCAGTGTTGTTGTTGCCGTTGTTTGCTATTGTTGAAAGTTGCTAAAATACTACGATGTTGCCAAAATGTTGAAAGTTGCTAAAATACTACGATGTTGCCAAAATGTTGAAAATTGCTAAGTTGTAAATTGTGGACGACGAAGGTAATACGAAGACGAATTTGCCTCTATTCATTGGCAGGTGGTATGTTGTAGGCCTATGGCCAACGATGATTTTCGATGTTGTTGCGTTGCTATGTAACCGTTGTTATTTGTTTGTGCATTTACATAGCGTCGCATGCATAGCATATTTTTACGATGGAGCTATGCTCAAACCACGACGACGATGTTGCGATGTTGATGCCCCTATTTACGGGTTTGAATTATGGTACCACATGCATTATAGGGCGGTGGCCCTGAGTTGAGTCACATTTCGCATTATGTGCATACTTATGTGATTGAAATGATTTTGACCGTTGTGATATGATGATATTGACCGTTGTGATATGATGATATTGACCGTTGTGGTATGATGATATTGACTGCTGTGAAATGATGATTTGAGGTCCTCACCTGATATATATTGTCTTTCATATGATTCATTATATAGTTCGATATCTCACCCCTTCTGTTTGAATGTTACCCCGATGTTGGTAACGTGCAGGTAACCTCGAATGAATGCCGTTGTACCTTCATTTGATCGAGTCGGTGTCGTCGCTCTGATACGTAGCACTCGGGGGGATGAACGTTTATTTATGTTATTCAAGTCGTTTACTGTTGGATTTTGAGTTATGAATTTTGCATAGTTGCCACGATTATTTAGTTGAACCATTTGAATTTCCGCTGCGTAGTTAAACGAAGTTTGACTTGTTTTGAGATGTCGTTTTATCGGTGCATCCGAAAGCGCTATGTATCTGTTTTCAAAAAGCGAATTAAACCGTTTATTGTTTTCACGAAGCCAATGTGGCACTCCATTGTTTGTTGAAAAAGATTTTTATGAACTCTGATTTTACATTATTTCACCGGGTAGAAATGGGGTGTTACAACACGCATCGAAATTAAGAGATATATATATATATATATATATATATATATATATATATATATATAGATATATATCTACCACCATCAACATCACCAATCTTTCGGTTACAACATAACCTTTGCTAACACACCGCTCCCTTATCCAATCAGAAACAAGTTATTTAATTTTATATCAGCCATCATAATTAATAATAGAGAAATTCTGGTTGTAGGGACAAAAACCATTGCAAAGGCACATGAATGGCAACCAACAGTATTGACAAATAAAGAAACCCGTGCAGAGCACGGGTAGTACAACTAGTACTAGTATGTTTCTTGTTTGTTGGTTTAATTTATTTTGATGGTGATTGCTTTTCTAGTAAAAATTATGAATGGGGTGTACTCATGGTGGCCATAGTGAAGTTGGTGTGACAAACCAATGACATACATAGTATGTTGAGGTGTATTTGTGTAAATTTTTGAAACCTTTGCTTGCTGCTAAATACCTAAATAACTTCAGGAAAGACTAGCTCATTCATGTAGAAGTGAGTTCGCATCAACGGGAATTTCTCCATTGCTGGAAGCATCAGTTTCAGCACCTGTCTTTGCATTGTTGGGCAAGGAAGCAGTCTCCTTACCACTTCTGAGGGTGATGGCCCTAACTTGCTCATTACCAGGTGGCTTTGCTGGCTCAGTAGTGCTAGGCAAAGTACCACTAGGTCTAGCTGAAATTGCAGTAGCAATTTGGCCAATTTGATCTAAATTCTTGATGGCAGCTCATTGGCTTTAGTACTGGGCTTTGGTCTCATTCATTCATCGACCCTACCCCATCAATTTATTTGAGAGGTCAACACCATACAAAGTCTTTCTTATAAGCTTGATGACATATTCCATAAAAATGAGTAAGGTTTCATTGTTGGTTGTCATGGCTTCTGCATAGATGAGGAGAGTGAAGTTTTGCCCAACATTCGATAGTTATGCACTTCCATGATGTTGGAACAACATTCTATAAAAATAAATAAGTGAGGAACAAATATAATCTAATCTAATCTAATATCTATTTATAAAAACAAATATCTATTTGTAAAAACAAATCTCCTATGAAATTACCAATTTGGATCTCTTATAAACAAGACACATCTAATTTAAGGGTAAAAATGTCATTATCCTCTATTTCTTTCTTTTTCTTCTTACATTCTCTTTCTTCCTTTTTTTTTCTTTCTTCTTACACTCTCTTTCCTCCTTTTCACTTTTCTCTTACACTCTCTTTCTTCCTTTTTTCTTTTTACTTTACTTTTATTTTTTCCATAAACAATTCTTTTTTTTCTCTTATCACTTCACTTCAATAGGCTTAAATGTACATTTGGTCCCTGCAAATATACAAAAAATCTTGTTTCGTCCCTGCCATTTAATTTTTTTTAAAAAAGCCCCTGCAAATACCAAACGCTTCTAGTTTGGTCCCTGTCGTTAGTTTTTGGCTAACACCGTCAGTGGATGTTGACGTGGCTGCCAACATGGATGTCAAATCATCATCTCTTTCATTCCTATTTCTCTAAAAGTCTCTTCTTCTTTCTTCTCTGTTCTCATCTTCCCGGGAAACAGATCTAGAAAACGCGGAAACAATGGAAAACGAAGACACGCAATAAAGAATGCAGAGCAAAAACAATGGAAAATCTGATGAATTTCGTGTTCTCTTATTTGTTCTTCATGGTTACAGATTCGTTTTTAAAAACAATCTAAGAAACAATTAATTACGCTTCGATTTTGATTCTTTTTTTTTCTAGATCTTCAATTCTGTTTTTAGTTTCGTTTTCACTTCTACCATTGTTGAATATTGAAGCTTTTCGTGAAGAACGTAACATGCAGACGCAGAACACACATATATTCTCTCGTCTTTCTCTCGTCGAAAACGTAACACGCAGAAATCCTAACTTTGTACAGATTGTTGTTCAAAGATCAAAACTTTAACCCCCAAAGATCAAAACTTTAACTCCCAAAGATTTAAACTTTAACTCCCAAAACTTTAACTTGAACGGAAACAATGTTTCAAATAGTAAGAAGGAGTTGAGACGAAGAAGAGAGTGGGAGAAGAAGAAACAGAAGAAGAAACGAGGTTTCCAGATCTGTTTTGCCAAGATGAAATCGTCTTCCTCTCGCTCACACACCATGAAATCATCTCTCATTTTTTTGGATTGTTGTTTCTTTTGGTGTGATGGGTTGGAAGGTGTGATTTTTTGGGTTTTAGTTTGTGGGGTTTTGATTTGGAGATGAAGATTGAGGTGGGTTTAGGAGGAGGTGGGTTCTGATTTGATTGTGTTTTGATTTGAAGATGAAAAAGCTATGGGTTTTCTGGGTTTTTGAGAAGATGAGAAGAAGATGAGAGAAGAGAGAATAACAGAATTTCAGAGAAAGAGAAATGAAAGAGATGATGATTTGGCAGCCACGTCAGCAGCCACTAACAGTGATAGCCAAAAACTAACGGCAGGGACCAAACTAGAAGCGTTTGGTATTTGCAAGGGCTTTTTTGAAATTTTTTAAATTGCAGGGACGAAACAGAATTTTTTGTATATTTGCAGGGACCAAATGTACCTTTAAGCCTTGTTTTTTTAACTAAATTTCTAAATTTATACAAACACTACTCTACTAAAATCATCTATTAAAATATAAATGAGTCACACTAAAAAAAAAAAACTATCACCTTTTTTAAAAAAGTTATCACCTTAAAATTTTAATTTTTCTCTCCGAAATCTGCTTACACTCTTATTGATAACCTACTATCACCTTTTATTGATAATCTATCTTTTACTATCTACTATAATCTACTAATCAACTAAAATAATCAATTGAAACTACGAGATAACTGCAATGATATATAAAAAAACACGAGATTAATATTTGTCATTGATAATTAATTTTTTTGAAGACTACTACTACAAACCTATTATCTAAAAAACAAGAAGACTTAATGTTTATTTAAACTACTAATTAATATTTAAAACAAATATTTCTTATTGATAATCTACTATCTAACTTCTACTATCTTCTATACTCTACTAATCAACTAAAATAATCAATTGAAACTACGAGATAATTGCACGGATATATAAAAAACTCAGGATAACTGCAGTGATAAATAAAAAAACACGGGATTAATATTTGTCATTGATAATTATAATTTTTGAAGACTCCTATAAACCTACTATCTTAAAACACAAGAAGGATTAATGACTATTTAAACTGATTAATATTTAAAACACTCGTGACAAATATTTGTCACTAATACCTAAAAAAGGACAAATAATTAATTGTCACTAATATATAAAAAAACACGGGATAAATATTTCTTATTGATAATCTACTATCTATCTTTTACTATCTACTATAATCTACTAATCAACTCAAATAATCAATTGAAACTATGAGATAACTGCACTGATACATAAAAAAACACGGGATAACTGCACTGATATATAAAAAAATATGGGGATAACTGCAACGATATATATAAAAACACGAGATAGCTGCACTGATATATAAAAAAAACACGGGATAACAACACTGATATATAAAAAAAACACTGCACTGATATATAAAAAAACACGGGATAAATGCACATAATGTTTTTAAATGATACTTTTACATTTTAAGATTTTAATATTTATCTATTTTTTATTTGAAACTCATTTTTTATCTACTTTAAATTTGTCTTTATTTTCACGAAGTAATGTTCAGACTATTTAAATACTGTCTAAGTTCATTAATAAAAAGAACACGAGAGCACTCGTGCGTGAGAAGATTGAATAAAGATGAAAAACATAAATTATCTATTTAGTTATCCATTAATTATATAGATATAAACAATATTTGATTTCAAATATATTTTCTTTATATTTTTTATTTAATTAAATAATTAAAAATACATTTTTATCTTTCTTATTTTTGTCTAAATAAAACAAAAATTATTATCTCCCCCCCCCCCCCCCCAATAAAAACTTTCAAGATCCGCCACTGCTCTCTCATGTTTCGCCTTCCAGATCTTCTTGTGTAACCACAAAACTCTCCATCTTCTCTCATTTTATAGCATCTCCATGTGTGGACACAAATTTGACTCCGGTGGGATCTCCGGCGATCCACCACCGCACTTCGCTTCCCAAAATCTCCATGCTTAGACCATTATTAAGTCAGAAGTTCTCACTACGTGTTCGCCGGAGCAACCACAGTGGGTGACAGAGTTACAGTTGTGGTGGTCATATCTTCAACCTTCTCTCAGATCCGGACCTTTGTTGTTTTTTATTTTTGTTTTCTTCTAATATTATGTATCTGAATCTTTTAAAAAAATTGTGGATTACTGTTTGTGTTTAGTGGAATTGATCTCGGTTGCGTGTGTGTTTGCGTGTGTCAGTGTATTTGATTTCCTTTTTGAGTTTTTCTTTTTCCTTGCAACACTCTCGGTTCAATTATGAATTCTTATTCATATCGTAGTTTAGTTTATAAACTACATGCTTTTCTAATCTCTGGTAGTTTAATTTATTAACTACGTTTCACTAACTTAGCACGACACCGACTGCCAACTTGCTAATCCCGGTGAACCACACCCCTTAATCTTAAGTACAACATCGACTACCAACTTCCTAATCCCGATGAATCACGTACTTAACTTTAAGTATAACACCGACTGCCAACTTGCTAATCCCGGTGAATCACATACTTAAATTCTAATATAACACCGACTGCCAACTTGCTAATCCCGGTGAATCGTACACTTAACCTCATTAGGTCGCCACCTATACTCGATGTAATTTATACATTGTTAACCTCAAACATTCTTAGATGGAATATATAATCATCCCATTTCAGTAATACAATGTTAAATTGAACATATAGTTCGTTTTATTTCCAAATGATACATGTCCTCACACGTGTACTATATTTCGGTTTTTTGCAACATTTGTAACTTCAAAAACAATTCGCTTTTAAACCTTGCAATCATGTTCAAAAACATGGCATCATTGGTTCCATGACATGAGGGATGCTTGGGAAGAAGATTAGAAGTGGTTTGGAATCGAAAGGAGCGACGAAACGAGAATTCGGTGTGCGGTAACAGAAGCTCACGCACGGTCCGTGTGCCCTAGGCACACGACCCGTGCGCACTAAATATCCTTTTTAAAACCATTACCGAAACTGACGCACGGTCCGTGTGCCATAGGCGCACGACCCGTGCGCTTCTATCAGCACACCAATTCGTTCCGCTTTTCTCGTTTTCGCAATTCCGTTCGTGTCCAATCCGTAACCCGATCAAAATCCAATCTTAAAACAGATAATACCAGACAATATTCCAGTCCAAACAACATCATTCAATCACAATGCATCAACAATCAATTCGTGCCAAGACACACATTATGCATAGTTGTAAAAATACAGTTTTTCGACTTAAAAATTACGGAATGCATGAAACGAAGTAAACCAGTGACAACAACAATTCAATTCAGAAATGAAGAGTCCTAAGCGTGAGTAGAACTCACTATTTCAGCCTCAAACAGCATTCAAGCAATCACATAGTCACCAATCAATCAATCGTTCATAACTAAACACATTTTTGCAATTACGGTTTTCGCAAAACAACAGCTTTCAACGAAATCGAACGAAACGAAGAACAAAACCATATTCTCAATCACATGCAAGGTTGACACAATAAAATTGAAAACCCTAAGCGAGTATAGAACTCACTTCATTGTGATGAAATCACAAACAACCACAACCAACGGCAACAAGTGTAGGCTTCAATCAACACGAACTACACGAAAGACTTTCTAATTCGTACTCAATCTTCCCGAACGGCTCCAATCGCTATCCTTACCCCTTGATCTTCACTCCAGGGCTCTCGAACTATAATGTAGGTTCCTATTACATCCACAGAATGACGCCCCAGCTTCTACCACAACACACCCGAGAGTTGGGATTTAGGTGCTAATGAAATCTTTTCAAAATTCACTAGTGCAAAAATGACATTAGAATTAGACATTTAAAGTCAGGCGCCCAGATGCCTGACTACATAGGTAGACACGGTGGCAAACTTGTAAATAAGTGGCAAAACTCGCGAGTATTAAGGTCAAGCGGATACACGCCTGACTTCTAAAGTGAAGAAACAGGGAAAAAATAAGACTTTAGAAGTCAGGCGTGTATGCGCCTGACTACATAAGTGACACGGTGGCAAACTTGTAATTAGGGGTGATTTTTTTTTTCCTGTTCTAATACTTTAGACGTCAGGCGTCTATTCTCGCTTGACCTCTAAAGTCCAAAAATAGAAAAAAAAAAAATATTCACTCTCAGAGCCTCTCACTCTCAATTCTCAAACCTTCACTCTCACAATCTCACTGATTCACTCCTCTCCTCTCCTCTCCATTCTCACTCTCACGCGAACCCTAATCCTTCATCTTCTCTCTATCAGACCCTCACTCACTCACCGTCACTCCCTCACTCCCTCACTGTCGCCCTCACTCCCTCACTCCCTCACCGTCACCGTCACCTTCCTCACCCTCACTCTCATAATCTCACTCATTCTCAGAAAGCCTTCACTCACACGAAGCCTTCACTCTCAGAACACGAACCGAACCCTCTTCACTCTCAGATCTCCACGCCGTTCTCACCGTTTCCTCTCCCTTGACCGCCACCTTCTCCCTCATTTTCCGACCACCATAGACGTCCAATCAAAAAACGAGTTTGATATTTGGTATCCCCTAAGAGTCCGCATGAAAACCCCTCAAGAAATTTTAAGTTTGGAGAACTCTTCACCGGAGCCCCGCCGTGCCGGAAATCGCACCACCGGAGCTCCGCCGTGCCGGAAATCGCACCGTTGTTACTCAGTGTACGATTTCTCTCCACCATAGGCTACGATTTTGTTGTTTTTTTACTCAGTGTAAGTTTCAGATTCACTGAGATTAATATGATTTTGTTGTTGAAGTTTCAATTTCAGTTTCAGTTTCAGTTCCATGCTGTTAATTTTGTGTAATGGTTTCTGCTCAGGCAACTTGATAGAGACTGTGAGTTCCTGGAAGCTGAGGGAATCATGGATTACAACCTTCTAATTGGTGTCCATTTCCGTGATGATTACTCAGTTGATGATTTGCATTCAGGTGTTTATCTTGTTTACCACTTCTAGCTATCTTTTCAAATGTTTAAAATCCTTGAGGTTAATAAAATCTTATCAATTAACCAGACAACAAGAGAGACATGCATGGCGATGAGACACAGATATGCCTGTAAGCAACTTTTTTTCTCTTAATCTGTATTTTAGTGCTCTAAGAATGTAGTAAGTCTCCTTGCACTTTTCATTCATTATCCAATAAAATACAATGTTTGGAGATTTAGAAATATTGATCTCTTGTTTTAGTTGCTGACTTAAACAGTTAATGCAATTTCCAATTTCCATTTTCCAACCTAGCATTTCTTTGTACAAATATAGTTTCTGGATTCTTTTGAATTTGAATTACACACAAATTGTCAGTCACTAAATATAAAGTCGAGGTGTATTTTTATCTTAAAAACAAACTGAAAAAGTTACCCTAAGATGATGTGTGGACCAAAACCAACTTATTCCAGAACTAAGAAGCTCAATTTTCCTTCATCAAATCTCAATTTCGAGTCTTGTGAATAGAGGAAATTTGACTCGAAATAGTAGGTTGACTCAAATTAGTGGTTTTTGAAAAAGAAAATTGATGTGTATGCAATGCTGGTAGTTATGTTTCTGATGAAAAAGTGGACTGCAGGACGACCCTGGGTGCATGTGAAAGCTTAAGTTAAGAAGGACTATCCATCTGTGCAGTACACATCATGGATGGTAATCTTCTATTATAGTTATTTTATGAAACAGAATTTACTTGAAGGTAAGTATAAATGTATAAATGTTTTTTTGGTAAGTAGTTATGTAAAAATCTTGATAGAGACTGTGAGTTCCTGGAAGCTGAGGGAATCATGGATTACAACCTTCTAATTGGTGTTCATTTCCGTGATGATTACTCAGTTGATGATTTGCATTCAGGTGTTTATCTTGTTTACCACTTCTAGCTATCTTTTCAAATGTTTAAAATCCTTGAGGTTAATAAAATCTTATCAATTAACCAGACAACAAGAGAGACATGCATGGCGATGAGACACAGATATGCCTGTAAGCAACTTTTTTTCTCTTAATCTGTATTTTAGTGCTCTAAGAATGTAGTAAGTCTCCTTGCACTTTTCATTCATTATCCAATAAAATACAATGTTTGGAGATTTAGAAATATTGATCTCTTGTTTTAGTTGCTGGCTTAAACAGTTAATGCAATTTCCAATTTCCATTTTCCAACCTAGCATTTCTTTGTACAAATATAGTTTCTGGATTCTTTTGAATTTGAATTACACACAAATTGTCAGTCACTAAATATAAAGTCGAGGTGTATTTTTATCTTAAAAACAAACTGAAAAAGTTACACTAAGATGATGTGTGGACCAAAACCAACTTATTCCAGAACTAAGAAGCTCAATTTTCCTTCATCAAATCTCAATTTCGAGTCTTGTGAATAGAGGAAATTTGACTCGAAATAGTAGGTTGACTCAAATTAGTGGTTTTTGAAAAAGAAAATTGATGTGTATGCAATGCTGGTAGTTATGTTTCTGATGAAAAAGTGGACTGCAGGACGACCCTGGGTGCATGTGAAAGCTTAAGTTAAGAAGGACTATCCATCTGTGCAGTACACATCATGGACGGTAATCTTCTATTATAGTTATTTTATGAAACAGAATTTACTTGAAGGTAAGTATAAATGTATAAATGTTTTTTTGGTAAGTAGTTATGTAAAAATGTTTAACTAAATATAAATAATTGGGAGTCTAAATCCCAACCCTTGATTTGCAGTTCTGTTGAACTTATTTTTCACTCCATGAATACTTTTGGTGAGATGATTTGGCATTATATTATATATGTCCACTATTATGATCAATGGCTTTTGCTATCCTCTCAATTACTAGTAATAAAGCTAGAGAGCTTTCAGTTTTTAAAAGCAACCCTGTATCTTCGTAAAAAATTGTGAAACTGTGGTGTTCTGCAATGGCTGCAAATGTGTCTGAGGAACAAGCTCAGAAAGTTGCCATAAGAGTTTTGGTGGACATCTTCAGAATATTTTTTTCCTTGAATGAATATATTTGAGTTCATCTAATGGTATCAATTCCTACAGAAACCATAGCATTGATATAATCGTTAAAAATATGTGCACATAGTAACCTTTTAACAAACAAAAGAACTTGGATTTGTCTTTTGTATTCAAACTCATAATTAAAACCTGGTTGTAATTCTACAGGAGAAGCTCACTCCTTGAAGATAGAAAAGATTTTGTTTCAAGGAAAGTCTGATTACCAGAAAGTCATGGTCTTCCAGGTACATGAGGTTCCAGTAACTTTTAAAGTGACAATTACATTTTTCTTTTTTTTCATGTTCCTATCAAATATTTTCAATTCATTGCTGTGATGTCTTTTGCAGTCATCAACATATGGAAAGGTTCTTATTTTGGATGGACTTATTCAACTCACTGACTGCCCATCAGGATTGAAACAGATCAGGCGAAACCAGGTTTTCAACATATCCCTCCAACTACAATAGGTATTTAACTGGAGATGCTGAACACTGTTGGAGTGAGAATGGTGTCTCCAACATTGAAGGTGGTTGCTATGCCAAATGTATTGATCTGTCCAGGGAGAAAGAGCCTGATATCTGGAATGCAATTAGGTTTGGTACAGGTATTTATTTATCTTTGACTAATTTTTTTTATCAGGAGTATCTTTAACTTATTTTAATTCAACACATTTGGTATTCACCCCTTAATAAAAAAATGTACACTGAATGTTTTTTGTTTTGTTCCTCTCATGATTATCAGTAGTGGAAAATGTGGTGTTCCATGAGCATACTCGAGAAGTTGATTACTCGGACAAATCAGTTACAGGTAAATACTGATTTTCTTAAGATGAATTTGGTTTCTTATGCTTTTGTTTCAAGATTGACCTCAAATTTGTGTAATGACTTGGATGGTTTCATTTTGAGTTGTTTTTAAGATAGCTGACAGCAAGAGGACTCAGCTGTGACTTGGTCTTGCTAATAAACAGTTGACTTCATACTTGCTTAAAAGATCATCTTGAATTCTTGCTCAACAACTAATTTTTTATTTTGAGAGATCACTTTCTATTTTATACAAAAAAAAAATTAGAGGTGATTTGTTCATTAGTAGGTAGAGGCTTACCAATTCAGAAGAAGCCCTTAAAATTTGATTTTGAAGAGCCGGATGAGCATTGATTGGTCCATATAGCCAACCTGAGCCATTTAGCTATCAATTCATGTATTTGTGTTTCATCTATGTTCTGTTTCAGAGTTTAATGATTTTGTGTGATCCTAACTCCACAGCCACTACATTTTTGATTTATTTGTATCTGCATGAAGTTCTGACTGCATACATCTAACATTTTGATTCATTTTATTATAATTTGCAGAGATCTGTTTAACATTTTTGGCTGCTTGCTGGAACCTATCTCACCAACAACCACCCTCAGATCGTCGTCACCGTCGTCACCTTCTGTCTCAGATCGCGTTGCTGTTGCAGAATTTCAAACCCTAAAAACACACACCTGTGATTTTTGTAGATCTGATACTTAGGGTCTTAATCGGACAACCAAACTAAGGTAAAAACCTTATTATTTTTCTGTTTATGTTCTTTGTTATTTTCTAACATGAACCCTAATTTGGTTCTTTGAGACTTTCATAATAAGCATTTAATCTTTCTTTCTCACGTGCTTCATTGTCCTAATTTGATTTTCATAATTTCAGATATAGATGATACCCTTTATCCCTCGAGTTCTGAAATATCTGCCCAAATACCAAACAATATCGAAGGTAATGAATTTGTCACCCATGGATGTGTATAAAGTTTTGGTATTTTTGTTTAGTGTGAATTCACTTATTTATTGAAACTATTGCACAGAGTATATGCTTCAAAAGCTTGGAATGGAGCCTGCTAAAGTTCCCGAATTATCCCATTCATTATACAAGACTTATGGAACAACAATGGCTGGTCTAAGGGTACTATTTACCTTCTTGCTGATTCCTCACACCCTCAAAAACCAGCACTTTTAAGTTTTTTTAATTAAAAAATCTAATTTTGTAGTGTTTGTTTGAATATTTGGGGATTTTTTTTGATTTGGGTAGGGATAAAAATCTATTGAATTGGATGGTGGATGATTGGGGTTATTTTGCTTTGGTGATTAATAAATTAATTATGTTAATGATAAATTCAGTTGATTGATCCGGTTGATAGGACAGTGGATAGAGACTTGTCTCCTATTCAAGAATTGGGGTTGAAGTTTTCATTCATTTTGTTATTTTTCTGATTTCGACACTTAAGTAACTCCTAGCACATTTATGAAAATATTTCTCATTTTTGAATAGGTGAAAGCTGATGTAGAATCACAAGGTGATTTTGTCATGTCCTTAGCAACTGAAGTTCGAGCGTGGTCTTTCTCCGATATTGAAGACCTTGTTGCCTTTGTGAACTGGCTAGATGAGGAACTTTCCTTCCTGGTATGCCTTTAGATCTCATTGCTCATCATAAGAGAAAATTCATGCAAAATTAATTCTCATTTTCCACATTTTCTTGTAACTTTATGTTTCATGATCAATCTCATTTTTTTTTCCTTATGCAAGGTTGATGAACGAGCTGTTCTGAAGCACTTTGATTGGCCTGAAGGGAAAGAAGATGCACTGATCGGCCAGGTTAGTTAAAACTTATTGGAGACTAAAGGGTGTTTCACTGATGTAGAATTCACTTATTGGAGACTTATTGGATTCTTCCAAGCATTCATTTTATAGCAGGGAAATATATGAAAAGCTGAGAATTATCGTTTGGTGTTATGGAATTGCAGATAAGTTTCTCAACTGTTGGCCACATACTTGATGTCATACTTGCACAAAAAACTGCCACAGATAGGTCAGCTGATGAAAAGATAACAAAGAAACAGAAATTGACAACACATCAAGAAGCAGAAGTTCCGACTAATGACATATGCAGAAGAGAGAATCCAGTCTACATTCTTAGCTCCATTCTTGATGTCTTACTACTGAAGAAAGACATAACAAACAGGTGATATGATTACTTCTGAATCTGAATAACTACCATTCTTGATGTCTTATTATGATATTTAAAATAAATAACTACCTCTACTATTTTTGTTGTTCCCTTTTATAAGTTTCGTTATTCTTGACAGGAAGAGATGATGAATGGAATTAACATTAAGCTACTGATAGAGTGCCCTGACTTCCAACGTTGTAGTCACCCGCAACCATATATTTTCTCTGCTTTCTGCTGTTATTAGAGTCTTCCCGGAAAACATTTTCGGGCATATACTTGATATTATGCCTGTTATCGGCAAATCAGCTGTCACACAGGTTTGTTAGTGCTGGTTTTCCCTGTACTAAACTTAGTATATTTTGTGGGCAGAATATCTTTTCTCCCCAACTATGAATTCCCTGTTTCTTTGCTCCAATCATTGCTATTCAGTCGCCAATTTACTGTGGAGAACTTCTTCAGAGAACTTCTTCAGTATATTAGCCATGGTCTCACCATTTATGTGTTTATGTGCCTGTAGATTGACACTCATTGAGCTTGTTTTTGAGAAGCTTTTATCTGCAATTGTTCCTTGTTGGTTGTCTAAGACAGATGATGTGGAAAAATTACTGAAGGTTGACTTTTTCATGAAATTGCTTTTGGGTATTCATGTCTCTCCTACATGATTGAAAGCAACTCTTTGCATATCCATCTTCTGATATGTTATTTCTTCCTTCAGATTTTTGTAGATATTTTGCCGGATATGGTTGAGCACAGAAGGCTGTCAATTGTTTTGTATCTGCTAAGGTATTTTCTACATCATGATCCTAATGTTGTAACTTAGCCATTGTATTCAGTGTACAAGTATAATATTCAGTTCTATTAGGCAAAGTCTTGATGTAATTTAAATCATGAATTTTATTAAGATCCCAATTGTTTTGTTCTAGTTATTTTCCTGTTGCTAACAGCCTCTGTATAGTGTATACTGCTGGTTTGCCTTGAGAATTTTCAAGGTTAATGTTGAAATCAGAGTTGTTTTGGGAAATTATGCTTGTTTTGAGAAATATATATGTTTTACTCTATTTTGAGAATGCAAGTTGACTAGCACTTGATTGGTTACATTCATTAAGCGTTACTTTACTGATATATGACTCCATGGCCCAATGGATAAGGCGCTGGTCTACGGGACCAGAGATCTGGGTTCGATCCCCAGTGGAGTCGCTTCTTTTTAATGAAAAATTTGTATAACCAGGGTGTATAGATTAAACCAAAATTTAAAAAAAAAAAAAACTTTTAAGGTCAGGCGCAATAATGCTTGACCTTAAATCATACATACGAAGTCAAGCAATAATAAAAGCTTGAACTTAAATCAAACATACGAAGTCAAGCAAGTTTAAGCTTGACTTTAAATCATACTTACGAAGTCAGGCAAGAATAAATGCTTGACTTCGTAAGTATGATTTAAAGTCAAGCATTTATTCTTGCTTGACTTTGTAAGTATGATTTAAAGTCAAGCAATAATAAAAGCTTGACCTTAAATCATACATACGAAGTCAGGCAAGAATAAATGCTTGACTTTAAATCATACATACGAAGTCAGGCAAGAATAAATGTTTGACTTTAAAACATACTTACGAAGTCAGGCGCAATAAATGTTTGACTTTAAAACATACTTACGAAGTTAGGCAATCGCTTGACTTTAAAACTCCAGACATACAAAGTCGACTTAATAAAAGTCAAGCGCCCGCCTGACTTTAAATCCCCTTTTCGCCTGACTTTAAATCCCCTTTTTGCACTAGTGATTCTGTTTTTCAGCAGTAGTGAGCAGTTTTGCATCATGCATATCCGACTCAATACTTCACCAAATTCACCAATTCAAAGGTTTATTATGAAGGAAAATTTGTCTAGTTTCTATTTGTGTAGGTTTCAAACTGATACCCTAGGTATTTAGTGAGATATGATTAGAACAATACAGCTAGGTCCAAACTGCCACTGATTCACAATGCTAACTTGTCTGTTTAATTTCTCCTTCAATACTCAATGAAATTAAATGTTTCTTGTGAAAAAAATGAAGGATTTCGTGTCTAGTTTCTAAAGAAACAAAAATGAACTTAAAAGGAGGTCTTTACAGTGAGTTACGAAGGAAATACCAAAGGGTGTCAAAACTGTTTTCTGCAGAACTTTTAGTGTGAGTTGATTTCTTCAACTCCACCACCAAGGATCACGAATACAGCTCCGAAATGTTCCAATCACGACCCCCCAACAGCTCCTAATTCGAAATCGAACCACTCCTAACACTTCTAAACTCTTCAAATGCGAATGTGGTTCACAAAATACATCAATGTTGCTCCAAACTCAACATGCAAGGCTTGGAGCTTCCAATTTTGGTGGTTTGAGCTTGAATATTTGAAAATGGTAAAATGATATTGGTGGAGAAGTAGAGGATGATTCTGGTGTCATTAGCTAGAGAGTGAAGAGCTGATTATAATGGTGTGAAAAGGAATGACATGCATTCAGAATTTTGGCTCCCTCCCTTTCTCCTCTCTTCCTATGCCCTCTCCCTCTCTCAAGCTCCATTTCTTTCTTTTCTCCATTCTGTTTCAGCAACTAGGAGTGTGGGAGTGAGTGGCATTAAAAGTGGTCAGCTGAAGGTTTAATAGGTGGGGAAAGGACAAAACTACCCTTTCTCTCTAATCACTTATTTAAACTATTTCTTTCAACAATTACTAGACATACATACTTACTAATTAATTAATTAATTAATTAATTGTCACATATTATTAGACATGCCATTTCATCTAGGTTAGCTAATCATTTAGTTCTAACCGCTCACTAGGCAAAATGACCGTTTTGCCCTTTAAACTATTGTTTCTACTTAAACCTCAAATCTAATCAAATATTACACAATAATTCATGATTAAAGGAATAGTGCGTGTAAATCATATAATTGAGCAATTTAACATTGCTTTCTCGACATAAACTTGGTCATGACTCGACTTATTATTTAATTGACGATAAATCGCAAGTTAATTTCGTTATGTGAAATTAACCGAACTAGGGATGTTACAGGTTGTCTTTTTTTATCTGTATTATGAGTTATATATTTTTCCCTAACAATACTCATTTCTTTTTAATTTGGATTTTTGTTTATAGAGTTGCCTTGGAGCACTAGATGGAACACATATCCAAGTTAATGTGCCGACGATTGATAAACCCCGATATCGTAATAGAAAGGGGGGTATATCTACCAAAATTGCGAGAGCTCTTTAATGTGCCTTCGAATAAGCAAGAGCTCTTTAATATGAGACACTCTATGGCGAGATCGAAACGTGATAGAGAGAACTTTTGGATTGTTAAAAATGCGTTGGGCTATTCTTAGGAGTCGGTCTTTCTACCCAATCAAAACTCAAATTCGCATTATTAATGCTTGTTGTCTGTTGCACAATTTTATTCGAAGAGAAATGCCTACTGACCAATGGAAGAACAATTAGATGTAGATATGGAAACACTAATGAAGATATCACGCATGCCGCTCCTATTAATACGATTGAGGGAAGTGATGCATGGACAGATTGGAGGGAAAACTTAGCAACACAAATGTGGAATGAATGGCCTGCTAATAGACACATGAATTGATGTTCAGTTTTTAGTTAAGTTATTTGTAATTTTCTATTGTTTTGTTTGCTCATAGACACGTGTAATTATGCCACTTTAAGGACCATTGCACTCTACATGAATTGATGTGCATTGGCATGCTAATAGACACGTGTAAGTGGATTTGCAATCAATGACAGATTACTTGCCTATTGCATTTTTGTGGTGTTAAATTTACAGATTTATCAGGTGTATATGGGTAAAAAGTTTACTAGTATGTATGTATTTATGTATTTATTGCCAAGATGTTTGTCAAGTGAAAACATCATTTGTTAATTTTATCAATGAATTTTAAATCTATTTGTTAATTTTATCAATGAATTTTAAATCTGTTGAAAAAAATGATTTTTTAGTAGGTTTTGGTAATTTATAATATTTAAAAATATTACAAATTATTATATTTTTTAAAAAAAGATGCAATTTATTGGCAAGGGCAATTTTGTCATTTAACTCTAATATATATTATATCCTGTCGTTATCTGGTGTGTACCAAACACAGGATATGATAAAATAATGCTATCTTGTTTGTTATCATGTGTGTATCAAACACAAGATATGACAAGTGTCTATCCTGTTACTATCCTATCCTATCTCTATCATGTCTTCTATCCTATCATGTCTCTATCCTATCCTCCTGTGCACCAAACGGGGCCCTAAGTGTTCTGGATTCAATGAGCCTAATGAAATAACTTATTGCTGCAGAAAATGGATAGGGATGATAATAGAAGCCACAGCAATGCATCAATAGCAAGGTCCACAAGAAAAACTTTGTTAATATCTACATGGTTTTCATTTGCGTCACATATTTGTATTAAAATAGAGGCCAACCCCTAAAACGTTATAACGGTGTAGCGGGTAGTGGTATTGCTGCTACGTCGAAGTCTACGGAAATGATACAAACAATATATAGCTTACACATAAAAGCTCAAAAATAGAAGAATGCACAAAATTAATACTCAAACATTGAAAACAAAGTTGTGGTTACGACTAGGTTGATGTCATAGCAATGGAAAAATCGTGAAAACAACACAAACTGCAGCATAGATAGAGGAACAATGCAAAATAGTAAACAGAAAAGAGAAACCATGCAAAAAAAAAACAAATTATAAAGAAGAATAGAGGCACAAAGCTGCATAGCTTCAGTGGGCTAAAATTGACTAAAAAGCCTAAAAAGAAGAGGGAATGGCTAAAAGTGAGGGAAAAGTGTGATTTTTAATGAATTTTCACCGTAGAAGCCGCTACGAATGTTATTTGGCCACTATAGCAGCCATAGCAACTGCTATTTGCGGTGCTACGACCGCAACTCAAAACCGCAATGCAACGACAAATTGCGTAGCGCCTAAGGACAGCTAGAACCGCTATTGACTACAAAGAGAGGAATAACAACTTTTTTGTTAACTTTACAAACAGATTTTAGAGGCACTCAAAGGCTACATAGATGTCTGCTTTCAAGCTTTGACAGGACAGGGAATTTTGCTTTCAATTTCCAATTACCTTTGAAGCGGATTGCAAATCTCATTTCTGTTTGTATTTGCCAACATCAATTGGTTTTCCATTCTAAATGACCAAATAGCTTATAGAGATTGGTAAATGTTTATCAGCAATTATAAAAATAAAAAAAAAGGTACAGTACTAGTTTACTATGAACACTTAAAGATGAAACGGACCTTTGGGTCGCTGCAACCCTGGATTCATGTGGAAGGCGGCCTCCCTTGCCAACTTAAGAAAGGAGGGAGCATGGCTTACCCAAGCTTGAGGCAGCTAGCTTCTCCATAATACGAGGGTCCTAAAGAGAAGCTTCAATTTGAGTTCTCCAATGTTTCAACTCTGCAGAGAATAAAACACTACCTTCCTCCTCAATGTAGTCAGCTCTTCCTCGCCAGATCCTTGGGAGTGCATCTCTTCTAGTACGTCGAATACATCAAGGACCCCGTGAGCACCAAGTCGACCCCGTAGGGCATTATACTAATATGACGTATTCAGCAGTTACAAAAGGGCATATACCTCTAGATTTTTTCAAGAAACACTACGGTCCAACTGATTTTGCTATACCTTTTGTCAAAATAACACCGATTTTGCTATATCTACTCTTTTCAAATGTGTTTACACTATAATTTGTAATGTTTGGTGCCAAATTAATGTACAATTAAATGTAAATAACAATTCTGACAATGTCTTTCTCTAAATAGTAACCATGATGTGCAAATGGACACATTTAATTTAATTTAATTTAGAATAAAATAATTCAAAAGTTGCGATACTATATTTACATATCAGTTAAAAGTTTTATTTTTTTTTGACAAAACATATCAGTTAAAGGTTAAAATCAATTTTTTTCTCCGCTAGATCGCTTCTAATATTTTCTTCAAAAAAGTTTGGTCCCCGTCACACCGCTTTTATTGCCCAATTTGGGCATGTATCACTGCCCTGGACGAATAAACACTGCTGAAAACGTGTCTTAATACAACTAAATAATATCATTTATTTTTTTGGTTACAAAAAGTTTAGGTGAGTTGGGCTCCGGGGACTCACCAGGGTCAGGGCAGGCCTCAAGGCTCTTTGAGTACTTACAGATCAATTATAAATCGTAAATCAATTTCAGGCTATGTAAGTTTGCTATAGAAGTCGGTCAGTGAAATTAAGGGGAACTATGAAGCTTGATTGTGCTAACAGCAAGTATGATACTGTAACTGGGGGAAAAGTGAAAATTGCTTCTTAGTTTTGTCATTTTCAAGGATATACCAGTTTTGTATCTTATAAACAGAAGCACACATGAGCCATTTGAGTTGTCAATGCATTGTATCATTGGGATTATACAAAAATAAAAGGACACAATTTGTTCCGGAACTTGTGATGGCTTTAACCATTTCCAAATATGGAAAGGAAAAATGAATTCATGTCTATGATGCCTAGTCAGCACTACTAACAGTTATCCTATTTGGCTGACACATTAACTATGTATCCTGCACTTCTGAAACTACATCTTAAGGTCAGTCAAATTCTTTTTTATCGAAGAGAAATGATCGCCAGCAAAAATGTGCATAATAATTAGAAATATGAATTACAAGGACGTCATTTTATATGTTTACAATGAATGGCACAATCTTGGCCATTCAACTTATGCAAGCTACTAATATCCTTCTCAGTTTACAAGTTTCCATGTTTGCTTAAAATCTCACAAATTTCCAATCAATTGTGGTAGTGTACAATCATACAGCATAGCATATAACAAAAATTGGAAAGGGTGAAATTCGGTTGTCAAAGTTCAGTCACACACTTTCCATTAATAAAATTAATGACTTGTTCAACAGCCAGATCAAGTGCAGCTGTTACAGCTGCCAAATTCTGCAGGAATTCTTCAGCAGTTGGCTTGTCACCGTCGATGATATCGGTCACAGCTTTTACAAAAATTGCAGGAACTTTCAGAAGGTCTGCAACATAAGCAACAGCCGCTCCCTGGAGAAAAAAGTTGATACTCGGAGTTAGGCTTATGAACAAACTGCTAGTAACTTAGGCCTTCATAGTTAAAAATGGTAATTTGTTTGATGGAACAAATCACCAATAAATGATCTGAAGGTTCAAAGCAAGTAATGAATACCTCCATATCTTTGACAGTGGCATCATTTGCAACGATCGTTGATTCGTCCTGCCGGGTCATATCCAAAGAGTCGCCAGTAGACAATTTAGCCACCTGAGATGGGAACAAATGTTGTTGAAGGTTCACACTTTTACTTGAATAATTTAAGCAACAAAAAGAATTAGGCGCCATAAAGCAAAACAAAATATATCTTGATTTGTATAAACCGTGAGTAATAAAATGGAATATTGTCTTGCTTCTAATAAGGATCCATTTTCCTGTCTGTAAATGAGCTACTACTATGATTATGATCCAAGGATAAAGCTGTTCTTTCACGTACAATATCATATGAATGCAATACATTTGAATCCTCTTCATACGCCAACAGTTATATAAGAAAATTCTATTCAATTCAACTCAATTCACTCAATAAATACGGTATGGGTTTAAAGTATCCCAAGATGGTATTGCCCCGCCTTGAAAGAACAATAGAACATAAATCAAGGTAGTAAGTAATGATAGCAAGAGATAAATGTATTATTGACCTATCAAAAGTAACAGCCAACCCCCTGTAGCTTAATTATTTTTCCTACACACTGTGTTGAACATTATATATCCTAGTCAAATTGTCAAGCCTAGACAATTACAAATTGTTTGAATCGTGAGTAATAAAATGGAACATCCCCTTGTTTCCAAGGAGGGTCCATTTCCTGTTTGTAAGAGAGCTACTACTATGATTACGATCTAGGATGAAGCTGTTCATTCACTTACAAGATCATATGAATGCAAAGTCAGCAATAAATTTGTATCCTCTTCATACACCAACAGTTATATAAGAAAAATCTATTCCATGCAATTCATTCAATAAATAGGGCATGGGTTTAAAGTATCCCAAAATGGTATTGCTCCACCTTAAAAGAGCATAAATCAAGGTAACAAGTAATGATTGCAAAGAATAAATGTATTATTGACCTATCAAAAGTAACAGCCAATCCCCTGTAGCTTAATTATTTTTCCTACATGTTAATAAAATGATACTCTTTCTTCATTCATTTATGATTTACTATTAGAAGTGTGTATGGATGACTGATAGTGACAGTGAATTAAACATTTAACACTCCATTCTAATAGCAGAAATTGTTTATACAAGGCAGATCAATTAGAATACTAGCATCTACACACTGTGTTGAACATTATATATGCCGGTTTCAGATTTGATCCCTTAGGTCACCGTGCATAATAATCCTAGCCAAATTGTCAAGCCTAGACAATTATAAATTACAAAAAATAGGAAGATCATTTTTGCGCTCAAAGGCACAAACTTCACAAACAGGATGGGCAGTCCTTTCATTTCAGTAAATGTGAGGTTAAAAAACGGTATCCAATTTGGATGACAAAACAAGTAATTATGCCAACAAGTTTGGGATCGCCATGTGAATTTCAAATAAGACTACCTGCAGTAGAGTTTCATAATTCATTTATATGTGTGAAAGGAAGCCTTAGTGTGTAATGATTGGAGTTGATATCATGTAACTTGGAGATCACGGGTTCAGAGTCGTGGAGTCAGTCTCTCACAAATGCAGGGTAAGACTGGCTGCAAAAGATCCATAATGAATCTGACCATTCCCTAGGGCCTAGACCTTGCTGTGGCAGGAGCTCTATGGCACTAGCAGCAAGGTAATCAAAAATCAAAATTGAGATTTTGTGTAAAATCGGGAGTGGGGTAGCAAGATCGCAACTCGTAAAATCGCAATTAGAATCGTAAGATTAAGCTCTACAGTAACACTCACACACACACACACTCAACCAAAGACATCAATGGAAGCAAGAATTAATAAATTTTGGAATATTTATTAACTTAATACACACAGTTTAACGGATAGCACTCACCTTTAAATTAAGCTCCTTTACAAGGTTGGGTGTTTCAAAGGATTTGCGTGAACCAACTCCATACAGATCAAAAACCTACAGAAGACAACATATACAGTGATGTTAATAGCAAAACTTCTACCTTAATACATTGGAAGCACCAAGCAGATTTTGGCCGGTAAGTAACCCCACCCCAAAAAAAGATGGCATAATAAGCACCGTAACATTCAGGGGACATCATTCACATATATTATATTAGAAGAGGTCGTAGTTTTGCTTAGATGCAAGACGCAAAATGAAAAATGTACCTGTTTAGGTATAATGTGTCGTCCTATTAAAAAATTAAACTGACTATCTATTAGCATTCATTTCATTGTGAAGGACCCCCAAACAAAAGTTTTCCTATTCAAAGGTATCAAACAAAAAAAAATTAAAATGTTACAGTAAATCATGATGCCAACAGTCTTATTTGGTAACTTTATAACTAGGCCAATTGCAAGAAAACAAAGTGGCATTTAACTTGATTTATTTTCCAATACATTAAAAAATTTTAAAACACGACTTGACATATATTTAGAATTCAGTAACAAGTGATATAAAAGGTCCACCACTTCATTGTTAGTCTCATTTCTTTCCACTGTTCAATGATCAAATAAAGAAAGCTAGGGTATTCCAAAAAGATTTCATAATTGTCATTCTTAGATTGAACTTTGAAGCAATGTTGTCAAGATCGAGATTTTGAGTAACATCAAGAGGGGGTAGCATTGTCGTAACTCGTAAAATCGCAACTAGAATCGTAAATTATATCCAAGCAATTACCTAGAATCGGGATGGGGTAGCAAAATCTTAACTCGTAAAATGTAACTAAAATCATAAGATTCCGCAAATAATACTAGAAAAAGGGGTATTTTTGGAGAAAAAAAGAGTGTGGTTAGAAAAGAGAGGTTAATTTTTTCAGAAAAATAGTTAAGTGTCTTTTACACTAGTTTTGGGCCAAGCCCACTTCACTAACCCTAGTTGTTTGTCAATAGTTTACTCGCTGCCGCAGCCAGAACGTCTTCTGTCTTTTTTAAAAAAATTCTTCTTCTGTCTTCTTCACGGTCATTCGGTCTTCTTCGCAGCCAGAAAACACAGATCTGGCCAGAAACACAGATCTGGCCAGGGAGCAGAGACAGAGAGGAAACACGATGCAGGTGCAAGCAAGAGTGAAGGAGATGTGATGCAGTGTGAGATGCGAGTAAGAGTGAAGGAGAAACAGAGACATATATATGAGGGTGGTTGTGAGAGAGATTAGGGTTAACAAATTTAAAAACAGGTTAATACACAACAGGGTCGACACGGTTCCAGCGCCATCCCCATTCGCGATTCTGCTCCCCAGAAAATTGCCACAATTCTGCTGAGATTTGGATTCTGAATGCGACTCAAGTCATTGAGGCTGAGTAAAATCATGAAATCATACAATTTTGGGATATCCATCATAATTTTGATAACATTGGATTGAAGAATATATTACTGGAAGGAAAGAGGAGATACATGGAAAAAGGAGGATAAAGTATATATAGAACAAAAAACAAAACTAGAGAAAGGATGTCTCTGTTCCCAACTCCTTTCCCAACTCATATGTACACAAAACCCTAAAAAAATACAACCAACAATAGGCAATTCCATCTATGACAGTCTTATATGCAAAATTCGTCTAGTCAATAATAACGTTTCCAGCAGAGAAGACTGAAGAGAGCAAAATAAAAGAGCTACCAAACAGGAATAACACAACACTTACAGGTATGGGTATTCTTCTGTCATGAAAAGCACAATCGGATGCAATGAAAATGTCACCAACGCTAGCTCCCCTGGCCTGAACAAAAAAAATCAAGGAATGAACATTATTTAGAAAGATTTTCATGCACATATGAATTCATAATTTCATATATCTGCATCAGAATATTTTCAGCTGCATGCATAACCATTCTAAGATTTTAATTCAATATAAAGAGCATTTGATACAGGTACACTGTCACTGATGGTGGAAAGTAGAACAACTGCACTGCACAGGTTGGCAAAATACCATAATTATGCTATCAATAATTCACCATTACACCCTCGATCTCTAAAACTAGTTATGCATTTAAGTTGAATCTACATCATGATTTCAAACAATTTATACATATAATTTGCAAGCCATAAAATATATGGCCATGATTGATCCTAAATAATGCTTACGATTAATTTGTTAATCACTTTTGCAGTGAGCTATTAAGTTAATTACAAACGTTATTTAAGAAAATACAAAAAAGCATTATTTAACATTGATTGCCAAGTCGTTGAGAATTGAGATTATTTTTCTTTGAACTGCTTTTCTTAAGAAATTATTAATTCAAATCGACCACTAATGTATCTGAAGGAAAAGTTTTACAAAATAAATAACACGCAACAATTTCACGGGAAAGAGGACCAAAGCTAGCTAAATTAGTAAGATATAGGAATAAAACAATATAGACAATTCAGAGTACAAATCCAGAAAAACAGAAGCTTCTATAGCAATACTTCCAGAAACAATAGGAGAAGAGAGTGCCTACCTTGAAGCCACCAGCAGTGCCTGCATTTATGATCAAATCTGGCTTCAATGCTTGAATAGCAGCATATGTTACAAGAGCAGATGATATTGTGCCTACACTATCAACTCCTGAAAACAATGGGGTCATTGGACTTGTCAAATTAGAGTCTTCAATCAAATCAAAATTTTCACTTGCTTTCGTTATATTCCTCGCATACATGTGGTGAGTGCGGGTTAAATAGTTGTGCCAACACATCCATAATACCGCCCATGTAACTCAATCAGGAAACACAGAAAGTCTAGGCTCGATAAAAAACAGTAGAGACTCGGGTATGGATTTTGATCACAATAGTCCGGAATTTCAGAATTGGGTTAGCACTTAGCAACCATTTAACTATTCTCAACTTGAGAATCCCAAGTCCCAATTATCACATTTCTTTCAAACAAACAATACACCATAAACTTAATTAAGAAAAGTGATACACTGCAACTTCGCCTTATTCTTGTGAAAATGTGAAAGCTATCTACAACATTTTGACTTGTATTTTGGAACTTGGAAGTGATGTAAAAAGAAGAGACATCCTTACCCAAAGTTGGATCTTTTCCAGGCCAAATCACGTTTATATTGAGATCTTTGTATGTCCCATGATAACGGACCCAAGGAACACCTTGTGGAAACCTACATCGAATGCATAATATTAATACCACACACCAATCAATCAATCAATGTAAACACATGAAAGGCAAAGTTCCGTTTTACATTAAAAAAAATGATTGTCAAAGCATAGCATCTACACATATTTTTTTTGTTGAAGTAAAAATTAAAAAGTAGAATAAAAAAAAGTAATCATGGTGAGTGATCTTAAACCCTAACAAGACCATAATAAGAGGTGATGAAAGCAGAGAGAGAGACTGACGGAGAAAGAGGATCTTCGGTGAGCTGAAACTTATTGACGACGGGAAGCGCCTCCGTCTGCATAGCTGATATTTCAAACCAACACTAACACAATCAAACGAAAAGGAAGAAACACGAATCAGACAGAGACACAAAGAGAGAAACATCATCGTACCAATGACGATGACGATGTTGGAAATGGGTCTGTTGGGCTTGGCAACCATGGCTTCCTCTGGAGCGGGAACATCCGATTGGTCGCCACGCGCAGCCATTGCAGTTTCTTTCTTTCTTTCTTGCAGATTTCTACTATGCCTTTATATGACTTTTCATCTTTTTATTCTTTGAAGAAAGCTTATTCTATTTCGAAGTATTTAATTTTTATTTGACTAAAAGGTATTTTTAGTTCTTTAGAAAAAATTTATCAAGAAATAGTTCTTTAGAGAAAGGCTTAAATATGTTTTAGGCCCCTGCAAATATAGGGTATTTTGGTTTAAGCCCCTGCAAAAAAAAAATTTTGTTAAAAGCCCTTGCAAAATGAAATATTTTGTTATAAGCCCTTCTCAACATATCCAGCAATCATAGCATTCCATGTTAAGACTAACATTTTAGTCATAGAAGGGCTTATAACAAAATATGTCATTTTGCAAGGGTTTTTAACAAAAAAAATTTTTGCAGGGGCTTAAACCAAAACACCCTATATTTACAGGGGCTTAAAACATATTTAAGCCTTAGAAAAATGGACTTAAGATATATACACGGTATCAGTCGATAAGCTATATTAAAAATCCTTCATATCATGATTTTTTATTAGTTGATGGTGTAAAATTTTTTATAGGCTTAAATATATGTTCGGCCCCTGCAAATATAGCCAAAATCCAGTTAAGCCCCTGTAAAAAAAAATTAAATGACCCTTGTAAATATTAAATATTTGCGGTTAAGCCCCTCGGTCAATTTTTCATCAAAAAAATTGAACATATAATATTTATAAGGGTCATTTTAAAATTTTTAATATTTACAGGGACTTAAATGGATTATGGTCATATTTGCAGAGGCTGAACATTTTAAAAATTTTAATATTTACAGGGGCTTAAATGGATTATGGCCATATTTGCAGGGGCTAAACATATATTTTTACTCTCTGCAAATATTGCAAATATGGAAAATTGACCGAGAGGCTTAACCGCAAACATTTAATATTTATAAGGATCATTTTAAAAAAAAATTACAGGGGCTTAAATGGATTTTGACCATATTTGCAGGGGCTTAACATATATTTAAGTCTTTTTATAACAACAATATACACCAATTAAACCCCGTAAAAATTGACAGAAGTTCCATTAGAAAACTAAAACTTGAAAAAAAATTGATTAACAGGAGTTAACTCATTCCTATTGATTTTAAAATTAGTTGAATTATTTTAATAGATCAAGCACCCGATTAATTTGGGATATGTTTGATTAGGCTTTTAAAAACAGTTTTCTTTTATTTTTTAAAAAAAAAAACTATATTTAAAAGTGTAATTTGTGCAGATTTCTTAGCGAATGAAGGTTCCCAATCGATGTCCGACATGCTCTGGGATCACCCACCGTCGGGACTGGAATCTCATTCTGAGAGATAAGCTTGGATCTTAGTTTTTTTGCTCTGTTTTTTCTTTTGTCTTTGTTTTTGTTACATTGTAAGTTGTAACACCACCAAAAAAAACAAGCTCTAGCCGTTTTCTCAATTTTACTTATACTTAGTAATTTTTCAGTTTAACTAACTAGTTTTTGTTCAAATTTTTACTTTAACATTATTTTTATAAAGTGCGGGAAATTGATTAAAAAGTTATGTCATTATTGTTGGTAACATATCGCAATCTTGACAAGAAACACGTGACATGTTTGAAAAAGTTAAATTTTATTGAGTCTTACAACTATCGGGATTGTGCAATTTTTAGTAGTAATAATTCATCCCCATAATAAACTAGAGTTCTCATTCTTTATGGTTAAATTCGTTAAACACTCTTCAAAGAATCACTTGTTCTATTATAAAATCTCTATATGTCTTCTCTTATTATTTTCCTTCTCAAATTTTTAATTCAATAGGGTTTCTTGTTCCTCAAATATTGATAGAGTAACAAATTTTTTTGACAAAACTTACTTCAAATATTATAGTTATTGTCATTGTTGTTTATCACTTGAAAACGCTCTTAACTGCTATAAACTACTCAATTTTGTTCTTGCTAACAAGTATCAATCCTTTATTCTTTATGCCGCGTGATTATGAACAATCTAAAATGTATCCTTTTTGACAAAATCTAAAATGTATTGTTGATCCCAATTTTCATTTGCAACCGTGCGCAATTTGATTTTTTATATATTTAGTTTTTGTAGTTTTGTTTTTTTTTTTTTCATATAACGGTGCTTAATTTTTTATATTACTCTATTTCACTATTTTCTATTTCTGTTCGTTTTCTCTTATATCAAACAATACTTCAAATCTATTTTATTTCTCATCAATTTCTCTCTTCGAGGATCGGCCCACAAGTAAGGTCACTCAAGCCCTAAATAGCCTTTAAGCATACCAACACAAATTTATTTGTTATTAATTTTTATAAAACACAAAGGTCACTCACAAAAAGACTTGACCTAAACCTTTCTCATTTAGGAAAAAAGCCTCAAATAAAATTTTGCTTTAAATCCCATTACTATTCGAGATTTTTGGGTTGCTCCGTTTGCTCCCATACTCTCTCACCTATTTCTCGCTTCACATCAACAGAGTACAACAGTAGTAGAAGAAAGGGACACCGCACACGCGAACTACTCCTATATTGTGCTTTGAAGATTGTAAAGCGTAGATTCTTGAATTTTGAATTGTTTTAAACACCTCACGATTACAATGAATTTGCATGAATTGTACAGGGAAGGGGAAGGAAACACTTTCTATTCCAAACACACACATACACAAAGCAATAGATACTTCAAAATTGAGGAAGATGGTAGACACTAAGATAAGTAACCAGTGTTGAAGAACCAAAGCATTGCTACTACTTGGGCAAGAAACATAGTAATTAGTGAAAGACTAAAACCACAGAAAGTAGGTCTTAAACTGGAACCACCATTTGGTAGTGTAGGGAATGTGTCAGGCAATGGCATCTCACAGTTTTCACCATTGAAATATATTCTTCTTGGAAATACCCATCCGTTATGTAATGTGAAAGAATCTGAATCTTTTTCCAATAGTATTTCTGTAGTCACAGAACGCAATCTATCCTTATCAGAATGCAATAGCTCATTGTTGTAAAAATCTATCCCCCAAAATAGGCCAACTCCATCTGCCACAAAGTTATCTCTCAGTAAAATATAAGTAAATATCAACTAACTCAATCGTATTTAATGTTATCATTCTAAAAATATTTTTAATTATTATTTAGGAAATTACCTAAGAGCCCAAGGGTGGGAAGTTTAGTACTGTTAAAACTGTAACTAGTTGCTTTTTGATTGAAACCAGGATGTTGAACAAGTAGGTTCCAATTAGAGTAGTTTCTCTTGTAGTTGTAGTTAGAAACTGTAAGCTTCACCCTCCATTGATCCATATAGTTGTTCTTGAAATGCCAATGGACTCGAATTGGGCACATATGGTCAGTACATTCAATTATGTCGTAGTCGTCATTTGGCCGTGGCACTGGCAAGGGATCACCTGGCCTTATACAAGAGAATGTATTTTGATCTGCTTCTCTGCATCCACCACAAGTGCAATTACGACATGATGTGATTGTAGGATTGTAAAATGCTGATAGGGAAACACAGCATACTGGTGACTTGTTTGCTAAGAAACTTGAGTATGTACACATTGACTTCCAAGTTCCTGAAGTGCAAATGTATATTTGCTATATTAATTAAACAATCAAGAAGCTATATATATATATATATTCTAACTTAACATCTATTCTGAATTTCTGATAATTGAGAATGAGAACTTACTGAGAACGGGAACTTGTCTTAGTCCTCCAAAATCTAAGGAGACCGTGGGATCAGTGAGCAAAAATGGGCTACAAGTGTAACCAGGACCTGGAGCCAAGAATGTGAGATTATTAGGTGCTTGTCCAAGTGAGTTGTTCTCGACGTTGCGAACTTCGAGTTCAAATGAAGAGAATGAATTGGAAGGATCGACAGCTCGAGCTGAGAGGAGGCCGCCGCGACAACATTGGTCAGACCTGTTTTGCAAGATATTGGGAGCGAGATCAAGTATGATGGGATCTGTTTTGCAGGAATGTGGCATTTGAGAACCAGCATAAGATGAGCAGTCACCTCTATCAGTTGCAATGGCACCACTCATCGACCATATCACTTCCTTGTTAGCCCATATCCATCCTAGCTTCCACCCCGGTTTGTCCACGTGCCTATATTGATAATAGTTTTGAAGAGTCACCCTCGCCTGCACGTTAAATTTAATTTGTTTTGTTAGTTCAGACAAAATGACAAATAAACACCGTACAGTATCACACGATCACACCCAGGAGCCAGCGTCCCAATATCGCTGAAATTGTCAAAGCAAACTAATTTAATTGGAAAACATACTAACCAGTCTACCTTTGAATTGAATTCAAGATTCTACACTAACTGTGTTGTTGTGTGCTGTGCTTCATGACATAATTAATGAAACTAACCAGATAACCATTTTCTGTGCGTTGGTAAATATCAAAGGTTATTGAAATGTTTCCATTTGGATCCAACGGGTCATAACAATCTGCACCTGATAAAGTGCTGAGAGTAATCAACAATATGGACATCAGTGCAGAAGGAAGAACAATTAGCACCATTTTTTCCCCTTGGAAGATAGGATGAGATGTCACAAAAATATGAGACAAAGAATGGCGTTTATAATTAATATAAGTTTGGGGTATTAATATATTATTGAGAAACTCGTTATCCGCTTGTTCCTATTCCTATTATTACTAAATTATTACACGGATCAAACAAGGAGTCATTGGAAATATCAACTACTTGTGACTATTACTTTGCTGCATTAGAAGCTTCCATATATACTCCAAATATGTTCCACTATAATGGATAAACTCTACTATTTGGATTTTATTCTATGGACTGGAAAATTGGGATGGACCGGAGATTTTTGGCCATGCTCTTAACGTAGCTTTAGTGTCCCAAAAACGATTAAAGCTAAGGAATTTGTGTGGGCGTTAAATAAGAGCAAAGAAAACATTGTTAAACTGATTTTCAAATGTTAGATTAGCTGTTGAAAATGCAACCAGATCATGCCTATACTATGCACATGTCAAATAATAATGTAACTGCATAAGAAATGCTGTGAAATAGCTGCTTAATCAAGAATTTCTCCCCATGTTATGAGTAAAGAAAGTCATGACAAAAACTTTTTGACTAACAATATCTGTAATTCCCTCCCTACATTTAGTTTTATTTAGGAACTCTTTTTGTCATTTCCACCTTCATTATTATTATTCTATAATTTCTCCCAGTTTTTTTACACTAAATGCAGACCCTGCAGTCTAATGACTTTAGAGAATCAATATCCGAATATTCTAGCCACCATGGTGACACATGACACATCTAAAATATTCTTCAACTTTTCCTTTGCTCATGTTCATTCAACAATCGTCCAACTGCAGCTATATTATATAACTCAAAAACAATGATTTGAAAAAGGCATGCCTTATAATAATAATTATATAAAATAAAAAAAGGTATGCCATAATAGAACACATCTTCTACCTACATTACAACTCAAGTGACAACACTCCCGACAAATGAAAGGAGTAATTGAAAAATTTAATTTTTTCCAAAAGGCCACAACATATATCACGCAGGTAACAATTCGCACAAACAAAAAATGATTGTACTTAGTTTTTGAGCTGCCATACACTTGAGAGGGCTATGCTGTTTCACTAGTAGATGTCTGCAAAAGTGTAGAAGATGAGCCTAAAGGCTCATGCACAACTGAATTTGAAGAAACAGCTATTGGACTTCCCTCTAACTGTAACATGATACTCCCTAGTATTTTAGTTAGAATTTTCTTGAATTCTTCTTCTTTAATCATCTTCTTTTCCTCTGCATTCACCATCTTAAAGGCTTCACTAATAATCTTATCCATCTGTAAAATCAAACACATAGGACTTCATCATTTAACTCAAGTCATAGCAATAACAAATAGATGCATCCGAAGTTAAGCGTTGGAAAGCGGATGGATATATCGACTACAGAAATGTTTTTTGACACTCAAAACTTATTCATACACTGTATTTGTATCTCATTTATACAGTTTTGTTTTTTCATTAATTTTTTTTCTCTTCTCGGAATTCCACACACACTAAACTTGACTGTACGAGGTGTAAAATTGCGTGGTAAAAAGAACAGCATTCTATCGACCTATATGCATGGCATTGGCAACATACCTCTTCAATTGCACCAACTGGAGGTAAACCAGCAGATGGAGACACTACATCTAGTGCCACCCGCAAATATTCCTTTGATATTTTTCCGCTTCGATCTTTTGGAAGATTCCCCAAAGCTGTGTTCAATGTCTGCATCACATGACAGATTGCTAATGATATATTTCATATAAGGATTTTATGTTTAACAAAGTAAAATTCAAAACAAAATCACAATAAAAATACTTAAACCTTGTCCAATTCAAACTTGTTGGATAAGAGTCTCTTGATGCCACTTCCATCAAAGGTGTTTTCACTGTGGGCAACAATGACAGGTTTCTCTTTAAGATAATCAACCACACTCAATGCCACTTTCTTAAACTCTTCTAAAAATGTCTCTTGGGTAACAGGACTATCCCAAGCAGGGCCAGTTTGAGACAGCAATGCCGGATCCACAATGTTGTTAAAAACCTGAATGAAAGAAGGTTGTGAAATGGCATTAAAATTGAAAACATACTTATTTTCAATCAAGTTTAGATCATCATAACAAAACAAGTACTTAGATAGGTACATACACGCATCAACTATTTTCAATGAAAGGATGGACAACAATATATACTTGGATTAGTATATTACCCAAGAATCTGATGTGGGAGGAATTCCTCGATCCACGTTGAGTCTTCCAAAAGCTTCAATTAGATGCTCACGAAGTGATCTACTGGGGTTTTCAATCTGAGAGAATATGGATGACATTTCTGCTTCATAAACTGGACCATTAAGAAAGTCAAGGAGATCTTCCCCATCCATGCGGAGTATGACAATTGGGTCTCTCTCAAGTCCAGCAGCCATGCCCAACAGAATGTCTGAGAGAACCTCTTTGAACTCACTCTTGCTAACTTTTTCTTGCTTTCCATGGGTGAATTCATTCAACACCTATACAACAACCCCATAATAAAATTTTCTATTTTTGTTGCATTAATTATTAGCATTGATTCATGTATGTGTAGGATTTTTAACAGGACATGCAGAAACTATTGAAGTAATTTGAGAACTTGTTACTATCTTCACATTACAAATTACAAATGTATACAGATAGAGATTTTGATTTGCCCAATAATAATACTCCAAAAGTCCATACTGACCCTAGGCAATGCCAAATTGGATCAATTTCTGGCAATTAAAAAAGTAGAAAAGGAAATAAGCAAGTATCTTTACAGGTCACAAATATATAATCATATTGCCTAGGCTATATATTTTTCCTTTATGTGGAAGGTGTCTTTTGCTCTTGTTTGTCCATCTTTAGCATAGAAATTTGCTTTTTCTCAAAGGATTCCATTAACCTTTACCTTTCCAAACAAGCACTGACCTCAGATAGGAGCTAGCACTAGCAATATGGGTCCCTGGATTTCATCATTAACTATCATAACAGATCAACTTTTTGTCACTCTCAACTCTCAACTCTGGTCTAAACTCTAAAGTATATTTTTTTTAATTTTTTCAGTAGTAATGAAGTGTGCTTGATAGATCAAACAAAAATGAGCCATCAATAGTTTAGTATATACTAATACTAGAGGTTACACATGCCAGCTTGACATAGTTTCTCCCACATACTTCACAAGACTTCACTTCAGACTGTTGTTGATCAGAGCAATAAGCATGTTTTGAGTTTGGTAATGGGCCACATATACAGAAAGAGTAGCTTAAATAAAAAACAAAGGAATTTTCCTTCTCAATAAGCAAGCAAACACCAACAACAGACATAGGAACCAAAACAATACATCAAATCATTGATTTTTTTTTTTTTTTTGCTTAGACTTGATAATAATATTATGGAAACTAACAATTAAAATAACATAATCAATCCATAATATAATACTGCCAAAACTTATTAGCCGAAGCAAAAGTTAAGAGATGGCATGGCAGGCATATGTAGCAATAACAACAGATTTGTTTATATATATATATATATATACATTGGCATTATCTATTAAATAAAAAAATAAAAGAAAAATAAAAAGAAATTACTTCATAGTAGATGTGATCAGATTCGGGATTAGTGCCCTGAGCAGGCAGACCAAGAGCAGCACCGATGTCAGCAACAGCAGGGTGAAGCTCTTTGAGGGAGAGTTTGCCGTCTCTGTCCTTATCAAGCTCATCAAACTTGCTGTCAACGAACTTCCTGAACACTTGCTCGTTTCCAACCAACTCCATTATGTTTGAACCATCCATAACCTCTCCCTTCTCCGAACCACTTTTCCTCTCCATTTTCTTTTTTCTTTTTTAACAACCAACCAACCTCACTCACTCACTCACTCACAATACGAGATGAAGAGGGGGAGAGGAATGTCAATAAATTAGTCAGCACGGGTGTGAGTGAGTGTGAAATGTGTACCCCCCACACCGCACGTGGCTCCCAAAGTGAAGTTTATGAAAATGTTAATTATATCATTCGTATAAGTGTGGGAGAGAAAAGGGCAAACACAACATGTGCTGTGATGAAATAACATAGGTCCACTCTTTGTTTTTGTTGATTTGAAGTTTCTTGTTTCTTCCACTCCCAACCACACCATCTAATCTTTCTCTCTTTTTTACTCGTTCTCAATCACATTCATTATACCTAACTTATTTACTTCACTTCATTATCAATAATTTATATTAAAAAATTGTGAGTTTGGTACCCTAACATATACACATATAGAAATTAAGTTTCTAGACGAGAGTATATGAGTTAAACATCTGGAAACTCATGTAATTGAAGTGTAAACAATAAAGCAATTCAAACGCAATAAATTTTTGAATGTGTAATTGATTTAGACTTTTAAAATCTTAATTTTCGTACCTTGAATCTCATCAACAATAAAACAATTCAAACACAATAAATTTCGAGATGTTTAAATGATTTACACTTCCAGAATTATAATTTTTGGACGTTGAATCTAGTAAACAATAAAGCAATCAAACACAATTCGGAAACTTAGTTTTCAAACATTCAGTCTGACAAAAAAGAAAAGCAAATCAAAGTCATTCCAGAAACTTAATTTTCGGCGATGGTTGCGACGATGGTTAATGCTCGGGTGGTGCTCGCGGTGGTTGCGGCAGTGATGCTCACGGTGGAGGTCCATTGGAGGTGGGGGTGTTGAGAGTGACTTGGTTTTTGGGGGGTGTAGGGTTGTAGATGGTGAAGTGGGTTGGGGTGTGTGTGGGTTACAAAAGGATGGGGGGTGTGGGTTAGTGATGGTAGGTTTGGAATTTTAGGTGGTTTAATGAGTTTTGGGGGTGTGGAGGGTAGAAAGGTGGGGTGCAAAGTGAATTACCCAAAATATATTATCCTATAAGGGGTTAGATATGTGGACCGCATTCCATGAGATAAATTGCATGACCCAAAGGGGGCATTGCTATTGCCACCCACCTATTTGACTTCCTCAGCCCAATTCCACTCAAAATTAGAGTAGGAAAAATGTGTAACACGTACTGTATCGGGCCAGCCCTCACCAGGTAACAAGTTCTATCGGGTCAGACCAAAAAACCTAACAAATTTGGTCTCCAAATTCACTACCCCAACCCCTCTACGACTGCTGGTCTTTTTCTTTTTTTGGTTTGAAATATTGTTGGCTATTCATCGAGTGTCCCAACGCTTTCAACAAAAGACATACAACCTTTTTGAGCTAATCTATCCAAACAACAATGATTGGTGAAAATCACTTTTCGGTAAACGTATCCAAACAAAAATCACGTTACTTTCAACTCACTTTTAACTAAACTCAATTCTGCAAACTCAATTTTGGCAAACTCAATTCTCCTCACCGTGCAACCAAACATACAGGTAGTAATCTTGAAGGTTAGTATTTCATATAACATAAAGGCATAAACTTAAGACAGTAAGACATGGATATATGTAGATAATGATTTGACCAAAATTATAATATATACTTGGAATTAAAAGGCGTGAATAACCGCAATATCAAAAGTACAGTTAGCAAACTTGTCCCCAACCCAAGGTTTAATCCTACAACTACACCTACCTATGCATGTGGATCTTTCCCGTCTAAGACACATCTTATATCTATAGCGAATACCGTCCTGCAGTCAGTCCTGCAGTCGGCACTTCGCGCGAAACTTCAATGGTAGTTTCAGTTAATATTGCAAACTTCCTGTCTAATTATACATCCACCAAAAAACATCCCCACGCGCTGCACAAGCTTTTTATTCACATTGAGAACATCGTTTTGCAATGGTATCTCTTTGCAGAAAATATTAAACTAAAATTAATTGGAAAAACTGAAAAATTAAAGAATGGGAAGATAAACTCAAACAACATTAAAAATAAAAATACATCTCTTTCAGAATAAAAAAATTAAAGAATGGGAAAATCAACAGCTTGAAAAATAAATTACACATCTCTTTCAGAATAAAAAAATTCAATAAAAATACATCAAAAAAATTAGAACCATTCATCATCACCACTGATCCAGATCTAACAGAAGAAGAACAACAAACATATCATCCAAGACCATTTGGCTCATTTGAGTAGTGTAGATCTGATAGATTAGGGAGAATAGAAACGCCATTCAAGGCCACCGCCAGCTAGATCCAGCGCAGATCTATCGCTGTTGCTCCATCAGACCACCGTTGTTGCTCCGTCGGACCACCGTCGTTGCTCCGTTTATGTGAATGTAGTGACAGAAGCGGTCATGCATGAAGTTGTGATAAGTAGGGAGATGAGAGTGAGAAATGGAGCATTCATGAAGAAACCGAGAGACTGCGAGAAGAAAGCTGAGCCATCACCTACTCCGGCAGACATTCATGAAGGGCAGAGGCAGAGGAAGCCACTAGAGATCGAACACAAGAGATCCGACACAAGAGATCGGACATGCATGTTGTGCAATATTCTTTAGTGAAGTGAAAAAAAAGGAATTGAGATTGTGGAGAAACGTGGGGAAGAGTGAGAGAAAGACTTGGAAGATGATGAATCTGAACTTGTGTAGCAAAAATGAAAAATGAATCAAATAATTACCTTGAGTGAATGGATGTGGAAGAGATGCAGAGAGTTTTGCAAAGGAAGAAGATGGAGTGGCCATTTGCATGTACTAGAATGAGATAAGATGGACACCAAAAAAAGGCAATAAGTAGAAGATCCGGTAGAAACAAGAAAGATCAAAAATTAATTTGGGGAATGTAAATTAGAGTGAAATGCTTTCTTGAAGAACGGAGAGGTTGCCTTGGTTGCTTAAAAAGATTGCGTGGGACTAACATTTGACTGAGATTTGATTGAGATTTATTATTTTGTGGAATAGTGGTAGGTGTGAGTTGTTGTGCAGTTTGTGTGAATAGTTGTGCAGTCCGTGGTAACAAAATTACCCCTACACCAAAATTTATATTTATAAACAATAGTAAAAAAAATTATTTATCAACAATATTATAGTACCGTAACTCTGTAACCAATATTTATTAACAATAGGCTAAATTGCTCTCGGGTCTCTTAAGTTAATTTCAGGTACTGATTTAGTCCTTTATCTTTTTTTGTCCTAATTAAGTCTTTTATGTTTTAAATTTTTAGCACTGTTATCATTTTCCGTCAGTCTCCGTCTAACTCCGTTAAAAAATTCACATGTTTTAGTTAGTCTCCGGGCCGTATCTAGCACACTAATAAGTTCAATTCTATGTAGTAGTTAGTTTTTCCTTAATATCAGTTTAGTGTTTTTACATTCGTTAATACTGGCGCTCCCCTTGCATCGCACGGGTTGTATGGTATAACCGAGAAAGAAACAAAGTAAGCAAATACTATATCTAACATTTTGAGAGTGTCTTAAGCATTCAGGTGTATATTAGCTTTTTTCCGGACCTCTATTTCATATTGTGTCTAAAACGCAATGGAATCATTAATAGCTAAGATCTCGCCACGATCACATTTAATGCGAGACCAGGTAATTACGCCTAAATTAGCGGAGACCACCAGAGTTAGAGTTTGCATCACTACACTTAGGGTTTGTTGAATGACGCAGTGTCATTCGTTAACTTATCTCAGTGGAATTTATTTCAAAGATGGGTGGCACACACTTTAATTCAATTATTAGCTACTATATTGTCCAACATTCCCTTATGTTTTCTTGTTTGAGTTTCGATACGTGTTAGTGTTATTTTCTTTGTACTAACATTAAAACTTCCTTTTTATTTTAGATTCCCATAGATCATGGTGCCGCTAATTATATTGTGGGTGCTTCTCCTGCTGAAGTGGCTGGGACTCCAACTAGCAAGTCCACCTCTAGCAAGACAACATGTTCAATTGAATCCATTCCTACAAATGGTTCAAAGAGGCACGTCTCTTCAATTGAAGGCCCTTCAAGTTCTGTTGTGCACTTTCTTTCTAAGTTATCGTACACTTGCATGAGGTGTATATGTATAACCAACACATAATTTATATTGCTTCCACATTTTTATTTTTTCACTTATAACTACACTCATATTTTTCCATTTGCTTCCAAAGTAAATCATCCAAATTTATCTCTTGGAATACAAATTTTCGTGAATAATCTACTTTTTAAAAGTGAAATAGCCGTTTATATCAATACTGAAATTCCTTGCATTTGTATATTCCTGCGGTTTTTTTACATTCTTGCATACCTCTACAAAATATAGTTAATTTTATCTTTACTCATAATGCTACTATTTTTACTTTTCAAGGAGCATGACCCCTATACTTATAGCTGGATGAAAGTGGATTCTTTTCTTTATATTTTATGATTTATATGAGGGAATTAAAAGAGGACAAGTGTACTAACACTAATTATGTTTAGTTTGTTGCTACTTTTAACCTTTTGTTGATTCCGTTGTAATTTGTAATTATTATGATATTCCTTAAGTTCACCAAATGAAAATGAGGAAATCCCAATTGCATTTATTTGTCTTATTTTCTTCACTGCATAATGTTGAAGTTTCTAATAGGCATTTCATGTTCTTTGATAATAGCTTATTAGTTACAGCACATAATTGGGCAATATGGCCTTATTATGGATGTTGTCCTCGCCATCCACACAATGAACTCCAAACTCTCCAAATCCAGTTTGTGATCAAAATTTTCATCGACAGAACTTTCATAATAGGAATGCAAACAATCCAATTGTCGTTAACCTCAAGGTGATTACTTTCGCAGTGATTTTTTGTCACTTTTGTTTGAATTCGGTATGACATGAATTGTCTTGCTTTGCAACTACTCGCACTAATTATGTTTAGTTTGTTGCTACTGTTTAACCTTTTGTGGATTCGGTTATCATTTTTAATTATCATGATATTTCTTAAGTTCAACAAACAAAAATGAGGAAAGCCCCGTGCGTAGCACGGGTATTAGGACTAGTATAGAAGAAATCAAGAAACTATATTCAAACCACTTTTAGTTCGGTCATTACACATATTAAAAAATTAATGACTACATCAGAGTCATTTTTTATTTAGTCATTGTAAATATTTTTCTTGATAAAATTAAAATCTAATATATCAATAATTATCGCGCCAGATGTATTTTCGTTTAAACACTACGCAGACCCAAAAAAATAATGAATAAAAAACAATTGTTTTTCTACCGAGAAACTACCAACTTTTGTATTCTCCCACCAAGTCTCTCTTTTATTTTTACTTTTGACTCCCACTTGGACCAAGGCAGTAGTTCAAATTTTTTTACTATTTTAACCACTTCAAAAAATCAATTTATGTTGCAAAAAATCGATTTATATTTACAATTTTTTCAAACCACCTTTATATACAATCTAAACAAACAATAAAGTCAATAAAAATTTAAATAAACTCATGTTTATCCTCATGACATTCTTGAGTAAGAGGTTGCATATAATTAAATGTAGAAAATTATATAGCTTTGAAATTATTTATTTTTCATTTATTATGAATTAAAAATAAAAAAAAGAATCTAAAAACTGAAAAATGTTATGAAATTAACTAAAATTAGAGCAAGAAGATGAACAAGAAAATGAGAGAAGAAGAGAGCTCTTGTATTATCCTCATCAAGGTATCACATTACATTAAGGGGTGAGTCCTATTTATAGGGTACAGTTTGGCAAGTGAATGATCAACAATAAAAAGCCACTAACAATCACATAAAGGGACTTACTGGAATGTGGAAGCCTAAGGGTGGACATCCACTAATAATATTATTCATAACACTCCCCATTGGATGTCCATCAAGGATATGACTCATTAAAACCTTACTAGAAAAAAAACCCAGGGGGATAAAAATCTAGTGAAGGAAAAAGAGTACAAAATCCTTTCAGTGGGAACTGCCTCGTTAAAAACCTTTCCAGGAAAACCCAATGGGACAAAATCGTGGCAAAGGAAAAAAGAATACATTTTTCCCCCCTATTTGAACCATCATTTAAGAATATGAATTCCAAAATCTGGAGTTTCTACCAAAGTGCATATGGAGCAATCTACTCCGCCTTGCCACTTGTGATATGTCCTCTTTTAATGGAGCTTTACGATTAGTATTATTTTCAGGACATCTTGTTTTTGTTGATTTGAAGTTTCTTGTTTCTTCCACTCCCAACCACACCATCTAATCTTTCTCCCTTTTCTACTCGTTCTCAATCACATTCATTATACCTAACTTATTTACTTCACTTCATTATCAATAATTTATATTAAAAAATTGTGAGTTTGGTACCCTAACATATACACATATAGAAATTAAGTTTCTAGACGAGAGTATATGAGTTAAACATTTGGAAACTCATGTAATAGAAGTATAAACAATAAAGCAATTCAAACGCAATAAATTTCTGGATGTGTAATTGATTTAGACTTTTAGAATCTTAATTTCCGTACCTTGAATCTCATCAACAATAAAACAATTCAAACACAATAAATTTCGAGATGTTTAAATGATTTACACTTCCAGAATTATAATTTCTGGACGTTGAATCTAGTAAACAGTAAAGCAATCAAACACAATTCGGAAACTTAGTTTTCAAACATTCAGTCTGACAAAAAAGAAAAGCAAATCAAAGTCATTCCAGAAACTTAATTTTCGGCGATGGTTGCGATGATGGTTTATGCTCGGGTGGTGCTCGCGGTGGTTGCGACAGTGATGCTCACGGTGAGGTCCGTTGGAGGTGGGGGTGTTGAGAGTGACTTGGTTTTTTGGGGGGGGGGGGGGGGTAGGGTTGTAGATGGTGAAGTGGGTTGGGGTGTGTGTGGGTTACAAAAGGATGGGGGTGTGGGTAAGTGACGGTAGTTTTGGAATTTTAGGTGGTTTAATGAGTTTTGGGGGTGTGGAGGGTAGAAAGGTGGGGTGCAAAGTGAATTACCCAAAATATATTATCCTATAAGGGGTTAGATATGTGGACCGCATTCCATGGGATAAATTGCATGGCCCAAAGGGGGCATTGCTATTGCCACCCACCTATTTGACTTCCTCAGCCCAATTCCACTCAAAATTAGAGTAGGAAAAATGTGTAACACGTACTGTATCGGGCCAGCCCTCACCAGGTCACAAGTTCTATCAGGTCAGACCAAAAAACCTAACAAATTTGGTCTCCAAATTCACTACCCCAAGCCCTCTACGACTGCGGTCTTTTTCTTTTTTGGTTTGGAATATTGTTGGCTATTCATTGGGTGTCCCAACCCTTTCAACAAAAGACATGAAACCTTTTTGAGTTGCCTTGTGTATATTCTAGTCTAAAAAAAAATTAAAAAATCGATTATTTTGCAATTATTGGATATTGGCTACTTTTCACAGGAGTAATGTAACGTTAGGAGAACTTGTACACAAATACATAATCTGACCAAGAAATACGTAGTGCATGTTTGGTTGCACGGTTGCAACCTGTAAACGCACGTTTACAGACATGGAAGCGCTTCCAAGTTGTTTGGGTGACTTCCAACTCGTTTTTCAAACGTGCGACTGGTCCTAAAAATCACGGCAAGGCTGAAGCTCCGATTTGTAGCTTCTGCGTCAACCCTGAAGCGCTTCTCTTTTTTGTCACATGTAAAATCTTTGTTTTTCCCTTCATCAATTTGCTGGTGTTTGCCGTTTTTATTTTCCCTGTTTTCTGCGGCTGTTACATTCCTAGGTTAGGAAGAAGAAAACCTGGGCTTGACATAATTTTTGTTTTGGGCCTTTTAACTCTTCTCTTCAGTTATGTCAAGGCCCAATTTGGGTATAATGTTTTGACATAATTTTGGTATAATGTTTATACTAATGTTTTGATAAAAAAAAAATTAACTAATGTAAAGCCTGATAATTTATATATAACCTCCCCATTTGCAATAAAAAGTAATAATTTATACATACTTATTTTTTTTTTACAAAATCATACTCAACCCATTTCAATGTTCATAATTTAGTTTAAATTATATTCTCTAATTTTATTTTATATATTTTATATGGTAGTTTAGTTTTTTTGTCTATTTTATTAAATTTTAAGTACTAATTTAATTTTAAGTTGATACCCATTTTGGTAATTTTACACCCAAAAGCAATTTTGATCCAATCTATCCAAACAACAATAATTTGTGAAAATCACTTTTCGGTAAACGTATCCAAACAAAAATCACGTTACTTTTAACTCACTTTTAACTAAACTCAATTCTGCAAACTCAATTCTGGCAAACTCAATTCTCCTCGCCATGGAACCAAACATACGCGTAATCTTGAAGGTTAGTATTTCATATAACATAAAGGCATAAACTTAAGACGGTAAGGCATGGATATATGTAGATAATGATTTGACCAAATTATAATATATACTTGGAATTAAAAGGCGTGAATAACCACAATATCAAAAGTACAGTTAGCAAACTTGTCCCCAACCCAAGGTTTAATCCTACGACTACACCTATGTGGATCTTTCCCGTCTAAGACACGTATAGAAGAAACTATATTCAAACCACTTTTAGTTCGGTCATTACACATATTAAAAAATTAATAACTACATCAGATTTATTTTTTATTTAGTCATTGTAAATATTTTTCTTGATAAAATTAAAATCTAATATATCAATAATTATCGTGCCAGATGTACTTTTCGTTTAAACACTACGCAAACCCAAAAAAATAATGAATAAAAAACAATTGTTTTTCTACCGGGAAACTACGCAACTTTAGTATTCTCCCACCAAGTCTCTCTTTTATTTTTACTTTTGACTCCCACTTGGACCAGGGCAGTAGTTCAATTTTTTTACTATTTTAATCACTTCAAAAAATCAATTTATGTCGCAAAAAATCGATTTATATTTACAATTTTTTCAAATCACCTTTATATACAATCTAAACAAACAATAAAGTCAATAACAATTTAAATAAACTCATGTGTATCCTCATGACATTCTTGAGTAAGAGGTTACATATAATTAAATGTAGAAAATTATATAGCTTTGAAATTATTTATTTTTCATTTATTATGAATTAAAAATAAAAAAAGAATCTAAAAACTGAAAAATGTTATGAAATTAACTAAAATTAGAGTAAGAAGATGAACATGAAAATGAGAGAAGAAAAGAGCTCTTGTATTATCCTCATCAATGTATCACATTACATTAAGGAGTGAGTCCTATTTATAGGGTACAATTTGGCAAGTGAATGATCAACAATAAAAAGCCACTAACAATCACATAAAGGGACTTACTAGAATGTGGAAGCCTAAGGGTGGACATCCACTAATAATATTATTCATAACACTCATCATTGGATGTCCATCAAGTATATGTCTCATTAAAACCTTACTAGGAAAAAAACCCAGAGGGATAAAAATCTAGTGAAGGAAAAAGAGTACAAAATCCTTTCAGTGGGAACTGTCTCGTTAAAAACCTTTCCAGGAAAACCCAACGGGACAAAACCATGGCAAAGGAAAAACGAATACATTTTTTCTCCTTCTGTTTGAATCATCATTTAAGAATATGAATTCCAAAATCTGGAGTTTCTACCAGAGTGCATATGGAGCAATCTTCTCCGCCTTGCCACTTGTGATATGTCCTCTTTTAATGGAGCTTTGCGATTAGTATTATCTTCAGGGCATCTTCTTTGAAATGTTGGTATTTGAGCATAAAATGAAGAAGCAAAAACCATTGAATATTGTGTAGATCATAATGATATTTCAGTGTCACCACATGTATATAATAGCTGACTTGGGATCTGACTTGATCTAGATCAGAAAAAATACTTTGTATCTACATGGTTAATTTGCGGAACATATATAAAATGATTTATTCATGAGGATATTCAAAATAAAACTATATGGACAAGTGATGTCATTTTAATATCCCTCCTTTAAAATATGAATTGAGACGATTATACCACATGCGTTCAAATTATATTATCTCATGGAGGCACTAATTCAATTTGAGTAATCATCTCAAGAATCCGAAAATGTGTCTCAAAATATTAAATCCTTTGAGGATCTTCATATAATTATGACTATCAAATGAGTCATACAAATAAGTCGTAGCAACCTTCATCTTGTGAAAATTGAGTTCTTCATGTGCTACAAGGCTAATTAAGTATTGAAAAGTACTTGCATCCACCCTTGAGCAACATGTCGAGCTTTGAATCTCACAATTTCACCATTCTCATTATGTTTTTGCACAAAAACCCATATGTATCCGACTAGTTTCACACATTCATGTGTCTGGACTACAGGTCCAAAAAAATTGTAAAACGAGTTTAATTCTGCTTCAATCTCGTCTTTCAATTTTGGTCAATTCTCACTTTGTCTACAATATTTAATAGACTTTGTTTCATGATCCTCGTTATCATTTATCACATTTAGCGCTATATTATATGTAAAAACATCGTCAACGTTGACTTCGTTTCAATTCGATTGTATTTCATTCTTGACATAATTCATTGAGATCTCTTTAATTTCAGAATTTTTCAAGTGCCTGATCAGTTCTTCTTGAACTGAAATGTGAATTATCTCTCAATACTCTTTTAGATTTTCTATATCTTCGCTTGGACCATCTTTCTTTTTAGCTCCTTTTCTTGTTCGGAGATTTTTATCTTTGGAACCGGTTGGTCGACCACGCTTCAGGCGCGGTTGAGACTCATTTGTAATATTAGATTGTCCGACAGGAACATCCATTTTATTGGAGCATTAGCAGTTGATATATATATATATATATATATATATATATATATCATTTGGTCACACCTTTTAGATCAACGAATGCATTTGGTAGATGATTTGCTAAGCTTTGCAAATGAGTTATCTTTTAAACTTTTAGTTCACATTGCTTAGTTTGAGGATCAAAATGAGATAATCATAATTCATTCCAACTGGTCTCTTTTTCCAACTGCTTATTCTCTCCCCCTAATGTTGGGAAATTTAATTCATCAAATGATAATCATCAAACTAGACTATAAACAAGTCTCCAAATGTTGGCTCAAGATACTTTATTATACATGGAGATTTATATCCAATATATATTCCCAAAATTCTTTAAGGACCATCATAGTGCATTGTGAATGGAGAAATTGGAACATACATTGCACATCCAAAAATTCTAAGATGGGAATTAGGTTACCAAAAACCAAATGTAAAGAGGAAGAGTTGTGATAACTTGTTGGATTGATGCGAATCAATGTTATAGCATGCAAAATTGCATGTTCCCAAGTAGAAATTGGAAGTTCTTTTCTCATAAGTATCGGTCATATACTTAACTTTAGACGTCTAAAGAATGGTTCTTCAATACCATTTTATGAATGAACGTATGCTACGTGATGTCCAATATTAGTTCTAAACGACATTCAATACTTATCACATGCTTTCAGGGTAATTCACATAATGACCTCTTACTAAAACTAGTTGAGCAAACAATCTCACAAACTTCCGGTTGTGAGTTGACGACAAATATATATATATATATATATATATATATATATATATATATATATACCAGATAGGGATCGGAATCAGAAGTAAATTAAATTAAAGAGACAGAGGGGAAGTAGGTAGCATACAGAATGCAACAAATAACTAAATTAAAGTGCAGAAAATAAAGATAGATACATTAGGAGGCAAAGCCTTCCATGATTGAGACAGAGAACTGTCTATGAGTTACAGAGTTTGAAGATTGAAGAAGTGAAGAGAAGAAGATTGAAGCTTACAAAGCTCTGGGTTCTCACTAGAACTTAGAGAGAGAAGCGTAATGTGCAGCGTGCCTCTAACAATTGCCTAGGCACGTATATAAAGAAAAATGATTGAATAGTAACCGGTTACTAACCGGAATAAATAGTAAAGGAATCCAAGAAATAGTAACGACTATTTGGAATCCAAAGATTGAACCTGGACTGTGCACTAATGACCTGCACTGTGCACAAGGTTTACCTGCACTATGCACTTTGACGACTTGTACTGTGCACTTTGCGAAGGTTTTGCTTTGAAAACTTGAATTATTTGGAATCCAAGAGTTGTTGACCTGAACTGTATGGAATCCAATGCTTGGTGACTTGGATTGAGCATCTTGGTGACTTGGATTATTTGGAATCCAAGAAATAGTGCTAATCGGTGACAAGGCACTATTTGCTTTACGGAGGATTTGATTGAAGATGCATTTGATGATGGCATGTGATTGACAACTTTGTTTCTTGTGATGATGAAGATACCTTTTGTCTGCCACTTGTCTACAGGCATGATTACCTTGGAATTGATGAAATTATTGATGCCTGTTAGGGGAATATGCCCCAGAACAGTTGTCTTCTCCAGCTGATGATGGCTGAGAGAGGAATGATTGATGAACCAAGACCAGTTTTTCATATCACTGATGATACTACAATCGCCATGATCAAGGGCGTTTTTAGAACAGTTTTCGTGCAGGCACTACAATCACCATGTTCCAGGGTGTAAGAACAGCTTTTCATGCCTGGGGCACTACAATCACCATGTTCTAGGGTGTAAGAACAGTTTTTCATGCCTGGGGCACTACAATCACCATGTTCTAGGGTGTAAGAACAGTTTTTCATGCCTGGGGCACTACATTCTTCTTGTTCAGAGACGCTCTTTATTGGTAAAAACAAAGAAATTTCGATGAAAATGTTTTGGAAAATAATTAAGTTGGGATTAAGAGAAAGACTAGGGTTCATACCTTTTGAAGAATTTCTCTTGCTGATTTGTGGGGAGAAACCAGAGACATAGTTAAGGCACTCAAAGAGCCTCTGCAACTGGGTTTTGCCAATGACTTGATTGGGAAATTTACTAGAGAACTCAATAGCTCTACTGATAGGGATGATTGTTTCCTGGTGAAAGTTATGACCAAGAAATTTAATTTTTGTTTGAAATAAATTGATTTTTGTTTTGAAGACAGCAAATCTATTAATAACAGATATGAAAATGTTGCTATGCTTGAGATGCTGGTAAAACGATTGAAAATAAGCATCATCAATATAGATAATGGCAAATTTTGAATTTTGATTGAAATTTTCATTCATGATTTTTTGAAATTCAAAATAAGCATTCCATTCATATTGACAAAAAGGGACAGTGAAAGCAGTTTTATGCCTGTCCTTTTCTTTTGTTTGCCAAAAACCAGAATTTTTGTCAAAATTAGAGAAGATCTTTGCATGAAGAAATATCTTAAGGAGTTTTTTCTTGTTGGGAATAGGATACTTAATCCAGCAAAGAGCTTGATTGATAGGATTGTAAACAACAACAAGTCTGGGAATTTCCCTTTTGATCTCAGCTTGTTTACTGACATAAATGGCAGAACAAGACCATGGACCCTCACCCTTGCGAATAAGTTTTTTATCCATAAGGTCTTTAACTTTCTCCTGACAAATAAGGAGAAGTTTATGATTCATTTGAATCAGTCTGCCTTTGGTAGGGATTTGCTTATCTTGAAAATCCTTTCCATAAGGAAGTTCAGTTATATGATGGCTTCTTTCCCAGAAAGTACTGGGTAGGTTAGAACAAATAGTAGATTGGATTTGTTCTAAAGACTTTTGATTTTGAGTTGACTAACCTATTTTTGCAACTGATGGTCAATATTCCTAAAAGGGATTTTTTCTTTTAGAAAACTAATTTGATAAGAAATAGGTCTTAAGTTCCTGATAAAAGTTTTTCTCAAAAACTTAAAAATAATTGGTTGCCCCATATGTTGGGCTTTCATACCTTCCTTAGCAATTTGAATAAAGGAGGTATGGATTTGAAATTTTTATTTTCAAAAATAGCCGAGGACAAATTGTAATTGAATTTTAGCTTAGAGCCATTAGCAGCACTAAGTTGTTTAGAAGTCTTTTCAAAATATTTTGTAAGAATAAGACCTTCTAAGATGCAATTTGAACCTGTCCCAGTGTCAATCAGAGTGACAGTTTCAAGGATGAAATCACCCATGACAATATTGTAGAATTTTTGAATTCTAATATGATTGATAAGACCTAGGAAATCATCAATGGGTTCTTCATCAAGATTTTCAGAAGATGAGCTAGCCTCATAACTATTCCACTGGTCAATGATTGACTGGTGATTAGCCTGTTTCTGCTTCAGATCTTTAACTTCGATATTTGAATTGTTAATATCAAATTGAAGATCTTGAATAGTAACAGGTTTAACACTAGTTCTTTCTAACCTCTTAAAGGTGTTTTTAAGGTTAGATCTATTGGTGATGAGAGGACTTTTGATATGATTAGAAGAATCAGTTAAATCATCCTCCTGGATTTGATTTAGGTTTTCAGAAGAATGATCATAGGATTCTCCTGAAGATTGGGCTAACAAATTGTTAATCTTATCCTCAATATCAGGATCAAGCCTAAGAGTTTTGAGCTTTCCTATGATCCTGCAGTTTCTGCTTATGTGACTAGTTTTACCACATTTGAAGCAGGCAATAGGATTTCTAGGATGATGTTCCTTTTGTAAAGTTCCTCTTGCAAAATTATAAGTAATACAAATAGGAAACTTTTGAAAATGGGATTGAGGTTTTGAGACAGCTAAGTCCCTTAAAACTTTTCTTTTGACCAGAAAGGTTTTAATGTGATTGCTGTGTTGCTGAAAAGACTCTGAGATATGAGGACAATCAATGAGCCTTTGCAGTTGGATTTTACCAGTTTGACCAAGGTACTTATCATAAGACCTGGTATTAATATTGGTATAAACAGAGGTTTCTTGGATATTGGGATCAAGAAAACCATAACCTTTTTGAGATAAAATACCAATAATGGGAGAACTGGTATGAAGATTAATAAACCTTTTCAGAGTATTCTGGGATTCTGAAAAAGTAATTTTAAGGCCAAATATAACGTTCCAGTTATAATGACCAGAAAAGACATTAAAATTGATATTGATACTCTTATCAATTATGACTTGATTCTGTTCAAAATCAGAACTTAAGTCAGAATTAGAAAAGATATTTGTTTTGAAAAGATTTGCAGAGAGACCTTTCCTATGGATATACATAGTTTTGGTAGGTTGCTCTGGGTACCCAGCTATTGTACTATCCTCTGTTTTTTGAAAAGGAAAAGAGGATGCATCAGTTTTGAAGAACTGAATAATGGCTGAGAGCAGAATAATATCAATCTGACCTAAATAATCATTAGTGGATTTTTTAACATCCTTGGAAGCAGAAGCCTCAAGAGATGAGTTGTTTCCAGACCAATGGTTATTATGGTGATCAATGATTAATTGCTGATTGGTTAATACATTCTTCTGGGTTTGGACAAGGGTTTTAGAAGAATGGTTAGTGGATTCTGAGCTAGTGTCAGAACCATTTTTTGAAGATAGGATTAATAATTTATTAATCTTATCTGTGGTTTTGGGATCTAAATCTAGGGTTTTAAGTTCCCCTTTGATCCTATCAATAATGTGACTGGGTTTGTCACTTTTGAAGCAATTGATGATTTTACTTTTGGCATCAGGATCAATCTTAAGGTTTTTAAGCTTCCTGATGATAAAGCATGTTCTCCAATTGTGGTTGGTTTTGCCACAGAGTTTGGGTTGATTCTTACCACAAGTGCAGCAAGTGTCAAGAGCAGTTTGAGGCTTATCCTGGATTTTAGGTTTATTGGCCTGTTTTCTTTTGTAGATCTTTGGTTCGTAACCAGGTTTGGGTTGGTTAGGACATTTCGTGCTGATATGGCCAAGAATGCCACACTTGAAGCAGATAACCTTAGCATCAAAGCTATCCAGGTTATCTTCATCAGAGGATGTCTCTTTTACCGTGTTTGCAGAGCTACTGCTCTTGGGTAAAGGATTGTCAAGAGCCACTGTCTTAAGAAGATCAAGTTGCTCATTGATTTTGGTTAAAAGTTCTTCGTTATGATTGGTTTGCTGAAGAACAAGATAGGCAATGGGGCTTTCTACCTGGGTAGGAATGCCTAAAGCATGAAGATACCTAGATTGTTCTAAGACATCTCTGGGATGCCTGATTGGAATGGGTTCCTTAGCAGGAATATTCTGTCTTTTGCTGCTAGGGTTTTTAGCTGGTTCTCTACCACCTAAAGAAACAGATTGGAAAGGGTAATTGATATTCTTTCTAATGGTATACATGCGAAACCATTTAAAGAAAGGAATATTGAGCTTGATACTTTCAAGGAATTTATAGAATTTCTCCTGGATAGGCTTTCTATTATTTCCTTGGTAATGTTTGAAGAACCAAACCCTGTGAGGAGACCATTCCTCAGAGTAAAATTCTTTTCTAAGGGATTCTTTATCTATAGTGAACTTGGATAAAGAAGATTGATTTTTAAAACAAGTTTCTTTTTTGAAAACTTAGTTCGAAAAGGATTGATTCTCATTAAGAGAGGATTGATCAAGATTGCAAATATCTTTGTCAAGATCTTTATTGACTTTATTAAAAGAAGATGAAGGCATAAAATTAGAAGAGGGTGAAAGGATAGGAGACATACCGGAGAGTATGAGGAAAAGCTGTAAAGAAACGTATAGATAAATCTTCACCCATAAGCATCATTGCCTTCACTTGGTTTTATAAGAATATAGGTATTAAAAATGAACTTAATAACTTACCTTCTAAAACATACCTTAGAGTTACATGTACTTGTTCATGCATCAGATTAAGGCCACATTAACCGGGTATTAAACTTGAAATTGCGATTACTTTCTAAAAACATATTTTGGAGTTAATCATAATTGTTACAATACAAGACAATAGTTACCTCAGAATATATTTGATCTTAAATTAAAAGTTATTTTCTAATTTATACTTTGGAGTGGAATTAACCTCTATTCAGAAAACAATATTTAAAGTAAAACAGATATATATCAATCTTGAACTATCAATTATATTCAAGTTATATCTTGTATTTAAGATATGTCTGTCATATGATCAAAAATTAAAGAGTTTTCGCAAATCTTTCGCATTAGACCAAGGATAGTTAAGAATATTTATCTCTCTGGGTGGTAATTATGCGACCCTACACCATCTGGGATTTTATGCATTTCACATACCATTCGACATTAGTGAGATTTCAAGATATTCTTACAAAATCCTTATAGGTCAAATGGAATAATAAAGCATTTTTGAAAAAGAGCTTTAAAGCATTTTGATCATAGATACATAAACAATTAAACTCACAAGATATAACATAGAGATATAAGTAATATTTCAAGGTAAATATATAGCAGAGTACTTTATTAATTGATTAGGAACATAGGTAAATCCTTGTCATACCCCAATTTCGTCCGGCTTAGGCCCAAACCCTAACTTTCAACACAAAAATTACATAGTAGATTTAATTTATTTTTCTTGTTACAATATCTTTAATTAAAAAAACGAAAATAAAAAATAAAATAGATAAGAAATAATATAAATTACAAAAGAAAATAAAAAAAAGGGGAGGTGCAATAAAAGATTATTATTACAAAAAAAAAGGAGAATGTCCATGTACATGACTTGGCCCAAGAATGTCAAAGTTACAAAAATACAAAAATAAACCAAGTACCCAAAACTGCAGCTACTTTGCAAAGATGATTTCTCTCTCTTCGGACATCATTTCGACGATCCGACCGGTGAAAGTGAAGATGGATGTCTCATGAACTTGGTGTCAAAAAACAACGATGATCCAACGGTTAACGAATCCAGAATCGCGCTTGTACGGTGGCTGGTTTGAGAAAAATGGGAGTGGTTTTTTCTACTTTTGCGAAGGCAATTTCTCTCTCCTCAGACTTCGTTTCGACGATCCGAACGGTAGAAGTGAAGATGGATGTCTCATGAACCTGGTGTCAAAAAACAACGATGATCCAACGGTTAACGAATCCGAAATCGCGTTGTCAATATGGCTGGTTTGAGAAAAACGAAAATTGCTTTTCTATGTTGTTTTAGTCCCACATTGCTTGGGAGAAACAAGAACTACCTAGCCTTTGGCTATAAAAGAGATGGAGATGCAAAGGCTATGGACATGGGTGATTGATGGGGTAAGTGATCTTTTGGGCTAGCATTTGCAGTCCATTAGATTAAAAGCCTGTCTTTAATTCTTTTGGACTAGCTTTTGCAGTCCGTTAGATTGAAAGCCCGTCTTTAGTTATTTTTGGGATGGCCGTTGAGGTCCTTTACTTGGTGGTTTTCGGGTGAAAACGGACCAGATAGGAGTCCGGTTCGCGGTTGATATGGTCAGATTGCTCGGTCCGTTTCGGCGTTGATCGCATTGATCAGCTGGAGGTTAGTTTTGCATTTATTTATTTAATTTATTTATTTATTTTTGTATATATTTATTTATTATGTATACTGTTTATTTATGTACATACTTATTTATTATTTATATTGTTTATTTATCTATGTAAATAATTATTTATTATTTATTCATTTATTTATTTATATGTATAGTTATTTATTTATTAACTTTACGCTTTATTAATTGTTAGTGTCGTCATTAATTTTTTTAAAATACACAAATTATTTTATAAAAATTTCAAAAATATAAATAGGGGATTAAGTCGACTGTACAGTCGGATTAGTCAGCTTTTTAGGACTACAAATGAACCGTTACGGATCATGTCCTAAAATCCCTATTTAAAACAAACAATTTCTAAATTAAAATAAATACAAACATACTTCTTTCCCCTAGGTAAACCTTTTTCTCACCAACCTTTTTTTCAAAATAACAGATTTTCTTTTCCCTAAACGAGAATCAATCCAATTGCGAAAACTCTTCAAAATCAAACTTTGTTAAGTAGCCTTGCGAAGCCTTTGCTTGCATGATTATTAACAATGAGGTACCAGTGGCGATCACTTGGAGCCTTTGCTCAATTGATCATCATGAACGCCTAATTTTCCTAAAGATTTTCACTAAACCAAATCTTTGTTAGTAGCCCTGCGAAGCCTTTGCTTGCATGATTATTAGCAATGGAGTGCTAATGGTGGTCACTTGGAGCCTTTGCTCAATTGATCATCATGAAAGCTCAATTCTCACAATTAAACAAGATAAAAAACAAAAACCGTTTTCCAAACAAAGAAGAACTACGTAGCTTTGAATTCTCCATCGCACCGGGAGATACGTAGGAGCGGGTCACATCCCGTCAAGCATAACAAATAAAAATCATTTTCACAATAAGTTTTCAACAATCATTTTCAAAAGAACCTAGAACTACGTCGCCTTTGATTCTCCACTCGGAGATACGTAGAAGCAGGGCCACGCCCCTGTCAAGCGCTAAAATAAACAATTTCTAAAATTAAAGAGTATACAAATAGATCTCCCTCATTTCAAAAGCAAAAATCTTATTTTCAAAGTAGGGGATTAAGTCGGTCGTACGGCCGGGTTAATCATCGTTTTAAGATAAGTGAACTGTGGTCCCTCAGAGCCCCAGCGCTCCTTCAGCCCTCAGTGGCCCTTCAGAGCCCCAGTGCTCCTTCAGACCCCCAGTGGTCCTCCAACACAGATCACACAGTCCTAAAACCCCTACATTAAAAAACACCAACCCACAGATATTTTCTACAAACAAGAACTACGTAGCTTTGAATTCTCCATCGCACCAGGAGATACGTAGGAGCGGGCCATGTCTCGTCAAGCACTTCTTTCTAAAAACCATTTTCTCCCTTTTTTCATAATAAATAAAGATTTTCATAAAGAGTTTTTTCAATGAGAAGTAGAGAGGCAAAATTAAGTATTTTCAAGTCAATACACTAAATACCACACATTTAATTAAAGGTTCCCTCTCAGTAGAGAGGACGTGTGGGGTGCTAACACCTTCCCTGTGCGTAACCGACCCCCGAACCCAAAACTCTCAGTTTTCAAAGGCCAATCGCTTTTCAAAAAGGTTTTCCTAATATTTTCCTTAATAAATATTGGTGGCGGCTTCATTGACTTTAGGAAAAGTTGTGAACGAGGAAGGTTCTCCCTCGGGGACTTTTTCGGGCGCAACAGCTGGCGACTCCACTGAGGACACTAAATTTTTTTTTTTTTTTTAAAAGTGGGTCAAGCCTAACTAATTAAATGTGTGGTTTATATGATTGATTTGAATATTTTGCTTTGCCTCTCTTCTTCTTCCTTTGTCATAAGCATGTTACGTCCATGTGCATTCTTATTCTATGTTTGCTTTTGCAATAGATAGTTACTTCTTTGCTTAGTTCCCTCATGCATTTCTTCCCCTTTCTTATCATGCCCCCTTCTTCTCTGCTCCCTTTCCTATGGTAAGCACATGCATACTTCCCTTTTCTTATCATGTCCCCTTCTTCTTTGCTCCCTTTCTTGAGGTAAGTAGTGCATTGTTATCGGCACTCTAGATTAGTTTATATTGGATCGATATTGAACCCTAGGATAAACAACATGCTATTTGTCTGGACTGCTCTGGATTTTCATTTGCAGGTGGGGAAGGGTAGTTATTCCTAGGTGTTGTGCCCTCGACACACACTTCACATCCTATACTTGTGAGAATTGAGTGGGGCCTAAAACCCAAGGTCTGAACAAAAACCTAGGAGAGTGGGAACGATTAGTGACTGCCATTCGTAGACCTTTGTCTGTATGGCTCTCATGAAAGTTCCGCCCAAGAGTACGCTTTGTCATGATACCTCACACTCGGTAGCTCTCTACGATTGTGGGTGCCATCATGAGAGAGACTTTAGCTCTTGGTTGCCATTGTAAGGAAGTGATTAGAACCTACATGGGAGGATTACCCCTTTCGTCGACTTTAGACCCTAGGATTCCCACCCTTTGTAGGACACGGGGGCACGCCTTTGTTTGTTGCATTAGTTTAGGCATTCCTTTTTCTTAAACTCTATTTCAAAATCGTAGAAAATAATTTTCTTACCCTCTTTTTATGTAAATGACACATCATTTCGCATCCACATCATTTTGCATCCACATCATTTCGTATTCACATCGTTTCGCACCATTGCATTTGCATCTAACAAAAGTTTGAAAAAAAACCATTCCTCTTGCATTCCCTTTCATTACATAAAGATAAAACAAAAAAACAATTATCATCTGCATAGCATAAGCATTTCATCATGCAAAAAACCCTCGTCAAGTTCATCCAAGATGAGACATTCATGCATAAGCATTATTTCAAAAAAGACACAGTAGAACTACGTAAGCTTTGATTCCTCATTACCATGGGGATACGTAGGATCGGGTCATACCCCGTCAAGCACATTTTTCTAAAACCTTTTTTCCAATAAATCATTTGCATCTCCAAATAATTTTCAAAACCATGTTCCAAAACTAAAAAACAAAGAAAGAAAATCATTGTGAGTATCATGCATTTCATTGCACAAAAAAAAAATGAAAACAAGAAAGCATCTCATTCATAATCATGAATAAAAATCATCATCAAATTTATTCAAAATGTAGCATTCATGCACCATTTCATTAACCTCATCACTTTGGTTCAAATACATCATTCCTCCATACATGCATCTTTCAAAAAGGAAGGGGCATTGGCATTTCATATTTTGCCTTGCCTCTAAAAAAAAAATCATTTAGAGAAAAGCATCATTCCTGCATCTTTCATCATTCAAAAGAAAAAGGGGGCATTGGTATTTCGTACCTTGTCTCGCCTCTAAAAAATAAAATAAATAAAAAATCAAAGTCAAAAATCATTTTGAAAAAAAAGGGGCATCATTCTTGCATCATTCACATTGGCATTCCATATTTTGTCTTGCATTAAAAATAACAAAATTATTTAGAATAAGCCACGCTCTTCGAGTGGTCATTCTCCACGCATTTGCATCATACTTGCATATCATAATTTGTTCATTCATTCATTACATAAAATAAGAGTTGGGATGAGAAGCGAGACGTTCTTGCGAAACAATCATCCTTTTTGAAAAAAGTTTATCCTTACTTGGTTGCAAACTCAAAGTGTTCCAAGGCACTCAGTTTTTTCAAATCAATAGCTCATTTGCATTTCTTTCAAAACACTGCATCCCATCCATTCTTTGACAAAAGACTGAAATAGTGTATCAAAGAAAAACAAATTTTTAGCTGATGTTAACTCTCTGTGAAGCATTCTTCTAATGAGCGTGCATGCTATGAGTACATTCTCTTGTTTGAGTCCGTTGGTTTTCCTCCCTTACCACAGGTTTCCCGTCCAAGTCTAGTCCCGCCCCGTCCACCCATAAAGTGCATATTCTCCCCATCAGTGCGTATTTGACTTTTGGTTCAAGTCCTCCATGCTAGGGCAAGTCTGTGATCATTAAGTCCCCTTGATTAATGTCATATTCCTTCAGTGCAAGTCTCTCAAAAAAAAAAAATAATAATAATAATAATATAATAAACAAGAAAACAAGCTCGCTAGGTTGAAAACCCGCAAAGGGCGGACTAGGCAAAAAGGAGCGCCCGGTGGACTGAAAACTCGCAAAGAGCGGTGCAGGCAAAAATTAGGGCACAAAAAAGGAAAAAAGAGCAAACACATGAAGATAGATGAATTATTGTTCTAAAGTTAAGTCTTATAGAAATAAGCAATCGGGATTTGAAATGAAGTTTGGCCATCTCCTCAAAAACCCCAAAATCCCAGAAAGTCCCTTTCCTACCCACCTTGAGCCAAGAAAAACCAAAATCCAAAAATCACCCTAGACAAGGATCACCCCAAATAAAAAAACAGTGCATCACTTTTTATCAGCTCACCCGAGTCGAAGAAGGAAAAGAATCATAAAACAAAAAAACAAAATACAAAAAAAAAAAAAAATACAAAAGAAATGTACGTGGTGAGCTGGTACATGTTACCACAAAATACAAGAGATCCTTGTCTAAATAGACCTTCAAACACTTCATCATTCCAACACCTGATTCCATAAACCTTCAAACTCTTCCTTTGGCCTCAACATCAAACCCCTTAGTCATTCTACCATGAGACACGAATTTGCTTTAACAGAGCCCAAACAAGCCCAATAACCATCTTCCTCATAGACCATTAACCGTCAATCAACGCCGAACAAAACTCATCCTCCCATTAGCCTCAAACACTTCATTAAGCCTAACCCTCCTTCCTCCACAAAACACCACAATCCCGAAAAGTCCATTCCGATCAAAGACCGGTTGCTTTTGTTCACTCAAAATCTAATCTTAGGACGAACAAGCTTATCTATGCACAATGTGTTTGCTCAAAAGAAAAACAAACGATCGGAAAAAAGAAAGCTGATCAAGAAAGAATAAACCCTCAGAAAAAAAAAAGAGAGCTGAGGAAACAAAAACGAACAGTCAGAAAAAAGAAAGCTGACAAAATAAAAAAAGAGGGACTTGCACTCCAAAACACATTCAAGATGCATTAAAACAAGGTTTAGTGATCACCAGGTAAGGATTCTTTCGCACCAAAAGTCAAGACATCAGTAGAGAACCAAAGATTTGCACTGAGAATACCACTCAGACCCAAAAGTTGGGGCATTCTCTTCACCACCCACACACCCTAGTCTTGGGAAAGTCTGTTCAATGCCCATCCCATGTCACTCCAGTTGTCAATGTCATTCCAAAGTGGGGCGAGTGCATTCCCATTCCTTCACCTCATTCGTTTCCATAAAAACCTCACCGGGGCAATCTCTCAACTCACTATCCTAAACAAGACCTTGTCATTCTGATTGGGGCAACTTTGTCCTTGTTATGACTGGGGCAACATCAAATTCTGTGGGTTGAAGCAAAACCCCTTTCATTCCAGCTTTCATCCCAAGAGCCGAAACGTTCCCAATTCATCATCTCCTACACCCCTAGTTGTTGTAACCACTAGACAGGGGCAAATTATTCACTCGTCAAAGACCTGAATTGGGGCAATCTTGTATCTCTTGGTCCCTCATAAGCTTCGGCAATAACCATGTCTGTCATTCCTTCACTTGCCATAAATGTCCATGCCCTAAACCAATTCCAAGTTAACTGACTCATTCACTCACATTTGCACTCCTATGCATGCTTACTAGATAATGCTTCAAAGGAGAGAACACAAGTTGTTTACGTGATATCTAAAATTCAGTCATCATGGAAAGAAAGAGAAAACAAGTGAGTTTGTTTGTAAATAAAAACCTTGAGAACACCAAAGTTTGAATCAAATTCAATTTTTCAACAGAATGGTCAATAATCATCTCAATTCCTTGCATTCGAAGTCTCGCATCTCATCATCACAAAAAATGTTTACCTCATGCATCTGGGCATTATAGCATTTGCATCAAAGCATTACATTTGCATCTCCACATTTTGTGCATTCACCACATAGTAAAAAGAGAAAGCGTTCCACATCAGTTGCACCATATTAATACTTGCATTTCATAGAAGAAAATAGTAAAGAAGAAAAAGCAGAAATATTTTCATTGCATTGGCATCATATTAATGTTCGCACTTCATAAAAAAGGGAAAAGAACAAAATCATTGCATGTCATTCATCATTAGAGCATCACATTTTGCATCAGATATTTCATAGAAAAAGCAAAGAAAGCAAAAAGAAAACAAAGAAAAGAAACCACAAAAGCAACACAAAAACAGTCCCTGTCATCCAGCATTCCATATCATTCATCATTTCACAAGCATTCATTTGTCATTCAATCATCAAACATTAAAGCAGTGCATACGCATCATATTAACGTTAGCATTTCCATAAAAGAAAAAAGAACAAGAATCATTGCATCAAACATCAGAGCATTGCATCATATTAATGTTTGCATTTCATAGAAGAAGCAAAAAGAAATAAACAGAAGTTAGAACAGGAGCATTTCATTCATCAAAGCATCAATCACCGCATACATTTGCATCAAACATCAAAGCAATACAGTTGCATCACATTAATACTTGCATCTCATAGAAGAAAAGAAAGCTAGAACATCCCATGTCATTCATCATTTCATGTTATTCATCATTTTTCCCAAAAAAAAAAAAAGGGAAGAGAAAGTTTCCTTTGCATCAAAATACATGAGCTTTGCATTCGCATTCTTAAAAGAGCAAAAAGAGAAGCCAAAAGAGAGAAAAGAGAAGAGCCAAGAGAGCAACAAAAAGAAAAGAAAAGAAAGAAAAAGAAGAAAGAGAAGCTAGAGAAAGAGAAAAAGACATATAAGAACAGCAGAAAATCATGCATTCATCAGACATAAGCAAAAGAAAAAGAAAATCATGCATTGCGTACAGACAAGAGAAGAAAAGGAAAATCATTGCATTCATCAAGCATATAGGAACAGTAGAAGATCATGCATTCATCCAATATAGACAAAGGAAATAAGAAACTCATCATTCAAAGAAAACAACAATCATGGCATTCGCACTGCATGCATTTGTTCATTTTCAGCTACAGGTACAAAGAGAGGATGAGCACTTCGGTGTTAGCCCTCGCCCCCAGATTCCAGAAAATGTTCCCCCAAGTTGGGAGTTCAGAAAGAAAAAAAAGAAAAGAGAGAAATAGAAAAGAAAGAGAGAAAAGAAAAGAGAGCACTCAAGCGCGCATTGCGGATTGGAGCACAGAGATCATCGCTCCCTTCTGCCCAGGTTTCACGTCGCGTACGAGCAACGCGATGGACCGCAGCCCCATGTGAGGTTCAACGGAATAGTTGTATCAGCCTAAGATACAGTGGACGCCGTGCATTGATCTGTATATCAGTTCTGGAGCTGGTAACGATCCCCCCGGTCGCTCGAAAAGGCCAACAGGAAGCGTGCTCCTCAAAGCCACGTGCAAACTCGGATTCACCAAGAGTCCGTTTAAGGATTACAGGTTTTAGGCAGCCTGGGCAATTTACCGCTTTCTGCACGCCAAGTGCCCATTTACCGCTTTCTACACGCCAAGTGCCCATTTACCGCTTTCTGCACACCAAGTGCCCATTTACCGCTTTTCTGCACGCCAAGTGCCCATTTTACCTTTTCTGTCTGCACGCCAAGTGCCCATTTTACTTTTCTGCCTGCATGCAAATGCCCATTTTTCCTTTTCTGTCTGCACGTCAGTGTTCATTTACTATTTTCGCACCAACACGAAAGTGTCTATCTTTCAAAAAAAAAACAAAAAAAAAAAGAAGAAAGAAAATTCGGATTTCTCCAAATGGACAAAATTGGTATAATTTCTGAATTCTTTATTTCTATTTTACCTTCGAAATATGTCTCGCGCAATTCATATTTCTTGGTAAAATCCAAATAAAGAGGGGCAGCTGTCATACCCCAATTTCGTCCGGCTTAGGCCCAAACCCTAACTTTCAACACAAAAATTACATAGTAGATTTAATTTATTTTTCTTGTTACAATATCTTTAATTAAAAAAACGAAAATAAAAAATAAAATAGATAAGAAATAATATAAATTACAAAAGAAAATAAAAAAAGGGGAGGTGCAATAAAAGATTATTATTACAAAAAAAAAGGAGAATGTCCAAGTACATGACTTGGCCCAAGAATGTCAAAGTTACAAAAATACAAAAATAAACCAAGTACCCAAAACTGCAGCTACTTTGCAAAGATGATTTCTCTCTCTTCGAACATCATTTCGACGATCCGACCGGTGAAAGTGAAGATGGATGTCTCATGAACTTGGTGTCAAAAAACAACGATGATCCAACGGTTAACGAATCCAGAATCGCGCTTGTACGGTGGCTGGTTTGAGAAAAATGGGAGTGGTTTTTTCTACTTTTGCGAAGGCAATTTCTCTCTCCTCAGACCTCGTTTCGACGATCCGAATGGTAGAAGTGAAGATGGATGTCTCATGAACCTGGTGTCAAAAAACAACGATGATCCAACGGTTAACGAATCCGAAATCGCGTTGTCAATATGGCTGGTTTGAGAAAAACGAAAATTGCTTTTCTATGTTGTTTTAGTCCCACATTGCTTGGGAGAAACAAGAACTACCTAGCCTTTGGCTATAAAAGAGATGGAGATGCAAAGGCTATGGACATGGGTGATTGATGGGGTAAGTGATCTTTTGGGCTAGCATTTGCAGTCCATTAGATTAAAAGCCTGTCTTTAATTCTTTTGGACTAGCTTTTGCAGTCCGTTAGATTGAAAGCCCGTCTTTAGTTATTTTTGGGATGGCCGTTGAGGTCCTTTACTTGGTGGTTTTCGGGTGAAAACGGACCAGATAGGAGTCCGGTTCGCGGTTGATATGGTCAGATTGCTCGGTCCGTTTCGGCGTTGATCGCATTGATCAGCTGGAGGTTAGTTTTGCATTTATTTATTTAATTTATTTATTTATTTTTGTATATATTTATTTATTATGTATACTGTTTATTTATGTACATACTTATTTATTATTTATATTGTTTATTTATCTATGTAAATAATTATTTATTATTTATTCATTTATTTATTTATATGTATAGTTATTTATTTATTAACTTTACGCTTTATTAATTGTTAGTGTCGTCATTAATTTTTTTAAAATACACAAATTATTTTATAAAAATTTCAAAAATATAAATAGGGGATTAAGTCGACTGTACAGTCGGATTAGTCAGCTTTTTAGGACTACAAATGAACCGTTACGGATCATGTCCTAAAATCCCTATTTAAAACAAACAATTTCTAAATTAAAATAAATACAAACATACTTCTTTCCCCTAGGTAAACCTTTTTCTCACCAACCTTTTTTTCAAAATAACAGATTTTCTTTTCCCTAAACGAGAATCAATCCAATTGCGAAAACTCTTCAAAATCAAACTTTGTTAAGTAGCCTTGCGAAGCCTTTGCTTGCATGATTATTAACAATGAGGTACCAGTGGCGATCACTTGGAGCCTTTGCTCAATTGATCATCATGAACGCCTAATTTTCCTAAAGATTTTCACTAAACCAAAACTTTGTTAGTAGCCCTGCGAAGCCTTTGCTTGCATGATTATTAGCAATGGAGTGCTAATGGTGGTCACTTGGAGCCTTTGCTCAATTGATCATCATGAAAGCTCAATTCTCACAATTAAACAAGATAAAAAACAAAAACCGTTTTCCAAACAAAGAAGAACTACGTAGCTTTGAATTCTCCATCGCACCGGGAGATACGTAGGAGCGGGTCACATCCCGTCAAGCATAACAAATAAAAATCATTTTCACAATAAGTTTTCAACAATCATTTTCAAAAGAACCTAGAACTACGTCGCCTTTGATTCTCCACTCGGAGATACGTAGAAGCAGGGCCACGCCCCTGTCAAGCGCTAAAATAAACAATTTCTAAAATTAAAGAGTATACAAATAGATCTCCCTCATTTCAAAAGCAAAAATCTTATTTTCAAAGTAGGGGATTAAGTCGGTCGTACGGCCGGGTTAATCATCGTTTTAAGATAAGTGAACTGTGGTCCCTCAGAGCCCCAGCGCTCCTTCAGCCCTCAGTGGCCCTTCAGAGCCCCAGTGCTCCTTCAGACCCCCAGTGGTCCTCCAACACAGATCACACAGTCCTAAAACCCCTACATTAAAAAACACCAACCCACAGATATTTTCTACAAACAAGAACTACGTAGCTTTGAATTCTCCATCGCACCAGGAGATACGTAGGAGCGGGCCATGTCTCGTCAAGCACTTCTTTCTAAAAACCATTTTTCTCCCTTTTTTCATAATAAATAAAGATTTTCATAAAGAGTTTTTTCAATGAGAAGTAGAGAGGCAAAATTAAGTATTTTCAAGTCAATACACTAAATACCACACATTTAATTAAAGGTTCCCTCTCAGTAGAGAGGACGTGTGGGGTGCTAACACCTTCCCTGCGCGTAACCGACCCCCGAACCCAAAACTCTCAGTTTTCAAAGGCCAATCGTTTCCAAAAAGGTTTTCCTAATATTTTCCTTAATAAATATTGGTGGCGGCTTCATTGACTTTAGGAAAAGTTGTGAACGAGGAAGGTTCTCCCTCGGGGACTTTTTCGGGCGCAACAATCCTGCAAGGTATAAACATAGATGAATAATTAATGATTCAAAAGGAAATATATAAAGAGTACATAAAGCCTTATAAATAACACTTTGTAATTAAACTGCAAAGTATGATCCAAATGAGTAAAAACATAAATAATAATTATTATTTATAAAATAGTAGACAACTTGACTATAGGATTTCTCAAAACCCATGGTCATACCCACATTGGGGCCCCCCAAGAGATGTAAATTGAGAAAATACAGCAGTAAAACTGCCCTTGCCTAACGCCTGTATTGACGTACACATTTGGTTGTTTAGCTATAGTCAAAGAGTACACTATAGTATAATATACTTTGTATTTTCATAAATGCTTTCAATATTAATACCCCCTATTTATGGCACTTAATTAATTAAGAACATAAATAAGTAACTGTAAAGCATAACTTAGATAAGCAAGGTTAAAATTCAAAATTAATAACTACATTCCTACTTCCACCATCTGGCTCTGATACCAGATAGGGATCGGAATCACAAGTAAATTAAATTAAAGAGACAGAGGGGAAGTAGGTAGCATACAGAATGTAGTTATTATAATATATATATATATATATATATATATATATATATATATATATATATATATATATATAATATGTGACCATCTGGTTGATGCATATTACAATTAAAATCACAAAAATCAAAATGGTCCACGTGACTAGTTAGAGTTGGCAAAATAGGCCGGGCCGGGCCGGGTTAGCCCGAAAAATTGGAGGGCTTGGGCCGAAGGAATTGAGCCCGTTTTTACATCTGGGCTTTTTAGCCCGGTCCGCAAAAGCCCGAGCCCGTGTCGGGCTAGCCCGATCGGGCCATGGGTAGCCCGCAAGCCCGTGAATAAAAGTGGGTACCATTTGATCAACTGCTATTTAAAATATATGCATGCTTCAAGCAAAGGGAAATGTTTAAGTCAAATATCCAATACCATTATGGGAAGCAAAACATGTATACTGTATAGTACCATGATTAACATTTACTACAGAATTTTGATTCATCTGATATGTAGCAGCTCATAATTACTGGTTTGGATTCAACACCTATTATTTATTTTCTAAAGAATAATTGAACAATCTTGACAGAACAGAACCATTATTTGAGAAAGATACTATGAAGCAAATTGAACAATCTTGAACAATTAATTGAACAATCTTGACATTACAGAACCATTATTTTCCAAAGAATAAATGAACAATCTGTAGTGTCGCTAAAAAATCGCGCATAATGCGGGCTAGCCCGAAAAGCCTGCAGCCCGCATAGGGCCGGGCTTGGGCCATAAAAGGTGAGACCGAATTTCAACCCGGGCTTTTTAGCCCGACCCTTAAAAGCCCAAGCATGTAGCGGGCCGGCCCGATATGGGCCGGGTAGCCCGTTTTGCCAGCTCTATGACTAGTGTACTCGTTTACAAATATCACCTTAAATAAGTTCTAAAAATACGAGAGACTTATTCTCTCAAATTGCCATTTTCCTTTGGAAACTAGTAGAATGAAGAAACTACTGGCTATTCAATACAAGTTCACATAGAAATTTTAACCATTTTTCGCATCATAATGTACTTGGGATTGCCCAACCGATCTTGCCAACAACAAAATTATTTTGATATATAAAATTTTGGTTTACAACAACTTGTGCTTCAATTGCACATATAAGTGTAATACAATCAGAGGAAAAAGTAGACAACTTTTCCACTACACTTATTTTATCCAAAGTATGTCTCGTTATATAAAGATATTCAACATCTCCTTAATTTCTTGTTTCAATATGATATCCATTTGGACGAATATCCTTAAAACTTAATAAATTTTTATGAGACTTAAGAGATTATAATATGGTACAATGTGTAAAAAAACTGGTTCTCTAGGTAATTAGCAATACACTAGCTCTTCCGAAGTCTTTAATTACATTTTGCAAACTTCTGGTTGCAAGTTGATAACAAGTATACATTCTACCATATGACTTCTGACCATAACTAAATGTACACAATTTAATATAAAATGCATATATATAATCTTAGATACACTCTAAAACTTATAATGTCTTATAATTAGCATGCATTAGGAACATATGACAGATAAAAATTCATTATATTGTAAAATATTGTAGTCTTTCAAAAATATCAATATGTGAAATCATTACTACTTTAGGATAATCTTGCTAAACGTATGCTAAATAGTAAAACTATGTCGACTACTAAACTTTAGCTTTGATTTACTATAGCATAATTTTGGCTGCGCTCATATTTATTTAAACAAAAGTAACGTATTAAACTTTGACCATTCAAATAACAAAATATAAAACTACCAAGTACGTGCATAACAAAGATTACCATCTATATACAAAAAAAATTGGGGACACACAATTTTCATCAATAAACAAAATTGTATAAACCACACATTCGAGACACACAATTTTCTTCAATAAACAAAACTATAGAAACTATACATATTGTTTTAACCTTGATTCAATTACCGTGCTTGCAAATCTTAGAAATGCCATTTTTTAATAGGTATGATCCATGTTATTTCATATGTGCTATAACATTATGGTAACACGAACTTACAAGAAAATAATAAAAGTATAAAATGGAAAATAAGAACATAAGAGTATCTAGTTCTTTAGGATCTAGTCAAACAATCAACTCTTCTTATTCCTTTTTTTTTCTTGCAACATCTAATCTAATCTAATCTAATATCTATTTAATCAAACAAACAACTTACAAAAAGACAATTTTAGTAATTATTCCAGCTAAAGGTTTAATGAAGCGTAAATGACCAAAATACCCCTTTCCCTCGTTCCCACTCAAAACTCCAATTTAAACAAACAATTGATCGCTAATGCACATACTCCTATTATAAGTAATTATATTAGCCATCACACACATTTATAATTACTATAATGCTTAGGAGAACAAATTAATTTAGTTATAACCAATCGCTAGGCAAAATGACTGTTTTGCCCTTTACACTATAATTCCCACTTAAATGAATCAAAAATCTTTTGTTAATTTCGTCGTTCGAAATTAACCGAAATTAGGGATGTTACAACTATCTAATCTAATTTCAATTTATGCAAACAAACCACACTTCAATTACCAAAACAAGCCTCCATATATTCTATTTAATCAAACAAACAACTTACAAAAAGACAATTTTAGACATCTTAATTTTTTGACACATCACCACTTTTGTGGACATTAATGTATTTTACTTTTATTTCTCATTTTTTGAATTCTATTTTCTCTTCCTTTCTCACTCTCTCTCTCTCTCTCTTTCAATCTCACATTTCCCTATATTTCTCACTTTTTACACATCTACTACTTGTGGCCCCCACACCCTTTATTTAAAAATATTTCTTTTCCCAATTTTTTAATCTACTATATAATACAATATAATTAAATTAATATCAAATGATCTACAATTTACTCCTATTTAATATCTATTTTTACAAACAAACCACACTTAAATTACCAAAACAATCCTTCATATATCTATTTATCTATTTAATCAAACAAACAACTTACAAAAAGACAATTTTAGACATCTTAATTTTTTTGACACATCACCACTCTTGTGGACAATAATGTATTTTACTTTTATTTCTCATTTTTTTAATTCTATTTTCTCTTCCTTTCTCACTCTCTCCTCTCTTTCAATCTCACATTTCCCTATATTTCTCACTTTTTTACACATCTACTATTTGTGGCCCCCACACCCTTTATTTAAAAATATTTTTTTTCCCAATTTTTTAATCTACTATATAATATATTAAATGATCTACAATTTACTCATATTTACTGTTGTAACTCCCCGATATTTCTAGCTCGTAGAAATCTATTTAATCAAACAAACAACTTACAAAAAGACAATTTTAGACATCTTAATTTTTTGACACAAGACCACTTTTGTGGACAATAATGTATTTTACTTTTATTTCTCATTTTTTTAATTCTATTTTCTCTTCCTTTCTCACTCTCTCTCTCTCTTTCAATCTCACATTTCCCTATATTTCTCATCTTCTATTTAATCAAACAAACAACTTACAAAAAGACAATTTTAGACATCTTAATTTTTTGACATATCACCACTCTTGTGGACAATAATGTATTTTACTTTTATTTCTCATTTTTTTTAATTCTATTTTCTCTTCCTTTCTCACTCTCTCTCTCTCTTTCAATCTCACATTTCCCTATATTTCTCACTTTTTTACACATCTACTATTTGTGGCCCCCACACCCTTTATTTAAAAATATTTCTTTTCCCAATTTTTTAATCTCATTCCATCTTTTGAAAAGTTTTATCTCGAAATCTTGGGGGCGAGTCAAGAAGTTTCACAGATGACTTTTCCGTCACATTTTTTTCTTTCAATGTGTATGAGAACTGTTATAGATTTTAGAAGATTTGTTGAGAACGTGTTTACACCCTTCGAGGAAATCTTGTTTGTTTTTACCTCTATCGAGGAGTACCAGTTTGTGGATCTCATTTTCAACATATATTTCTATCAAGCGTCTTGTATTAGACCCGTTGATTTAGATTAATCAAAGTTGGGGTGTAAACGAGGATAAGTGGAATGAAACTTCGAAAGTGTTTTCAAACGCGGTGTCGAGCCTGTGTAGGCGGATGATAAGTTTCTCGTGTTGATTCGTAACAAGAGAGTTCGGACTATAACCTTAGAAGCGTTCTAGGTTAGTAGTGGATCATACTGGAGATTGATGTGCCAACTTGGGAAGAGTTCCTACACTCATTTCGTTAATTCAAGATTGTGCTCCAGCAACTTAAGACCTTTCTGAGACTGTCGATTCTCGGTTAGTCGGATGAAAGACATAACGAAATTTTGAGAACAAAATTCTTTAAAGTTGGGGAGAATGTAACATCCTCAACATAATTAATCGAATTATTTGGATGTAACCCAATTGAATTAATTTAGTACTTAATTGGTAAAATTATTGAGTGCTAAAATTAATTATTGACTGTCACAGGATCGTTAACCGAATAATATGGGTCAAGGACGTTTTGGAATCGAAATAAGAGTTTAAGATCAATATGGTAATTTGACCACGTTACCACTTATATGATAAATAAATATATATACGTGTGTGTGTGTGTGTGTGTGTGAGAGAGAAAGAATTAAAAATAATAGAAAGAAAAGAAAGAAAGGGAAGCGAGAGAAACAGAGAGGAGAAGAGGAAAGGAAAAGAAGAAGGGAAAGAATGGGTGTGGAAGAAGAAGAGGAAAAAGGGGATACTTCGGTTCATCAAAACGACTTCCTTCCAACACGAAAAACGTTCAGCATTACTTCCTCTTCGATTTGGTACCAACATCATCATCATCAACTCACTCTACACAAATTCACCATTTTCGAATTTGGAGAAGAAGGGGAGGAAATCTTGAGTTTCTTTCTTCAACAAGTGTTCTAGAGGTTAGGGAATTTCAAATAAGTGATTGGGTGCGAGCTTGGAGTGAAGGAATCAAGGATTGGATGACTTAGGGTTTGAAAATCAAAATTGGGGTTTATGTGTGAATAGTGATTGAAGGTTGAAGATGATGAATAGTGTCCTTGGGTGACTCATGGTTGAATGGGAAGATTGGGGAGCGAATTCATTTGTCGTCGGAGCGTAAAGTTTATGCGGAGAACGTTCGTGTGGTTATGTCGGAAAAGTGATTTCGCAGAAAGTCTCGGCTATTTGTGATTTTCATCACAATCGGTGAGTTTTACTCACGTTTAGGTTTATTCCGTTTTAGTATGATTTTTATGTTGATTGGTTTCGAGAGTTTTTTAGTCGAAAACCGTTATTTCGAAATATATCGTTTTTGGATAAAATTCGTTTATGTCGAGTTTTGATTGATTTATCTCTTTCGCTGGAATAAGGACTGATTGTGCGATGTTGATCGGATATGTTGGTGTGGTTGTTTGGACTGTTTTCGATCGGAACAAAAATCGTTCGAGAATTTTCGAGTCAAAAACCGTTATTTGGAAAATATGTCATATTTTGATAAGATTCGTTTCGATTGAGTTTTTGATTGATTGTGGGATGTTGATTGGGTCTGTTTTTATGATTGTTTGATCTGTTTTCAATCGGAACGAGGATCGGAATTGAGCGGAATAGCGGATTTCGCGAGAAACTGTAAAATCTGCACTTTTCAGCAAACGGTCGCGTCGCGACCCGTCCCCATCTACTCGCGACCAGGCTAAGTTTTGTCACGCAAATATTTCTGTCTCCTTTCGCGTCGCGATGGTAGCAGTTCGCGTCGCGACGCTTTGCAGTTTTTTGGCAACTGTACATTGATTTTGTTTTCGCGATAACTTTTGATCCGGGAACCCGATTGAGGTGTTCTCAGATGCGTTTGAAAGCTTATTTAAAGACCTAACTAAATATGTAATTTAAATCATATAATGAGTTGATTTACTTAGTGATAATTATGTTGGAAAACCGAGAAATAGAGTGCGTGAGCGAACACGTAATACTTTTGTTATTAGAAACTAAATGTTCAACTATGGGTTTGATGTGAATGAACTATGAGTTCATGTGTGTGTGTGGATATATTCATATATATTATATCGAGTGTGGGTGACGACCCACGAGGTTAACATACTAGGCGAGGAAGTCATGATCCTTTACCCTAGGCCCGTATACCATTAGGGAAAGTACTATTGGTAAGGGGGTTCGCCGGGATTAGCAGTGTGTGCAGTTGGTGTTATGTTAAAAAGTTATGTGTTACGTTCACCGGGATTAGCAGTGTGTGCAGTCAGGTGGTACGTCAAATGGTTTTGTGTTACGTTCACCGGGATTAGCAGTGTGTGCAGTCGGTGGTACGTAAAATGGTTTTGTGTTACGTTCACCGGGATTAGCAGTGTGTGCAGTCGGTGGTACATCAAATGGTTTTGTGTTACGTTCACCGAGATTAGCAATGTGTGCAGTCAGTGGTACGTAAAATGGTTTTGTGTTACGTTCACCGGGATTAGCAGTGTGTGTAGTCGGTGGTACGTAAAATGGTTTTTGTAGTATGGTTCACCGGGATTAGCAGTGTGTGCAGTCGGTGTCCTACCAAGTCAGAATTCTATCACACGGTTCACCGGGATTAGCAGTGTGTGCAGTCGGTGTCGTGTTAAGTTAACCAGGATTTATAATTTGACCGAGAGTGTTAGTAGGGGTCTCGGTAGAACTCACTGAGATTGTATCTCATTGTTTATATGTTGTTGTTTTACAGATAAACAGGGAAAGTGGAGATCCAAGTGGCACGAGTAGGTGGTACTCGGATGGTTGCTGAAGACTTAGCTTTATGCTTAAGTGTATATCGTTCCTTGTTATCTGTGTATCAAGACATTTTGTCTTTAGCGTTATGTATTATTTCCACTTTCTTGTATGATATTGAACACTGTATTTCAGTGGTGATTTATGGTCTTATTTATGTTTAAGACTGTCCTGTTGTTATTCAGTGAAAATTTTATAGTGGTGTTCAGTATTTAAACAGGAAATATATCTCTGATGTTTTAGGGATGGTGCACTTGAGTATTTTTACTCGATAAAAATATCGGGGTGTTACAGACCCCCATATGCAAGTATACAAGAAGATTAGGAAGGTTGGGGTTGGATTTTAGTTCCTGCTGTTTCCAGCAACAATGTGTCAATTTGAAACGAACAGAACTCAGTCAATTCTCAACTAAATTTAGCAAAACGAGTGTCTATTGTGAAGGGAATATTGTCTAGTTTCTGAGGGTTCAGGTTTCGTGTTCATACAACAGGCATTCGAGGAGTTATCAACGAAACATGGTGACTGGTTCAAAACTGACACTATTCAAAAGTGAAACTTGTAAATCAATTTTCTCCAACAATACTCAGTCAAATTAAGTGGTTCTTGTGCCTAAACTGAAGGATTTCGTGTCTAGTTTCTAAAGAAATAAAAATGAGCTTAAACGGAGGTCTGTACAGTGAGTTATGAAGGAAATACCAAAGGGTGTCAAAACTGTTTTCTGCAGAACTTGTTGTGTACTTGGAGAAACTGATTTCCAAAGCTTTAAACCCCCATCAACTCGACTTTTCCAGCTTCACTCCCCTTCTAACTCGAACCCAGAAGTGATTGATGGTTCTGGTATCATTGTGTAGAGAAAGAAAAATGGTGAAGATTGATGGTTAAATGGTTCACATGCATGAAGAACCCATGGAGTATTCTTCTTCTCTTCTCCTTCCCCCACTCTCACGTTTTTCCCTCTCTCTCCCTTCTAGTTTTCTGATCTCTGTTGAAGTGAAGGAGGACATGGGTTGTGTTTCAGTTTTAATGAGCTGGGGGTTTCATTTTTGGGTGGAAATGACTAAAATGCCCTTTACTTATCTCATCACCTCTATTTACTTTTAATCAACCACTAACTCAATAACCCTTTTCTCAAATTCTGTTTGTTGTCTTATGGAAGTGAGAAGTGTGTTTGGTGGTTAATTCCAGCTGAAGGTTTAATGAAGCATAAATGACCAAAATACCCCTTTCCCTCGTTCCCACTCAAAACTCCAATTTAAACAAACAATTGATCACTAATGCACATACTCCTATTATAAGTAATTATATTAGCCATCACACACATTTATAATTACTATAATGCTTAGGAGAACAAAGTAATTTAGTTATAGCCAATCGCTAGGCAAAATGACTGTTTTACCCTTTACACTATAATTTCCACTTAAATGAATCAAAAAACTTTTGTTAATTTCGTCGTTCGAAATTAACCGAAATTAGGGATGTTACAACAATCTAATCTAATATCAATTTATATAAACAAACCACACTTAAATTACCAAAACAAGCCTCCATATATTCTATTTAATCAAACAAATAACTTACAAAAAGACAATTTTAGACATCTTAATTTTTTGACACATCACCACTTTTATGGACAATAATGTATTTTACTTTTATTTCTCAATTTTTTAATTCTATTTTCTCTTCATTTCTCACTCTCTCTCTCTTTCAATCTCACATTTCCCTATATTTCTCACTTTTTTCACATCTACTATTTGTGGCCCCCACACCCTTTATTTAAAAATATTTCTTTTCCCAATTTTTTAATCTACTATATAATACAATATTATTAAATTAATATCAAATGATCTACAATTTACTCCTATTTACTATCTAATCTAATCTAATATCTATTTATACAAACAAACCACACTTAAATTACCAAAACAAGCCTCCGTATTTACTTGACAACTCATCTAACCAAGGACAACATTGTAATTTACTATCCTTTTTTCAAATTTCTTCTCCCAATGCATTTTCTTCTCACTCTCACTTTTTTCCTCCTTTTTTTTCAAATTTCAAATTTCAAATCAAACTCACCGACTTTTTATCTACTAATCAATTTATCAATTTATACAAACAAACCATACTTAAATTACCCAAACAAGTCTCCTTATTTACCTCACATCTCATATAACTAAGGATAACATTGTAATTTACTATCACACATTTTTTCAAATTTCTTCTCCCAATACACTTTCTTCTCACTCCCACTTTTTTACTACTTTCTTCTACTTCTTTTTTTTCAATTTTCAAAATTCAAATCAAACCCACCCACTTTCTTTTTCCACTATCTACTATAATCTACTAATCAACTAAACTAATCAATTGGAACTACGAGATAACTGCACTGATATATAAAAAACACGGGATAACTACACTGATATATAAAGAAACAAGAGATTAATATCTAACTACCTATTTATACAAACAAACCATACTTAAATTGCCCAAACAAACCACACTTAAAAAGGACAACATTGTAATTTACTATCACACTTTTTTCAAATTTCTTCTCACAATACACTTTCTTCTCAATCCTACTTTTTTTTTCAAATTTCAAAATTCTAATCAAACCCACTCACTTTCTTTTCCCACTATCTATTATAACCTACTAATCAACTAAAATAATCAATTGAAACTACGAGATAACTGCACTGATATATAAAAAACACGGGATACACTACAAAAAAAAAGCAGTATAAGCGACGGATTTTTCCGTCGCCAATGACCGAAAATCCATCGCTAATGTGCCTTAGCGAGGGAATTAGCGACGGAACAAATCCATCGCTAAAAAGGGCCTCGCTACAGGTTAGCGACGAAATTTAGCGAGGGAAATTCCGTTGCTAATCACCTCGTAATCCGTGTTTTTTTGAAATCCCGCTTAAAATTAGCGACGGATATTCCTTCGCTAATGACCTTGTCATTCGTGATTTTTTTTAATATTATAATATCATTATAATAATTATAAAATTATTGTTATAATAATTATTATAATATTTTTAATATTCGATATATTATAAAATTATTGTTATAATATTATTAAATTATAATTTTGTTATAAAATTATTATAAAATTATTGTGAAATATGGTGGTGGTGATGGTGATGGTGATGGTAGAGGTGAAATATGGGGATGAGTTTGTGTAGAGAGAGACAGTTAGAGAGAGAGAGGGGTATGGTTAGAGAGAGGAGTAAGGGTGGAAGTTAATTTTGTGGTGGTGGAATTTGGGAAGGAGTTTGTGTATAGAGAGAGAGAGAGAGAGAGAGAGAGAGAGGGGTATGGTTAAAGAGAGGAGTGAGGGTGGAAGTTACTTTTGTGGTGGTGGTGGTGGTGAAATATGGGAAGGAGTTTGTGTATAGAGAGAGAGAGAGAGGTATGGTTAAAGAGAGGAGTGAGGGTGGAAATTAATTTTGTGGTGCTAGTAGTGGTGGTGGTGGTGGTGGAGGTGAAATATGGGAAGAGAGAGAGGAGAGTAGGGTGGTGGTGTGGTGGTGTAGGGTGGGTTTGGGTAGAGAGAGAGGAGAGTAAGGGAGAAAGAGAGTGAAGTGTGAGAAAAGAAAAGAAGAAGATAAGAGAGAAGAAGTGAGGAGGATTCGGTTTAATAAAAAAAATTAGAATTAGCGACGAAAATATAGCGACGGAAATTCAAATTAGCAACGGATTCAGAATTTTACGCATTCCAATGTCTGCGCAACGGTCACGTCAGCATTAGCGACAGATTAGTGCCTTAGCGACAGATTCAGAATTGGTCGCATTCCAATGTTTGCGCAACGGTCACGTCAGCATTAGCGACGGACCATTAGCGGACGGATTAGTGCCTTAGCGACGGATTCAGAATCGGTGCAATTTCCAAGGAATTAGCGACGGATTTTTTATGACGGATTTTAAATTTAGCGACGGAATTTAAATTTTTTATTAAGAAAAGCGCGCCTTCGTCATTACACTACAAGAAAAATTGGACTTTTCGGCGGACAAAATCCGTCGGAAAGCCAAAAATCCACCGAAAATGTGGACTTTCCGGCGGATTTTTGGCGCCAGTAGACAGCTCGTGGCAAACAGTTTTCGTCGGATTATCCGCCGGAAAAATCCGGCGGATTTTGTGGCGCCGAAAAATCAGCCGAAAGTTTCCGACGGAGTATCCGCCGGAAAGTCCACAAATCCGCCGGAAGTTTCCGGCAGATAATCCGCCGGAAAACCCACTACTAAAAAAAAACCAGATAGAGACGGACGAATTCTGTCTCTAAAAGTGGGATATTCCGTCTCTGACAGTCTTAGAGACGGAATTGGAGACGGAACATGGTCCGTGGCAAAATTCGCGGTCGCAAAAGCCTTAGAGACGGATTTTTGAAGTCTGTCTCTAATCAGAGACGGAATATTTCCGTCACTAATGGTAAATAGTTGGTCGCCAATATTGAACAATATAATTCGTGGGTACAAAAAATCCGTCTCTGTAGAGACGGAATTTATCTGTCTCTAACAGAGACGACATTAATATTCCGTCACAAATCTTAAGATTTTACAGAGACAGATCTACAATTTCGTCTCTAAATATTGCTTTAATTTTTTTATATTGTTTCCTTTTCTCTCTTTTCCAAAATTAAATTAATCTTCCACCTAAAATATCAAATAGATAAATTTTCAGTAGACATGTCGAAACAATAAATTCATTACTACTAAAAGTGTTATAATAAGTATATTGCAAAAACTTTACAAAACTAAAATCTTGTTCATAACATAGAAAGAAAATTAACATTAAATTTAGCAAAAGTATGTAAAAGAATCTAATTAAATAAAGAGCTATTATCCATTTCAGCTTCACCGATATGTTTTCTTGTTCAATATCCTTCTGTTGAAGTTCCCTGCATAGTGCATATTATGTCCTTGCACCTGCCTATTTTGCTTATTAACTTAAGAAGCTTTTTGCCAATCCTCAACTTCCCAAAGAACTTTCAACTGCTCCAAAGTTTTTTACCGATCCAACCCCCTTCATCCTTACCCCTACACACCTCAACTGTACACACACCGTCAATTTCAGTTACTATTAAAATCACATATAAATAATTTTCTGAAAGATAAATATTTTTAAAACATTCATTCCAAATGAGAGTAAAGGAGTTGTTGTGTCAGTAGCTAAGCTCCATTTAAAGACATGTGTACATAACCATGATTCCTAAGCTCCATATTTCAGTTGCAAGTCCATAACCACGATTCCTCAAGTTAACAACCTAAAATCCAACAATTCAAAACTAATTACTGTTGTGTATGAAACTTTATTTTTCAGTTTCCAAGTTATTGCCTATTGCCATGAATTACAAAGGATTGAAGAAGCCTGTTTTTAAAATGGTGAATATTAGGTGGAAGCGTATATTATGAAGAATTGTTTACTTATAATTGAGAATTAAGTTGTTAAAGCAAGTGAGAACATTTGGTATATATACTGAACGGAATTAGGAAGCCACGTACTTATCTCATTCAATCAGAGGAATTATATATCAAACATATGCTACAATCAGAGATAGAATGTGACAAACCTCAGGGGCCATCCAATATGGGGAGCCTTTGCTTGATTTCACATTGTTTAATTAGGTTGCCTGTCATAGGAAAAGAATCATCAGTATGATGTAAAGAATCATCAGTATGATGTCATGCAGTTAGGCTTCAGAGTCATGGAGACTGGAATATGATTTTGTTGATTACCTTCAACTTAGTCTCGCACGATTGATTGTGTGGTATAAGCCTGGTACTCTACAAGCCTGCACAATTTTTTTGGGGTGTTTTAGGTGCAACATCTCTTTCAAAGTGTAAACTGCAAGTTGAATATATGATGAAAAGAAAACAAGGAAACTCTACAAGCCTGCACAATTTTTTTTGGGGTGTTTTAGGTGCAACATCTCTTTCAAAGTGTAAACTGCAAGTTGGATATATAATGAAAAGAAAACAAGGAATTGCATTTGGAAATTTAAGAGAGGGCTTGCAGTTGTGGAGCATAAAAAGTCAAATGCAAATTCAGATATTCATGTCAATACTCAATTGTAATTCTCCAGTTAATATTTGTTTGAGGTTGCATTTTCAACTAGCATCTTCCCAGCATATCCATCACAATAAACTCTAACAAGATGGTTTTGGTCCTATGTAACTTCTGTAATAATTTTCCTTGTTCAAAAGTATCTAAACCAATTATTTATCATCCACGTATCATCCTTTGAAAACAAAGAATAATAAGAAAGACTGTGGACTGAAAAAAAATCATTAATTTCTACTCAGTGAAAATGTCATGCAATTGACAAGAAAATGTTTATAAGAAGCCGAATTCCTACCTGCAATCTGTGGAGAAGAACATCCAGGTCGAATCCAGAAATATTACGTCCAACAAGAACATCACTATCCAGCTTGTGCAATTCTAGCATCAGACGATTTAACAAAGCTCTCTCACTGAAAACAGAGTTAATAAAAGGTCAATCCTAGAAGCAGGCATATAATTTTCAAGTATTACTATTTCTAGACAACGTGATATTTGAAGTCAATGGATAACATGTGGTTGTGCATACAAGGAAAATGCTCAAACTAATGAACACATCTTTTAAAGTTTCTACCTGCTTTCATGACATAGAACAGTTGACCCAGCTTTTGTGTTTCTGTCCCTAACCTCCTTACTGAATCCCACTGGAAATATACTCCCATCAAGTTTGCGAATAACAGTAAAATGGGTCAGCATTCCAGGTCTCTTCCACTCTGATGCCAACATCGGAGTGTCAATCTAAAGAGTCAAATAGGAAAGGTTACTGTCGATCAACTTTCCACCTTTAACTATAACTTATATAGTAGTAAATAATAGTAAAAATCTTAAAAGTTGATAAAAATATTTGAATGTTCAAGCTGCCATTGAAGACATGCAAGCATATGTTTACACATGGAATCTAAACAAGTGGCGAGTTCAAGCTTCATTTTGTTTTAAGCTTCATAAAATACAAAACAGAACAAATAAGTTAAGCCTGATACTCATTGTATCAGCTCAGGTGATGTATCCACGAGAACTATAAAGCCAATTATCTTAATTTACAAGCACAACTTTGCAATTATTAACAATTAAGTTAACCTGCAAGCAATCATCATAAGTTCTAACATGTTCTCATGGTTCAAAGAAACAATTAAATTTGCATTCTTATGCTTTGTAAAGACTTGCAAAAAATTAATATCACATCAGCCTGAATATTTAAACACGTGAAAATGAGTCAAATTAATTGAAACTTTGAGCTTTTATTGGTAGGTTCACATTAATGACAAAGGAACGTGAGATTGACTTGAATGTATGTTACCCCTTAATTGAATAAAAGAATGTGGTCAAATTCATTTGTTAAAGCTATTCGTAGCACCAGTGTGGTGGTTCATTCACCAACCATGCATCATTACCATTCGAAATATACCAAATCTTTGATAATGAGTTAAAAATGCATGTATATAGCTCTCAGTTTCATATCATGAGTAAAGAAATATCTAACATATATGAGTGTCAAATATTTGCATAAACAAATATGTTAATATTCATATTTTAGATGTGCTGGTGTTCGCGCACACATATAAGTATAACAATGCACTTTGAGCTCGTGACAAAAGACAACCTATAGCACAAGTAGCAAAATCAAGTGATGGCAAGATATCTGAAGACTAAAAAAATGCACTTTAAACAACCTTAGCCATATTGCAACAGACAACAAATGCAGACACAATCTAATTTTCACCTGCACGAATGTCAAATCGTTCAAATGCATATTTCCTCTGCAAAATGAGCAAGGAATTAGAATAGATAGATCGACAACAAATTTACATGTCACAAACATATCACAAAACTCATTTATGCATCACCCGAAATGAACCAAATCTGGAAAATCACAGATAAAGGTTAGGGAAGGATTTTACATCCTGGACTAAATAATGGACAGGCTAAACAAAGATTATATGCAGCAATAAGTCTCTGAATATTTGTCATGTGGTGATATGAAATGCTTACCTAGCCCAAACGGCCATGACAAGAACATTTTTACTCCTCCTCAACAACAACACTAATATCACCCTTTTCGAGTAAATCATAAAAGGTCCTGGCTTTTCTCTGTTCATTCCAGTGATGCCATCTTCCAGAAACTGCCAGCAGTTATACCGAGTGCTATTCCAATTATTATCTCCTTCACAACACTTGGCCCCTTCAAGGTAGCATGAGAAATCCTAGGACCAGCCATTTTGCTTTCTCTGTCTTAAGCTGGTTAACTCTGCAAGTCAAAGAATATTGGTTTGCAAATGTTCAGAATCTATAAAAATCAAAACAGTTCATAACAGGCTAGCCAATCTTAATAACCAACCTGACAGTATGTTTAGATTGAACAAAATGAAAGAAAAGTAATGCACGGGAAACACAAGATAAAAAAAATTCATTTAGTTGAAGCATTCATTCTCTTTAATCAGAAAAGGGAGAGAAACAAGGGAGCTAGTGCCACTCACTATTGATTTGTCCCTAAATCAGTTCAGCACACTCAAAATGTGGGTAACAATTCAGGATGACCCCCAAAATTTAAACCCCGTTTCTGAGGGGTAGAAAACTGTAGCCACCAAACAAGTCATACACCGATTGCATTCATTTTCAAGTAAGACAAATAGTTTTGAAGTGATTACAAACATCGGCTAATAAATTGAAACCACGCAGTGAAACCTATAGACAATTGTCGATCACCACTTCCCTGTCTTCTCAGTCCTCCACTCTCCATTTCCAGCACCTCTCTTCTCCATGTTCTCAAATCGAATCTCCCTCAAATCAAAGAAAAAATATTTTCTTTTGGTAAATCTCTCCTCATCTACAAACACAAATAAACAAAAAAAAAAACAAATTAATCAAATTCCCACTGGAAAAAAAATGAACTTTTTTAAGCTTCTTTAAAATTCCCATTTGAACCCGTATACTGCCACTAAGCCACAAACACCCTAATCCCAATATCATCAAACATAAACAAATTATATATTCTCGCAAAACACTTATCAATAACCTAAAACCAATTTTTTTTAGATGGATTAAACTAGGAAAAATGAAAGACGCATGAGTTTTTTGAGGGATTGAGAAATGAATCTCGCAAAACACTGCTAAGTTTTTTGATGAATTTAAGCATCTTGTAAAGCACGTTGATAACGAGGAACAGTTTGAATACTCTTGGAAACATATGATTGACGAATGCTTCGCTAATGTACACCATTCTGAAATCACTTGGCTAGGCTTCATTTACACCAGCAAGAGGCAATGGTCTTCTGCTTGGGTGAAAAGTACATTCATAGCTGGGAAGAAGACCACACAACTTAGCGAACAATTCAATGCATTGTCTCGACACTATTTGAAGACTGAACACTCTATCTCTCAATTGTTGTCTAGGTTCCAAGATCTCGTCGATGATTTGCGTCATAATGAGCTGATGTCTGATTTTAGAATGCAGAACACTGTTGCGCAGAATAGGCATCGCAATAGTGGTTTGATGCGCCACGCAGCTGAGTTGTTCACTCCTTCCATTTTTGAGTTAATTCAGAAGGAGTTTGACGCGAGCAGAGCTTACACCATATTGGTAATTACCCATTCTCATTTTTTTCTGCACAATGTTTCTTTGATTTTTCACTATTTGTAGTTGTACCTATTGAAAGTTAGAAACCAGTTTCATATTTTTCCTTTGACTTTGAGTTTTCTTCATATCAAAACTCCCTTAAATGACCTATAGTTTTGGTTTTGTTTTGTTTTTGGTCTACTGAGATTATGTTTCTGCATTGTGTTCTTTATTTGTGGTTTTTGGATTCCGGTAACCACAAATATGCATTATGTGGTTACTGGACAGCAACCACAGAATACATATTTGTGGTTACTATTACTTGTTACTAACAATATTACTCCTCAATAACTATTATTTTTCCTAATAGTATATTTCGTGTGCAGCCTGTTCACGAGTTGAAATAGGACACAACTGAAGTTATAAATGTTGAGAGATGGGATAATCAATTTACTGCGAACCAAGTTTTGGTAGAGACCGAAGTTGTGAAGCTAGATTTGGTCAGGAGTTCTGTTACTTGCAGCTGTCGGTTTTTTGAGAACTGGGGGTTAATTTGTCGGCACACACTGAGAGTTTTGGATGCTTTCGCTGCGTGGGGTAATCCTTTTTGTCATTGCATCCCTCCCATGTATGTGAAAAAAAGATGGTGCAGAGATTATAAGAAAACTCTTGCTTGTATTGCTGAGGAATTTCATCTTCAAACCAAGGCTCCTTCGAATTTCGGTGAGAGATATCAGCGTCTTTCTGATATAGTTTCTGGAGCCGGGTCACGCATATGTTATAACGAGGCTGCCTTTAACGCATTTCTTCATCATGTTCTTGATGGAGTTAAAGAGGCTGACGAGTTGTTACATTCAACGTCTGAAACCTCTGAACCTTCACGTGCTGAGTGTTCAACCTTACCAGGTATTTGCTATTTTATTTCCATTGCTCTTTATGTAACATTTAGTTTTTGTTTAAGATTTATGCCATTCTTATATATGTCTGTGGTTGCTGAACGTTACAGTTGAAGAAGATGAAGTAGAATATCCAGGTAAAAAGATAAAGGTGCGTCAAAACCCTTGCAAGAGCAAGATCAGATTGATGTCCGAATCAGAGAAGAGGCATCTAATTTGGAAACAGCAATGCAAGCAGGCGATTGAAATTCAGAAGCAGTCCGAGATTTAGAGAGCAAGATAGCAGTGCTGCCATCACCCGTCTGTCCGTCGTTGCTAGCGCCATAGTTATTTCTGCTTCTACCCCCATCTTCTCATGATTCATGTTTCTCTACTATTGGGAAAGTATCCAAATTGATCATGGCAATAACTTGTGATAGGTGCCATGGTGGATGTCTTGTTTTTTTCTGAAAAATCTTTCTCTGATTTTTCACTATTTGTAGTTGTACCTATTGAAAGTTACAAACTAGTTTCATATTTTTCCTTTGACTTTGAGTTTTCTTCATATCAAAACTCCCTTAAATGGCCTATAGTTTTGGTTTTGCTTTGTTTTTGGTCTACAAAGATTATGTTTATGCATTGTGTTCTTTATTTTTGGCTTTTGGATTCAAGTAACCACAAATATGCATTCTGTGGTTACTGGGTAGTAACCACAGAATGCATATTTGTGGTTACTAGATGTTTATTAGTCACTCTCTATGGCTAGATAGGTTGCACCGATAGAAGAGGTGAAACGAGGCTTCCTCCATCTCAAAACAAAGCAACATCATGTATCGTGAGATCCGTGAAGAACCCCTCTAGAAACAAGGTTATCACGGGTTTGGAGTTTATTAAGCAATAATCGCCAACCAAAGATGCCCACTTGAATTTTTTTTCATCCGAAAGGATCCATTATATTACAATTACAAATACTATTCTATATTACAATTACAACCCATATGTTCTGTTCTATCTTATTTACCAAACTCTACCAATATGATCATCTAGTATCTCTTATTTAGGTTAGCTAAAAGAGGCTTCTTTTATCCTTTGGCTCATGACATTAAATGAGATTTTATGATATCATATATTTCCTGGCCTCCTGGCTTAGAAAACTATCAAGAATCATCACAGTAGTAACGTGTACCACAGCTAAGGCATGAAAGAATGTTGATAAATAAAACTCTGTCTCAGGCTCTAATGATGAGTATCATATCATATCATATAAACAAACATATGATCAAGAGCAAATTTACACTGATGGTTGATTTTGATACAAAAGTAGCATATAAATCCTAACTGTTGTAAGTGTTAAGGGTCAATCCTAACCGTGGTAAGTAGCATATAAATCCTAACCGTGGTAAGTAGCATAATCCTAACAAAAACCACAAACGTCATATTTGTGGTTACTGGCCGGTAACCACAGAATAGTGCGACAGTGGTTAATAACAGAAAATTACATTGTTTTCCTACACTTTCCTCTTTTTTCCTCTATCATTACCCCCTCCTTTTTCCAAGAGCCTAGCTTTCAATTCTTCACAAAATTTGTTGGCTTCCCCTTGTATGGTTTCCTTCAACAAGTTGGTTTTGTCTTTCATTAATGAGCAGCAAATATCTATGCTTAATTGATTGGTGACCAACACCTGGCCAGCCTCCCTCAATGTGTTCCAGTTGCGAAAAGAATCAATCTCATTTTCATCTCCATGCCAATGCTTTAAGAACATCATGGTGAGTACACCACAGCTAGTTCCATCTGGTTGTTCTGGCACTTTTAGATCATGCCACTCAAACTGCTCCCATTTATATGGGCAAACCTTTTTCATGGCTTGATATCTCTCTGAAATGAAACTGCATGCTTCTTTCATCAACTTGTTGCCAATGTGTTCAAATTCAGAGGAAGATCTTCGAAACTTTTTCAAGCTTGTAAGGTACTCAAATCTCTTCTTCTTCAGGTTAAGCACGTACGTGACAAAATGTTTTTGGGCAAGGGTAGGTATGAGGATCTGCAATATAGGTCACGAAAACAAACACACCCGAGTATTAAGATAAGGGAGTAGAAAAAAATGAAAACAAATAACCAAAACACGAACAGAAACAATATTAGTAAGGAAAATCCTATTCATTTCATCCTATATATCTCTAAACCTAATTCAACAACCCTCTTCCAATCCATGCCTAAAAAACAGAGTAGATTTCAGCCAGATAGCCCAAAATGGGTTAATAGGCATAAAAAACAAATAATCAACGTATAAAAAAACAAAATGGGTCAATAAGCATGAAAACATGTACCACTATATCTAGCATGTGCTATTCTGATTCTTTTAATATTTGGTATGTCATTTAGCAACTAACCACAGAATCACAAATTTTCACAAACAGTAGTTGGATTCCAGTAACCACAAATATGCATTCTGTGGTTACTGTCCAGTAACCACAGAATGCATATTTGTGGTTACTGGAATCCAACTACTGTTTGTGCATATATGTGGTTTGTGGCATATTTGAAAAACACAAAATGCTCACATTTCAACAACAAAAGATTCACAAAATGCTCAAAAAATGCTCACCAATCACAAAACTTACATAATCAAGTGAACAAACGTTAAGCCTCCTGTACGGCATGAAGCTGTTGAACATCGACAGCTTGGCAGTAAACTGTTGAGCAGCTTCGGATTGATCACGTTTGTCCTCAAAGTTTCCCGTTGAAACAGACGCCACTATGCTCAACTATGTTCCAAAGAGTTCATAATACAATTAGTGGTTTACATATACAAAGGTTTATCAAAATAAAGCGTATTTCTTACAACGCACGATGCTGTCAAAACTAGTCTACGTATCTTTGCTTGATTTTCTTGTTTTTCTTTTAAGTTCAACAAGAATGCATAGGTATCAACCACCAGGTTTGACACGCACTGCTCTTCTTGCAACGTCCAAAGTTCCAGTCTTCTTAGGCTGAATATATCATCCAACTGGCATTTGTACATGCATTTGTCACTGCATGATACATCTTGAAATCATAAATACAATTTCTATGAAATACAAGAAAAACAAATTGATTGGTCACAGCGGAGAAAGCTGCAACTTACAATGACTGGTCCTCCGACCAAATGTATGTCACCAAATTCTTGTCCAACTCTAATGCATTCGACTTATCCACATGGACATCGTATGGGCTCTTGAGGAATCTGAATGGCTTTGTTACTCTCTTTTTTTGTTTCCTTTGTTTTATGTACAATGTAGCCTCATAATCGTCCGGTGATCCTGTGCTAGTAGGAGTTACACTGAAATTTAAAAGTTAGCATGTTACATTATTGTAAAAGAAGACTATGAAATCAATGTACAATTTAATATCATGGGCGTATTTATAATTACACTACTATTTTGTCCTCCATATCGTCATCACCAAAAATCTCATAAAAGTAAACATTGAGATAATCAATATCCAATTGAATTGTTTTTCTTTGTTCAGCTGAAGCGGTGGTTACTTCACAATCAAATTCGTCCACTAGCTTCCCTCTATCATCCGGAGGAGTTGGGGTCAAGCTGTAATTTTAACAACTAATTACTATTTATGTTTGTGGCTGGTGAATATGTGATTCTGTAATTTTAGCAACTAATTATTATTTATGTCTAATTGTTTGTGGCCACTAAACTAATTACTATTTAACTATTCATACTTACAGATCAAATCTTGGAGAAGTGTAGTCAATGTTTGTCTGCTTCTTTACAACCACTGCATCCTCTTTTATAACCTCCCTAATGTTACATAAAAAAAACAAATCATTTAATGGAGAACACAATGCAGAAACACTAATTGGATTCCAGTAACCATAAATATGTATTCTGTGGTTACTGTCCAGTAACCTCAGAATGCATATTTGTGGTTACTGGAATCCAAAAACCAAAAATGGCATATACTTCAAGCAACCAAAGCCAGCAATCTCAAATGACACCAATAAAACAGGAAGAAAAACATGGAGAGACAAACAAAGCATCTGTAAATACGCTGATATAGGGCCACTTAGCTAACCAGCCTACAAGGCCCCACATTCATATTGACACAACAAATAAACAAACAAACATACAGAGACACAAATGATGTGCTCAAAGAGATTCAAAATTACCAATTCACAGACTAGTGATATCCCACCATGTACGCTTTATAAAATAAATTCATGTACGATTTATAAAATAAATACTTTACCTTGCAACATTATTCGGCAATGGCCCACCATATATGATGATTTGTTTGTCCTCATCGTTTATGGAAGGCGCATCAGTGGTGGTCTGCCTCACTGGCTCAGGTCTAACATCTAAAGGAGTTTGGGTCGGAGAAGTTGGGGTCAGCCTCTAATTTTAGAAGCTAATTAATATTCATGTTGTGGCTGGTGATTGTATGATAAACATCTGAATCATTTATACTTACAGATCAAAGCTTGGAAGATTGTAGTCAACGGTTTTTTGCTTCTTCACCACAATTGCGTCCGGTGTACTATTCTTGTTGTTATGTTGTTTGTCCTCCGCATTTGCATGAAGCACATTAGGAATTTTACCATCATTCTTCATATTTGTGCGTTTTTCACGCCTCATTTCAATTTCTTCATCACGTTTTTGAATAGTTTCATCAACAACATCATCAACCTCTTCATCATCATCTTTCTCTTCATCCTTATCTTTTTCATCACCGCTCTCTTCATCCTGATCATCAACCTCTTCATCAGCATCATCAGCATCATCTTCTTCTTCGCTCTCTTCATCCTCATCATCAACCTCTTCATCAGCATCATCAGCATCATCTTCTTCTTCTGATTCATAATCATCATCACTCTCTTCACCTTCCATCATCTTCATCATCAGAATTATCAACTCTCCTCTTCAATTTTTTAACACATTTCTTGAATGCCTCAAGCTGGTATTTATAGTATTCCAAGTACACCGGGACCTACAACATCAAATAAACAAAAACATTCCGTGATTAGTGGGGATTTTGTGATGTTGTGAATCTGTTGTTATTGAAATGTGAGCATTTTGTGTTTTCCAAATATGCCATAAACCACATATGTGCACAAACACTAGTTGGAGTCCAGTAACCACAAATATGCATTCTGTGGTTACTGTCCAGTAACCACAGAATGCATATTTGTGGTTACTGGAATCCAAAAACCAAATATAAAGAACATTGACAATAACTATAACACTCATTCATTCAGCAGCTTATGGTATATAAACAAACCTTTTCTAATGGACACTCATCAGCTTCCATAGGAACGAGTGACATAGGACTCTCTAAATTAATTTCTGGGCTTAGAGCATAACCAGATGTTATGCCAGCTCCAAATCCAAAATGTTTACCAATTGTGTCCATATTCTTTAACACCTTCGTCGTGTCCCAGCCTTGTAGTGTTGGCATTGTAGAGCCTTGGGAGTAACGACTCTCTCGTCCCATCCTCTCAATGTAGTGGATCTGTGAGATTGCCAATAAACAAACAGTAATAAGCATATATATATATATATATATATATATATATATATATATATATATATATATATTAAGATTAATGTATTCAAAATAACTTACCATAACAAAGTGCATGTCTGATTTTGGGTATACCAATCCCTTTGTGCCCTCCCTTAGATGCTTCAAAACGTACTTACACCAGTTGTATTTGGAGACATCGTTGAGGTCTTCAAGTATAAAAGCATACTTGAGGGAGGCAGTTTCATTTTTATCGGGACATAAAAAGCAACCAAGCAGGTATAATATCATTGCCTTGCACCAAATTTTACCTGTCTTTGCATTTTTGATCACGCGCTCAAGATCTTCAACTTTGGCGCGGTAAATGTCTTTTACTTTCAATTCCCACTTAAAATCTTTCCGCAGCCGTTCCACCGAGTCTTGTTTGCATTTAAGTTGATTAACTTTTGTTCCCTCATTAGGCAAATCATAAACTCTCTGAATGTCTTGACAAGTTATCGGAAGCACTTGATATTTGCTCAACCGAATCTGACATTTCTCCAGGTTCGAAGTTATCGGATACCCACCTAATGAACTCCCCCGGAATCCTAATCCATTTGCAAATTAGCGTAAAAGCGCCAAACCCAGTTGATGCTAACAAATCTTTCCTACTTTCCGAAATGTTATTCATGAACGTGTGAACCGTATGTAGTCTACACAAATGCCTATATCGTGCTATTTCTTGTGCTCTCCTCGACATCCTTACTTATCTAAAAAAACATGCACATTAACAGTATGAGAGACAAAAAATTAGACACCTTCAAAGCAATTAGAGATCAATTCTTGACAATGATACAAATAAACACTAGTTGGATTCCAGTAACCACAAATATGCATTCTGTGGTTACTGGACAGTAACCACAGAATGCATATTTGTGGTTACAAAGAACACAGCTAATGATAGATATGTACTTCTAGTCTTCTAGCTAATGATAGATATGTACTTCTAGTCTTCTAGCATTTGAAACTTATGTATGTTACACATGTAGGAATGCCATATGTACTACCTATTATTATTAGTCTTGTATATAGCAAGGTTTTGTAACCCTTCACCGTATGTATGTATATCATATCCACTTCATTTGTACAAATACAATAACGTGTTTACATTAAAATCAACCAGTACTTTGGAAACAGCAATGCAAGCAAACACAAACACAGAAAACACAAACACGTTCTTACTGAATGAAGAAAATCTGGAGATGATACTCTGAAGATGCTGCTAGAAGCTAAGACAAGCGGTGCACAAGAACCACTGGCAATTGCAGCTGATATTGGATATGAAGAGAATTGCAAACAGGTTGTTGAGTTAGTTGTGAAAGAATATGGACGCATTGATGTTCTTGTAAACAATGCAGCTGAACAACACCTCAAAAACTCAGTAGAGGAAATCACTGAACAGCAGCTTGAAAGAGTCTTTAGGACCAACATATTTTCGCACTTCTTTTTCGTCAGGTATGTTCAGAAGCTAGTAACTAACTAATAATTAATTATCAGCTAACTATATCTCTAATATTTGAATCGATTAAATGAAACTCATGTGTGTATTGTGCAGGCATGCTCTGAAGCATATGAAAGAAGGGAGTTCGATTATCAATTCAACTTCAGTTAACGCATACTGTGGAAAGCCAGACGCGCTGGGAATTGGGGAGATTATCAACAACTTCCCTTTCTTACATTTAAGTATTAGCCTAATTACATGATTCTTTTCACTATGATATCAGATCATCAGTCATCACAACGAAAGCAATTATGATAAAATCAAACACTAAAACAAAATATCAATTCCGACTTCAATTTCAATTCGTAAACAGAAGCAAATGTATATTAACAATACAAACCAGTAATTGATTATGAATTTGATTTAATAATGAGCTAACAGTGCAAATGTATTCGTAAACAAAAGCAACATTATTTTTATCCCTGTTTTTCGCAAGCGAAAATGCAAACCAGTAATTGATTATGATTTGATGTAATAATGAGCTAACAGTGCCAAAAAGAGGAATAAGTATAAGTACCGGAGATTAGAGATCTTCGGAGTGGTTAGTGCCTTCTTTTGATTTTTTCTTTCATTCCAAGTACGTGGTCGGTTTTGGATTACTGTGGTTGAAATTGGCTCAGCAATAGGATTTCCAACAGCACCTGAAATCGAAGGCATGGAAATTAAATTAGTTGGAAACAAACATGGATAATAGGATCTGGAAATTAAAATTGGAAGCTCGTGAATTACGGCGATCGGAGAGAGGGTTTCGCCTTCGCGAGAGAAGAACGGCGAAGAGAATGGAAGTGGTTTTGTTCGCGGAGAAGTGGGTTGCGACTTGGAAGAAGGGTTCAGAAAAATAATGAATAGAAAGTTAGAAACGGAAGTGGGTTTTAATTCTCTTGGTGAAATTACTCTCATACTCTTGGTTATTATTTTTTAGTAAAAATTACTAAACATTAGCTTAGTTACCTAAACCCAGCCCTATGGAAACAATACAGTGAGTTAATTTTTTGTGAAAAACTGTGGGCAAGTAGTTAATCAGTGCCAAGTTGGATTTGTGAAAGTTAGGCTGACAGTATATACTGTATATTCTACAGTCAAGTACAAAAGGTACATATTCCAACTTTTCATGCAGAATCTTATTCTACCAATCTACCCGTCCATAAATACTTATGATATAATTGTGCGCGCGGTAAGCTAGCTAGCTCGTGATTTACATATGAATACAAATACTACCGCAAAAATAATTTTTAGATGATGATATTGAATAATGAATAGAACCCATATCTAACACTGACATACGACGACTCCTAAGGATCAAACTCTATAAATGTTAGTATTTCAGGATTTGTAATCTATCTGTCACGATAATTTTTCACACGATTGCCACCCACCCACGCCTTTGTTCTGACAACATCCCATTGCAATTGTTGGGCTTCCCGATGTTGATTCTCAATTGCCATCTTAAATTAATTACTATCATATTTTAATTCAAAAATCAAAATGATTGAATGTTATTTTATGTTATCAGATTATCAGATTGGAGGGTTATAATATTCATTCACAGGTTTGGTATAAAGGCGGGGCAGTTGAGTTTAGGATCCTAAATATTTATGCGAAAACGTTTATGTGAAATTAAATACTTAAACTAGTATTTAGGTTGTACTGGTTTATTTTGAAATATTAATTAATATATGTTTTAGAATTTGGGTTGAGCCAAACTTAATTCTCACGTCCAGGGACCTCCCGGACAACTAGAACACGTGACTCGAGTGAGCCGATAACGGGTGGTCCAATAAATCTTGAATAAACTTTGATACCATCCTAGAATTTGAGTTGAGCCTAGCTCAACTTTACAAAATTAACGAGCTTATATATAAAGTGAGAAATGCCTCCTACTATTAAGTATTTTTTAGGTCATATCAGTTCGATGTGGGACTCTCAGCAATAGGAGTTTTTAGGATCTTTGTGTTAAGCTATTTTTTGGTGTTTGGTCTCACTCGTGTAGGAATGATCCCTTCTTTTGGTTTGTGATGTTTTTGTCATCTTGATGTAAGCGTTTAAGTTGTCATCTTATATGGTACGGATGTGTGAATACTAGTTACTTGCTGCATTTCATACGATCGATCCATCCATCCATCCATCCATCCGTCCGGGTCTTGTGCTTATAATTGTAAGCCCCAATCACATGGGTGTGATGTGATGTAACCCTTTTTCGTTTTCAGTGCACAACACTCTATTTTCCACAGAATGATTTGATGGATTGTAGTTGAAGAAGTGGTCCAAGTGGATCGAGTTGAGCTTGCTAGCTGAGTGCAGCCATGTGACGAGCATTCTATGAATTTCATCAAGTGGGCCCAGAGTTCTGTGGCATCATAAACCCAATAACTAATAACAGTACTTGGACTCATTATGTTACTATATGATCCCTTCTGTAAATGTATGGCTTCCCATCATCTCTTAATAATTCACAACACCGCTATAGTATAAATAAACACAACAATGCTGAATCCTATTCAGTTCCAAAATCATTGTTCCATATTCATGTTCTACAAGTGCATGCCCAAACACTTCAATTCAATTAGGCACTAGCCATATATATAAGCTACTTCACCATCTTAGTAAATTGTATAATTTGCTTTCGTTCTTGATCATATATATTAATAAATGGGTATTCGTCTGCCATTTATTGTTATTCATGCAAACAAGATATTCAAGTCATCATCATCATCACAACATCATCTCCATAGTAGAAATCCTCATTCAAATGTTCCAAAGGGCCATATAGCAGTCTATGTTGGAGAGGTTCAAAAGAAGCGCTTTGTGGTTCCAATATCTTACTTGAACCACCCTTTGTTTTATGACTTATTAAATCGAGTTGAAGAAGAGTTTGGCTTCAATCATCCCATGGGTGGTCTCACTATCCCTTGCAAAGAAGAAGTGTTCATCAATCTTACCTCTAAACTGCGTGCCTCATGAAACTTATCTATCACTTAATTACTTCATTTTTCTGCCATATATTATTGTTGTTGGTGCTCACCATTTTTGACATATAGTTAATTAATAATATGTATTTCATTGTATACAGTTTAAGTTGACCAAGGAAAATTGGATCCTCCAAATTTTCTTTATATATTGTCGCCTCACCTCTAGATTTTTTATTCCATACCATTTTGAAGCTAGAGAATGAAAAGCTATGATCAATTTTTGTTGTGCACTTGGTTTTAGACTTCTTTATAATTTGATTCAAGTGGGACAAACCATTATTTTTTAAATTGGATCGGGGAGACATGTGACTCGTTGTTCAATTCGTTCATTTTACCCCCCACATATATTCAGGGGGTAAAAACAAATAAAAAGTCATATCGAACAATTCAACTCGTTTAATTTAGCGGTTCAAAGTAATTTGACCGTGCTGACTCAATTTGGTTCTACCTGATTTTGAACAGTTCAACCAAAAAGCAATCCATTGGGGTTTAACCAACCATTCGGTTAAACTCGAATCTCACAACACTAAAACAAGAGCTAGTAAAAAAGTAAACCAACTCGAACATAGTTTGGGACTCGAGTCGATAATAAGTTCAGTGAACTTAGGTTTATAAACCAAATGAATTGAATTTGGGTAAATTTTTTTGAGTTGGTTAAACAAATAAGATGAACCTAAGCTACGTAGAGTTCAACTCACACACATGATGCACATATATAATATGTGTATGCATAAATTTAGGGTTTAAATAAACTTTTTGCACAACATGTAATTACATTTATATTCTTCAATTACAATCATTTTAAATTTTTTATCTAAAAGACTAGTGGGTTGCTATCTGGTGAGCTAGCGAGTTTCCCCCGAGCTTGAGTCGATTCGAGCACGAGATGGTGAGCCACCGGTTACACATTTAGCATCAGTTATTCAAATAACCAATGCTAAATGGTGCTTTTTAATGTCAAATTTCCACTAGTGTGGTATTCAACGGGAAAGTCCCGGTCGTTACTAATATAGTGAATCATATTAAATGTCTATTTTGGGAGTGGTTTATATGTAAAGCAGATAGAAATTGTATTTTCACATTCAAAGATTGGTGGGTTGTTAACCCAATTTTGTGTATGAATAGTTTATGACTCGTTTCACTTGTATGGTTGGAGTACTCCTAGCACTCCCAATAAATACAATTTTTGCTTATAAAAAAAAATCGTGGTGTGATCTTTCTTTTCTCTTGTTTTGTCAAAAATAAATCTTTTTTTCTTTCTTTCTTGCTAATTGTTATTCGGTCCCTCCTCGTCTCTTATTCTCTTCTCCATGGATGAAGTCCGAGTAAAAGCGTGGCGCCGCCATAATCAATGCCGAGGGCAAGAGTGACGCGACGAAGTTGTTGTGGAACTCTTGAAGTTGGAGCTTCCTTGTTGTTCGCAAAGAGTAGATCGTAATGTCCTTGATCCCAAACCTGATTAGAGCCTTTCGATCAAATGGTACTTCAATTTCCTTTTTCATTCTTTTGATTCTACGTATGTTGTCACAAAGAATGGCTTATTTTATATTACTCATCACTGGACTGAATATTTCTTCATGATCTTGGAAAATGTTGACAGGTTCATACAATTGATCCATCTATTTACTATTATCTATTCTGTTCTGTTTTATTCTATCTATTTTTATCTTTCAACGTTTTATCAAAGTATAAACAAAGCTTAAGAATATAAGTATTAATTCACCACAACATAGTTTGGAAAAGGTTCTCATTACGTTCAAAATTTTCACATTCCCCAGCTCTAGCAAAATAAATTGGCCTAGGAAAGGGACCTGCTTCACATGTTTCAAATAAGCTCTACTAAACATATAAAATATTTTGTTCTTGTTTTTATAAGACAAGACATGTGATAGCTAGCTATTACTACTTGAAATCCAATCAAATAAACCATGAAATCTACTTGGAAGCTTTTGAAACTTCATATGGATAGACTGATGCCACATTGTTGAACATGAACCTAACCAATAAAATATGGCTGATATATGCAATTGGAGAAAGGAGAAGGATCAGATTTTGTTACAGTATCCATGAACTATGGTCCCCCGCAATTGAGCCAAACATAATTTGACTAATAACTAAGCAGTGTTAACAGTAAAACGTCTACCCTAGAGCGATTATATAGTTTTGTCACACCCTTGCCATCCCTAGAGCCAAAGTAAAAGAGTTATTGACATTGAAAAAAATACAGATTATATCTAAGTGTAGCAATGGTAGAAGAATAGGAAACAACAATTGTGGCCAACTTACTCAACAGCATTTATTTCTATAAGAAAGAACTTAAACAGACTATCTTCAGTATATAAAATATGCACTATTTATTAGCCTTATCTAAAATAATGATTCTGGTACCCCTTTGACTTGTTGCCTGTTAAGCATATCTACAGAAAAATATTTCAGATTTTAAAGTATTTGGATTTAGATGATCCTTGAGCAGGCTTTGACCTGTAAATATTTCTCGGGTTTCATATCATGTGGCTGCCTAAAGTCTTGGCCGTATCTTCGTTCATCATTGGCAGAGATGTTTAAGAAAGTCCCATGTGATCTTTTATGCCAATGTCTCCTACTAGACCCCATTTGGTCAGCCCTTCATGAAGGATTCGTCCCTGTACTAAATGGTATGCCAAAGCCCTTCGCTCCTATCAATTGGTGTTTGGACAGATGTCATGGTGTGAAGCATTGGTGTGCCTATTAAGAGCTGTCCTTCGTTGATTGCATGCTTTATCATACCAACACTGATGATAAGTCCATGTGAAAGCAAGGGAAGTGTCATTGTGATTGTGGTCTCCATCACACCCCTACTTTTTGAAAAATCACAAGATAAATGCAACTTACGAATCAATTTGTAACTGTGATGCTGTTGTGTTATTTAAGTCTATGATCAATTAGTTTATGCGCCTGGGTGACTATTTAATTATTTTAGTATGTTAATTAATATTTATTTGCATTACCATAACTATGTAATATACATACAATATCCCTAAAGTCGGTACTGTGCTAGTGCTTATGCATGCAAGTATTAGAGTCAACACAAAAAGCAACAAATAATAATCAACAATAACATAGTTTCAAAGAGTGTTCTCATTAAGAAAAAATTTCCCACTTAAGAGGAAATATTAAAAGGGACAAAGAAAATCCTGCTATACAGTGTTATCTCAACTAATCAATCCTGCTGTACAAAGTTATCATTTAGATTACTCTTTTGCAGTATGTATGAACTAATTATAGGCCGTTCAAGTGAGAAGCTGTATGGAAGAACACATCTTCATTGCAGGGAATTGTGAGACCACCCATTGGATGGCTGTAACCAAACTCCAATTCAGTTTGGCTAAGCAAGGCTTGAAATAAAGGCTCGTTCAAGAATGATACTGGAATCAAGAACCTCTTCCTTTTCTCCCCAACATAGACAGCAAGATAGCCTCTTGGAACTTCCACTTCCTTGTTGGATGCTTGACTTGCACTTGATGATGATCGTCTAATACCAGGTAAGTGAAATCCCATTGTAGTTTTTGTTTCTTCAAGCACTGAATGAAAAAGTAATCTCAATAGTAGAAGAAAAAACTGACTTGTTATCTGATTCTGATGCCTCAATGTAAGAATGGTTTGTGACTTTGTGTTGTTTATAAACATATGGCGGGTTTATATAGATGGTGGAAACCATTCTCTACCAAATTGGATGGTGAAGGAGTTGTTCAATGGGTTTAGATTAATGATCATATGGCACTGTCTTGAAGGTTTTACACAAAATGTGAGATTACGTGACCGACCTTTTGGAAAATAGGACTATAAAAGAGACCTACTGTTAGGCCATTCAAGACCTATGTTAGGCGAAATAGGGTTAGATAAGTAAATTGTTTTGTAAACAGAATAACCAACAGTTATTCTGTTAGTTAGTTGAGTCAGTTTTAGTTGTTATTCTGTTAGTTAGTTGAGACTGTTTTAATTGTTATCTCTGTTAGGTAGTTTGTTAGGAATCAGTTGTAAACCTGAGCTCTATTCCCCTTAGTGTTATAAAAGAGGAATCATGACCAAGGTTGTGGATTATTCAGTCATTTGTTAAATCTGTAGTTTGCTGGGTGAAGCCAGCTAGGTGCATAGGTGCATCTGTGTAGTTACTTCCCTTCATATTCAATAAAATAACACTGTGAAGACCAACTGGCCACTGTCCCAGTCCTTCACAGTTTTGGTAATCAGTTAGAAGAAGGCTAACATTTGGTCCGACCTGCCGGATCACGACGAAGACCACCGCGACAGGGAGCGACACGGAAATCACAAACCTGGAGAAACGCGTGGATGAAAAACTTCAGGTCATTACCAGCGACATGGGCGAAATCAGGTCAGATATATCAAAAAGCTTCGAGGAGATGATGAACGCTATTCAAAATCTCCAAACGAACCAAGAATCGAACAAAGATACTGAGTCTACCAAGAAATCATCATCATCTAAGGGACCGGAAATGGTGGTCATTTCTGAATCGGGTCCAGCCCGAGAAAAATCAACCAAAGCGTGGGTCAAAAAGGTGGAATTACCCACTTTCGAAGGGGATGATCCGTTGGGGTGGATTACCAAGGCGGAGAAGTTCTTCGAAATTCAACAAATTCGCGACGACGAGGAGAAATTGCGCCTTGCCCTTATCTGTATGGAAGGGGAAGCAATCCATTGGTTCCAATACTGGCGTGACGATGTGGTTGACCCGGATTGGAACATTCTTTCAGAAGCATTACTGGAAAGATTTGGTGATTGTGCCCAAGGCACCATCTTTGAGCGTTTAGCCACAATCAAGCAACGCGGTAGCGTGGGCGAGTACATCCGCGACTTCGAATTGCTTCTCGCTCAAGCGAAAGGAACACCAGAAGGGATAATCATGGGGTATTTCCTCGCCGGGTTGCGAAAGTCAATTCGTGACCAAGTTCGGATCCAAGATCCTAAGAAGTTGGTTAAGGCGCTGTCCATGGCACGTCACATTGAAGAATCACAGCGAGACCCAAGAAGCTCTGGAAATTTTCCTCCAAGATACAAAGAATCGCGTTTCAAAGGCAACAGGGTAACGGCGCGAAACGGGTCATGAGACGACCCGAACGGGTCACGACGTACTGATAGCGTTACGACGGGAAATTCAAACCCAAACACGAACACAGCTCCTACCTCAAGCATTGCGAGCAACGGGAACAAATCAGCAGGAGTGAAGAACCAAAATCGTAACGTGGGGACTCGTTTTTTGCCAAAAGCAGAGCATGCGCGTAGATGGAAGGAAAATCTCTGTTTCTCATGTGGGGGTCCCTATGGGCCTAGTCATCGTTGTCCGGAGGGTAGCCTGAGGGTGGTGATTCTAGGGGGTCATGAGGAGATTGATGATTCAGGGGAAATTATACTTCTGGAAAATGATTCAGAGCACAGTGAGGGTCCAAGGAAGGAGAAGAGCAGGAACTGAACTGTATAGAGTTGTCCCAATTTACCTCATTGGGTTTAACTCAGCCACGAACCATGAAACTGATTGCCATTATCAATGGAGTGACTATATTGGTGCTCATTGATAGTGGTGCCACAGATAACTTCATATCAAGAGAATTGGTGGAGAAGCTGGGCTTGCACATGGACAAAGAGAGAGTCTATAGTGTGCGCCTGGGAAATGGCAAGAGGAAAAGCACTCTAGGAAAATGCAGGGATGTGATGGTGACTATGGGCGACTATGAATACACAATAGACACTCTGGTTTTTGATTTTGGTGGTGTTGATATGGTGCTGGGAATTTCTTGGCTGGCAACCTTAGGAGATGTTTAAGCAAATTGGCAAGCCTTAACCATGAAGTTCCAAACAAAACAAAGGCCTGTGGAGATCAAGGGAGACCCAAGCTTAGGTAAGTCTCTCATTGCACCTCAGAATCTTTTTAAATTAATAGAAATAGAGGGTGTAGCTATGGTATGGAACTCACAGCACCAATATGAGGGACTCACCTATAGTCTTAGCAGTACTGAGAGTGAGGAGAGACATGGGGATATAGAACAACTGTTAGAACAGTTTGATACTGTATTCAAGGAACCTGAGGGACTACCCCCTATAAGAGAGGTGGATCACAAAATTCCCATTAAGAGTGGAGAGGGACCTGTCAATGTGAGACCCTATAGGTACCCTCACCTACAAAAGAATGAGATAGAAAAACAAGTTGAAGAAATGCTTCAAGCAGGTATCATTAGACCCAGCAACAATCCTTACTTTAGTCCAATTATCCTAGTTAAAAAGAAGGATGGTAGTTGGAGGTTTTGTGTAGATTATAGAGCCCTAAATAAACCACCATCCCAGACAAATTCCCTATACCAGTCATTGAGGAATTACTAGATGAATTACATGGAGCTAGTTTTTTCTCAAAGATTGACCTACGGGCAGGATACCATCAGATCAGAATGGATGAGGGGGATATTCCAAAAACATCATTTAGGACCCACCAAGGGCATTACGAATCACTTGTCATGCCCTTTGGGCTCACAAATGCCCCATCCACTTTCAAAAGTGCAATGAATGCTACCCTAAAGCCTTACCTTAGAAAATTTGTGCTTGTCTTTTTTGATGACATATTGGTGTACAGTAAATCCTGGGTAGAACACCTACAACATCTAAAACAAGTTCTAGAGGCACTATCACATCACAAATTTTATGCTAATCTCAAAAAATGTGAACTGGGGAAGGAAGAGGTAAGGTATTTTGGTCATGTTATTAGCAAATATGGGGTAGCAATGGATCCCCAAAAAGATTGAAGCTGTCCTAGCTTGGCCCATTCCCAAATCTATCAAGGCTTTAAGGGGTTTCTTAGGGCTAACAGGGTACTATAGGAGGTTTGTGAACAATTATGGTAAGATAGCCAGACCTCTCACCAACTTGTTAAAAAAGGGACAGTTTGAATGGACTTCAGAGAGCACCATAGCCTTCCATAAGCTACAAGAAGCAGTAACTACAGCCCCTGTTCTCACCATGCCAGACTTTGAGCAAACTTTCAGTATAGAGTGTGATGCTTCGGGCTTGGGGCTAGGGGCAGTGTTAACACAACAGAAAAAACCAATAGCTTACTTTAGCAAAGCCCCTATTAATGGCCCTAGTGCTAGCTATCCAACATTGGAGGCCCTATTTAATTGGTAGAAGGTTTCAAGTATACACTGGTCACAATAGCCTTAAGTTTTTATTAGAACAAAAGGTCATTTCACAAAATCAACAAAATTGGGTTGCCAAGTTATTAGGGTATGACTTTGAAATTGTCTACAAGAAAGGATCAACTAATAAGGTGACTGATGCCCTCTCTAGACAATATGAGGAGCTTGAATTAAAAGCAATTAGTAAGCCACCGTGGCAGGGTATTAGTTCCATTGATGCTGAAGTAGAGCAGGATCTGATGCTTAAAAAAATCAAAGAATATCTAGAGAAGGACCCTAACTCTCATGTTCACTACACACTTGAGCAAGGCAGGTTACACTACAAAGGAAAATTAGTCCTGTCAGCCAGCTCACAATGGATTCCCACCCTCTTGGAAGAATATCACTCTACACCCATGGGAGAGCATTCTGGAATTCACAGAACATATAGAAGGTTGGCTCAATCCCTATATTGGATAGGAATGAAAGGAACCATTACCAAATATGTGTCAGCATGTCAAACCTGCCAGAAGAGCAAATACCAAGCTTGTTCCCCAGCAGGACTCTTGCAACCTCTCCCAATTCCAAATGGCATATGGGAGAAGTTGAGTATGGACTTTATAGTCAAGTTGCCTAAGGTTAAGGGATATGAGGTGATCCTAGTGGTTGTAGACCGGTTAAGTAAGTACAGCCACTTCATTTCTCTTAAACACCCTTTCACTGCCAAATCTGTGGCAAGCGTTTTCATCAAGGAAGTAGTCAAGTTCCATGGCATTCCTACTTCCATTGTTAGTGACAGAGACCCCATTTTTCTAAGCTACTTTTGGCAGGAGCTATTTAAGCTGCAGGGAACAAAGCTCAAGATGAGTACAACATATCACCCTCAAACTGATGGACAAACAGAGGTCCTCAACAAAATTTGGGAAACCTATTTAAGGTATTTTTGCTCTGAGCAACCTAAATGGTGGGTAGAATACCTACCTTGGGCAGAATATTGGTATAACACAAGTTATCAAAAATCTGCCAAATGCACACCATTTGAGATAGTGTACGGGCCCCCACCTCCTACAATATCAAGGTTTGTCCCTGGTGAGACTCTAGTAGAAGCAGTGGCTCAAGACTTGATGTCTAGGGATGAGGTGCCGAGACCACTTAAACTACACTTACAAAGAGCTCAAGAGCAAATGAGCAAATTTGCTAATGCTCATAGGAAACCATCAGCTATCAAGGTAGGGGACAAGGTTTTCCTGAAAATCAGACCCCCACAGGCAGGTTTCTATGGCAACCATACTACACCCTAAACTAGCAGCAAGGTATTATGGACCATTTTTGGTGACAAAACAAATTGGAGCAGTAGCCTTTCAATTGCAATTGCCAGAGTCAGCTAGGATACATCCTGTATTCCATGTATCTCAGCTTAAATTAGCTATTGGGGATCATCCAGTGGAAGCAAACCTCCCCAAAGAACTATAAGGGACAGTCGAGACCTATGTTCCGGAAACCATCAGCTATCAAGGTAAGGGACAAGATTTTCCTGAAAATCAGACCCCACAGGCAGGTTTCTATGGCAACCATACTACACCCTAAACTAGCAGCAAGGTATTATGGACCATTTTTGGTGACAAAACAAATTGGAGCAGTAGCCTTCCAATTGCAATTGCCAGAGTCAGCTAGGATACATCCTGTATTCCATGTATCTCAGCTTAAATTAGCTATTGGGGATCATCCAGTGGAAGCAAACCTCCCCGAAGAACTACAAGGGACAGTCGAGACCTATGTTCCGGAAAGAATTCCGGAGGAAAGAACAATTGCTCAACAAGGACAACCAATACAGCAAGTTTTTGTGCAATGAAAAGGACACTCAACAGAGGAAGCTACCTAGGAAGAAGCAGACACCTTGAAGAGACAATTTCCCAACCTAAACCTTGAGGACAAGGTTGTCATTAAGGGGGAGGGAATTGTTAGGCCATTCAAGACCTATGTTAGGCGAAATAGGGTTAGATAAGTAAATTGTTTTGTAAACAGAATAACCAATAGTTATTCTGTTAGTTAGTTGAGTCTGTTTTAGTTGTTATTCTGTTAGTTAGTTGAGACTGTTTTAATTGTTATCTCTGTTAGGTAGTTTGTTAGGAATCAGTTGTAAACCCGAGCTCTATTCCCCTTAGTGTTATAAAAGAGGAATCATGACCAAGGTTGTGGATTATTCAGTCATTTGTTAAATCTGTAGTTTGCTGGGTGAAGCCAGCTAGGTGCATAGGTGCATCTGTGTAGTTACTTCCCTTCATATTCAATAAAATAACACTGTGAAGACCAACTGGCCACTGTCCCAGTCCTTCACAGTTTTGGTAATCAGTTAGAAGAAGGCTAACACCTACCTCACATGATTCCGACAGCTCAAAACATATCAAATATTTTGTTCTTGTTTTATAAGACAAGTGATAGCTATTGGTACTTAAAAACCAATGAATAAACCATGAAATCTACTTGGAAGCTGTTGCAACTTCATATGGATCCACTACCGAGGTCTGACACGTTGTTGAACTTGAACCTAAGCATAAAACCTGGCTGATGTATCAGCGGAAGAAAAGAGAAGGCTATGATTTTATTACAGTATCAATGAACTATGGTCCATAATTGAGCCACACATTTGACTAATAAGTAAGAAGTGTTAAAGGTAAAAACTTCTACCTTAGAGCGATAATACAGTTTTTACGCGCGCTCGCCATCCCTGTAGGGAAAGAAGAGTAATTGGCCAAAATAACTAGTGCAGATAGTAATACAGCCATTACAATTATCACAAGCTTTAAAAATTTGTGTATGCCGTAAATTGATGATTGAATCTCATAAAAGATGTGTTATTTTGAAGAGCTGTGTTATCAGCTTAATTGCTCCGCATATATGAGAATTCAGATGATAATCAAAAGTTTGCGTGCTTAGGCACACAGCAGTTTATCAACAAAGAGATTGGCTGGATATCTTATTACTAGCCCAGTAAACGTAGCAATATTGGTTTGTAAAATTATACTAGTTCCAACATGTTTTGAGTTTCCTTTGCCATAGAAATAACAAGATCGAGAGAATTTGAATTCTGAAATAATAGAGCATCGCGTGGCTGGCCGATAACAAAAGTAAATAAATCTGAATTTGAACTTTGAAAAACACTGCAGTCAGCATTGATCATCAAATTTTGGAATTTAAGGCACATCCAGATTTATTTTTGCTAAAACCATTGAAAATTCTGATATAGATAAATTATAAGTCATTTTTAAGAGAATTATTACTAATTTGCTATAGAAGTTGATAAACCCCAATTTAGTGCATTTTTAGAGATAGTTTTAGGTCACTTTTAGAGCAATTATTACTAATTATATAAACCGTTGACTTAATTTGCTCTTTATTTTGCAGAAAAGAAGGAAATATGAAAAAGAATGAAAATTCAATTTAGAGCCACTTAAATGTAATATATATATATATATATATATATATATATATATATATATATATATGGCTAACAAATAAAAGAAAGCAAGTCCAAGCCCATTAATGCAAGAAGGCCCGCGGTAATAAACAGAAGAAGATCCTCTTGGTGATTTCAATTGAAACTGATGCACATGTGACTTCGAGAGAAAGAAAGAGGCATGGAGTGGATAGCAAGCAACAAATATTTAGGAAGTATCTGAATCCTAATATTTAGGGATGGAGATAAAAATGTGCTCTTGCAATTAAAAGAGGAAACAAGCTTGACTTGAGGAAAAAGGAATGACACACTACCTAGCTTGGAGAGAAAGAAAATGAACTAATATAAAAGGAGGGCTTCACTTGTGAGTGAGAGAGAGCCGCATGCACTAACACAAAATTAGGAAAAAAACGGTAGTGACGGCAACATATAGGAGAGGAGAAAAAGAGTTTTTCGGCACCGTTCTTGACACCGTGAGAGAGCTTTGGAGTAAAAGAAGGAGATTGAAGACAAAGATTAAGACTTTCTCTATTTCCGGGTTATTCTTATCCCTGTAATTCATGAACCCTATTTTTCTTTTATTGTTCTTTATTATTATGGATACCTAAATCCTCTTCTAGGGTCTTAGGTGGATCTTGCAAGTTTAGAGACTTTTATGTTCTAGTTTCTTATTTGAATTCATGTTTTTATTTCAATTAATATTGTCCTATTGTTTTTATCACATAATTAGGATTAGCTACCATTTTCATGTTCATAATCAATTAGTTGATCAGCGACCGTACTGCAATTAGTTGGTGGACCTATAGGATAATTGGAGCTATAATTAATGCATGACCAAACTTTAATTTAGTCTTCCAATCATTCAACCTTTTTGTTCTTTATGCTTTTCTTAAATTTAAATTCTTGCATGACCAAACAATGGTTAATTTAGGAAAAAGAATATTAATCACGAATGACCAAACGGGTTAATAGCTTTAGTAAAGGGATTGGTAATTGAATAAAATAAAGGAATTCATGTGGAATTAGACATAGAAGAATCGAAGCTTGCAAGTGAAACCGTGACCGTAGGCCTCTCTCCATTGAATTAATTCTTGCATTTTATTATTGTTATTTATTTCTTTTTTATTTGTTCCATTACAATTCAAATATTTGTTCGTCTAAATAATAAATAATCTCGATTAGTTTGGTACTTGCTAATTAATCCCCGTAGATACGATAATCTTTTATACTACTTCTGCGGTAGAGTACACTTGCTCTAAGTGTGTTTTTAACGCAACAGACGTCTTTCAGTGAAATTAATGGGATCTAAGAAGCTTGATTTTGCTAACAGCAAGTATGATACTGTAAGTGGGGGAAAAGTGAATATTGCTACTTAGTTTTGTCATTTTTAAGGATATACCAGTTTAGTATTTTATAAACAGAAGCACATATGAGCCATTTGAGTTGTTAAATGCATTGTGTCATTGGGATTATACAAAAAATAAAAGGAGGACACAATTTGTTCCTGAATTTGTGATGGACAATCTTTAACCATTTCCAAATAAGGAAAGGAAAAATGTTTACAAGTCTATGATGCCTACTGTACAAAATCTTTCTCTCTGCTAATCTATGTTAGTCCTACACTGTAAGATTTACAGCCCATTGAAGCGAGAAGTGATATGCAAGAAGGCATCTTCTGTGCAAGATATTGTGAGACCACCCATTGGATGATCATATCCAAATTCCTCCTCTGCTTGACTCAACAAATCTTGAAATGAAGGTTGATTCAAATATGACACGGGGATCACAAATCGTTTCATTTTCTCTCCAACATACACTGCAAGATAGCCCTTTGGCACATTCACAGCTTTTGAAGATGCTTGGCTATTGGAAAGTGATGCCCGTCTAATACCAGGTAAACGGAAACCCATTTCTAATATGGCAAGAAAAAGATGAAAGAAGTTTTCAAATTTGAGAAAAATGTTTCTTAAGTTTTGAAGCTTGAGTATGCAAACGACTTGTGAAGACTGTGAAGGAAGATAGGACATTTATAGTTTTCAAGAATTTCTTGAAACCCATTTTCTTGGGAAATGATTGTTGTCGGGATGGGGTCCATGAGATGAGAGATCACATGGTATTGTCTTGGAAGTCCCAATCAAGGATCAGTAAGTTCAATAAGAGTGCTAGCCCCACCATCCTCTGAATGAAAGGCAGATAGATTACCCACCTGAATACCACATGTAGTTGATTTTTATGCACCCATTTATGTAAGCACCACATTTATAGTTTCCTTCTGGTTACCGAGTCATCATGTGGGCTTGTTGTTTGGTCTTTTAACAAATATATGCTGTTGACTTGTCCTTCACTAATTGAACATTGTGACACCCAAAGTTATTTTTAGAGAGAAGAAAACAAGGAGGATCCTAATCCACAGATTCATTTGGTCTAATTACAAAGGCGCCTCTCTTATTAAAAGTTTTTACATGGGCCTTGATAAAGCAACTTACTAGATCTAGGTCTAGGTTGTTGGACTACTACAAGTTGTTGCTTTAATTTGGTGTGCATGAAGTTGAAGAAAGGGGTCCACACTGTCATAATATTCAACATGGGTTCTCTTCATTCCGTCAATGACTTGTATAGTTGACGTTCAGGATTTGCAGATTTTAGACCTTGTCGCTCTGATAGTAGTTAGTACAGCAATGTTGCAGTATAGAGAAACTATGTTAGATGCCTAAAGCATGTATACATAAGGGATAGATATTGTACCATGCATGGTGAACATACGTTAGGCTTAACCTACACGTCTTAAGCAAAAATGGCCAATCTGTTGGCCAACATTTCAGAAGGTATATCCGCATTGCATATGGTATGAACTCATTTTGCTTAATATCTTCAGCCTTGAAAGATATATCTCTTCAACAAATACCATGTGATTGTGGTGTTTTATGACCTCTTGTTTCTCACTGGACCGTCATATTATTGCCATTCAACAATCATCCAGTTCCAAATGCTTTAAGCAACTATAAATGCAATATATCTTAAGTTCTCACTTCTCAGCAGCACAAGCCATTTCATCCTTATAGTGAAGCATCAGGAGTCATATATTTCTTTCATGTACAAGTTCTTTGAGATAGTTATATCATTTTTTCTTCTGTGGAGCAACACAAAAACATAGGTTTACATTTAACAGGTATTAGAAGAGCATCACTTGGTTCTACCACAACCAAAGAAGAATCAAAGTCCTTGGAAGTCCATTCCAGTCTATGCCGGAGAGAAATAATTCCCATTTCATGCTTGAGCCAACTTTCACTTCAAGAATTAATTAGTCAAGCTCAAGAAGAATTCGGATATGTTCATCCAATGAGTGGTCTCACAATTCCTTGTAGTGGGGATGTGTTTGTGGGCATCACTTCTCATTTGTGTGGGCTGTAAAGCATACTGACATAGATTAATCAAAACTGGTTTATGCAGCAGACATTTTATTTGCTTAATTTCAATGATTTCTTTTTTTCTTACTAAGTATAAGTTTTGCCAACCTGAATGAGGAATTCATCAGTAGAGTAACTCCTTTACTTTTTTGGTCAAATCCCTACAAACTGAACAACTCATACTGCTCCAAAAAGGGCAAAAATAAAACACAATAGTCAGTTTTCTGAGAAGCAAAACAAAGATTTCTATTTTGTCGCAATTGCAATTGGCCATTCACCTTGTTTAATATGCACTGCTGACCATTGAGGTCTAGTTCAAGTGATTGGTGTGCAGAGTGTGAGTGTTGTAAACTCCAAGATACTGAGTTCTATTCTCATTGACAAAAAAGATATGCACTGATGATGTTGATTTCTCCTATGTTAGTTTTAATCTATTTACAACCTGTAAAAGTGAAAGCTTCATGTTATCATCTACTACCTCCAGTCCACTCTCTATTATAAAAGAAAATGTGTATTTTTTTGGTTATAAATAGATTTAAACTAGCATAGGTAGTATTTACACTAAGATACGCAGGGTGGCTTTGTGGCGGGGAGACAAGTGTGGAAATATAGTGAATGGCCAGGAGGTTTGAAATGGCCTCAAAGATCCAAAGTAGACCTTAAGCACTCTTTCAATAGGTTATGCTGGGGTTCATTGAAAACGCTTGCAAATCCATTAACTTTTTAATAGGCACTTTGTCTTGGTAAGTGCTTCCATGAAGCAACCATGGCGAGAGTGTGTGTTAATGCTGAGGATCCGTGTGCATGAAGCATGATAACTCACTTTCCAATATTGATATTTAGGGATGGAGGCTTCATCGACCCAAATGAGTATGATGATTATGCTTAACTCCTTTTGTGCCTGGGTGACAATTTCATTATTTTAATATGTTAATTATTATTATTACTTTGCATTAACCATAACAATGTAACATACATTTATTTTCCCTAAAATGGGTACTGTGATTGTGTTTATGCATGCAAGTACTTGAGTCGACAAAAAAGCAACCATTAATAACCAACAAGAACATAGTTTCAAAGCGTTCTCATTTAGAAAAATTTCCCACTTATGAACAAAAGAAAATCCTGCTATGCAAAGTTATCTCAACTAACCAATCCTGCTGTACAAAGCTATCATTTAAATTACTTTTTTGCAGTATGTATGAACTAATTACTGTCTGTTCAAGCGAGAAGCTGTATGTAAGAACACATCTTCATTGCAGGGAATTGTAAGACCACCCATTGGATGACAGTATCCAAACTCCTCTTCAGCTTGGCTAAGCAAGTCTTGAAATAAAGGCTCGTTCAAGAATGATACTGGAATCAAGAACCTCTTCCTTTTCTCCCCAACATACACAGCAAGATAGCCTTTTGGAACTTCCACTTCCTTGTTGGATGCTTGACTTCCACTTGATATTGATCGTCTAATACCAGGTAAGCGAAATCCCATTGTTGTTTTTGTTTTTGAAGCACTAAATGGAAGAGTAATATTAAATAGTAGGAAAAAGAACTGACTTGATATCTGATGCCTCAGTGTAAGAATGGTTTGTGTTGCTTGTAAACCTATGACGGGTATATATAGATGGTGGAAACCATTCTCTACCAAATTGGATGGTAAATGAGTTATTCAATGGGTTTAGTGCGAGACATGGATCATTAATGATCACATGGCACTATCTTGAAGGTTTTACACAAAATGTGAAATTACGTGACCCACCTTTTGGAAAATAGGACTATAAAAAGAGACCTACCTCACATGTTTCAGACAGCTCAAAACATATCAAATATTTTGTTCTTGTTTTATAAGACAACAAGTGGTAGCTATTATAAATTTATAATTAAAATCCAATGAATGAACCATGAAATCTACTTGGAAGCTTTTGCAACTTCATATGGATCCACTACTGACACGTTGAACTGGAACCTAACCATAAAATCCGGTTGATGTATCAACGAAAGAAAAGAGAAGGATATGATTTTATTGCAGTATCAATGAACTATGGTCCATAATTGAGCCACATATTTGACTAATAAGTAAACAGTGTTAAAGGTAAAAACTTCTACCTTTAGAGCGATAATACAGTTTTTACATGCCCTCACCATTCCTGTAGCGAAAGAAGAAGAGGAAAGAAGAGTAATTGGCCAAAATAACTAGTGCAGATAGTAGTAATACAATTATCACAATTATCACAAGCTTTAAAAATTTGTGTATGCCAGTAAGTTGATGATTGAATCTCATAAAAGATGTGTTATTTTGAAGAGCTGTGTTATCAGCTTAATTGCCCCGCATATATGATATTCAGATGATAATAAAAAGTTTGCGAGCTTAGGCACACAGTAGTTTATCAACAAAGAGATTGCTGGATATATCTTATTATTAGCTCAGTAAACGTTGCAAAATTGAACTGTAACAATATACTAGTTCCAACATGTTTCGAGTTTCCACTTTGCCATAGAAATAACCAGATCGAGAGAATCTGAGTTCTGAAAGAATAGAGCTTCACGTCGCTGGCCTATAACAAAAGGTAGATCCGAAACGTGGAATTTGAGAAACACTGCAGTCAGCGTTGGTCATCAAATTTGGGAATTTAAGGCACAGCCAAATTTCTTTTTGCTAATAACAGTGAAAATTCTGATATAGATATATTATAGGTCACCTTTAAGAGAATTACTAATTTGCTCTAGAAGTCTGTCGGTGAAATCAACGGCAACTATATATGAAGCTTGATTTTGCTAACAGCAAGTATGATACTGTAAGTGGGGGGAAAGTGAATATTGCTTCTTAGTTTTGTCATATTCAAGGATATACCAGTTTTGCATTTTATAAATAGAAGCACATATGAGCTATTTGAGTTGTTCGATGCATTGTGTCATTGGGATTATACAAAAGTAAAAGGAGGACACAATGTGTTCCTGAATTTGTGATGAACAATCTTTAACCATTTCCAAATAAGGAAAGGAAAAATGTTTACAAGTCTATGATGCCTATTGTACAAAATATCTCTCTCTCTGCTAATCTATGTTAGTCTTCTACAGTGTAAGATTTATAGCCCATTAAAGCGTGAAGTAATATGCAAGAAGACATCTTCTGTGCAAGATATTGTGAGACCACCCATTGGATGATCATATCCAAATTCCTCCTCTGCTTGACTCAACAAATCTTGAAATGAAGGTTGATTCAAATATGATACAGGGATCACAAATCGCTTCATTTTCTCTCCAACGTATACTGCAAGATAGCCTTTTGGCACACTCACAGCTTTTGAAGGTGCTTGGCTATTGGAAAATGATGCCCTTCTAATAGCAGGTAAACGGAAACCCATTTCTAATATTGGGAAGAACAAGCTGAATGAAGTTATAAAACTTGAGAAAAATGTATCGAAGTTTTGAAGCTTGAGTATGCAAATGACCTGTGAAGACTGTGAAGGGAGATGGTGCATTTATAGCTTTCAAGACTTTTTTGAAATCCAATTTCTCGGGAAATGATTGTTGACAGGACGGAGTCCATGAGATGAGAGATCACATGGTATTGTTTTGGATGTCTCAATCAAGGATCAGTAAGTTCAACAAGAGTGCAAGCCCCACCACCCTCTCTGAATGAAAGGCAGATAGATTACCAACTTGAATATCACATGTAGTTGTTTTTCATACCCCCATTTATAGCTTCCTTCTGGTTACCGACTCATCCATCCTATGGGCTTGTTGTTTGGTCTTATAGCCACAACAAGTATATGCTGTTGGCTTGTCCTTCACTAATTGAATATTGTCACACACCCAAAGCTATTTTCGGAGAGAAGAAAACAAGGAGGATCCTAATCCACAGATTCGTTTGGTCAAATTACAAAGGCACCTCTCTTATTAAAAATTGTGACTTGGGCCTTGATATAGCAACTTACTAGATCTAGGTCTAGGTTGTTGGACTACTGCAAGTTGTTGCTTTAATTTGGTGTGCATGAAGTTGAAGAAAGGGGTCCATACTGTCATATTATTCAACATGGGTTCTAGGGGTGTTCGTGGGTCGGTTTGGATCGGATTTGACCAAATCCGTTGCCCGAACCAATGATAATTATTCGGTTTGGGTTGGTTCGGATTTTACATTTTTTCCTCCAAAATCCGAACCAAACCGATTATCACAGATGAGATCTAGGGCTGCTTGATTATCACAGATGAGACTCATAGTGCCTATTTTACAAAAACGCAACTCTTGGAGAAGATGTTTCAGCCACGTGAGCTCCTGAGTGGTAAGCGCCATAGCTCGATATTCAGCCTCATCACTGGATCTGGCAACACCATTTTGCTTTTTACTTTTCCATGAAATTAGATTTCCACCAATAAGAACACAATGCCCAGATGTGGACCTTCTATCAAAGGGGCAACCAGCCCAATCAGCATCTGTGTAAGCGACAATATTTGAATCACCTCTATCCGTGTAAACAAGACCTTTTCCAGGAGCTCCCTTGATATACCTCAGGATTCTAACAACAGCATCCCAATGACTGTCACAAGGAGAATTTAGGAATTGACTCACCACACTAACAGCATATGAAATATTTGGCCTCGTCATGGTCAAGTAATTTAACTTTCCAACTAGCCTCCTATACCTTTCTGGATCTGAAAATGGCTCCCCCTGATCTGGTAGGATCTTGACATTAGGATCCATAGGAGAGTCAATTGGCTTGCAATCCAGCATTTTGGTTTCTTCTAAAATATCCAAAGCATACTTTCTCTGGGAAATAGCAATCCCTGCCTTAGAATGAGCTACCTCAATGCCAAGAAAGTAACGTAACTTTCCAAGATCTTTGACCTGAAAGTGGTGGACTAGATGTTGTTTAAGTCCTGCAATCCCATCATGATCATTACCTGTAATGACAATATCATCGACATAGACAACCAGATAAATACATTTGTGAGAGGAGAACTTATAAAAGACAGAGTGGTCAGCTTCACTCCGAATCATGCCATACTCTTGAACAACACTAATGAATCTCCCAAACCATGCTCGAGGGGATTGTTTAAGACCATATAAGGCTTTGTGAAGTCGACAGACATACCCACGACACTCCCCCTGAGCAACAAAACCAGGTGGTTGCTCCAGATAAACTTCTTCTTCTAGATCTCATGGAGAAACGCATTCTTGATGTCTAGTTGATACAATGGCCAATGTCGCATTGCAGCCATAGAAAGGAATAGACGAACAGAAGCCATTTTAGCCACCGGTGAGAAAGTATCACTGTAATCAAGGCCAAAAACCTGAGTATAGCCCTTAGCAACGAGGCGTGCTTTCAGACGATCAATACTCCCGTCTGGACCAACTTTGACAGTATATATCCAATGACACCCAACAATAGATTTACCAGAAGGAGCGGCACAAGAGTCCATGTCTGGTTAGATTCTAAGGCTGTCATCTCATCAATCATAGCTTGTCTCCAACCTGAATGAGAAAGAGCTTCCTGCGTGGACTTAGGAATGGTGATGGAAGAAATAACAGAGACAAATGTATAATGCGAAGGTGATAAGCGGTGATAGCTGAGGAAATTATAAATAGGATGAGGGTTACGGGTGGAACGTGTACCTTTACGCACTGCAATAGGAGGGTCTTCTGACTCGGGAGGCGGATCCGGAGTAGAAGAGGGAACCGGGGCAGGAGATGAGTCACTAGGATCTTCGGTAGGAGGTGGGTCGACAGGAGGGAGACGAGCACGGCGTTGATAAGTTTGCAAGGCGGGGGGGACTAGAAGGACTAGGAATTTCTGTAGGAGAAGGGTGATCTATCTGGTCAATGATGGGTGCGAGAGGAACTACCGGGACAAGGTTAGGAATAGGTAGTACTTGAGAGACAGACTCAGACTCAATGGGAGATGCAAAGAAGGGAGCATCCTCAAAGGATGTGACATCAGCAGACATGTAGAAGCGATGTGTGGAGGGACAGTAGCATCGATATCCTTTTTGAACTCTTGAATAGCCAAGGAAGACACACTTAACTGCACGAGCAGACAATTTATCAAGTCCCGGAGTAAGATCATGAATAAAACAAGTGGATCCGAAGACTCGAGGAGAGATACGGAACAAGGGCTCATCGGGAAACAATATGGAATGAGGAACCCTATTCTGGATAGCAGAGGATGGCATTCTATTAATCAACTGCCCTGCAGTGAGGACAGCACCCCCCCAAAACTTCAAAGGAACATTAGCATGAATAAGTAAGGTGCGTGCTGTTTCAATTATATGACGGTTCTTACGTTCAGCAATCCCATTTTGTTGTGGGGTATGGGGACAAGATGATTGATGTATGACGCCATTTTCAACCATAAAAGAATTAAATGATGTAGAAAAATATTCTTTCGCATTATCACTGCGTAAAGTGCGAATAGAACAACCAAATTGATTTTTGATTTCCTTAAAGAAATTTTGAAAAACACCAAGAAGTTCAGATCTATCCTTAAGTAGGTAGATCCACGTACATCTAGAAAATTCATCAATAAAAGTGACAAAATATCTATGTCCTACAACTGAAGTGACTCGACTCGGTCCCCATACATCTGAGTGAAGAAGATCAAAAGAAGAACGAGCTTGAGACTGAGTACTGCTAGGGAAGGAAGAGAGAACATGTTTCCCAAGCCGACAAGACTCACAATCTAATGACTGCAGATGAGACAAATGAGGAACCATAACTTTGAACTTCTTGAGACTTGGATGACCTAACCGACGATGAAAAAGACTGGGGGATTCTGTAGTAGAAGTGGAGGCAATTGTAGATGAAGGATGGATGAGCTGGAGGTAGTAAAGTCCATGTGACTCATATCCTGTACCAATCGTCCGCTTCGTACTCCGGTCCTGTATAACAAAATAATCATCATCAAAAGTTACAGAACATTTTAGGCTTCGAGTCAGACGACTAACTGAAATTAAATTAAATAGGCAATTGGAAACAAGAAGAACATTGTCAAGGGGTAAGGATGCAAGAGGAGTGGCTTTACCAATGCCACTAGCTTTAACTTTTGATCCGTCGGCAACGGTAATATAATGTGGGGTGTTAGGTTGGGATATTTTGGATAATAGAGATGGATTACCAGCCACGCAATCGGAAGCTCCAGTGTCCATAATCCAGGAGTCAACAGGTGATGATTGAGAGAAACAGACTGTAGAATTACCAGAATGAGCAACTGTTGCTGATGATGAAGCCTGGGAAGTCTTATACTGCAGGAATGCCTTATACTCCTCATCAGAAAGAATATTTTGTTTAGTGCTTCTCTGTTCAGAATCATTAACCTGAGTCACATTTACTGGTTTCTCTGGAAAGCCATGAAGGGAATAACACTTGTCTTCAGTATGACCAAGTTTCTTACAAATTACAATAAGTGCACTGAGGACGTCCTCCGACACAACCTCCTCGACCACCCCCAAGACCACGACCGCGTCCCCTGCGACCTGCAAAATTAGAAACAAGAGTAGAAGATTCTATGTTAGACTGAGATCCATTCCCTCCAGTTCCTTTCAATCCAGGAAGACGTATGAGACGCCTGATAAGATCCTCTGTTGAGGGAATGTCTGATGCAGAAAAAATGTTGCTCCGTACTGACTCATACTTTTGATGGAGACCATGAAGAACATAGATCATACACACATTATCTAGTTTTTCAAGCATCTTCTTCGGGTCATTGTCCGTCACAAGGAGCTTGAACTCATTTGTTGCTGACTGAGCTTTATTAGCATATGTCATGATGTTATCTTCTGTCATCTGAAGGGTGGCTAAATTATGAATAACACCATAGAGACGCTGGATATCATTAGAATAAACATTCTTAGCCTTCTGCCAAATATCATAACAAGTGGTGTATGAACGATAATGGACCAGCAAGGAGGGTTCAATGGATTGCCACAAAAGAGAGACCAATTCACAATCTGCTTGTTCCCAATCTTCACGCAAATCGTTACCAATATCTGTAGAATTCTTAGTGAGGTGATCTAAAAGCCTTTGTCCCATAAACCACATTTTGACAGAGGCAGACCAATTCAAATAATTATCACTATTGAGTTTCTCCGTTGTTATAGAGGGATTGCCGGAGAAAGCATAAGACACGAGACTCTTACCTGTTGATTCAGATTTGTTTTTGTCCTTTTCTGAAGTTGAACTCATCTTTGACAATAATGGGAAGGCTAACCACAATCAGAGAGGAGCAGTAGAAAGGCGTGGTACGGAATGAACAGTAACACCGTACGGATAGTGACTGGCGCGCGAATGAACAGTAACGCCGTACGAATTAACAGTGACCGCCGTACGGATGAACAGTAATGCCGTGCGGATGAACAGTGACTTCCGTACTGGATGAACAGTAACGTCGTACGGCTGAAAGGGACTGTATGACTTTCGTAGCACCTAGGGCTGTTGAGGATGAACAATCAATGGGACAGCTAGGGTTCAATAGCGTGACGGCGCGACGGCTAGGTTTTCAGGCCCAGTGATCATAGGCTTTTGATACCATGTTAAATAGAGACGAAGAATAGAGAGACGATATTGGTCACGTAGTTCGGCCAATGTTTGCCTACGTCTGCGACTACAGAGCAGCTGTAGTTCCGTCTTATTAACCGTATATGTTGTTGTGTAAAGAGTACAAGCACTAATGAGTTTAAATAGGCTATACTATATGAAAACCTAACGGGTCTAGGCCGAATACACATATAAATAAATCTACTATTTACACCACATCTCAACACATACATTAGGCTTCTCTCATGCACACGTCTTTAGCAAAAATGGCCATTCTGTTGGCCATCATTTCAGAAGGCATATCCGCATATGGTATGAACTCGCTTTGCTTAACATCTTCAGCCTTGAAAGATACTCTTCAACAATACCATGTGATTGTGGTGTTTTATGACCTCTTGTTTCTCACTGGACCGTCATATGTCCTTCAACAATCATCCTGTTCCAAATGCCCTAAGCAACTATATATGCAATATATCTTAGATTCTCACTTCTCGGCAACACCCTCATAGTGAAGCATCAGGAGTCATATATTTCTTTCTTCTACAATTCATTTGAGATAGTTATATCATTTTTTTTCTTCTGTGAAGCAACACAAAAACATGGGTTTCCGTTTAACAGGTATTAGATTAGAGGAGCATCATTTGGTTCTACCACAACCAAAGAAGCATCAAAGGCCATGTGATCTTTCACGCCAATGTCCTTTTACTAAATGGTATGCCAAATCCCTTTGCTTCTATCAATTGGTGGTTGGACAGGTGTGATGGCGTGCCTTATCATAACAACACTGATGACAACTCCATGTGAAGAGCAAAGGAAGTGTCATTGTGATTGTGGCCTCCATCACAACCCTACTTTTTGAAAAATCACAAGAAAACTGCAACTTAAAAATCAATTAGTGACTGTGAATTGTGATGTTGTTGTGTTATTTAATCAATTAGTCTGTTCCTGGATGACTATTTAATTTTTTTAGTATGTTAAATTAATTATTATTTATTTGCATTACCTTAACTATGTAATATACATGACACAATCAATATCCCTAAAGTCGGTACTATGCTAGTTTATGCATGCAAGTAGTAGAGTCGACATAAAAAGCAACAAATAATAACAAGAACATAGTTTGAAAAGGTGTTCTCATTAAGAAAAAAATTCCCACTTTAGAGGAATGATTAAAATGGACAAAGAAAATCCTGCTATACAAAGTTATCTCAACTAATCAATCCTGCTGTACAAAGTTATCATTTAGATTACTTTTTTTGCAGTATATATGAACTAATTATAGGCCGTTCAAGCGAGAAGCTGTTTGTAAAAACACATCTTCAGTGCAGGGAATTGTGAGACCACCCATTGGATGACAGTAACCAAACTCGTCTTCAGCTTGGATAAGCAATTCTTGAAATAAAGGCTCGTTCAAGAATGATACTGGAATCAAGAACCTCTTCCTTTTCTCCCCAACATACACAGAAAGATAGCCTTTTGGAACTTCCACTTCCTTGTTGAATGCTTGACTTCCACTTGATATTGATCGTCTAATACTAGGTAAGCGAAATCCCATTATTGTTTTTGTTTCTTGAAGCACTGAATGAAAGAGTAATCTTACTTAAATAGTAGAAGAAAGAACTGACTTGATATCTGATGCCTCAGTGTAAGAATGGTTTGTGTTGCTTGTAAACCTATGGCGGGTATATATAGATGGTGGAAACCATTCTCTACGAAATTGGATGGTGAATGAGTTATTCAATGGGTTTAGTGCGAGACATGTCTCATTAATGATCACATGGCACTGTCTTGAAGGTTTGACACAAAATGTAGATTACGTGCCCCACCTTTTGGAAAATAGAACTATAAAAGAGACCTACCTCACATGTTTCAGACACCTCAAAACATACCAAATATTTTGTTCTTGTTTTATAAGACAAGTGGTAGCTGTTGGTACTTAAAATCCAATGAATAAACCATGAAATCTACTTGGAAGCTTTTGCAACTTCATTATCAATCCATTACTGACACGTTGTTGAACTCGAACCTAACCATAAAATGCGGTTGATGTATCATCAGAAGAAAAGAGAAGGATATGATTTTATTACAGTATCAATGAACTATGGTCCATAATTGAGCCACATATTTGACTAATAAGTAAAAATTTGTGTATGCCGTAAGTTGATGATTGAAGCTTAGGCACACGGCAGTTTTGTTAACAAAGAGTTTGGCTGGATATCTTATTATTAGCCCAGTAAACGTAGCAATATTGGTTTGTAAAAATATACTATTTCCAATCCAACATGTTTGAGTTTCTACTTTGCCATAGAAATAACAAGATCGAGAGAATCTGAATTCTGAAATAATAGAGCATCGCGTGGCTGGCCTATAACAAAAGTAGATCTGAAATGTAGAATTTGGAAAACACTGCAGTCATTGGTCATCAAATTTGGGAATTTGTGGGAGCCAGATTTATTTTTGCTAAAAAAACAGAAAATTCTGATATAGATAAATTGTAAGTCATTTTTAAGAGAAGTACTTATTTGCTATAGAAGTCTGTCGGTGAAATTAATGGGAAATATAAAGCTTGATTTTGTTAACAGCAAGTATGATACTGTAAGTCGGGGGAAAGTGAATATTGCTTCTTAGTTTTGTCATTTTCAACAATATATCAGTTTTGTATTTTATAAACAGAAGCACATAGGAGAAATTTGAGTTGTTCAATGCATTGTCATTGCGATTAACAAAAATAAAAGGACACAATCTGTTCCTGAATTTCTCAAGGATAATCTTAAACCATTCCCAAATAAGGGAAGGAAAAATGTTTACAAAACTAAATGATGCCTGTTGTACAAAATTTTTCTCTGCTAATCTATGTCAGTCTCCTACAATGTTAGATTTACAGCCCATTGAAGCCAGAAGTAGTATGCAAGAAGACATCTTCTGTGCAAGGAATTGTGAGACCACCCATTGGATGACCATATCTAAATTCTTCCTCTGCTTGACTCGACAAGTCTTGAAATGAAGATTGATTTAAGTATGACACGGGTATCACAAATCGCTTCATTTTCTCTCCCACGTACACGGCAAGATAGCCCTTTGGCACATTTACAGGTTTTGAAGATGCTTGGCTATTGGAAAATGATGGTCGTCTAATAGCAGGTAAACGGAAACCCATTTCTAATATTGGGAAGAATAAGTTAAAGTTCTGCAATTAGGAAACAGTGTGTCTAATTTTTTATGCTTGAGTATGTAAGTGACTTGATATGGTTGTGAAGGATGAAAATATTGTATTTATAGATTTCAAGAGTTTCTTCAAATCCATTTGCTCAAGAGATGATTGTTAAAAGAATGGGGACCATGAGATAATAAGAGATCACATGGTGTTGTCTTAGATGCCTCTACCAAGGATCAATAAGTTCAATGAGAGTGCAAAGTCCCCACCTTCTGAATGAAAGGTCTCAATAGAGTTCCCCCTTGAAATCAAATAAGATATGCTAGTCAATTGTAGAACTTCATAATAGGCCCCACATTTCTAGTTTCATTCTGGTTACCGACTCATCACATGAGCTTGTTGGTTGATCTCATAGCCATAAACAATATATTATATTATGATGATGACTGAGAACGAAAAGAATACTATTATATGTATAATCTTTTAAGTCTGATTCAAGCATGTTGGACTACCACAAGTTGTTGCCTAAATTTGATATCAAAGAAGTTGAAGAAAGGGGCCCATACTCTCATAATATTCAATATTGATTCTCTTCTTGTCGCCAAAGACTTATCACTTATATCAGTTGGTGTTCAGTGTTTGCAAATTTCAAGCCTTGTCGCTCTGATAGTAGTTGGCAGGTATATGTCAGCAATGTTGCAATATAAAGAAAACATGTGAGATGTCTAAAGCATGTTACATATGGGGTATTGTAGCATGCATGATGAACAAACATTAGGCTACACCTATGCATAAGTGTGGGTAATCTGTTGGCCATCATTTCGGAAGGTACATGGTAATCACTCTTACTTAACTTCTTAAGCCTTGAAAGATATAACTTTTCAACATTGGCATGTGACTTTTGTCTCACTAGACCCCCATCATATGCCCCTTCAACAATCATTCCAGTGAGGTATTGGTTTTAGTATCTGGTTTTGATTTGTACAGAGGGGAACATTGTTTTGATTTTTCATCCTCTGGTTTTTCTTCCCTTCATTTCTCTGAAAGTGGAAATATGCTATTTGAATGAGATTGATACAATTTAGCTTTTGTCAAATCTCAATGATTCCAACATTTTAACTTTCGTTATCCAATCCAAGTCAATGTGTATCAAACTTCAAAATTAATCAAACTCGATCTTATATGGTTAATTGCTGCACTATCGTACCACCAAAAATTGGAACACGAACACCTTTTCCTAAACTACTTAGATTCTTCTAAAAAAATGTGGCTCAGCTGACTCCTACTTTTTTATTAACACAGAATAACCATTTTCTCAATATTATGTTTCTTCCCATTCTATCTGCAACTTCAGCCCCAAGGTCATCATTTCTTCCATTATCATTATCAAATAGTATCATCACATGACTTGTTTGTGGATTGTGGAGTAGCAAACAGTGATATACTGGTCCACCTCAACAAATGTATTTTCGCAGAATTTCAAAAAAGTAATAAAGGAAGCTAACTATTATCTGAGAATAAGAAGAAAAATCCTGATCTACATAGATTTAATGATTTGCCAGCTGTTGATCTCTTGTGGATGGCACTATATATTATCTTCTTCCTATGACGAGCTCAATGATTTGTTTTTTGAAATATTATTAATAACAGCATAGTTTCTGTTAGTCTCTTCAGGTATTTGATAAAGGTCCCATGCTGCCTCCTAGCATTTATGATTTATAGCAACTGACAACAGTGTTTTTGTTTGCAATTTATCAGCATTATCAATATGAAGAGAGAATGTGATGTCTGATGCGTGTCTACAAAAATCCGAGGAACAAGCATTTAGTTCATTTTATTTCAGTAGGTACTCTAGTGGCCTTTCTTTGAGAAGGTGGGGCTTGGTCTCCAATGAATTTGCTGATGCTTTATCAGAGTATCTAAGACAACACCACATGATTTCTCATCTCATGGACCCCATCTTATAGTAATCATCTTCTGTTGAAATGAATTTCAAGAACCTCTTGACAGCTATAAATACATGGTCTCCAATGAATTTGCTGATGCTTTATCAGAGTATCTAAGACAACACCACATGATTTCTCATCTCATGGACCCCATCTTGTAGTAATCATCTTCTGTTGAAAGGAATTTCAAGAACCTCTTGACAGCTATAAATACATGGTCTTACTTCATATCCATCACAAGTCATTTGCATACACAAGCATCAATAGTTGAGAAGGTTAGCTTGTTTTTCCAAACATTCAAAATGGGTTTCCGTTTACCGGCTATTAGAAGAGCTTCATTTTCCGGTAGCCAGTCATCTTCAAAATCATTGAATGTGCCAAAGGGCTATCTTGCGGTGTATGTTGGAGAGAAAATGAAGCGATTTGTGGTTCCAATGTCATACTTGAATCAACCTTCATTTCAAGACTTGCTGAGTCGAGTAGAGGAAGAATTCGGATATTATCATCCAATGGGTGGTCTAACAATTCCTTGCACAGAAGGTGTCTTCTTGCGTAATACTTCTTGCTTCAATGAGCTATAAATCTAGAATTGTAGGAGACTAACATAGATTAGCCAAGAGATATTTTGTACAAATCTTTTAGACTTGTAAAGATTTTTCTTTCCCTTACTTGTTGGGATTATTAAAATTGTTCTTCTGAAAGAAATATTCAGCTTCAGTGCTAGATTGTCTTGAAATATTCTATCGCCTCCCATTGATGTTAAAGCTTTCCATACTATTCCACTACTAAGTACTTACCTCCAAGTACTAAAATTTACAAAACGGGAAAAAAATTTAATAAGTAATATTCAGGTTTTCTGGTTAACTAATCAAGGTTGAGTATTTCTGTGAATTTCCTGATCATTAGTGATTTATCTAAATAGTGATTAGTAACGTATCTTGAGTCTTGACTAAAAAGCTCGGGTGGGTCGCTAATGAAAGAGACATGGAAACTCAATCGCATGAATGAGACCCGAAAACGCAAAAACCTACCGTCAGAAATTTCGCCGGAATGAAAGAAACTCTGATGTGATGAGAAGTCGATACCGAGAATCGAAAGACGATGCAGAGAAAACCAATCAATAAATCATACGCAACAACGATGATGAGAAGCAAGACGGATAAGGCAACCGATGATGATGAGGAACGACGAGGAAACCGACGATGATGAGGAATGACGAGTGTGAGAGAGGCTAAGAGGGAGAAGAAGGGTTACGCGTGTGCGTGAGAGACATAGAGAGGGAATAGGGATGGTCGCGTAAGAGTAGTGGCGAAGCTTGAGAAAATACAATTAAAATAGATAAATATAAATTAATAATTATTTATAAACAAAATTAAATGATTAAAAAAGTAATTTTGATTTCACATAGCGACTCAATTGAAGTGGTTTGTAAAAATATAATTTTAAATTAAGTTGATTTTAATTTTAAAATGATGAAAATATCTAATATCTATCTATAAAAACAAACTTCCTATGAAGTTACCAATTGTTGTGTTTTTTATTGATTTCAAAGGATATTTCAAAAGTGGGGAAGTCTCACATTGCTTGGCTTTGGTCACACTAAAGCCTTTATATATTAAAGCTTTGTGAGAGCTTGTAAACAAGCTAATAAGTGGGACTTCTCGCGCACAAGCTGGGACAAACTTTGTGTGAGAACAATATTTTGGGGAAGATGCTGCGTAGGCCATTCGCAATATTATGATTCATAAACAATTTCACATTTATTTAGTCAGTCACAAAACACTTCAAATAAATATTTTGGAAATTTCTCCAACAATCCCCCACCATTTTCAAAATATCTAAATCAATTATTTCGGAAATCTCATGTTTTCATATGAAGGTATCTTGTGATTTGAACCATCACTTAGTAAGTTAAGTTTCACAAATTCCCAAATAGATTGGTAGACACGCTTTGAACCAACTATTCATTAGAACAAGTGTGCATAACTCACAAACATGAAATCTCGGTATTATTGAAAGAATTATAAAAATGACACTTTTGATAAGGCATTGTGTCCGGTATCCTTTTCATGAGAACTTAAGAGTCAAGCCCTTGAACTCAATGAAGCGGCCCCACTTAATTCTCATATAGGTAGACTATATAAAAAATGCACCCATAATTATGCATCTCAGCAAATATATGCTATATGTCTATTAAGAGGCGAGCCTCATCCTTCCAACTTTACTTTTATGGTCCAAGTACTTTAAACCCTTGGGATGAATCTATTTTCAAGTACTTCAATCACTTTTATAGTGTACTTTCACCATTGAACTCAAGACTTGATTTTACTCAAGTGAGAGTCGGGTTTCCACTATTGGTGATCAATTAGATATAGGCTTGTATCGCATCCCCAATGATGTTTTCAACATCACGTCCTTGTCAATTATTTCGTCAAAGAATTGCAAAATTCATTTCAACTTTTATACATTTTGAATATTCAATCACCCACATAGCTATGACTTTTGATATACTTTTGAAATCAATCACCCACATGACAATTATATCATTTAATTGAATGTTATACAAACACATTAAATTATTTTACCTTTTGCTATATTCAACATTTAATAAAGACGTTGTATCATTGATCACTAACACATGACAAAAGAGAACATATAAATATCACTAAGTACTTATGATGTTATCATTGTTTAATGCAAATAAACTAATGATGGAAATCCAATATTTTATGATAACTTGGTCATGAATAAAATAGACACAAAATTTTAATTACCCTTTAATTTAAAATCAATAATATAAATACAAATCACACTTACAATTTCCTAAAATATATCACACAACACACTAAATACATCAAATACAAAGACATAACTTATTCCAAGAAAACACACTTAGATTACAATTTCCCATCATTGGGTACATAATACACAGTCTTAAGAGCGAGCACTTTCTTGAAATAACTTCTATGCAACAAGATGATCCTTTTGTGCACTAGAGTTCTTCTCTTTGTTCATCTTCTTCAAGAACCTACATCCACTCTTGTAATGCCCTGGTTTGCCACAATGAAAACAACAACCTTTCTTCCTTTTGTTGTGACTGTTTCCATTGTTGTTATCATGACCTTCCTCATCATCTTGATCCTTTTTCTCATTGGACTTACTAGACTTTCCACCCTCTATAACATATACTTTCTCATGAGTATATTGGTCCTTAGTATCCTCTTGTTTTCGATACTCCTCTTCTAACCGAAGATGATTTCCCAATTGATCAAGAGAAATGTCCTCCTTTTTATGTTTCAAACTTCTTTTGATGCCTTTCCATGAGGGGGGAAGTTTATCAATGATTGATGAGACAATGATGGTTTCATCCATATGTATTTTATGTTGTTTATAATTATTAAGAATCCTTTCTATTTCATGCATTTGTTCCATAATTGGCCTACTATCAACCATCTTGTAATTATTAAAATGAGTAACAAGAAATTTCTTACTTGTTGCATCTTCTTGAGTGTACCTTGCTTCAAGTTTGTCCCAAAGATCCTTGGCAGAATTTTCACATTGGTAGATATCGAACAAAGAATCTGACATCCCGTTGAGAATATGTCCCATGCATATGTAATCATCATTTTCCCACTTTAGTCGTTCTCTAGTTTATGCAATTGTCTTGTTGTCGTTGTCCATTGTCTTTGGAGTATTCAACACATAAAAAACCTTCAATGTTGTTAGGAGAAATTGCATCTTCTACCAACGAATGAAATTGGCACCATCAAATTTCTCAAGTTTCACAAAATCAGAAGTCATCTCTTTGAGTGATGCAGCCATTGTTACAAGAAAATCAAAATTGAACCTAAAGACTGTGAGAACAATATTTTGGGGAAGATGCTGCAACACTTGAACAATGATGAAGATGATGAGACCGCACTTGATTCTAAGGCGTGTGTAAACACACTAACCTTTAGGTTCAATTCGCACCCACCAATTCTAACCAATTGGATGCAATAGGGTGTCCTGCGAATCCCCTTCAGGATACTTTAGAACCTTGATGTGTCTTGCACAACCACACCAAGCGTATCTTTCAATAATAGTTTACAGAATAAAGTCTCCTTACACACTCTTGTGCACTAGAGAAGTAAAGAGATGATATAGACTAATAAAAATGGTGGAATTTTGTGTTGGAGAGAAGTAAAATGTGTATGTTAATAAGTTCAGAAAGTCTCTTTATATATAAAAAATTCATGCCTTTTTAATAGAATATAACTGTGGAGGTGTTTTAGTAAAAACAGATATTTCAAAACTCTGAGTTCTAGTCTTTTTATCATTCGGTTATTTCTTCAACTGATTATTGTTAAGATCAGTCCAAGTTAGTTAAGCTTGACTTGTGTGTATAAATACAACTCCATGTACAACTTTTACAAGGATGAAATCATTTCACAATAAACTCACAAATGAATCATCAAGATTATCATAGCTCATAGAGCATTATCATGGTATCAGTTGCTTTCCCTGGGTAGCGTAACTGATTCAGTTACACACTTTCTTCCGCCTTTCCTCTTCTTCTTCGTTCTTCAGTGTGCAATCTCTCTGGTTCTTCTTTCTTCATCACCTTTCTATCTCCTTCATCTGCGCATTTTGCAGCCATGGCCACTGTTCCTACTCCTCAAGAACCTGCAACAGAATCACAACAAGTCACACAACAATCACCTCCAGTTTTTCAATCACTTTCTACTCTTAATTCTCATTCTGGTTTCATTTCTGGTCCCAAACTCTCTATTAAACTAGATGATCAGAATTTTCTCTTGTGGAATCAACAAGTTGAAGGTGTGATTCTCACACACAACCTTCAACGGTTGCTGGTCAATCCAGTTATTCCTCCACAGTATGATTCCCCTGCAGATCAAGCACTCAATAAGCATTCTGCTGCATATTCACAGTGGATTGTTCAAGATCAAGCACTCTATACATGGCTTCTATCTACTCTATCCGATTCAATTCTACCTAGGGTTCTCACATGCAAGCATGCCAATCAAGTATGGGACAAGATCCACAAATACTTTTACTCTCATATGAAAGCCAAAGCAAGGCAGTTAAGAACAGAATTGAAGGTTCTCAAGAAAGGAACCAAGACTATATCTGAATTTGTGAACCAAGTTCACTCCATTGCAGATTCTTTGACTGCAATTGGTGAAGATGTTAAGGATCAAGACTTGATGGATATCATTTTGGAAGGCTTACCCGAAGAATACAATGCCTTTGTCATGATGTACTATGGTAAAAATCAAGATGCAGATCTCATGGAATTTGAGTCACTCCTACTGGTGCAAGAAGCACAACTTAATAAATTTCGTCAAGAACTCACTAGTACTACTCCTACTGCTAATGCAGTGCAGATTACAACTCCAAGCACCAATCCTCAAGCCAATGCAGTGAACACCACTGCCTCTAATCAACAACAGCAGTTCAACAACTACCAGAATGCAAATCCTGCATTTATCAGAGGTAGATATCGGTTTAATCGTGCCAGAGGCAGAGGTAGATCAAGAGGTACCTCTAATTCCTATCATAATCCTAACTATACTCCTCCTGTCACTGGTTCTAAGCCAACTTGCCAACTTTGTGGCAAGTATGGTCATGCTGTCAGCACATGTTGGTATAGATTTGATGAGAATTTTGTCCCTGCACCACCCACTACCCCTAATCCTACCCCTGCTGCTGCTACTACTACTGGTAATGACAGTACTGCTCCTCAGGCCAACTTTGCAGCCTTCTCTGCCAGTGTTCCAGGTGCTATGATTGCTAAATACCCCCCTGAATTTACAGCATCAGGTTGGTATGCTGATACTTGTGCTTCTCACCACATGACTCCCTTCTCTAATTATTTGCATCACAGTATTCCCTATACAGGCCCTCATAAAGCTAAAATGGGCAATGGACATGCTACTGATATTCTTTCCATTGGTTCCTCAAAAATTTACTCTACATTTGATCCCTCAACTCATTATACACTTACTAATTTACTGCATGTTCCCTCTCTCACTCGCAATTTGCTTTCAGTAGGACAATTTGCTCAAGATAATGCAGTTTACTTTGAATTCCATTCCTTTATATGTTTTGTTAAGTCTAAATCATCTAATGAGATATTATTTCAGGGATTTAGAGGCTCTGATGGCTTGTTCTTCATTCCTAGCTTGACAACTCTATTTCCAGCAAGCACTCCAAGTGCAGCTGCAGTCACTACTTTGCCAACTGTGTCTACTGTTTCTAATTCAGTTTCTAATGCTTCTTTTTCTTCTTCTCCTATTGTAAATAATGCTACAAACTATGCTCTGTGGCATCACAGATTAGGGCACCCCAATAGTCGTGTAGTGCATTCTGTTCTTAAGCATTGTAATGTTTCTATTCCTACTAATAAGACATTTGAATTGTGTAAATCATGTTGTCTTGGCAAAGCACATAAATTGCATGCTCCTCCTTCTACTACTGTACATTCTATTCCTTTTGAACTAATTCACACTGATTTATGGGGCCCTTCTCCTACACCATCCGGTAGTGGCTATCTTTATTACATTGCATTTGTGGATGCTTGTACTAAATTCACTTGGATTTATTTTTTGAAACAAAAGTCTGAAGCACTTACAGCATTTACACAATTTCATAAAATGGTACAAACACAATTTTCTGCACAAATAAAAGCACTTCAATCTGATTTTGGGGGTGAGTTTAGACCCTTCACTAATCACTTAACCTCTCTAGGTGTTTTACACAGAAAAACTTGTCCTTACACCTCTCATCAGAATGGCACAGTTGAGAGAAAACACAGGCACATCACTGAAACAGGTCTGTCACTTCTTGCTCATGCTTCTATGCCTCTCACTTTTTGGGATCACAGTTTCACAACAGCTGTACACTTAATCAATAGACCCCCCTCTACCTCTCTTTCTGCTTTCATCTCTCCCTATCAGGCTCTTTTTAATTCTTTACCTGACTATAAACATTTGAAATCTTTTGGGTGTTCTTGTTTTCCTTTACTAACTCCTTATAACAGAAATAAATTGCAATTCAGAAGTACAGAATGCATTAATCTTGGTCTCTCTCCTACTCATAAGGGATACAAATGCCTTAGCCCAGATGGTCGAATCTATATTTCAAAGGATGTCCAATTTCATGAACACAAATTTCCCTATCCTATTCTTTTTCCTTCCAATACCACAACTCATCCTACATCTTCCTCACCATCTACATCACTTCCACTTCTCCTCTCTCACCCAAGTCCTAGCCCAGAAACAAATATCCCATCCTCCCCTACTCCTGTAACTACAAATGAACCTTCACCTGACCCTCTCCCAGAACCTCACTATCAACCAAGTCCTGTTCCTTCACCACCTGCCTCTCCACCTAGACCTGCTCCTACAAATACTCATCCTATGTTAACTAGAAACAAGACAGGTCACTTAAAGCCCAAAGTCTTCCTTACTCAGCTTGAACCAACTTCAGTAAAGGCTGCTCTAGCCATTCCCCATTGGGTCACAGCTATGAAAGCTGAATATGATGCATTAATTACCAATAATACATGGACACTGACAGAACTACCACCCAACAGACAAGCCATTGGGTGTAAATGGATTTTTAGGGTCAAAGAAAACCCAGATGGAACCATAAACAAATACAAAGCTCGTCTAGTGGCAAAAGGGTATAGTCAACTTCCTGGTACTGACTATGGGGAGAATTTTTCCCCAGTTATCAAACTTGCAACTATCAGAATCCTATTAACCTTAGCTATCACACACAAATGGGAGGTACAACAAATAGATATCAACAATGCTTTTATTAATGGTGTCTTACAAGAGGAAATCTATATGCAACAGCCTCCAGGTTTCACATCAGGTAATAAACAACTAGTTTGCAAGCTACACAGGTCTCTGTATGGGCTTAAGCAAGCCCCACGGGCTTGGTATGAAAGATTGAAACAAGCTCTTCTACAATTTGGGTTTTCCTCCAGCAATTGTGATCACTCTCTCTTTGTCTACACTAAAGGGGGTGTTCAGCTCTATTGTTTGGTATATGTTGACGATATCATAGTCACTGGTTCTTCATCCATGTTAATTCATGATCTAATTCAGAAGCTACAAACACAATTTGCACTTAAACATTTGGGAAAACCCTCCTATTTTCTAGGAATTGAAGTCAAATACCTTTCCAATGGTTCTCTGATGCTCTCCCAGTCCAAATACATTGCTGACTTGCTTGAACGAGCTTCAATGACTGGTTGTTCCTCCATTTCCACTCCGATGATGTCAAATGTGAAGCTCACTCGCCATGGTACTGATTCCCTGGCCGATCCCACTCAATACCGATCTATTGTAGGAGCTCTTCAATACATCACCCTTACTCGACCAGATATTGCCTTTAGCGTCAATAAAGTTTGCCAGTTCTTATCAGCTCCTCTTGAGTCCCATTGGCGTGCCGTGAAACGCATACTTCGATATCTCAATGGCACCTCACATTTTGGTCTTCACCTCCAACCATCATCTCCAGATCTTCCTTTCAGTGTTCGTGTTTGCAGTGATTCCGATTGGGCAAGCGACGTTGATGATCGTCGTTCTACCTCTGGTGCATGTCTTTTCTTTGGCCCGAATCTCGTCTCCTGGAACTCGAAGAAACAAACCTTGGTTGCTCGGAGTAGCGCTGAAGCTGAGTATCGTGGGTTAGCAAACGCCACCGCCGAGCTCATGTGGGTTCAATCTGTACTTGCCGAGCTGAAAATCCCAATTCAAACTCCAACACTTCTTTACGACAACCTTAGTGCTGTCATGATCTCCCACAACCCAGTTTTGCATGCTCGTACGAAGCATGTTGAAATAGATCTGCATTTTGTTCGGGAAAAAGTCACCTCTAAGCGATTGGATCTTCGTCACATACCAGCTTCTTCTCAACTCGCCGACACCCTTACCAAACCCTTACCAGCTGCTTCGTTTATGGACTTACGCGTCAAACTTAAAGTTGGGCCTCAACATTCATCTAGCTCTGGCCCAACTTCAACTTTGAAGGGGGTGTAATAGAATATAACTGTGGAGGTGTTTTAGTAAAAACAGATATTTCAAAACTCTGAGTTCTAGTCTTTTTATCATTCGGTTATTTCTTCAACTGATTATTGTTAAGATCAGTCCAAGTTAGTTAAGCTTGACTTGTGTGTATAAATACAACTCCATGTACAACTTTTACAAGGATGAAATCATTTCACAATAAACTCACAAATGAATCATCAAGATTATCATAGCTCATAGAGCATTATCACTTTTGATGAAAGAAAACAACCTTTGGAAAAACAATTTCTGTCAGATAAACAGTTAGATAACGTTAGTTTTCGTATTCTTTCACAAAAGTCATGTTGGTCTGTTGGCTAGGTGTTGCATCGGTTCAATATGGCGATGGCGATTCAAGTTCGAATCCCGTTAGGTGCCATTTCGCACCTTTTAATTTCCCTTTTGTCCGTTAAATAAATCACGCACAAACTAAAAAATTCCATCTTCGATCTTGTGACCTTCCACTTGATCAAAATGCGCCAAAACACTTCAAATAAATATTTTGGAAATTTCTCCAACACTTTGTGGGGCTCAGTGCAAATCTTCTGATTTCCCCCCACGCACACGACTAGCCTTGCGTTTATTTTTATTTACTGATATATTATTTTTATTCAGTATTTTCGCAGCTGCTATTTTATTTGGCCTCTAAGTCTTGTCCACATTCGTTTTATTAAATCTGTCCAGATACATTACTTGGTGGGCAAGCTGGGTTGGGCGGTTACAGGCTCCACTTCCACTGATTTCTAGCGCTTGATACATCACCAGAAATCGCTCTTCACAAAAACAAATATGCTCCTCTTCTTCTCTGACCTTTCTGGGTTATTCTCCTGATACACAAACACTGTAATTCTTGCCAGTTCGGATTCCTCAGTCGCTATTGTGACCTGAGACGAGACCGGTTATTCTCCTGATACATTACTCCTTTTCATTTTTCTCTTACACTCTCTTTCTTCCTTTCTCTTAATATTTAAAACAAATATTTCTTATTGATAATCTACTATCTAACTTTTACTATCTACTGATAAACAAAAATAATCAATTAAAACTACCAGATAATTGCACTGATATATAAAAAAACATAGGATAGCTGCAGAGATATATAAAAAACACACGGGATTAATATTTGCCATTGATAATTATAATTTTTGAAGACTACTACTACAAACCTACTATCTCACCAAAAAGAACTGGGACTGGGTAGACATGAAGTCAAGAAAAACAAGAAGACTTAATGACTATTTAAGCTACTAATTAATATTTAAATCAAATATTTTTTATTAATAATCTACTACTAACTTTTACTATCTACTATAATCTACTAATCAACTAACATAATCAATTGAAACTACGAGATAACTCCACTGATATATGAAAAACACGGGATAACTGCAATGATATATAAAAACACGGGATAACTGCAATGATATATAAAAACACTCGGGATTAATATTTGCCATTGATAATTATAATTTTTAAAGACTACTATAAGCCTACTATCTAAAAAACAAGAAGGCTTAATGACTATTTAAACTGATTAATATTTAAAACACATATGACAAATATTTGTCACTAATACCTAAAAAGGGACAAATAATTGTCAATGATATATAAAAAACACGGGATAAATATTTCTTATTGATAATCTACTGTCTAACTTTTTTTTGTCGGAAACCAAAGCAATTCATTTCAATAAAAATAGAATCATGAATACAGGTTGGAATGAAATCAAAAACATGGGATCAAGCATAAAGTATTGATGCTCTAGTAAGAGTATGAGCAACAACATTGGCTTGTCGCCAGACAAAACTAAACCTATAGTTTTGATGAATAGCTAGCAAACACTTGCAACTATCAAGAATAGATCCTACTTCCGTAGTCATGAGATGGTTTCTGTTGATACCATTAACCACTGGATAACAATCCAGCTCAATGGTTACTCGCTGGACTCCTAGCTTCTGCTTCTTGGGGGGTCAAAATTCCTTCAAAAGTCATTGTCTTCGCAGCAACAAACCCGCCCTTGTCATTTCTGACACACATACCAAGACCGAACTTACCTTGTGTTTCAAAAAGCGCCGCATCAACGTTACACTTCAGCTCACCCGTCGCCGGCTTAGACCACTTCACAAGCGCCAGAACTCGTGGAACCACATAGTTCGAAGCACGAACAAGGTGAACAGCTTCCCAATCATATAAAACAGTCATCATAATTGTAATATCCCCAATTTTCGCTATTTAAAATTATTTGGCGTGAAATGATTTTATTGATATAAATGAGTTGCTTGAAAAATAAATTGTTTGGATTGTCAATTGATTTAATTGTGTGCCAAATTGAGTTAATTGCATCATATTTAGTTTATTAGGAGTGAGGGAGTCATTAGGAAAGAAATGTTTAAGTGAGGGGTATAATCGTATTTGCGCATTCCCATATATATATATATATATATATATATACACCTTCAGCTGAAATCCAAAGAAAAACACTTCATTCTTCATTTTATAAGATTCTGAAACAGCAAAGAGATAGGGAGGAGAAGAGAGAGAATGCGAATGGGAGAGAAAGAGAAGAGGTGAGGGTTTCCTTCAAACCATCATGCATGCTTCATCCATCAACATATTCTGAATCATCTCCCTATTTCCTTTCCATTGATGCTAAGTTCATAGTCATCCCCAACCTCCACCACATTCCACCATTGAAGACCACCTTGAGCTTCACATGGCCAAACACCAAATCTTTCCCTTGCATGTTATGTTGGAGAGTAGTAGAACCAGTCCCTGTACCTGAAAAACAAATTGGAGCAACCTAGAGAGTAGTTCAGTGGCTGGGTTTTCGGTTGGAAGTTAATTGGAGCGGTTTTGGTGAATTTGGAGTCACCGTGTGATCGTGATCGTGAAGTCTCGGTGTCTATTGCTATTGTCGTCCAAGAGGTGAGTGCTATAACTCACTAGGAAAAACATGAATATGTGTTTTTGAGTTTGAATGTGAATCGGGATGGATATGGGAACGATCGGAATAGAAAAGAAAACGCGAAAAAACTGTTTTTCTGAAATACTGTTAGTCACGCACGGATCGTGTGTATGGGCGCACGGGTCGTGCGTGAGATTCTGGAACCACTGGTGCTGTTTTTGAAAAACGCGCACGGGTCGTGTGCCAAGGCGCACGGACCGTGCGTATCTCTCTGATGCGACATTTTGAAATACGTCCTAAGTCGTTCCGATTGGTCCTAAGTCCTTTCCAATCCACTCCCCAAGGTTCCCCTATGATGGGAACACTGTAATTCTACATGTTTGGCTATGACTAGAGTGGTAATGCCGATCGGGAAGTAATTAGGTATCGGGCGGAATGATACGATAAATGATGGGCACGCACGGATCGTGTGTATGGGCGCACGGGTCGTGCGCGGTCTTCGGGTTGCCTATTTTAAAAAGTGTTTTAAATCATTCCGAACGATTCCAATTGCTTTCTAATCCTTCCTTCCACCTTCCCCAATGATGCTATAATTGAATTGCCCTGAATTGAGTGGTAATTGACTATGACTGGTTGTGTTTGGATTACGTTCAGGTTAAGTGAATGCTCATGTGATTGACCATTGATTTCATGTTATGAATTTGTGTTTGATGTATTGTGCTGGATTGACTGGTTTAGTAAGGTTGATAAGATAAGTTAGCAAATCTTAGTAATCCATGAGAGATCACTTAATAATTAGACTTAGTTAGTAATTAGATCACGTTAGTAATAAGTTTATGTTCAGTTCAGTTCATTGTTCAGTTAAGTTATTGTTATGTTTAAGTTCATTGTTGAGTTCAGTTCAGGTATATCATCATATATATATTTAGTCAGGGTGACGACCCTATTCAGTTTAGTGTGCTAGGGGAGAGGCAGTCATGAGCCTTATGAACCTAGGCCCCATTAGGGACCCAGCCGATTAGTGGGGACGGGTTCACCGGAAGCTTATTATGCCAAGTGACCGGTGACACGCTATAACTTTAGTTAGTGTTGTTTCTTGTAACCGGCTTGAGGGTTATGAGGACAACGTTTAGTTTAGTTTATGAGTTGCGTCTTGTAACCGGCTTAAGGGTTATAAGGACAACTTCAGTTAGTTAGCCACATAGTCAATTTTGAGGACTATGAGTTAGAATCAGAATAATGAATCAAGCATAATTGAACCGAGAGGTTTTAGTAAGGGGTCACGATAGAACTCACTGAGACAAGTTGTCTCACCCAATCCATTGTTGTTGTTTTTCAGTTAAGCAGGGAAAGTTGAAGACCGTGAGGCACGGCTATCAAGACGCTTGAGGAGCAGCCGCTATCTTTATTTCTTTATGTCTTGTATTTCAGTTTCCCTTGTATTTCTGTATTTTGCATTCAGTTTCTTAGATGTACGATGGTAAGACTTATGTTTATAAGTTGTAAATCGCTTCCGCACACTTTCTATTTTGGTACTGAACACTAGTCGAGCGGTGTAAGAACGTTTTATGTATTTTTCATGATAAGTTATGTAACGCGCTTGATGGTTTTTCGCATCGAGTATTAGTATGTGTTCAGTATTTAAAACAGGAAGTACTCTGATGTATGCCAGTAGTGCGCTTCGGCAGTTTCTACAAGTTAGAAATTAATGGGGTGTTACAATAATTCTGGCTGAAACCGCAACCGGTCTGTCCACATGCTCCCAAACTCTTTCATTCTGTCGTTTCCAAATGCACCAAAATTGCATTGATATATCTTTGGCTTGGGTAACATTTCCACAAGAAAGAAGAGCAAAGAACACATCACGAAAACCACCGGCTTGCAACTTTTCACACACCACACTCCACAAACCCGCATGACGCCACACTTTTTCCGCTTTCTTACAACCGAAGAAGACATGGTGCTCATCCTCATCAAAAACATCACACTGCGGGCACATCCTTGGACAAGGGACGTGTCGTTGTTGAAGATTGCATCTAGTGGGAAGACAACCTCTAGCCACACGCCCTCCTTAAATGAGTGTTCTTAATTATGTCCTCCATGATCATATAATAATCTGACCGAACCGTGTAGGATCCTGTTCTACTCCTATTCCAAATTAGCACATCATCATCATTCGGACGAAGTAACAGCATACGTTTAATACAACGAGCCTCCTCCATGGCGAAAACTTGGTCAATCAAATGATTATTCCAACACCCTCTACTAGTATCAATAAGGTCCACAACCCGAAGCTCCTCCCTACCCACAGCCATGGGCGTGCGCACAAAGGGGTCAGCCCTACCCCGTAACCAAGGATCCTTCCAAACAGTAATACAGTGACCATTCCCAACTTTCCATCTAGTCCCCATTCTCACTACCACCACTACGCCAAATGTAACTAGGATTATGGCCCAAGCGAGCCCCCATAAAGTCCCCATTCAGGAAGTATTTAGCTTTGAAGACACAAGAAACAATAGTATCATGGTCGGTTGCAAGCCTCCAACCCTGCTTCCCTAGCATAGCCAGATTAAAGCCATGGAAATGACGAAAACCCATACCACCATATTCCTTACGCACTGCTAGTCGTTCCCAACTGAGCCACTTGATACCTCCACTAGTGCCACTATTCGTACCCCACTAAAAGGAATTAATCATTCTCTCCAATTCCTCCCCCAAAGACTTAGGGAGGAGAAAGGAGCTCATACAATAAGCTGGGATTGATTGAGCAACAGATTTTACCAACACTTCTCTACCTGCTTTTGAAAGGTGCCTACCCAACCAATTCTGATTTTTCTTCCAAGTCCAGTCCCTAAGATAAGCAAACAACCTCTTCTTGCTTCTTCCAACCATGGATGGTAGCCCAAGGAATTTACCGGTCCCCAAGCACTCAGACACACCTAAGATATTGGCAAGAGAGTCTTTCATGTCCTGAGTGGTATTTCTGCTAAAGAAAACTTCTGATTTTTGAAAATTAATAGCTTGCCCCGAGGCTTGTTCATACATAGCAAGTAAATCCTTCAGAGTGGTGCATTCACTCGCGGTGGCTCTGCAAAAAAGAAAACAGTCATAAGCAAAAAGGAGGTGTGTAAGTGTTGGAGCCCCCCTACACACCTTGATGCCGTGAATATCACCGGTAACCTCAGCTCGTTTCAGCAAGGAAGTCAGCCCCTCTGCGCACAAGATAAACAAATATGGAGAAAGAGGGTCTCCTTCTTGGAGACCTCTACCAGGGGAAACTAGTCCAACCTTCTCACCATTCATCATAACTGAATAGTTCACCGTCTCAACACACATGGATATCCAACCAATCCAAGTCTCATTGAACCCCATCTCACGCATCACACACTTCAAATAACCCCAATCAACACGATCATAAGCCTTGCTAATATCAATTTTTAAGGCCACCTCCCCCACTTTACCATTCACTTTTCGTTTCATATGATGAATAGTCTCACTAGCCACCATAACATTATCTAGAATCGATCTAGAAGATACAAATGCCGATTGCTCGGGAGAAATGCATAAAGGGAGAACATTCTTCAATCTATTAGCAAGAACTTTGGAAATTATTTTATAGATGACATTACATAAAGAAATAGGCTGAAGATCACCCATAGAAACCGGATTATCTACCTTTGGAATTAAAACCATGTTTGCATCATTGAGGTTCGGCGAAAATTCACCACTATCAAGTCACGCCCTTCCGGTATGGAAAAGCTCAACGTCACATAAGTCCTAGAAGCGCTTAAAGAAAGCTGGATTAAGACCATCGGGACCTGGAGCCTTGTCCGAGTGCATTTGAAAGAGGGCATCCTTAAACTCTTCAACTCGTAACGGGGCTATCAGCGCAAGATTCTCCTCATCATGAATACACTGCCTCAAATGGCGCACAACTTGGTCATAGAGACTATCCTTTCGTTGAAACAAGTTTTGAAAGTAGTTTCTAGCGACCATCCCAAGTGCAACTTGTCCCTCTACCTCCACCCCATCTCTATCTTTAAGTTTCACAATTGCATTACGCCTCCGCCGTGCGCTAGCCATGGCATGGAAAAACTTAGAATTTGTATCACCATCTCTAAGCCAATGAACCTTTGCTCGCTGTCTCCAAAAAATCTCCTCTTGTGCCAATAACAGATTCATACGGTCACTAGCCTGTTTATACCGCTCCAATGAATAGGAATCCAAGCCATCACGAAAAGCTTCCATGACCCGTTTACAAGCTCCAATCTCATCTCTATATTTGGTACGAAGCTGTTTACCCAGACATTAATCTCTTCAGTGCATCTACTAATCTTTTCAAGAAAGTTTTGACCCACAACTCTATTCCACCCCTCCGTAACAATAGATGGGAAGTCAGGCTCACTCAACCAGGTATTTTCGAACCTGAATGGACGAGAACTCCTCCTTCTCGCTCTTTCGTACAACTGCAGCAAGATAGGCGAATGATCTGATTTGTTAGAAATGTAGTTTTTCAACCCGTTATGTGGAAATAAATCAATCCACTCTTGTGTCGCAAAAGCCCGATCAAGACGCTCTTCTTTGAAATCCAGGGTGCCTCTCCCCCCCTCCCAAGTGAATTTGTAGCCCTCCAAAGGTAAATCAATCAAATGACTATCCAAAATAGCTTCTTGAAAACCTCGTAACAACCAAGGAGCTCTATCCGCACTACCCCGCTTATGATCATTCGACAAAAGGTCATTATAATCACCCACAATACACCACGGTAACGTGTTATCTCTTGCAAGTGTGCGAAGGAGATCCCACGAATCCCTACGCCGACCACTTTGAAGATAACCATAAAAGCCCGTCAGACTCCAAGTCAAATCACCCTCCTTCGAAACCTCAGTATCAATGAAATTTGTAGAATAATGTAACACACGACAATCAAACGGATGCTTCCAAAAAAGTGCAAGCCCACCACTACGACCAACTCTATCCACCGCAAAAGAAGAATCAAAACCAAGCCTTGTACGTAACTCCTCAATCTTATTATCATGTACCAAAGTTTCACAAAGAAACAGCACATCCGGTTGGTACGTCCGGACGAGGTCCCTAAAAGCGGAACTGCACGCGGGTGACCTAAGCCCTGGCAGTTCCAACTTATGACACTCAGCAACAATAGGTTGAGTTTCCATAACATAGGATTGAGTAGCAATAGGTTGAGTTTCCATAAAATAGGATTGAGTATAGCTGTTGCACTATTAGCAACGTGTTGTTCATAAATAATAGGAGGAGATTGCACGATTCCTATTTCTCCACTGTCAGCACGTGTTCTTTTTCTATCACATTCCAATGCCACATCAGCTTCTACCATTACAATTTCAGGCTGCTTTTCACGTAAGGAAGACACACCCATGTCTTTATTTTTGGCCGCGTAATACAACTGTGGGCCCTTAAAAATAGCAACCAATTTATGAGCCCGATCTTTTTGCCCCAAATTAACGTTATTGTTATTGTTATCAGTGACATGCGGATTTGTAGCTAACTGACTGCCCACCAAAGCCGCTGATGGAGAAAATGCGGCGTGATTTGCGGCACGCATTGATGATTGGTTTGGAGACACCCAGTCGGTTTGATCTTCTTCATGCAGTCACCGGACACCGCCACCGACACTACTCCTTCGGATCTCAGCACGTAACTCAGGCCCCTATCCACGCGTGCTCCCCTCAGCCCCCACAGATATAGCAATAATTGTCTAACCTCTGTTGCACCCCGAAAAATCCCCGGTTTGGGTTTCTCAATGTACAACGTGGAAAAATTTTGGAGCCGCCACCAATATTTTAATTTTTAGACCAAAACATTGAAAAAAGGTCTTTTGGACAAGGCGGATGGTCTTTGAAAACTAGAGATATAGGTTCGGGGGTCGATTACGTGCGAGGAAGGTATTAGCACCGCGCACGTCCTTTCTACCGAAAGGGAACCTCTAATTAAATGTGTGGTTTTAACATTTGATTTGAAAAATACCTAGATTTGCCTATTTATTTCTTGTTTGAAGACGAATGAGAAAACTTACTGGAAATTTAATTTTTGGTGAGAAAGGGGGGAAAAAGGGGTTTTTAGAAAAAAGTGCTTGACGGGACATGGCCCGCTCCTACGTATCTCCCGGTGCGATGGAGAATTCAAAGCTACGTAGTTCTTGGGTAGAAAATGTTTGTGTGTTGGTGTTTTTTAATATAGGGGTCTTAGGATTGCGTGATCTGTGTTGAAGGACCACTGGGGGTCTGAAGGGCCGCTGGGGGCTGAAGGAGCGCTGGGGCTCTGAAGGACCACAGTTCACTTATCCTAAAACGATGATTAACTCGGCCGTACGACCGACTTAATCCCCTACTTTAAAAATAAGATTTTTGATTTTTTGTTTTATGAAAGAGATGTGTTTGTATTTTTTCATTTAGAAATTGTTTATTTTTGCGCTTGACAGGGGCGTGGCCCTGCTCCTACGTATCTCCGGGTAGAGAATCAAAGGCGACGTAGTTCTAGGGTCTTTTTGAAAAGTTTTTGTTTTTTATCTTTTTTAGTGAGTTTTTTGAAATAGGACGAGCATTAGCAAATGATTAAACTAGCCGAGGCTATGATGAATCACTACTAAATACTCAAAAAAGAGAGAGTTGTACCGCTAGTCAAACGAACAAAGGTTCTGATGGACTATTGATAACAACTCGTTTTTATTATCTTTTTTGAAAGTGATTTTCGAAAAAGATTGATTTGCACAATGATCAAACTAACAAAGGTTATGATGGACCATCGTTTATTATTCTTATGAGAAAAAGACATTGTCGCCAATAGCTAAACGAACAGAGGCTCTGATGAGCTATTAGCAACAATGGGTTGGAAAATGATTCTTTTTGTTTGTTTTTATGAAAATAATTTGTTTATGGGGATGAAAAGGATTTTTATTTGTTGCGCTTGACGAGAACGTGGCTCGCTCCTACGTATCCCAAACGGGAATCAAAGCGACGTAGTTCTAATAAAAGAATGTTTTTTTTTGAAAGGATTTGAAAGGAGAGGTTGAATCATCTGAGACCATCTTCACCACTTAGAAAATGATGCACTAGGCACAAGTGGGAATCATGTGGTTCATCATCAACAAGGACACTACAGCTAAATTAAATCACATAGGGCAATCTTGGCATGGATCAGAATGATTGAATTTTAACAAATATAAAAACAGAAATACCTCTGATGAAGGCAGATATTACAGATCTGAAGAACAAAAATGAAGCGGAGAACTGGAAAATGAGATTTGCGAGAGTTGTCTTCCCAGATCTTGTGAAAATGTTTCTGGAGCAATTCTTCTCAGATCTTAAAAAATGTGTGTAGCAATTCTTCTCTCTGATCTTGTGAGCTGTGTCTGTTTTTCTGACCCTGTGAAGTTTTTCCCTGTCCTGTGAGATCTCCTCTCCGTGAGATGTGTGCCTGTGAAAATGTGATTTGAGGCTGCCTATTTATAGGCTTAGGAAAGCGTAAAAATTTTTTTAAAACATTTATGGCAAGGATGAATCGATTGTTTGAGCCTTTGGAAATATGTAGGAATCGATTCTTTTCTTTTGGAAATGACAAGAATCGATTATATGGCCTATGGAAAATGGTAGGAATCGATTTTCAGGACATTTGGAGATCCTGAAAATCGATTCTGTGGTCTTTGGAAACATGTAGGAATCGATTCTTTATTTTTGGAAATGATGGGAATCGATTGTATGGCCTATGGAAAAAGGAGGAATCGATTTTCACCTCTTTAAAATGGCCTGAAAATCGATTTCAAGGCCTATGAAAGGAGAGGGAAATCGATTTTCAGGACATATATAATAGGTGAAAATCGATTCCATGTTTAGTTAAAGCAATGAGGAATCGATTCATGGCCTATGGAAGAGCTTAAAAATCGATTTTCAAGACCTATGCAACATACTATAAATCGATTCTTGGCTTAGAAATCAATTCTTGTTTTCCAAAAAAAATGCTTTTAGGTCCTTGCCATACATGCATAAAATATTTTTCAAAGCTTGCCATGCATGCATAACGTATTTTCAAAACCCTAGTTTCTTAAAAAGTGTATTCTATCCCTAAGAATGATTTCAAAAACTTTGGAGCGGTTTCTAGGATTCAAAATGCAATGCATAATTTATTTTTATTTTTTTGTGGAGAAAATTAGGGTTTTGACCTAAGCCGGACAAAATTGGGGTATGACAGCTGCCCCTCTTTATTTGGATTTTGACAAGAAATATGAATTGCGCAGGACATATTTCGAGGCAAAATAGAAATAAAGAATTCAGAAATTATACCGATTTTGTCTGCTTAGGGAAACCCGAATTTTCCTCTTTTTCTTTTTCTATATATATTTTTTGAATAGATCGGCTTGAGAACAAACGGGGAACGGTTAACACTTGGTGCATTAACTGAGAGAGAAAATGATGGACCACTCGGGATCTGAAGGAGCACTAAGGCTCTGAAGGACCACTCAGGATCTGAAGGAGCACTAAGGCTCTGAAGGACCACTCAGGGTCTGGAAGGCTGCCTAGGCCTTAATTGAAGGACCATCGTGGTCTGAAGGAGCGCTACTAGCTATGGTACTAGTAAAACGGTCTGAGGGGGCCTTTCGAGCGGCCGATCAACATCAGGTCCGGAACTGATTTGATCAATGGATTTACGCTATGCCTTAGGCTGACACAACTAATCCGAAGGACTTGACGAAGTCTGATGGATCCATTGCGTGCTCGTACACAATGTTGTGATCTGTGGAAGGAGTTCACTAACTCGGTGGGAGTTCACTAACTCTGTGGGAGTTCACTAACTCTGTGTTGAGGGAGTTTACTAACTCAGGGTTGATGGAGTTTACTAACTCGGGGTTGATGATTTTCTAAAAATGAGATTTTGGGATTCTCTGGTCCGAAGTAACTTTTCTCTTGGATGGTGCATGAAATGCGTGCACTTACATGAATGCAATGATTGACTTTGGGGGGATGCCTTTTCTGTTTGATTTTTTTCTCTTCTTTCTTATTTGCCTCCTCTTTTTTTTCTTTTTTTTTTTTTTTTTTTTTTTTTTTTTTTTTTTTTCTATGGAATGCCGATATCATGGAGTATGAATGTATGTTATGCACAGTGTATGTGATGTGATGATTTCAATGGAATGATGGATGCTATGAGATGCTATTTTTGATTTTCTTCCTTTTTATTTTGGTTAAGGATCAACACTTCAAGTGCCTACAAGGTAAACATCCTAATCCCCAAGGATTAAGGTGAGCACCAAAGCCTTACAAGATAACAACCTAATCCCTAAGGATCCAGGCGAGCACTGAAGCCCTACAAGATGACAACCTAATCCCTGAGGATCCAGGCGAGCACTGAAGCTCTACAAGATAACAACCTAATCCCTAAGGATCCAGGCGAGCACTAAAGCCCTACAAGATAACAACCTAATCCCTAAGGATCCAGGCGAGCACTAAAGCCCTACAAGATAACAACCTAATCCCTAAGGATCCAGGCGAGCACTAAAGCCCTACAAGATAACAACCTAATCCCTAAGGATCCAGGCGAGCACTAAAGCCCTACAAGATAACAACCTAATCCCTAAGGATCCAGGCGAGCACTAAAGCCCTACAAGCGGCCGACTTTAGGCGACCCCTTCATGTGCTGAGATAGCTGGTTAAAGAATTTTTCCTATTTGTCTTCTTGCTATGTGAGGATGTAAATGCAATACTTTGATGCCTGATATGAAATGGTTGATTGGGAAACATAGGCATCTTGGATGACATGCGATGAATGCATGAAATGTGAATGTGAATATGATGTGAATGAAATGTTTGGATGCAAATATTATGACACGGGATGACGTGTTTTTGCTTTTATGATGCAATGCTTTGATGCTTGATGGAATGAGATGGAAGATTTTTGCTTTTATCCGTTGCTTCTTTTTTTGTTGCCTTTCATGAAATGATGATGTTGGCACGATGCAAACTATGATAAACAAAATGGAACGCCTAAATGCATGAGGCGAAAAATAGAATGATTAAACATTTTTGTGATGATGAGATGTAAGACTTTGAATGCAATGAATTGAGATGATTATTGACCACTTTGTTGAGTAAAAATGGAATTTGATTCAAACTCTGGTGTTCTCAAGATTTTATTTACAAACAAACTCACTTGTTTTCTCTTCCTTTCAATGACGACTGAATCTTAAATATCACGTGACTAACTTGTGTTCTCTCTCTTTGAAGCATTATCTAGTAAGCATGCATAGGGGTGCAAATGTGAATGAGTGAGTCCGTTAACTTGGGATTGGTTTAGGGCCTGGACTTTTATGGCAAGTGAAGGAATGACCGACATGGCTATTGCCGAAGATTTTGAGGGACCAAGAGACGCAGGATTGCCCCAATTCAGGTCTTTGACGAGTGAATAACTTGCCCCTGTCTAGTGGTGACAACAACTAGGGGTGTAGAAGATGATGAATTGGGAACGCTTCGGCTCTTGGGATGAAAGCTGGAATGAAAGGGGTTTTGCTTCAACCCACGGAATTTGATGTTGCCCCAGTCGTAACAAAGACAAAGCTGCTCTAATGACAAGGTCTTGTTTAGGATATTGAGTCGAGAAATTGCCCCGGTGAGGGTTTTTTATGGGAATGAATGAGGTGAAGGAACGGGAATGCACTTGCCCCGCTTTGGAATGATATTGACAACTGGAAATGACATGGGATGGACATTGAACATACTTTCCCAAGACTAGGGTGTGTGGGTGGTGAAGAGAATGCCCCAACTTTTGGGTCCGAGTGGTATTCTTAGTGCAAATCTTTGGTTCTGACTGATGTCTTGACTTTTGGTGTGAAAGAATCCTTATCTGGTGATCACTAAACCTTATTTTAATGCATCTTGAATGTGTTTTGGAGTGCAAGTCCCTCTTTTTTATTTTGTCAGCTTTCTTTTTTCTGACTGTTTGTTTTTGTTTCCTCAGTTCTCTTTTTTCTGAGGGTTCATTTTTTCTTGATCAGCTTTCTTTTTTCTGATCGTTTGTTTTTCTTTTGAGCAAACACACTGTACATAGATAAGCTTGTTCGTCCTAAGATTAGAATTTAAGTGAACAAAAGCAAACGGTCATTGATCGGAATGGGCTTTTTGGGATTGTGGTGTTTTGTGGAGGAAGGAGGGTTAGGCTTAATGAAGTGTTTGAGGCTAATGGGAGGGTGAGTTTTATTCGGTGTTGATTGACGGTTAATGGTCTATGAGGAAGATGGTTTTTGGGCTTGTTTGGGTTCTGTTAAAGCACATTCGTGTCTCATGGTAGAATGACTAAGGGGTTTGATGTTGATGGCCAAAGGAAGTGTTTGGAGGTTTATGGAATCAGGTGTTGGAATGATGAAGTGTTTGAAGGTTTATTTAGACAAGGATCTCTTGTACTTTGTGGTAACATGTACCAGCTCACCATTTTCTTTTGTTTTGGGATTTTCATTTTTGAATCCCCCTTTTTTTTGATTTTTTTTTTTTTTTTTTTTTTTTTTTTTTTTGATTTTTTGACTCGGGTGAGCTGATAAAAAGTGATGCACTGTTTTTTTTATTTGGGGTGATCCTTGTCTAGGGTGATTTTTGGATTTTGGTTTTTCTTGGCTCAAGGTGGGTAGGAAAGGGACTTTCTGGGACTTTGGGTTTTTGAGGAGATGGCCAAACTTCATTTCAAATCCCGATTGCTTATTCCTATAAGATTTAACTTTAGAACAATAATTTATCTATCTTCATGTGTTTGCTCTTTTTCCTTTTTTGTGCCCTAATTTTTGCCTGGACCGCTCTTTGCGAGTTTTTAGTCCACCGGGCGCTCCTTTTTGCCTAGGCCGCCCTTTGCGGGTTTTCAACCTAGCGAGCTTGTTTTCTTGTTTATTAAATTATTATTATTTTTGAGAGACTTGCACTGAAGGAGTATGATATTAATCAAGGGGAATTAATGATCACAGACTTGCCCCAGCATGGAGGACTTGAAGCGTTAGACTGAACTAAAAGTCAAATATGCACTGATGGACTTATGATAAAACAGGGCAATGACGATCTTGAACAAAAGTGACTGAAAAGGGTAACTTTTATAGATGACGATGCTGAAAAGGAAACACGTGCCCTTATTGAAATATCCTAAGGTCTTGGGCAGAGCTAGGGGATTGCATTACATAAAATTTGCTTTGAACTGAAAACTACATGAAAATGCATGACTAAGACACAAATGCTTGACGATCAACACCTCGATCCTCTTCAACTACTGCCATCCCGGCCTGATAGCCCTGATCTCAAAGGGTTTAGTCCTTCACCTCCCTCATCAAAGGTCAACTGTTTTGTATCGATAAGATCCTGAACCGACTGCTTCAAAGGATGACAATTCTCAGTAGAGTGACCAATTGCCCCAGAATGGAATTCACAGGTAGCCTTTGCATTATACCTTCTTGGGAATGGAGGTTGGACTGGCTTCATCCTACGAGGAGAGATCAACCTATGGTTGATTAGATAGCTGCACAAATCAGTGTACGACACAGGAATGGGGTCGTACTGACGTGACTTTCCTTGTCCCACTATAGCATTGATTTCTCCATTTTTCCTTGCAGGCAAATCACTAGCATTGTCGGCGCCAGTAGGATTGCAGGGGATTCTTCCTATCTTCATCCCGACTTCAAGTCTTGCCCCTACTTTGATCACATCTGAAAAGCTTGAGGACCCACTTCCAACCAGACGTTCATAGAAAACAGCTGGGAGAGTCTCCATAAACATGTACACCATCTCCTTTTCGGTCAATGGTGGCTTCACCTGAGCAGCTATGCTCCTCCATTTTTGAGCATATTCCTTAAAGGACTCATGATCTTTCTTGCTCATATACTGCAGTTGAATCCGATCTGGAGCCATGTCTTTGTTGTATTCGTACTCCTTTAAGAAAGCTTCAGAAAGGTCCTTCCAACGGTGGATGTTGGAAGGCTGCAACTGCATGTACCAATCCAGAGATGCCCCAGTTAGGCTGTACTGGAAGTAGTGGATGAGCAGTTTGTCGTCGTGATTGTATGCGGTCATCCTTCGGGCGTACATGGTTACGTGTCTATTTGGGCAGCTGGTACCACAATATTGGTCAAAGACTGGCACCTTCATCTTTGGGGGAATAACCAAGTCTGGAACAAGACATAGATCACGGGCGTCTTTAGCTTTGGTCTTTGAATCCTCTATGGCTCTTAAACGCTTTTCCAACTCATGTAACTGATCTCTGGGTTGAGAGTTCTCAAATAGGTGACCTTGAGGATCACTATCCCTATTGAAAAGAGAAACCTCATGTGGATCAGCACCTCCCAGGGCGTGAGAAGGATAATTAACCCCAGATCCCGGATGGGGAATAGCAGTCACAGCTTCAACAGGTCTCGAGGTAGGAAGGATGGTTGCGGCCCCACCTGGGTTTACAACAGCAGTATCTTCGGTAGTGGTCCCGTTTTTCAAAGCTTGCAGGGTGCCCATCATTTCAGTCATCTGCATCCTTATCGCATCCATCTGCATTTCTATCACCCCGACTTTATTATTTAACGCCTGATTCTCTTGGACTAGCTGCTTGAGGATTTCCATAATCGGATTATCTAGACCTGAATTGCCGGGATTCTCAATCACTAGGTTTCCTTGATTGGTCGCCATGAATCTTGAGTCTGAAGCGGATATCGGCAAACCAGTTAGCCTCTTTCTAGAGATAACAGGGCACACAACATAAGCGCAAGAACGAATGACTGAACAAATGCATGCGGCACTTTAGGTTTTACGGGCGGGGCTAGACTAGGACGGGAAATGATAAAGCAGGGAAACTGACAGACACGAACAAGAGAACGTACTCATAGCATGCATGCTCATTAGAAGAATGCTTCACAGAGAGTTAACATCAGTTAAAAACTTGTTTTTTTTCTTTGACACACTATTTCAGTCTTTTGTCATAGAATGGATGGGATGCAGTGCAAATGAGCTATTGATTTGAAAAACTGAGTGCATTGGAACACCTTGATAAACTTTTTCAAAAAGGATGATTGTTTTGCAAGAGCGTCTCGCTTCTCGTCACAACTCTTATTTTAGGTAATGAATGAATGCAAGTATGATGCAAAGGATTTATTGGAAAAAGGTTTTAGAAAAATGGGCTTGACGGGGTATGACCCGTTCCTACGTATCCCCATTGTAATGAGGAATCAAAGCTTACGTAGTTCTACTGTGTAATAATGCTTATGCATGAATGCCTCGTCTTGGATGAACTTGACGAGGGTTTTTTGCATGATTATACATGAAATGCTTATGCTATGCAGATGATAATTGTTTTTTGTAATGAAAGGGAATGCAAGATGAACGTTTTTTTTTCGAAACTGGAATTTTATACAATGCAAATGATGCAACGATGCAGTGATGCAATGACGTGATGATGCAAGGATGCTTTTTTTGTGTTTTTGCAGAAAGAGGGTATTTACAGGTGGTGATTTGAAAATTTTCACCCTATATGCCACCTCACATAGGTATTTATTGAAAAGGGAAAGCATATATTTTTTTTTGATTTTCAAAAATTCTGAAGGAAAAATTGATTGAACTGAATGCAACAATGCAACACACAATTTGGAAAGCCCTTGTGAACTAAAAGGGGGAGAAACCTATGATCTAAGGCACTTAGAGGTAATCTTCATATGTAGCTCTATTCACTCCCTCACAAGGCCACCAGAGCTACAGTCCCTTTCACAAAACTCCCCACAAATGCAGCAAACTGCTAGATGTGAGGCATCATGAAAGAGCACAACTCTGGTTGAAACTTTCGCAAGTAGCCAAACGGACAAAGGTCCTGATGGGCTCTCACTACTCGAATCCACTCTCCTAAGTTTTGCAGACCTGGGTTATGGTCCCACTCAAAGCACATAGTCACAGGGTATAAGTGTAGTGTGTGTCAAGGGCATTTTCCCTAGTACTACCCCACCTGCAAATAAAAATCCAGACAGTCCAGACAATAGCATGTCGTCTACCCTAGGGTTTAATATCATTCAAATACAACTAGCTTAGGGTACCAACAACAAACACATTACTTACTTCAGAAAGGGAGCGAAGAAGAGGGAACAGGATAGAATGGGGAAGAGATGCATGAACTTACCTTTGGAGAAAAGGAGCAAAGAAGAAGGGAACATGGGGGTTGGAAGAATGCATGAGCATAAACATATAAAAGGAAAAGGATTAAAAGAAGAGATAGGGAACAACCAAAAAGACAAATGCATATGCCTACAATCAATGATAAGAAAGAAAGGCAAACAAGGTTTTAATCAAATCAACAATACATTAAACCACACATTTAAATTAGTTAGGCTTGACCCTCGTCTTTTAAAAAAGTCTCCCCAGTGGAGTCGCCAGCTGTTGCACCCCGAAAAATCCCCGGTTTGGGTTTCTCAATGTACAACGTGGAAAAATTTTGGAGCCGCCACCAATATTTTAATTTTTAGACCAAAACATTGAAAAAAGGTCTTTTGGACAAGGCGGATGGTCTTTGAAAACTAGAGATATAGGTTCGGGGGTCGATTACGTGCGAGGAAGGTATTAGCACCGCGCACGTCCTTTCTACCGAAAGGGAACCTCTAATTAAATGTGTGGTTTTAACATTTGATTTGAAAAATACCTAGATTTGCCTATTTATTTCTTGTTTGAAGACGAATGAGAAAACTTACTGGAAATTTAATTTTTGGTGAGAAAGGGGGGAAAAAGGGGTTTTTAGAAAAAAGTGCTTGACGGGACATGGCCCGCTCCTACGTATCTCCCGGTGCGATGGAGAATTCAAAGCTACGTAGTTCTTGGGTAGAAAATGTTTGTGTGTTGGTGTTTTTTAATATAGGGGTCTTAGGATTGCGTGATCTGTGTTGAAGGACCACTGGGGGTCTGAAGGGCCGCTGGGGGCTGAAGGAGCGCTGGGGCTCTGAAGGACCACAGTTCACTTATCCTAAAACGATGATTAACTCGGCCGTACGACCGACTTAATCCCCTACTTTAAAAATAAGATTTTTGATTTTTTGTTTTATGAAAGAGATGTGTTTGTATTTTTTCATTTAGAAATTGTTTAGTTTTGCGCTTGACAGGGGCGTGGCCCTGCTCCTACGTATCTCCGGGTAGAGAATCAAAGGCGACGTAGTTCTAGGGTCTTTTTGAAAAGTTTTTGTTTTTTATCTTTTTTAGTGAGTTTTTTGAAATAGGACGAGCATTAGCAAATGATTAAACTAGCCGAGGCTATGATGAATCACTACTAAATACTCAAAAAAGAGAGAGTTGTACCGCTAGTCAAACGAACAAAGGTTCTGATGGACTATTGATAACAACTCGTTTTTATTATCTTTTTTGAAAGTGATTTTCGAAAAAGATTGATTTGCACAATGATCAAACTAACAAAGGTTATGATGGACCATCGTTTATTATTCTTATGAGAAAAAGACATTGTCGCCAATAGCTAAACGAACAGAGGCTCTGATGAGCTATTAGCAACAATGGGTTGGAAAATGATTCTTTTTGTTTGTTTTTATGAAAATAATTTGTTTATGGGGATGAAAAGGATTTTTATTTGTTGCGCTTGACGAGAACGTGGCTCGCTCCTACGTATCCCAAACGGGAATCAAAGCGACGTAGTTCTAATAAAAGAATGTTTTTTTTTGAAAGGATTTGAAAGGAGAGGTTGAATCATCTGAGACCATCTTCACCACTTAGAAAATGATGCACTAGGCACAAGTGGGAATCATGTGGTTCATCATCAACAAGGACACTACAGCTAAATTAAATCACATAGGGCAATCTTGGCATGGATCAGAATGATTGAATTTTAACAAATATAAAAACAGAAATACCTCTGATGAAGGCAGATATTACAGATCTGAAGAACAAAAATGAAGCGGAGAACTGGAAAATGAGATTTGCGAGAGTTGTCTTCCCAGATCTTGTGAAAATGTTTCTGGAGCAATTCTTCTCAGATCTTAAAAAATGTGTGTAGCAATTCTTCTCTCTGATCTTGTGAGCTGTGTCTGTTTTTCTGACCCTGTGAAGTTTTTCCCTGTCCTGTGAGATCTCCTCTCCGTGAGATGTGTGCCTGTGAAAATGTGATTTGAGGCTGCCTATTTATAGGCTTAGGAAAGCGTAAAAATTTTTTTAAAACATTTATGGCAAGGATGAATCGATTGTTTGAGCCTTTGGAAATATGTAGGAATCGATTCTTTTCTTTTGGAAATGACAAGAATCGATTATATGGCCTATGGAAAATGGTAGGAATCGATTTTCAGGACATTTGGAGATCCTGAAAATCGATTCTGTGGTCTTTGGAAACATGTAGGAATCGATTCTTTATTTTTGGAAATGATGGGAATCGATTGTATGGCCTATGGAAAAAGGAGGAATCGATTTTCACCTCTTTAAAATGGCCTGAAAATCGATTTCAAGGCCTATGAAAGGAGAGGGAAATCGATTTTCAGGACATATATAATAGGTGAAAATCGATTCCATGTTTAGTTAAAGCAATGAGGAATCGATTCATGGCCTATGGAAGAGCTTAAAAATCGATTTTCAAGACCTATGCAACATACTATAAATCGATTCTTGGCTTAGAAATCAATTCTTGTTTTCCAAAAAAAATGCTTTTAGGTCCTTGCCATACATGCATAAAATATTTTTCAAAGCTTGCCATGCATGCATAACGTATTTTCAAAACCCTAGTTTCTTAAAAAGTGTATTCTATCCCTAAGAATGATTTCAAAAACTTTGGAGCGGTTTCTAGGATTCAAAATGCAATGCATAATTTATTTTTATTTTTTTGTGGAGAAAATTAGGGTTTTGACCTAAGCCGGACAAAATTGGGGTATGACAACCTCTCATACTTGAACTAAACCAGTTTTGGCTCTCCTCCTGGCTTTCTCAGTTTCATCATCTTCTTTAAAGGCTTATTAACATCCACCAAGACTCTGATTCGCATGTAAGTTCTCAAGAAACTCGAACTATTATTCGGTTCGTACTCAAGGAATTCGCCGATGGTGTTGCCGACGCTCTTTCCCACCGCCTCAGACATGAAGCCAATCGAAAGTTGATGCACCTGAATCCAGAACGGCACTGTGTCATGTTGAACCTCCTCAATAGCACAACCCTCCTCCAATATTCCCAACACAAGAAGGTGCTTATCAAAGGTCCAAGGACCATTCTTGAGAGCCCTTTGAATATCTAACTCATGGAAAAACTGAAACAAGAAGATTCCAGGAACCACCTCCTTGATCGTAACACCACAGCCAGGGCGCCACACCCCAGCCATTCTATCCTTCATGATGTGAGTACGAATAGGCCTATCCATGAGAAAACGCCCCACCAAACACAAACGGTCATGCTCTGTAGTCTCGAAACCACCCCCCTCATGGTCTACCACAGCCTCAACAATATCACCCAACGAGAGATTCTCCATGCCGGCAAGACGACTACGAACGGAATACCAAACCCTTACAGCGAAGGGAAGCTCCTCACGTTATCTCATACATGTAACATCCCCAAAATAATTATCGAAATTATTTTGAAGCCGAGTAGATTAACTATTCATAATTAATTGGTAATTGAGGTTTTATGGAATTTATTCAAGTTGAGAAGAAATTATGGTGTTGGATAGGAGTTATAAGGAATAAGAGGTTTATGAAGGGGTAGTTTTGGTAACTCACCCAAATATTATTAATAATAATATATATAGGCCTGGACAAATATTGTGACCCGCCCGAAAATCCGCAAAAACCGCAATATCCGGAAAAAAAAACGGGCCAGTTGTTAACGGGCCGCGTGTTGGGGGCAGCTGCAAATGGGCTGGGACGGTTTCAATTGGTCGGGTTCGGTTCTTGTAACTAGAACCAGCGGTGTCCGAACCCGCCCAATTTTGGAATATTTTCGCAAGGCAGCAGAGCAGTCACAACGCATGCAGGTAGCAGAGCATTGAAAGTCTCAACAATTAATTTATTGTTCCACTTTTCAGTTTACACGTTTCCCAGTTCCCACTAACCACTCTTCAGTTTTCACGTTTCCTACTTTATTGTTCAATTAATTTATAATTTATTGTTGATTTGATTTGAAAGCATACTTTATTATTCACGTTTCCCACTGACCACTCTGCCATTTATTGTTCCCAACAGACACTTTACTTCAAGTAGATGTTGTTGATTTGAAAAGCATACATTATTGTTCAACTCTTCACTTCCCACTCTGCCATTAATTACCAGCGATTCGTCTTCCTCTCTCCATCATCTTCTTCTCTTGTTGTTTTTTATTTTTTGCATTTCTGGTTTTGCTTGCCTTCTTCCATGGTATTTTCTCTAAACCCGCCCTTACCCAACCGACCAACCCGCAAAACCCGCAAAACCGAACCCGTAAAGACCGAAGGAAAGTTTGGGCGCTATTGGACTTTACATTGTCAACCGCGGATTTGGTCGGTTCCGTGTTTTGGGCCCGAACACGCCCATACCCGCCCGATGTCCAGGCCTATATGTATGTATAAGAAATAAAGAAAAGAAATCAAAGGAAGAAAGAAAGAAGAGAAATACGAAACAGAGGAGAGAAAGAAGAGAAAAGAAGAGAAAAGAAGAAAGAAGAAAGAAGAAAGAAGAAAGAAGAGGAGGAGAAGAAGATCATCACCCACAATCCCTAATCTAGATCACCATCTTTCTCCTTCCATTTTCATCTTCCATGAAATAGGTAAAGTACCTCCCTTTCTCCTCTCCCTTTGATTTCGAATTTGAGAGTTTGGGAGAGATGATGAATAGTGATTCTGAATTTGTGTTGATTTTGATGGTTTAAATGTGATTAGGAGCAAACCCAAGGTGGATTACGCGAGTATTGAGGTCCGATTTGGGATTTTTGAAGAATCAAGAGGTTAGGGTTCAAATTGGGGTTTTATGGATGAATAATAATTGGAGCTTGAAAATGATGAATAGTGAATTCATGGAGGTTTTGTGGTTGATTGGAGGTTCAAAGCCTTGGAAGCGAATTTGGATGTCGTCGGAGCGCAGGCGTTGATGCGGGGATCGTTCGTGTGGTTATGTGGAAAACTTCGTTTTGGTGGATCCTCGGCTATTTGTGATTTTCATCACAATCGGTGAGTTTTACTCACGTTTAGGTTATTGATGATGAGTTGATACGTCGAATTTGCGTTTTAAAAACTGTTATTTCGAAACTTTACGTATTTTGACATAAACAATGGTTTTCGAGATTTATGTTTTGATTGATGATTTGATGATGATCATTGTTGTTTGAGCATGTTTTTGGAATGTTTTTATGTTGAGACTGGACTGGAACAGGTGTCGAAATTGATCGGAACGACGAAAAATGCAAAAACGGGAAAGAACCATAGTGTTGTCAGAGAAGCACGACACGGGCGCCCCAGGCGCACGGACCGTGCGCCTCCCGGTCTGTTGTCTTCAAAAAAATGTTTTGAGGGCGCATGGTTCTGTCACCATTTTGAAAACTTGCCCGAAACGCTTCCGTTTGATTCCGATCCCCTTCTAATCGTTTCCTAACCCTTTTCCAATGATATTAGGCTTATAATGCCATGATTTTTGGTATGTTTCAAAAGGGTTTTATAAAATGCTCTTGAAGTTGAAATTGTTTCGAAAAACCGAACAATAGAACACGTGTGAGGTCATATACCTTTGAAAATAAAACGAACTATATGTTCAACTTAACATTGTATAACTGACGCGGGATGATTATTACTTATTCATCTAAACTGGTCTATGATTCACCGGTGAGGGATTTGATTTGCTTCCTCACCTTAGAAGCACCGTTAAAATTCAACTTTTTTAATTTGACTAGTACATCCGTGAGAAACTTAATTATCTTTCACCTTAAAAATCTAACTTTTTTAATAAAAGCTATTAAACTCAAAAGTAAGATTAAAATTCGGTGAAGATATTCTCAATTTTTTTTGGGTGGATAAACGGGAGCAAAAGCCCCAAAGAAACAGAGAAATTAACTAACCAGCGACGGGACTCTGAGACCCCATACAATCAACGAAATAGATGCCCCAAACTAGCTGGGCAATAATGCTCATGAATAATCAAAGACCTATTCTGCGATGCATTGGCTAAGATATTCTCAAATTTTGAAGAAAAGTAATAATTTTTTTTTGGTGAAAAGAAAAGTAGTTATTTAATACAACTGGTAGTTAATGAAGCGGCCACTAAACGTATAATCATAAAAAAAAAATTTGCCAAATATCTTCCTGTCCGTAAATAGTTACTGATGCTAATAACGGCGCGGGGTGTGTGACTCTGACCACTGAGATCAATTCCCTCGAAGACAAAACCTCTTCTCTCTGCTTCCTGCGAACCGAGAAGCCACGAAGACGCAACGAGAGGAACGACCCACGAACCTCTTCTCTCTTCTGGTGGACTGCCTGAATGGTGAGCCCTAATTTCTTCTCCACCTAAAATCCCCAAGTTAAATCTGAAAACCCTAATTTCTGAAATTGATACCTGTTCTGTTCTAGTATTGATTTGAACTGAAATTTCCGCTATATTGAACTGGAGTTGATTTGATTTGAATGAAATTGTTAGTGTATTGATTTGAATGAAATTGTTAGTGAAGTCTGATATGAACCTATTCTAGTATCAAAGCTGTTATATTCTACATTTGTTTACCCTGTCATGCGTAATGTTTCTGGTTTACATTTATGAAACCTGTTGTTTAACTTCAAAAATGAAAAAAGGCACGACTGCAGTTGCAGTAAGCACAAACACTGTTGTTTTTATAAGGACTCTATGCTACTTTGATTTGGTCAATGCCTAGAAAACATCCAAGGAAACTCTATTAGAAATGTTCACCATCAAGTTCACCTCAGTTAAGAATTTTACAATCAATACTAGCCATACATTAAGTCAGAATCAATATATTAGATTCTTATATCAGAACAACTTCATCATATTCTTATACCCAGTTAGCCATGTATCACAATCACGTTACCTAGGCAATTTGAATGGAATTGTTAGTGAATTTGATCCGAATGAAATTGTTAGTGAAGTCTGATATGAACCTATATTGATTTGTTTCGAATGAAATTGTGAGTGAATTGATTTATTTAAATATATTAAAGTTGTTTTTAATATATTTTTAGCGATATGCGTGCTTTTAAAAATTTGAATGTACTATGCACCAGAGGAACCTAAAAAAAAACATAATTATGCCATCCTTGATTCTTTCACATGCTCTGGAGATAATGCTTAAACATGAATGTCTAAATGTGAGGGTATTTGAATCTTTGTTTGGCAAATATGAAGCATGTGGTTTATCTTGGAAATTGGCGGATGGGGCTTGTTTCCAGAAACATCACATTTCCTTTGCATAAGTTATCTAGGTTAATTGGACTTCAAAAGCAGTTTTTTTTCAAAAAAAAATGGCTACCGTTCTGGCAAGTGGCAACTACATGTTAGCTAATATCTTACTTTTTGGGACAGCTGGAGATGGTTCAACAAAGTATAGATTATAAATTTTGAGAATATATAGTCTGGGCAATTCAAAAATGGACTTGCCCAATCGTGACAAACAATTGACTGTTGCTGTGAAGAATACAACATTGAGAGATCTGCAGAATGATAACAAAAAGATGGTGCCAACCTCTGTTGGAAGTTCTTCACTTTTAAAGGATAAGGATGCTGGTACTGATCCTAGTACAGCTTCTGGCGCCAGTAGACCCTCGACTGACTTTCCAGTGAACCACCATCTCCAACAATCTCCAGGCAATAATGCCTGCAAATGGACCTCTTGTGTATGTTCGTAGAAAACCAGAAGGAGAATTGGGGAAAAGCACTGCTTTTGAAAATATAAGTATTAATGGTTGTTATCCACATTCAAGGCAACTCTGTTGTGAAGAGGAGACTGCTCAACCAAAACTTGAGATAAAGGAGCCACCTCAGGTAAAGGAGCCAAAGGCTTCTTGTTTTCCTGCATTTGCACCTTTTCCTTTGGCATCTTCAATAAGCTCATCTGGGAAGCCTTCGATTCCTATTTCACTTGGGAAGTCTTCCGTAAAGTTAGCACCAGTTGAGTCCAGCTATGTCCAAACTTCTTCTGGACCTACCATTGGTAATCAGATGGTATTTAAAAATGTGCACTGGGAGGAGCGATATCAACAATTGCAGATGTTCTTGAGGAAACTGGATCAGTCAGATCAAGCAGAATATGTCCAAAGTAAGTTCAGGAACCATAAAATCATCCTCCAAATGTTTTCTTATGAAGTTCTTGATATTTTATTTGGCTGATTTCGCCCTTTGGCAGTGCTTCAATCCCTGTCCTCGGTTGAACTTAGCAGACATGCTGTTGAGTTAGAGAAGAGGTCAATTCAGCTTTCGCTGGAGGAAGGTAATGGATTGTTGTTCACATGTTTCCTTTATACTATACTGCACAAACTCATGCTTGTTGTAATTCAATTTATGGGAGCAAGTGTTTGTATTCTGTTACTTGTTTATGCTAATCATTTTGTTAAATCTCTATTGACTGAAACTGAATACTCTATCATAGTTTATTGCCCCTCCCTGTTTGCTTTGGGCTAGATTTGGTGATTAAGATTTGGGAGGGACAATTGTCTAACATGAGATGTTTCAATTTTTGACAAATTCACTTGTGTGTGTTGGTAGCATTATTTTTATTTAAAAAAGACAAGCTTCGACCTACAATTTGTATATCATGCAAATGTGGAAATGATAAATCTGCATTCTGTCAGCATCCCCATACTGCTTCATATCCATAATAAAACTTTCAGCAACTAATTGTGCCTTAGTTTTAGCTAACGGCATATATTTTGAGATAACAGGAAACTGATGATTTTTTTCTCACAAGTTAACCTGATAACAGCTAAAGAATTACAGCGTGTTGCTGTTTTAAATGTCTTGGGAAAACCAGTGAAGAACTTCAAACCTCCAGCAGATTATGATGATTGTTCAGACAAGTTGAAGACGTCATAATGATCCTTCCTGCCCCAGTCTGTCGAAGTTTTCGGACTGGTTATTGTGTTTAGTGTTTATGCTGATTGTTTTATAATCTTCTGCCTGTCAAGTTAACTACGGTGTTATCCCCCAACTTTTTTTATCAACGCAGGATAAACATTTTCTCAATATGGTGTTTCTTCCCATTCTATCTGCAACTTCAGGCCTGGGGTCATTATTTTCTTCCATTGTCCTTATCAAATAGTATCATCACATGGCTTGTTTGTGGTTTTTGGAGTAGCAAACAGTGATATGCTATTCCACCTCAACAAATGTATTTTCGCAGAATTTAACAAAAGTAATAAAAGGATGTTAACTATTATCGGAGAACAAGAAGAAAAATCCTGATCTACATAGATTTAATGATTTGCCAGCTGTTGATCTCTTGTGGATGGCACTATATATTATCTTCTTCCTATGTGTTAATGAATTTTAAATGTAGATCATGGAAAAGTACCAAGTCATGAGCCCAATGATTTGTTTTTTGAAAATATTATTAATTAACAGCATAGTTTCTGTTGAATTGTCACGATGAATAATGGCAAGCATGTGATAAAAGGTCCCATGCTGCCTCCTAACATTTATGATTTATATCAACTGACAAGTGTTTTTGTTAGCAATTTATCAGCACTATCAATATGAAGAGAGAATGTGACATGTCTGATCTACAAAAATCCGATGAAGAAGCATTTAGTTCATTTTATTTCAGTAGGTACTATAGTGGCCTTTCTTTCAGAAGGTGGGGTTTGGTCTCTAATGAATTTGCTGATGTGTGATCAGAGCATCTAAGACGACACCACATGTTTTATCATCTCAAGGACCCCCATCCTTTAGTAATCATCTTCTGTAGAAATGAATTTCAAGAGCTTCATTTTCCGGTAGCCAGTCATCTTCAAAATCTGTGAATGTGCCAACGGGCTATCTTGCAATGTATGTTGAAGAGAAAGTGATTTGGTTTGTAATCCTAGTGTCATACTTGAATCAACTTTCATTTCAAGACTTGTTGAGTCGAGTAGAGAAAGAATTCGGATATGATCATCCATTGGGTGGTCTCACAATTCCTCGCATAGAATATGTCTTCCTACATGTACTTCTCGCTTCAACATTAGATGAGTCAAGAGATATTTTGTACAAATCTTATAGACTTGTAAAGATTTTTCCTTCCCTTACTCGGGAATATAAAAATTGTTCTTTTGAATTAAGTATTCAGCTTCAATGCTAGATTGTCTTGAAATAATCTATTGCCTCCCATAACATTAAAGCTTCCCGTACTATTCCACTACTATGTACTAATCTTCAAGTAGTAACAAATACAAAACCTTGCAATTCCTTGGAAAAAATAATCTAATAAGTAATTTTCAGTTTTTCTGGTTAGCTAATCATATGACCAAAGGGTAAAAATCAAGCTTGAATATCCCTGTGAATTTCCTGATCTACACTATATATAATTTTTATTTACCAAAAAATATAGTGTAAGCTTGCGATGTGGATAAGGTTGCAGTGTGGGTTCGATTTTCGAAGCTACCTATTTACACAAAATATATTAAGTCCTTGTCCCCTATTATTTCTTAAATGTACCGAAAAACGCTATATTTACTAGGATTAAAAATATAATTAATCCTATTATTATTATTAAAAGGCTAAATTACACTTTTGGTCTTTTATCTTTGTTTTTGGTTTTATTTTGGTCTTTTATTTTTTTTTTCTCGTTTTGGTCCCTCATCTTTTTTGTGTGTGTCATTTTGGTCTTTTTTGGTATTTTTCGTCCATTAACTTAACAGACGCCACGCTGGCAGTTAACTGCTGACGTGGCGTCTTAATTGTACAATCTGACGTGTCATTCATTTATTGACGTGGCAAATAGGGACCAAATTGAAACGAAAAAAATATAAGGGACCAAATTGACAACAAACACCTCATCTCTATCTTCATCTTCTCCAGGGAGCCACCACCACCTCCGGCGAGCCACCACCACCCTCCCCTCCTCCCATCCACTGCCACCCTCTCTTCCACCGCTGCCACAACACAATAACAGGACCCTAAATCCAAATCCCAAATCCTAAATCTCTAAATCTCTAAATCCCCAATTCCTAATAGAAGCGCTTGGTGGTAATGAGATTTTGATCTCAATTCAATTTACGAAAGCAAAGTTGAAGTAAAAATGCATTGATTTATGGCGCTTCCTCCATATGAACCTTCGATTTGAGTTTTGAAACAAAAGAAAATAATAAAAAAATAAAAGAAAGGCGTTGTGATGATGATGCTCAGTGAATACGAACCGTAACAATGGAAGGGATCATGTTGCAGATCAATGTTATTTCAGTGTTTCTCAATGATGATGTTCTGGTGGTGTTGGGGGTTTAGGATTTGGGATTGAGATTTAGGATTTAGGGATTTAGAATTTGGGATTGGGATTTAGGGTTCTTAGTTATGGTGTTGTGGTGGTGGTGTGGCGGTGGAGGGGAGGGTGGCGGTGGATGTGAGGAGGAGAGGGTGGTGGTGATGACTCGCCGGAGAAGATGAAGATGGAGAGGAGGTGTTTGTTTTCAATTTGGTCCATTATATTTTTTTTTAGTTTCAATTTGGTCTCTATTAGCCACGTCATTAAATGAATGACACGTCAGATTGTATAATTAAGACGCCACGTCAGTAGTTAACTGCCAGCGTGGCGTCTGTTAAGTTAATGGACGGAAAATACCAAAAAAGGACCAAAATGACACACAAAAAAGATGAGGGACCAAAACGAGAAAAAAAAGATAAAAGACCAAAATGAAACCAAAGCCAAAAATAAAGGACCAAAAGTGCAATTTAGCCTTATTATAATTATATATTAAGATGTTAGTGTTGCGGTAGAAGGCATATTTACTAAGAAATGAATTTATACTTCAAAAATATTTGTACATGTTTTTTTTATAAGCAAATGTTAGTGGGGGTGGGGGAATGTTAGTTTCTGGGGTTTGAACCCTGGACCTCCTTCTTGCAACTATGCAGCTCCTTCATGTCCCTTAACTCGCCAACTGAACTACCTTCCTGAAACGATCACGTTACAAATAGTTTATGGGGTTTCACACTTTTTGGGTATAGTCTTTTACAATTTGTTTTTGTTTTTTTTACAATTACATTTTGCATTCGTTTTTTGACAATGCATTTTGCGTTCATTTTGATCATACCACTTTCATGCAATTTGGAGTCTATTTCACACTTTTTGGGTCTAGTCTTTTACATTTTGCATGTGTTGATCACACCATTTTCATCCAATTTGGTTTTATAAACTCGTTTGACACCTAAGTTTTTTTTTGCTCCATCCGGTAGACTCACAATTCTCACGTGCTTTGTTTTCCTTGTAGTTTCCTTTTTAAATCCATTGCATTCTTCCATTACTAACTCTGGCCGTACATAACATATTGTATTAACAAAGTTACGTCTTGCAGATTCTTCTACCCTCCCTATTTTAATAGTGTTCTATTTCTTTTTCTATGTGAGTTTATTTTTCTACCTTCCACAGCTGTCTACCTTGTTATGATGGTCTTTTTGACGACGATTTTTCACACGGAGCATTTTGCCGAGTGGGTTGTGGCCTGATTGTTGGTGTTAAGCCATGTTATTTGTTGCTTCCTCACGGGTTAGACACTAAATAAAATTAGTTGGGAATGGATTATAATTAACTTGGGAATGGATTATAATTTTTTATTAACGTAGAGAAGGGTTTTGGATTTTTGTTGAATCGTGAAAGGGAGGATTAGGAGGAGATATAAAGAAGTGTTTGTGCATGTATTGATTTTAATCATTGTTTATATCAAACGTTCATTGTTAGATATATTAGATATATCAAACGTTCATTGTTAGATATTTTGAATCTAAAATCTACTCAAATAGTACCTAAAATTGTACTAACTTAAAACATAAACTGATATAATAAAGTGCTTACTTAAAAAGATAATAAAGTGTTAGATTTTGGATAATTCCCTTATTGCTTTCGAAGTGATTCATTATTTGAAAGGTAAAACTAGAGGGAAGGATGGGTGGGGATGTAGCTCTAAAGATTGATATTAGTAATGCTTATGATAGAATTGATTGGGGCTATTTGAGAGGCATTATGATTAGAATGGGCTTTTGTGAAAAATGGGTAGGGTGGATTATGCTTTGTGTGGAGACGGTGTGTTATACCGTTTTAGTAAATAATCAACCGGTAGGTCCCATTCAACCAGGTCGGGGACCGAGACAAGGAGACCCTCTTTCACCATATTTGTTTATTTTATGTGCTGAAGGCTTATCCTCTTTGATTGCTATTGCAGAAGGACAAGGCCAGCTTCATGGTGTGACAGTTTGTAGGAAGGCACCAATTGTTTCTCATCTCTTATTTGCAGATGATTGTTTCCTCTTTTTCAAAGCTAAGGAATGTGAAAGTGCAAAAATGAAGGAAATTCTGGAAACTTATGAAGCAGCTTCAGGTCAAATAATCAATTTCAGTAAATCAGAAATTTATTTCAGCAAGAATATGAACCAAGAAGTTCAACAATGTTTGGCATCTCAGTTGGGAGTGAGTGTTAGTTTAGGAACAGGTAAATATTTGGGTTTGCCTTTGATGATATAGAAGAGCAAAAAATCCATCTTTAAATTCATCAAAGATAGAGTTTGGAGTAGAATTAATTCATGGAGTGGTAAAACTTTGTCTAGAGCGGGAAGAGAAGTTCTTATTAAGTCGGTATTGCAAGCTATTCCCTCTTATGTGATGAGTATTTTCCTCATACCCGAATCTCTGGGGGATGATATTCAAAAGATGGTGAATTCTTTTTGGTGGGGGTCGTGAGGAAATTCTTCTAAAGGTATCCATTGGTTGTCATGGGATTCATTGTCAATGCATAAATCTGATGGAGGTATGGGATTTAGGAATTTATATGCTTTTAATTTGGCCATGTTAGGTAAGCAAGGATGGTGAATCATGTCTAATCCGAATGCCTTGGTCTCACAAATTCTTAAGGCCAAATACTTCCCACAAGGTGAGTTTTTAAATTCTAAATTTGGGGGGGGGGGGGGGGGGGGGGGTAATCCTGGTTATACTTGGAGAAGCATATGGAAGTCACGAACACTTTTAATGGAAGGGTCTAGGTGGTTAATTGGAAGTGGAGAAAATGTTAAGGTGTGGTCCCATTATTGGCTAGAGATGATTAAACTGCTATAAGGTGTGGTCCCATTATTGGAGCATATGGCTTAGTAGAAATGCTATGGTATGGGATAAAAAAGAAGAACCAGTTAAGGTTGTTGCTGGTCGATCAAAAGGGATACTAATGGAGTGGAACAAAGTGCAGATGGTGTCGAAGATAGATGGTGGAGCACATGTTGTTAAGGACAAGGTGCAGTGGGTCAAACCTCCTGCAGGTCATATTATGTGTAATGTTGATGCATCTTTTTTGGAAGGTAATAATGTTGTTGGTTTGGGCATGTGTTTGAGAAATGATAAAGGTGAATTTATGCATGCTAAATCTATGAAGCTACCATGGCAATTCAAGAGTAAGGAATGTGAAGCATTGGGATTGCTAGAAGCCATGAAGTGGAGTGCATGTCTTAATTTAGATAATGTTCCGTACCTTATCTCTGGACCTGTATCCGATCTTAAACACGGGGTCCGATCCGAGATAGCTGGTCTTGATCAACCGAGCTCCACTTCCGATCCGGGGCAGGTGGTACCTGCGGGGACACTCCGACGCTCAAGTCAGTTAGGGAACTGATTAGAGGTAAAGAGTGGGAAAGAGTGTGTCCCTTTGGCATTGCATCAATGCTTATTTATAGGTTTTGGAATCCAGTGGTTTCCATTGGATCTTGGTCTTTAATCTCCACTATTGATTGATGGATCTGCCTTTGGTATTGGGCCTCAGTGAAGAGTACTGTAGCGGCCCAATCCATAACAGATAATATTATTTTTCAAGTAGATGCTAAAGTTGTAGTAGATAGTTTTAATTTCAGGAAGAATGATAAATTTATGTTTGGAGCTATTGTGATGCATTGTAAGAATTTTAGTAGCTCTAGTTTTGCAAACTCCAAGGTTGAGTTCACTAGGAGACAAGCGAATGAGGTTGCTCACACTCTTGCAAATGTGACCTTAAATAGTGCTTGTACTCAAACTTATGATGTACTACCTATATGTATTACCAATTTGGTGTTGAATGAAATGCGTTGATCTTTGTTATTGTAAAAAAAAAAGATAATTGCCACTCCCACATCGAATGTGATATGGTCTGAAAAAGGAGTTTATAAGTGAAAGACAACTCTGAGTTTACAATTCAGTATTTGATAATATTATTAAATTTTACAATCCATTGTGTCTATTTTAAATTTTGCAAGGACTCACTATTTTAAAATAATTTTTTTTGCGTGAACCATAATTGATATTTGTTGAGACCAAAATGATTTTTATGCCTTATTATTATTATTAAAAATAAACTTATTTGGATAATATTATTAAAAATAAACTGAGCATTGTTTATTATAGAAAAAAAGAAATATTTGTAAAAAAAGAAAAAAATTGATAAAGAGTATACAAGATAGAATGGTGGGGCCAGCTTAACCAAGATTTTGGGTTCAAATTCAGATTTGGGCATGCATCAGTATTAAATCTTTTGAGAGAGAGCTTTGCTGGCCATTGTGGTCATACTCGGCTCGAGGGATTAGTCTCTGCAGTTGCGCGCAGATGATACCCGATTTATAAAAAAAAATAGAATGGTGGGGACATATCAAAAGAAAAAGATAGAATGTTGGGTTACGAGAAACCCTAATGGGTCTGTTTTTACGGATTAAAAAATAAGTGATTTTGTTTTTAAGAAAATGAGAAGCTGTTGTGAAAATCACTTATTTTTGTAAATTCTAACTAAAATCTACTCCCTCTTTTACCAAAGCTGTTCTTCATTTTTTTTACAAACATTCTTTGCACACTTAACAAACAGAAGGTACTTTAGTTCATTACTATTGCAGGTGTGCTGAGTGCAATCAATACGCATATGATGCTACCAGATTTGAGAGAAACTTTTGTGCACACAAGCTGTAATGGATGAAATAGACTAAAAACATACAGAACTTGTTATAGAGCACATAAACCAAGAATGGCATAGACTAAAACTTCATTCAAATGGGTGATCTCACAATTCCTTGCATAGAAGATGTTTTGCAATGTTACTTCTCGCTTCAAATCCTAAAGACTTGTAAAGATTTTTCCTTCCCTTCCTCGGGAATATAAAAATTGTTCTTTTAAATGAAATATTCAGCTGCATTGCTTGATTGTGTTGAAATATTCTATTGCCTCCCATAATATTAAAGCTTCCAATACTATTCCACTACTACTAAGTACTGACCTTTCAAGTACTAATAATTACAAAATCTTGGAAAAATTTTTTTAATAAGTAATGCCAGTTTTTCTGGTTAACTAATCATATTACCAAAGGGTAAAAATCAAGCTTGAATGTTCCTGTGCTCTGAATTTCCTGATCTACTTTTATAGCAAATTATTTTTCTCGCAGCATTTGTGTAACAGAAATTTGGATCTTAGGGAGAAATTAACTCCGGTAATAACCAACCACCAGTAATGGAGACCTGAAATTGAAGAACAGATCTCGAATACACTAGTAGAGAACGCACGAGACAGTGAATTAGAGAGAGACGGCTGAATTAGGGTTGTGATATCAATGATGATTATCACAATCAAATTTCATTCATAATATATAGGGCTCTGTTACAAGGCAACCATGTGCCAAGCATGCTTACATAGAGTAAAAAATGGTAAAACAGTAACTAGTGGAATGGTAACTAGCATAATAGAAGCATAATAAAAAACAGAAATTAATAGATAATAAACTCCATCACAATACCCTCCCCTTAAAACAATCCTTGTCCTCAAGGATTAAAATCAGGAAACTTCTTTTGAAGATCATAGTAGAATTCCCATGTTGCAGCCTCCTTTGGTTCACCAAGCCACTGAACAAGCACCTTAGTGGTAACCACATTGCCTCTCTTGACCATTTTGCGCTCAAGGACAGCAAAAGGAACCCGAGCAACAGGACTATCAGCTGGAAGAGGCTGAAAAGTAGCAGTAGAGGGATCCACACACAACTTAAGTTGAGAAACATGAAAGACATCATGTATTGCAGCAGTGGGGGGCAGTTCTAGCTTATAGGCAACAGCTCCAATCCGGTCAAGTATCTGAAAAGGGCCATAGTACTTAGGATTGAGCTTATGTGCTGCTTGTTGCCTAGCAGTTACCTGCCTGTAAGGTTGCAGCTTCAAGAAAACTGAGTCACCAACCTTAAATTCTCTCTCAGACCTATGCTTATTAGCCTGCTGAGTCATACGGTTCTGAGCTCGAAGAAGATGGAACTGGAGAAGCTTAATCACTGATTCACGAGCAGAAAGAGTTCTATCAACTTCTGGATTAGAAGATTCCCCAGGGAGATAATGGAGATGAGTTGGGGGGCTTTTCCCATACACAACTTCATAAGGACTAGTTTGAATAGATGAATGAAAATGAGTATTGTACCACCATTCAGCAAGGGAAATCCACTTAGACCAGCGAGTAGGCTTATCAGAACACATACATCTTAGATAAGTCTCTAAAGTTTTATTCACCACCTCAGTTTGACCATCACTTTGGGGATGGTAAGCAGTGGATTTGTTCAAGAGCACACTCTGTAATTTGAAGAGCTCATTCCACAAAGAGCTAAGGAAAATGGGATCCCTATCACTCACTACAATACTTGGCATTCCATGGAGTTTGAAAACATTATCGAGAAACAAGTGTGCTACATCAAGTGCAGTATAAGGATGGGACAAAGTAAGGAAATGAGCATACTTAATTAGCCTGTCTACCACAACCAGAATAACCTGTTTTCCATGAGAAGAAGGAAGTCCTTCGATGAAGTCTAAGTTGATCTCATCCCAGACACGATGAGGAATTGGGAGTGACTGTAAAAGACCAGGTGACTTGACAAGTTCAAGTTTGTTTCTCTGGCATACATCACAAGACCGTATATAATTTTGGATTTCCTTGTTCATGCCCTTCCAATAGAATAAAGACTTCACCCTAGAAGCTGTGACATCACAGCCAGAATGTCCTCCAATAAAGGAATCATGTAGCCAATGAAGAATGGTGAGTTTCAGTTCTGGTGTATTGCCTACCAGTAACTTGCCTTTCCTTCGCAGTTCATTATTGAACCAAGAGAACTTGGGGTGGGACTTAGGATCCTTCTGCAAATCCAAAATGATGCCCTGCAAGCTAGCATCAGATACCCCAAGAATCCTTGATAAGAGTAAGAAGGTCATCATGAGCATTATTGAGGAGCATTGGCAACAGTTCAGCACCACTTTGACGCGAAAGAGCATCAACAGCTACATTAGAAGAGCCTGTTTTGTAGTGAATCTCAAAGTCAAATCCCATCAACTTGGCCATCCACACTTGTTGAAATGGAGTATTCAATTTCTGATCCAAAAGGTACTTAATACTCTTCTGGTCAGAGCGAATAATGAAGGGCCTGTGAGAGAGGTAGGCGCCCCATTCTGCACAGCATACACGATTGCTAGTAATTCACGTTCATACACAGACATAGATTGCTGCCTGGGACCGAGAGACTTACTGATGTAAGCTATTGGATCATGGTCCTGCATTAAGATAGCACCAATACCTTTGCCCGAAGCATCGGTCTCAACGACAAAAGTCTTATTGAAGTCTAGTAAGGCAAGAACATGTGAGGAAATAAGAGCGTCCTTCAACTGATTAAATGAGGCAATAGCCTGATCACACCAGAGGAAATTGTCTTTCTTCAACAGATCAGTAAGGGGTTTGGCAATTTTGCCATATTCTCGTACAAATCGTCTATAATAGCCTGATAAACCAAGGAAACCCCTCAGTTGTTTGAGGTTTGTAGGAATAGGCCAATCTTTGACAGCTTGAAATTTGGAGGGATCTGTGAACACTTGACCCTGAGGGATGAAATGGCCAAGGTACTCAACACGAGAAGTGGCAAAGTGACATTTTTGTTTCTTGAGGAACAAGTTGTGGCTTCGGATAGTTTCAAACACTTGTCTCAGATGATCCACATGAGCTTCAAGAGAAGGATTGTATACCAAGATGTCATCAAAGAAAACTATCACAAATTTTCTGGGAAATGGAGTGAAAACAAAGTTCATCAATGCTTGGAAAGAAGCAGGTGCGTTTGTGATCCCAAAAGGCATCACAAGATATTCAAAGTGGCCTCCATGAGTCTTGAAAGGTGTCTTAAAATCACCCCCCTCCTCAATTCTCAGTTGATTCAACCCAGAACGAAGGTCAAGCTTTGAGAAAATAGTAGCGGAACCCAACTCATCCATCAAATCCTCCATGAGTGGAATGGGATACCTGTCCTTGATTGTGTGCTTGTTAAGTCGCCTATAATCAACACAAAGGCGCCATGAACCGTCCTTTTTCCTCACCAACACTGCAGGTGAAGCATAGGGACTATTGCTGTGCCGTATAATTCCTTGATCAAGCATATCAGTGACCAACTTGTCCACCACATCTTTCTAGACTATCGAGTAACGGTAAGGGCGCAAGTTGAAAGGAATAATGTCATCCTTGAGGGGGATTTGGTGATCAAATCCGGGCCTTCTAGGTGGTAAATCAGTAGGGTCCTTGAACACATCTTCATAATCAACTAGTAGGTCTTGCAACTCAAGAGGTAACTCTGTTGATTCTGCCTCAAGAGAGAATAACTGAACCTTGGGAACATTCAAGGAAGGAGTGTCTTGATCCAAGAAGAGGAAACAGATCTCTGCCTGAGTTGAGAGATTGAGTGAACTTCTTGCTATTGATCAATTTGTTGGAAGGAGGCTTAGCACTTCGCAGCAAACATTTTCTACCTTGGACCGTAAATTCCATATGTAATCGGTCAAAATCCCAAATAATCTTTCCAAGGGATTTGAGCCACTGCACACCAAGGATTAGATCACAACAAACAATGGGCAAAACATAGACATCACAGGTGAAAGTACATTGTTGCAACTGCCAAGTAAAACCTCTAACAATGTACATAGCAGCTATTTTGTTACCACCACCAACAGTAACTGACATAGGTTTAATTGGCTCGAGCTTACAACCTAGTCTCTTTGCAGCATCCAGATCAAGGAAGTTATGAGTACTTCCACTGTCAATAAGTATCTGTAACAGTCTCTTAATGAACATACCAGTGACTCTCATTGTTTGATGGTTAGTAGTACCTAATAGGGCATGTAAGGATAGGGTAGGGCTATCATTTTGGATGGTATCTGCACTAGCTTCACTAGATTGCCCAGCATCCTCACCCTCATCACTATCACCATCAGCTTCCAACATGAAAAATTGGGCTCTCCTATGCTTGGTTTGGTGACCAGGGGTAAAAGGCTCATCACAATACATATAAAGCCCTTTTTCCTTTCTCTCCTCCATTTGAGCATGAGTGAATGGGCCAGCAGGTTTGTAATTTGTAGTTTTGGTATTCTGGTTAATTGTTTGGGTTAAGGTAGTGTTTGGTTTAGTGAAATTGGCTTGGGGTTTTCGGTAGTTGTTGAATGAGGTTGAGCTTGGGGTAGATTTCTGGCTATGGCGAAGTATAGGGGCTTTGGAGGATTCATAGAGGCGAGCTAAATTTGCAGCATGTGCAATATCAGTGGGGTTAAACATTCGGACCTGCATCTGCGTGGTGTGTTCTAAACCGGAAAGAAAGATGCTAAGAGCATGTTCAGGTAGGAGGGATACCTGGGTTTGAGCAAGCTCAAAAGCATCAATGTAGTCCTGGATCTTGCCGGTGTGCTTGACTTGAATGAGAGCCGAGAGAGGATCTTCATAGGCGTCGCCAAATCGAGCAACAATGTCAGTCACGTACAGAGACCAGGGTGGATAGATATCAAATTTGCGCCTGATGTAGTTTAGATGCCATTGGAGAGCTAAGCCATCCATGTGAATTGAAGCGAGCCGCACCATATTCTCCGGTGGCGTTTCATCCAGCTGGAAAAATTGATCACAATGGTAGAGCCATTCCTTCACGTTGCGTCCATCGAACTTGGGAAAATCGACCTTAGAGATCCTCGTTGCGAGTAATCCAGTAGCACCGTTTCCACCATTGTCGTTCCCGCGAGTTCGCTGTGGATTGTTCACCGAACCTTCAGGTTGAACTTGTTCACGCAGCAGAGTACGCATTTCCTCCATTCCAGCTACTAACTGATCCATACGTGAGTTCAATTCAGCATGTTTATCATCATGCTTCTTGTCCAGTTCAGCGATTGTAGTTACCGAGCGTGTGCCGGAAGCCATCGGAAGTGATAACACAGAAAGCCAGGAAAGAACAGCTGATACCAATTGTAACAGGAATTTGGATCTTAGGGAGAAATTAACTCCGGTAAGAACCAACCACCAGTAATGGAGACCTGAAATTGAAGAACAGATCTCGAATACACTAGTAGAGAACGCACGAGACAGTGAATTAGAGAGAGACGGCTGAATTAGGGTTGTGATATCAATGATGATTATCACAATCAAATTTCATTCATAATATATAGGGCTCTGTTACAAGGCAACCATGTGCCAAGCATGCTTACATAGAGTAAAAAATGGTAAAACAGTAACTAGTGGAATGGTAACTAGCATAATAGAAGCATAATAAAAAACAGAAATTAATAGATAATAAAATCCATCACAATTTGACTTGTGATTTATTACCAAAAATGTTTCTTACGGTTTATTAGGAAAAGAGTTTATCAAATTTCAGTCCTACATGTTTTGAAGGATAACTACTTGTTCCCTATTATTTCATAATAATAATAATAATATCGAAGGAGGATTGCTAGAGATGTGTTCTAGAGATATTCACCAAACCTGACCTACAGATTTTTATTGAGACAGCCTTAGCCATTTGATTGATGGATTCTTCTCTAGTATGTAGTTCATCTGGTTCCTGAAATGATATCCTCTTAATTTGATGCTTTTTTTTTTCATTCTATCTTCAACACAAACTGAGTCCCATTTCCAAAATGGTCACGGGTTCTTGCATTGTCCTAATCAAATAACATCATCACATCACATGGCTTGTTTAGTTGTACTAAGTCATATCACAGTTGTGATTGAGAGAGTATTCTCAATATTGGAGGAAAACAGTAATTAAAAATCTTGATCCACATATGTTGGTCTCTCATTGGTCCCTGCTACAATAATTTTCCTCTTTCCTTTGGAACTTTGATATTTAATACAAACAAAGCTAGCTGCACATTTTTTTTTACACACTATAATGGATACATCAGTGATAAATAGTGTTGAATTTTGAAGTATGGATGACATTTCCGTTTTAGAAGTACTCGGTCAACAACTAATGACTATTTTGGAGATGTAATTTACAACATAAATATTAGTTGACTGTCACAATTGTTATGGACCTTTCAATGTAGTTTAGCTGAGGTTTTTAGAGAGAAAACATGATTGCATCTTATCATAAAAAACGTTAAGATTCAAATCCATAATTTACTGTTGAAATATTACCGAGGAAGACACTCACAGGCAGATAGTTATGTAGTGGTTTAGGAATGAAGAGAACGATGAGCCATGTCTGATGCATGTCTGAAAAACTATGAGTAGGCATTATTAACAAGCATCCAGTTTAACCTGATCATATCTCATTTGATTTCAATTATTGACCTTTCATTCAGAGGGGTGGTGGGGTTTGCACTCTTGCTGAACTTGTTAGTCCTTGAAGACAACACATGCATGTGATCTCTCTCATTTTATGGACCCCACCCCATCCTTAGACAATCATTTCTTTAGAAAATGGATTTCAAGAAACTCTTTGAGAACTATAAATACACTATCGTCCTTCCTTCACAACCATCAAAAGTAACTTCAATATATTTTTCTCAAGTTTGAGAACTTCAGCTTGTTCTTCACAACATTTGAAATGGGTTTCCGTGTACCTGCTATTTGCTATTAGACGAGCTTCATTTAGCGGAAGCCAAACATCTTCAAAAGCCACGAATGTGCCAAAGGGTTATCTTGCTGTGTATGTTGGCGAGAAAATGAAGCGGTTTGTGATTCCCGTGTCATACTTGAACCAACCTTCATTTCAAAACTTGTTAAGTCAAGCAGAGGAAGAATTTGGATATGATCATCCAGCAGGTGGTCTCACAATACCTTGCACAGAAGATGTTTTCTTGCATCTAACTTCTCGATTTATATTGTAGAAGACTGACATAGATTAGCAGTTACATTATCTACAATAGGCCTCAATTAGACTTGTAAACATTTTTCCTTCCCTTACCTGGGAATGGATAAGATTTGTCCAATTCAATGACATTTTTTTTATGGAATTACGACATATTCAGTAGCAAGATTGTGTTCTCCTTTTATTTTTGTTTAATCCCAATGACACAAAGCATGCAATAATTCAACTAGCTCCTCTATGCTTCAGTTTATAAATTACAAAACTGCCTATTCCTAATAAAACTATGAAAGCAATCTTCACCTTCCCATATTTTTAAGCTATGGAGGAAGAGTACCTACTATGAGCAAAATCAAGCTTAAGTAATCCCATAAGTATTAAGTATCACTGATCTACTTCCTTTTACAAAGATTATTTCTTTTTATTGTTTATTGCAGAAAAATTGGCTTAGCCTCAAACACCTAAATACATTTCAGTTCTACTTTTGTTTTGCTCTAGTTTGTCAAAATTTCTTTACCCTGTATGGAGGGGAGTATATATACAAACCAATGATTCCAAAAGGTGGGGTACCCATCATAAATAAGGTGTTAAATACTTTGTTAAAAAGAGTATATTGCAAGAATTTCTGATTTATAAGTACCAAATCACCAACTAGAAGAGCTATCTTGCCGTGTACGTTGGAGAGAAAATGAAGCAATTTCTGATCCCCATATCATACTTGAACCAACCTTCATTTCAAGACTTGCTGAGCCAAGCAGAGGAAGAGTTTGGATATGACCACCCAAAGGGTGGTCTCACAATTCCTTGCGCAGAAGATGTTTTCTTGCATATTGGCTGTAAAGCCTCGACTACATGAGATTAACATAGATTAGTAGTGACATTTTTTGCACAATAGGCATATTTTAGACTTGTAAAGTTTTTTCATTTCCCTTTATTGGGAATGGGTGAAAATTGTTCATCTGAATGACATACTCAATTACAGATTATTTTGCTGTTTTATTTTTTGTCTAATCATAATGACACAATGTTTTAACAACTCAACTGGCTCCTCTGTGCTTCTATTATGAATTACTTACAGGTAAAAGAAACTAAAAAGCAATGCTTAGTGTTCCCTGTTTATTATTTATGACTACAGGTTACTTGTTGTATGCAAATTGCAAAAACAAGCTTTATTTTTTCTCTTGAAATGAGAAGGAAAAAAACCCTCAAATAACACTAAATGCAGGATCCCTGCCTCGCACTAATTAAACTCCATACAATTGTTTCCACTGTCTATATATACCTGACACACAATTTCGTATTAGTAGCATCAGATTAGATGTTTGGCTTGCTTATAGTTACATAGAGAAACATTGGAACAATCAAAAACAACACTAAACTATAATTAAAGGCTAATGATAGCAACTTACAAATGATTTTCCAACAGCCTAATGACTCACTTATAAGATTAAAAAAGCTTGACACCACCGAAGGCAAGAACTTTCTTTTGATATATATTTTGGTTTCTTCCTTCAGTTCCTTGTATCATTTTTCATAAAAGCAAATATTCTACCCGAATCAGAAAGTTATGACAGGAGATTGGTACAAATTTTAGCTGTTGTCAAATCACATTGACTTCCTAATATTTTCTGTTTGTTTGCCCAATCCATGTTACAGTGTTAGCTTCTAATTTAAGAGCTGTAATTCTTCAAGAGATATTCACCAAACCTGACCTGATATTCACCTGACCTGATATGCCCTTGATCTTCTTGGAACACTGACAAATATTAGCAGTAACATTATGTATAATAGGCCTCATTTAGACTTGTAAACATTTTTCCTTCCCTTACTTGGGAATGGATACTGTAACAAAATCTGATGGTCGATACTGTAACAAAATCTGATTCTTTTCTTTTCACCAATTGATATATCAGCCAGATTTTAAGGTTAGGTTCAAGTTAAACAATGTGGCAGTAGTCTATCCATATGGAGTTATAACAGATCCCAAGTAGATTTCATGGTTGATTTTAATTGATTGGATTTCAAGTACTAATAATAGATAGCTACCACTACCAGTTGTTGTCTTATAGAAACTAGAACAAAGTAGATTGCAAGTTGTCTTATAGAAACAAGAACAAAGTAGATTGCAAGAATTTCTGATTTATAAGTACTAAGTCAACAACTACAAGATTATCTTGGAGATACTATTAACAACATAACCATTAGTTGACTGTTACAACAGTTAGGGACCTAGAAACTGTAGTTTAGCTCAGATCTAGAAAAAAAAAAAAGAACACTGAATCTTATCTGGTGGATAAACAAAGTCTTTAAGATATTACATGGAGACAGAATGATCAAATAACCCTTATTTATTACTGGAAGTTGCAGTTTTGATATTAAGTTTCTTGATGATGGAAGATCTTATGAATGCAGCGGCTGCTAGACTGTCTTCAAAAGACTGTAATTATTCCAAACCAAGTATAAAGAAGTAATGAAAATAAGAACACCAATTAGAGTATGTGTACTACTTGTGGGGACAAACATATACTATTATATTTTGGAGTGTTGTCTAACAATTGCACTTCTGACCAAGACCTTGATAAAGCTTCCCTGTAGCTTCCTAACAGATATGATTTGTAACCATTATTTGCCTTTAGAATTTATCAACAACAGAATTCTTGGTAGCTATATATTGGCATTGAGACGTGTTATCGATAAGTATGAGGAACATGTCTAATGCATGTCTACAAAAATATGGGTAGCCATTAAACAAGCATTAATCAAACCAGTCTGGCTATCTAATTGGACTACGAATGTGTAATATATTGGCCTTTCGTTCAAAGGTGGAGTGTGCACTCTTATTGCACTTATTGATCCTTCATTGAGACAACACCATGTGATCTCTCATCTCACTAAGATGTGTTATGAATACAAGAGAACATGTGTCGTGTCTGATGCATGTCAAAAAAAATAGTAGGTATTGACCTGTAATGGGTACTGTAAGGCCTTTCATTCAGAAATGGGGTTTGAACTCTAATTGATCCTTGATAGAGCCATCTAAGACACTAATACAAAACCATGTGATCTCTTATCACATGGGCCCCATCCTTTCAACAATCATTTCTCGAGTAAATGAATTTCAGGAAACTCTTGAAATCTATAAATAAAATGTCCTCCTTCACAACCATCTCAAGTCATTTGAATACTCAAGAATCAAACTCAGATACATTTTCCTGAAGTTGAGAACTTTAGCTTGTTCTTTGAAACACTTGAAATGGGTTTCCGCTTTCCAGCTATTAGACGGGCTTCATTCACCGGTAGCCAAGCATCTTCAAAAGCTACAGATATTCCAAAGGGCCACCTTGCAGTGTACGTTGGAGAGAATATGAAACGGTTTGTTGTCCCAGTGTCATACTTGAGTCAAGCTTCATTTCAAGACTTGCTGAATCAAGCAGAGAAAGAATTTGGATATGATCATCCAATGGGTGGTCTCACAATTCCTTGCACAGAAGATTTCTTCTTGCATGTTACTTCTCGCCTCAATGGACTATAAATCTTCCACTTTAGAACACTGACATAGATTAGTAGTGACATTTTGTACAATAGGCATCTTTTGGACTTGGTTTTTTTTCTTTCCCATTCTTGGGAATGGTCTACAATAGTCCAACTGAATTACAAATTCATCATGAACAGATTATTTGTTTAATTTCTGTCTAATCATAATGACAAAATGTATTCAACAACTCAACTGGCTCCTTTTGCTTCTATTTATGTATTATAATTCCTTGGAAAAAAGAATGTATGACGTAATATTCAGTTTTCCCAGTTTACTAATTATGACTAAGGACTACATGTTGTAAGCAAAAGCAAGCTTCAATACTCCTGCAAATTTCCTGATCTACTTTTATAGCACAACAAGGGTGATCGCTTTACAACCCAAAGGATCAGTTCTCTAATAACTAATCTTTTTTAACTCCATGAACTAGTTACTGGACCAGTCCCTCTATTTGTTGATATCCCCCTAATCAACTACGGTCATAACCCAATTCATCAAGTAACTTTCCAGACTTTATTCTTTCACAGAGGCCCAAGCCTAAAATTAAGAGTTATGACACCAGAATTTTCAGCTGATGATATGGGAAGCGAACGTCAAACCCAGGCCATTATGTCTGACTACCAGTGTGAACAAATTGAGATGAAAATTCATTATGGGTCCCCGATAATGCATGTGTTCTCAACCGGACCGACCGGTACCTAGAGAGGCTCGACCAAATACAACTCAGCCTGAGAGGCTAATGAAGGAGTTCGAGATCTTTCACTCGCAGAATCATATTATCTTGTGTTCGGCCTTTAGTTATCTAGCTCCTAGATCAGAACAGCATGTTACAATATTTGTTGCCATAGAGTAATGCCAGTCATTGATCCCAGCTTGCAAAACATGGACTTCACATGGACTTGTCGTCAAAGTAGTAGTACAAAACACGCCATTGATTTTGAATAGAGTGGTAGGCAACCAATGGCCACCTTTGAGTTCAAACTCCTAGCAGCCTGCAATTATTCATATTATATTTCACTCATAAATTATCATATGGGTGGGTAGATCCAGAATTTGTAAGTTAAAGTGGAGTATATTGTGATCTTAAACAAATTTTTCCTGCAATAGGAATGTGAGTCCTAGATTCACCTATTTAAGGAATGCAATAGTGATCCTTCTCGTTAATTATTAATTATCCTTTTCTAAAATTCAACTAATACTTAAACAACTAGGGGAACGCAGCCCAATTATTTTTGGCACGAATGGACAGAAATCACAGAATAGTCAATTTTATGGTATTACCAAGTGAAGCCCTATCAGTCATTTGTCTGCAATGAATCCAAAATTTTGATGATGACTTTCAAATAATGTTTATTTTGAAATTCCAATCAGTGGACTTGCATTTTGATTAGATTAGTCCAACTCAGGGGTACTCACTACTAAATTTCTAAAGAAGAAACTAGAAATTGGAACTCTGATACTAAAAATGGTGAGTCATCTACCGTATGATTTGATTATTTGAAACATTTATGATTTATAACCATTATATGTCTTAGAACTCATCAGCAACATAACTTTTTGTACCTAAATTATATCAACATTTATGATATCCTCTTAATTTGATGCTTTTATTTTTCATTCTATCTGCAACACAAACTCAGTCCCACTTCCAAATAGTCATGGCTACTTGCATTATCCTAATCAAAAAACATCATCACATGGCTTGTTAGTCGTATTAAGGGCAACAGCAAGTGATATTATGGTCTTACTGTACTAAGTTAATTTGCAGATATTCACATTTGTGATTGAGAGTGTTCATCAACAAGAGAGTTTTTGGGTAACTATACATCAACATTAAGATGTGTTACTGTTATCAATATGAAGAGAACAACATGTGCCATGTCTGATGCATATCTCATTTGATTTCAAGTATTGGCCTTTCATTCAGAGGGTGGGGTGGTGGGGTTTGCACTCTTGCTGAACTTGTTAGTCCTTGAAGACAACACATGTGATCTCTCATCTTATGGACTCCATCCTTAAACAATCATTTCTCAAGAAAATGGATTTGAAGAAACTCTTGAGAACTATAAATACACTATCTTCCTTCCTTCACAACCATCACAAGTCATTCACTTACTCAAACATCAAAAGTAACTTCAATATATTTTTCTCAAGTTTGAGAACTTCAGCTTGTTCTTCACAACATTAGAAATGGGTTTTCGTTTACCTGCAATTAGACGAGCTTCATTTAGCGGAAGCCAAGCATCTTCAAAAGCCACGAACGTGCCAAAGGGATATCTTGCTGTGTATGTTGGCAAGAACATGAAGCGATTTGTGATTCCCGTGTCATTCTTGAATCAACCTTCATTTCAAGATTTGTTGAGTCAAGCAGAGGAAGAATTTGGATATGAACATCCAGCAGGCGGGCTCAGAATTCCTTGCACAGAAGATGTTTTCTTGCATACCACTTCTCGGATGAATGGGCTATAAATATTATTACATTGTAGGAAACTGACATAGATTAGCAATGACATTATGTACAATAGGACTCATTTAGAATTGTAAACATTTTTCCTTCCCTTACCGGGGAATGGATAAAATTTGTCCATTTCAATGACTTTTTATTTATGGATTAATTGTTGACATATTCAGTAGCAGATTGTGTTCTCCCTTTATTTTGTTTAATCCCAATGACACAAAGCATTCAATAACTCAACTGGAAAGCAAACTTCACTTTCCCTTGTTTTTAAAGGTACCTGCTGCGAGCAAAAATAAGCTTAAGAAATCCCATAAGCATCACTGATCTACTTCTATATTGAATTGGTTTTATTCTCAAAAATGACACAAGGCCCTGCCTCAAACTCCCAAATACATTTCAGTTCTACTTTTGTTTCGCTCTACTATTTCAGAATTTCTTTACCCACAAACCAATGATTCTATGTTTATTGGAATAATTAGACATTCCGCTAACCTCTTGATAAACTGTCTTGTAACTAAGCTCACAAGTTTTTTTATTTACTCTATGCTTCTATAGTTCTATGAACTGGATCTTCACCTAGGAAGACTGATAAAGCTAATAACAAAGCTCCTCCAAATATTCCAACTCGCCGTGAGATTCAGTTACACATCCTTGAAAAGCTTGTGATAACTACAGAGGATGTACTACTCTTTGTACTTTTATAGCTTTGGTTAACTTGTATTTTCCTTTTGCTATGGTGTAACAAAACTATATAATTACTCTATGGCAGACCTTTTACTCTTAGGAAACTTAGTTACTAGTCAAATGTTTGTCTTAATTGTGGGATCGTAGCTGATGGTCACTACCCTAACAAAATATGATTCTTTTCTTTTCACCAATTGATATATCAGCCAGGTTTTGAGGTTAGGTTCAAATTCAGCGATGTGGCAGTAGTTCTATCCATATGAAGTTGCAACAGATCCTAAGTAGATTCCGTGGTTTATTTCTATTCATTGGATTTCAAGTACTATTTCATATTTCATATGTTTAGTGCTGTCTGAAACGTGTGAAGCAGCTCATTACAGATCTCTTTCATAGTCCTATTTTCCAAAAGGTGGGACTTAAAGAAAGCCTTCAAGATAGTCTGCATAGAATAACTTATTCACCATCCAAATTATTAGGGAATTGTTTCCACCGTCTAACTAATTCATACGTACTGCATTAGAGTCATCTGAATGATAACATTGTACAACAAACAAGATTGACTAAATTGGAACTCAGATATTTTATAGGAGAAATGCTAGCTACACATTTTTTAAAAGTCAACTTAACTGTCTCATAAATAGATTACTTTTCTAAAAAAACTGTTGACTTTTTCGTATATGCACCAGTCACAAATAAGGTGTTCAATAATTTGTTTAAAAGAGTACATTGCAAGAACTTCTGATTTATAAGTACTAAGTCAACAATTATAAGATTATCTTGGGAGATAATATTTACAACATACTACTTTGGTCCTTTTTTTTTCCGGCAAATTCATTCATTCAATAGAGTTGCTCCTAGCAATTAGACAATACAAAGTATTGGCTTCAATACACAAAAAGAGTTCAGACCACAATGGTTCTACAACGAACCTAACAATTAATCCAATCAACCAAGCAAACAAATTTTGCATATGGTAAATGACCAGAATTGGAGGAGAATCCACCGTTGGTCCACTGTCGTTCTGATTACGAGGGCGAGGGCGTCGTGGTCTTCCACGACGTGGTCGAGCCTGTTGCTCCAGCAAATGCTTGATCTCATCAAACCTAGTATCAGCATGCAGCTTCATCTCTTGAAGTTCTTGCTCAATCTTCTCCGCTCGTTCGTCCATGGCAGTCTTCTTAACCATAATTTAAGCTCTGGAGGACCGAGAGCTCTGATACCAATGATAAGAATATCAATGGAACAGTAAAAATAAGACAGAGAATTGAATAATATCTGGTATATTCCTTTGATTCAGTGTAAATACAGTAGGAATTTCAAGTACAGAATAGAAAAAAATGACTAGTGCAGTACTCTAGTGACTGTACTCCCAAGCCCAAGCCAAGCCAATTCTTGCCTAACTACAAATGACGACACTCTACAACTTTTATTCCTAGCATCACACAAGTGAGCTGCAAATCCCAACAGAATTGATACGCTTTCTCTCTCCTACCAACTCAGCCAAGTTAGTTCAGGATTCCCTCCCTATTCCACTACTTAGATGAATTCCCTTTCCTACCCTTTCTAGAGTAAGTCTTGCCAAACTTCTTGTTAATTCCTGAATTACCCTTGTTCTCATAGAAAGCTTCTAAAAAAAGCTCATATTTAGAAAGATAGGAAAAAACATGGAGGTTTATAAAGAAGACCCTCAAATTAATTTCAGAAAACATTGCTGAAGAAGACCCTCCCTCCCTTCTAGTTTATTAGAGGTTTATGATTTAAATTTCTATTAACCTAATATTCTTATTGGAGGCAAAATAATCAAATAACTCTTATCAGTGGAAGTTGCAATTTTGAGATTAAGTTTCTTGATAATGGAAGATCTTATAATGCAGCGGCTGCCAGACTGTCTTCAAAACACTACAATTATTTCAAACTAAATATAAAGAACTGCTGAAAATAAGAACGCCAAAATGGAGTATGTATACTACTTGTGGGTCCATACATATACTATTCTCTTCTGGAGTACTGTCCAACAATTGCACTTCTGATAAAGGTTCCCTGTAGCTTCGTAACAGATATGATTTCATTTGTAACCATTATTTTCCTTATAATTTATCAACAAGAGAATTCTTGGTAGCTATTATATATCGGCATTGAGAGGCCTGATCGATGAGTATGAGGAACATGTCTAATGCATGTCTACAAAAATATGCATAGCCATTAAACAAGCATTAATGTAACCTAACCTGGCCATCTAATTGGACTACAAGTGTGTAATCTATCGGCCTTCCATTCAAAGGTGGGGGTGTGCACTCTTATTGGCTATTGCACTTACTGATCCTTCATTCAAGACAACTCCATGTGATCTCTCATCTCATGGACCCCATCCTTCAACTATTATTTCTCAAGAATATGGATTTCAAGAAATTTTTGAAAACTATAAATGCACTATCTTCCTTCACAGTCATCACAACTCACTCACATACTCAAGCATCAAAACTGAGATACATTCTTCTTCTTACATTTGAAAACTTCAGCTTGTTCTTTTAAACATTCGAAATGGGTTTCCGTTTACCTGCAATTAGACGAGCTTCATTTAGTGGTAGTCAACCATCTTCAAAAGCTGTGAATGTGCCAAAGGGCTATCTTGCAGTATATGTTGGCGAGAAAATGAAGCGGTTTGTGATTCCCATGTCATACTTGAACCAACCTTCGTTTCAAGATTTGTTAAGTCAAGCGGAGGAAGAATTTGAATATCATCATCCAATGGGTGGTCTCACAATTCCTTGCACGGAAGATATCTTCTTGCATGTTACTTCTCGCTTCAATGGACTATAAATCTTCCACTGCATGAGATTAACATAGATCAGTAGTGAAATTTTGTACAATAGGCATTTTTTATACTTGTAAAGTTTTTTCATTTCCATTTATTGGGAATTGGTGAAAATTGTCCATCTGAATGACATACTCAATTACAGATTATTTTGCTCTCTTTTATTTTTTTGTCTAATCATAGTGACACAAATTTTTAACAGCTTACTGCTGATTCTTGGTAAAAAAGAAACTAAAATGCATGTTCAGTGTGTCCGGTTTATTAATCATGACTAAAGGTTACTTGCCGTATGCAAAATCAAGCTCAATTTTTTCTCTAGTATTTTACTGAAACTACCTTTACCGCAAATGTTATTTCTCACACCTATGATTTAAATGTATCTGTAGATTTTCTCCTGCTTCAATTTCTAGCATTGTGTTTATCGGATTCAATATTTCAGTAATACTTGTGTTGAACGCCGACATGTTGCGCTACAATTACAAATTTTATAAATCTTGCTAGTTCTATGGCCAGAGCAAAATTGTAAACATATTGGAGCTAGTATTGTTGCAAACCAACAACTCCATATTTATTGGCCTAATAAGTGTATAAAAAACTCAGCCAATCTCTAAGTTCACAAACTTCTTATATTCCTTATCCTTCTATTAACTGAATCTTCATCTAGGCTCGGAACTTATGCTAAATAACAAAGCTCCTACAGAATTTCCAACAGTATGTGGCGGGCTTAGCCATTTGATTTGATTCTTCAATAGTATGTGGTTCGTTTGGTTCATGGTTTTTCTACACCATAGAAATAATATCTTCTCATTTGGTTCTTCTTCCCAATCTAACTGCCATACAAACTTAGCCTCATTTCCAAAGGTTCATCGCTTCTAAACCACAGAAATAATATCTTCTCATTTTGGAGATATAATTTGCAGCATAACCATTAGTTTACTGCCATATTACATATTTCACTCATAAATTATTACCATATGTGTGGGTAGATCCAGAATTGGTTATTTAAAGTGGAGTATATTGTCGTCAATTTAAGGAATGCCTTACCTAACGCATACCAGTCAAAAATCAAAAGAAAAATGACTGTGCCTAGTGGATATTGGCGTTTCATTCAAAGGTGGGGTGTGCACCCTTATTGCACTATACAAGCATGTCTGATGCATGTCAGGAAACAAAAGAGTAGCCACTATTTGGTTTCCAGTTGGTACTTTGATAGGTAGAGCCGGAGAAGAATTTGGCCTCAGTGATCCAAATCCAATGGGAAGCCTAAGAGAAGGCAGGAACTTTCTTTTGATACTTATTTGGTATCTTCCTTTTATCATTTTTCATAAAATTCAAAGATGCTACCAGACTCAGAAAGTTATGCCAAGAGATTGGTACAAATTTTTGCTGCTGACAAATCTCAATGAACTCCTAATATTTTCTGTTTGGTTGTCCAATCCAAGTTACAGTGTTAGCTTCTAATTTAAATGCTGTAATTCTTCAAGAGATATTCACCAAGCCTGAGATAATAATAGTTATAATATCCGCACAATTGTACCACCGGTACCACCTATGTCCTTGATCATCTTGGAACACCGACAAATTTTTATTGAGACAGGCTTAGCCATTTGATGGATTCTTCTCTAGTATGTAGTTCATCTGGTTCCTTGTTTTGTCCACACCACAAAAATAATATCCTCTTAATTTGATGCTTTTTTCATTCATTCTATCTGCAATACAAACTCAGTCTTATTTCCAAATGGTCATCCCTTCTTGCATTGTCCTAATCAAACAGCATCATCACATGGCTTGTTTAGTTATATTGGAGGTTATTCACAATTGTGATTGAGAGTTATCATCAACAACATTAAGATGTGTTACTGTTATGAATATGAAGAGAACATGTGGCATGTCTGATGCATGTCTGAAAAAGTATGAGTAGGCATTATTAATAAGCATACAGTTTAGCACTGATCATATCTCATTTGATTTCAAGTATTGCCCCTTCATTCAGAGGGTGGTGTGGTGGGGTTTGCACTCTTGCTGAACTTGTTAGTCCTTGATAGACAACACATGTGATCTCTCATCTTATGGACCCCATCCTTAAACAATCATTTCTCTAGAAAATGGATTTCATGAAACTCTTAAGAACTATAAATACACTATCTTCCTTCCTTCACAACCATCACAACTCATTCACTTACTCAAACATCAAAAGTAACTTCAATATATTTTTCTCAAGCTTCAGAATTTCAGCCTGTTCTTTACAACATTTGAAATGGGTTTCCGTTTACATGCAATTAGAAGAGCTTCATTTAGCGGAAGCCAAGCATCTTCAAAAGCCACAAACGTGCCAAAGGGATATCTTGCTGTGTATGTTGGCGAGAACATGAAGCGATTTGTGATTCCCGTGTCATTCTTGAATCAACCTTCATTTCAAGATTTGTTAAGTCAAGCAGAGGAAGAATTTGGATATGAACATCCAGCAGGTGGTCTCACAATTCCTTGCACAGAAGATGTCTTCTTGCATACCACTTCTCGCTTCAATGGGCTATAAATCTTACATTGTAGGAGACTGACATAGATTAGCAGTGACATTATGTACAATAGGCCTCATTTAGATTTGTAAACATTTTTCCTTCCCTTACCTGGGAATGGATAAGATTTGTCCATTTCAATGACATTTTTTTATGGAATTAATGACATCTTCAGTAACAACTACAAGATTGTGTTCTGTGTTCTCCTTTTATTTTTGTTAATCTCAATGACACAAAGCAGTCAATAACTCAACTGGATCCTCTATGCTTCAGTTTATGAATTACAAAACTGCCTATTCCTAAGTGATACTACGAAAGCAATCTTCACTTTTCACATATTTTTAAGCTATGGCCGACGAGTACTTGCTGTGAGCAAACTCAAGCTTAAGTAATCCCAAAGTATGGCTGATCTACTTCCATTTTTAAAAGATTACTTCTTTTTATTGTTTATAGGAAAAAAGTTGGCTCAGCCTCAAATTTCCAAATACATCCCCGTTCTACTTTTACAAAATTTCTTTATACAAACCAATGATTCTATGTTTATTGGCATAATTAGACTTTCATCTAAACTCATAATAAACTGGATTGTAACTAAGCTCACAAACTTTTTATTTGCTCTATGCTTCTATGAACTGAACCTTCATCTAGGCAAAGTGATTAAGCTAATAACAAAGCTCCTTTTAAATACACGACCTTTTAAAGCTTGTGATGACTACAGATGATGTAATAGTATTTGTACTTTATAACTTTGGTTAACTTGTTTTTTCCTTTTGCTATGGTGTAACAAAACTATATAGTCAAATGTTTGTCTTAATTGTGGGGCCACAGCTCATAGTCGATACTGTAACAAAATCTGATTCTTCTCTTTTCACCAGTTGATATATCAGCCACATTTTGAGCTGAGGTTCAAGTTAAACAATGTGGCAGTAATCTATCCATATAAAGTTGCAACAGCTCCTAAGTATATTTCATGGTTTATTTTTATTCATTGGATTTCAAGTACTAATAGATAGTTACTACCACTACCATTTGTCTTAAAGAAACAAAAACAAAATATTTGATATGTTTAGAGCTGTCGGAAACGTGTGATGTAGGTCATTACAGGTCTCTTTCATAGTCCTATTTTCCAAAAGGCGGGACTCAATGAAAGCCTTCAAGACAGTACCATGCGCTCCATAGTGAGCCTTGTCACGCACTAAACCGAATTCTCATCGAATAACTCATTAAACAAGCTAGAGGCCTAGAAACCATAGCTTAGCTCAGATTTAGAAAGAATCTTATATGGAGGACAAACAAAAATTTCATGAAAGATTAGATTCAAATCCATAAATTCCTCTAAAATTTATTGCTTAAATACTACTAGCTACATATTGTTACATGCAGAGAAAATAATCAAATAACCCTTATTGGTGTAAATTGCAGTTTTGAGATTAAGTTTCTTGATAATGGAAGATGTTATGAAAGCAGTGGTTGGAAAACTATCTTCAATATACTGCAATTATTTCAAACTAAATATAAAGAACAACTGAAAATAAGAATTCAATTTTCAGAATAGAGAATGTATACCACTTGTGGGTCAAAACATCTACTATCCACTTCTGGAGTGTTGTCTTACAATTTTACTTCAATTAATTCCTCAGGCCAGTCATCAATAAGAGAGTCCTTAGTAACTACATAAGTTGTGCTATCAATACAAGAGATGAGAACATGTGCCATGTCTGATGCATGTCTAAAAAATTAGTAGGCATTATTGTACAAGCAGATTTTAACATGAGCCAACTCATTTGACCTCCAGTGGGTACTGTAAGGCCTTTCATTCAGAAAGTGGGGTTTGAACTCTAAGACACTAAGACAAAACCATGTGATCTCTTATCACATGATGAGCCCCATCCTTTTAATAAATGTTTCTCTAGTAAATGGATTTCAGGAAACTCTTCAAAACTATAAATATGATGTCCTCTTTCACAACCATCTCATGTCATTTGCATACTCAAGAATCAAATTCAGATACATTTTTCCTAAACTTGAGAACTTTAGCTTGTTCTTTGAAACATTGGGAATGGTCTACAATAGTCCAACTGAATTACAAATTCATCATGAACAGATTATTTGTTTTATTTTTTTGTCTAATCTCTTAGAATGTGGTTTAGGCCTAACTCAACCCTACAAAACCGGCTTGTAAGATGAGGGATGCCTCCCACTTATAAACTCTTTTTCAGGCCATATCACATCCGACGTGCGACTCTTAACATAATCATAATGACAAAATGTATTCAACAACTCAACTGACTCCTCTGTGCTTCTATTTATGTATTACTATACTGATTATTCCTTGGAAAAAATTTGTCACCACATGGTTAGCTGAACATATTGAAGTCAAAATGAAGAAATGAATATGCCATTAATCGATCCCAGCTTGCCATTCATTTTGAACAGAGAGTGGTCTTAAAATAGGCAACCAATGGCCACCTTTGATTTCAAGCTCTTAGCAGCCTGCCATTATTCATATTACATATTACATATTTCACTCATAAGTTATTATCATGTGTGGGTGGGAAGATCCAGAATTGGTTTGTTAAAGTGTAGTATATTGTGATCTTAAGCAAATTTTTCCTGCAGTGGAAATTTGAGTCCTAGATTCACCAATTTAAGGAATGTTTTACCAAACCACCACCCCTAATCCAAGGGTTAGTTTTTTAGTTATGCCCCCCAACTGATACCGGTCAAAAACCAAATGAAAAAAGACTGTCAGTGGATGGTAATTTCACATCACAGGTAATTTAGACTTCAAATTTATTAGTAAACAAATAGTCTTTTACTCACGCCATATAATATCGACACAATTAAGTAGTCAATCAGAAGGGATTCCATCAAATAATAGAATTCAAGCTCACCACTAATCCAATTATGACAAGTGTTACATTTCTAATTTTTCTCTGCCAGCCACAAAGTGTAGAGACTCAGAGAGTAAGCAATGGTTGAGCCAGGTAGAACTTTCCTATATACCTGTTTGAATGACTTGTTTCCATATAGACATCTAATATCCGGCAATTAATTATTAATTAATAGAAAAACAAATGATACTCTCGAGTTTTTTGAGATTGTTCTATTCAATTGTTTGATCTTAGGACTCAATTGGTGGACAGAACAAATGAAACACTAGTAGGAGTATCGCAATAGAAAGATCTTTCCATACCGCAACAATAGATTTTTTTCATTCTATCTGCAACACAACTGAGTCCCAATTCCAAATGGTCATTGCTTCTTGCATTGTCCTAATCAAACAACATCATCACATGGGAAACAGCAAGTGATATTTGGGTCCTAAAGCAATTTGCAGATATTCACAATTGTGATTGAGAGTTTTCGGGTAATTATATATCAACATTATGAATATGAAGAGAACATGTGCCATGTCTGATGCATGTCTGATACAGCTTAACACTGATCATATCTCATTTGATTTCAAGTATTGGCCATTCATTCAGAGGGTGGTGTGGTGGGGTTTGCACTCTTGCTGAACTTGTTAGTCCTTGAAGACAACACATGTGATCTCTCATCTTATGCCTAGACAATCATTTCTCTAGAAAATGGATTTCAAGAAATTCTTAAGCACTATAAATTCACTATCTTCCTTCCTGCACAACCATCACAACTCATTCACTTACTCAAACATCAAAAGTAACTTCAATATATTTTTCTCAAGTTTGAGAATTTCAGCCTGTTCTTTACAACATTTGAAATGGGTTTCCGTTTATCTGCAATTAGAAGAGCTTCATTTAGCGGAAGCCAAGCATCTTCAAAAGCCACAAACGCGCCAAAGGGATATCTTGCTGTGTATGTTGGCGAGAACATGAAGCGATTTGTGATTCCCGTGTCATTCTTGAATCAACCTTCATTTCAAGATTTGTTAAGTCAAGCAGAGGAAGAATTTGGATATGAACATCCAGCAGGCGGTCTCACAATTCCTTGCACAGAAGATGTCTTCTTGCATACCACTTTTCGCTTCAATGGGCTATAAATCTTACATTGTAGGAGAATGACATAGATTAGCAGTGACATTATGTACAATAGGCCTCATTTAGATTTGTAAACATTTTTCCTTCCCTTACCTGGGAATGGATAAGATTTGTCCATTTCAATGACATTTTTTTATGGAATTAATGACATCTTCAGTAACAACTACAAGATTGTGTTCTCCTTTTATTGTTGTTTAATCCCAATGACACAAAGCATTCAATAACTCAACTGGATCCTCTATGCTTCAGTTTATGAATTACAAAACTGCCTATTCCTATGTTAACAGTATTTTAATTATAGTATTTTAATTTCATCAAATGGAAGGGTGTGATGATATCTATTCCACTAGCCATCATCAAATGGAAGGGTGTGATGATGTCTATTCTACTTCTTGTAACTGAATCTTGGAGTACTATATATATAGCCTCAATGACAAATGAATAAGATATACCATGATTTGATATAACAAACATCTTTCACTAAATCTCTATTTTCTATGCATTTCAATTTAGTCTTTCGAACTCTATTCAATCCATTAGAGCTCCCGGCTAAGTTGAGGATTATTTCGGTTAGTCCCTAGTAATCCAAATTCCCGTCTCAATTGGTATCAAAGCAACGGTCCTGTTGCTTTGTTTTTGCTGCAAATTCACTCATCCATGGCTACCGGAACACGCACAGCGACGACGATAGCTGAATTAGATAAGAAGTATGACGATAAGCACGCAGAACTCAGTGCAAAGATGGAGCAACTCTTTGCAGGGATGGAAGAGATGCGTTCCATGATGCGTGAACACTCTACCGAGGACTCTGTTCGTTCGTCCAACAATGGCTCGCGTCAACGAAATGAAGGAAGTGGATCTGCGAACAATTACTCCCCGAGGATCTCGAAGGTTGAATTCCCAAAATTCGACGGACAAAACGTGAAGGAATGGCTGTATCGTTGCGACCAGTTCTTCCGGCTTGATGAAACCCCCGGAGAGCAAGGTTCGTCTGGCATCAATTCACCTCAGTGGCCTAGCTCTGCAATGGCATCTGAACTACATCCGGCTCAAGCACGATGTCCATCCACCCTGGGAACAATACATCACTGATGTTGCTGCTAGGTTTGGGGAGGTTTACGAAGATCCGATGTCAACATTGATCCAAGTGAAGCAGACGGGGAAGGTGCAGGACTACATTGATGCTTTTGAATTAGCCTTAACTCAGGTATCAATTATCCCTGAACATGCTTTGAGTATTTTCTTATCAGGTCTTGAACATTGTACTCAAATGCAAGTTAGGATGTTTAATCCCACTGATGTTGCTACGGCAGCAAGTCTTGCTCGCCTATATGAGTCCTCTAAGGTCCCTCTACTGAAACCACCACCTCAGAAATTTGCCTCTAGCTCTAATTCACACAACAATTTCACCAAAAACACATCTCAATTCTTCAAGTCATCAAATAGCCAACCACCACAATCCCCTAAATCTACTTCACCTCAGAGCCAAACAGCCAACCAAAACCCTAAATTCCCAAACACAAAACCCACACGCTTATTTACTCCTGCTCAGATGGATGAGAGGAAGGCCAAGGGCCTGTGTATGTATTGTGAGGAGCCATATACTCCTGGTCATCATTTGAAGCATAGGAAGGCTCAAATGTTCATGATGGAATTGGACAACAGTGATGATGAGGAAGAGAATCCTAGTGAAGCCAGCACAGGATCTACTACACCAGAGAGCCCACAACTATCTATAAATGCTCTCACAGGAACACCTAGCCATCAAACTATGAGAGTTACTGGCATGTATAAGGGCAAGCCCATTTCTATACTCATTGACAGCGGAAGTACACATGACTTCATGGATCTTAATGCAGCTAAGAGACTGGGGTTGAGACTAGACTCAATTGATCCAATGATAGTCACTGCTGGTGGTGGGAACAAAATCAAGGCACCCTATGTTGTTAAGGGATTTACATGGAGTATTCAAAATTCTACATTCTCTGAGGATATGATTGTTCTCCCAATTCAGTGCTGTGATTTGATTCTTGGAATTCAATGGCTCAAGTCTTTGGGGCCTATCATTTGGGATTTTGCTAAGTTACAAATGGAGTTCCAAGTTGAAGGAAAGAGGTGTGTGCTAAGGGGAGCTAAGACTGCTTCTAACAAGCTCATTAACAACAAGAAGTTCAATGAAACACTCAGGAAGGAGGGAGAAATGTTCTTTTTATATCTGGAACAGGACAATGTGCAATTATCAGTACCTAAGGTTCAACTCTACTCTTTGGAAACGTCTTTCATAGATGCGCCAGAGGCGTTGCAGGCACTCCTTACTGAGTTTGCAGATGTCTTTGAAGAACCTCATGACTTACCTCCTAAGAGACCAGGGTTTGACCACAAGATACCATTGAAGAATGATGTTGTGCCATTCAATCTTAGACCATACAGGTACTCAATTGTGCAGAAGGATGTTGTAGACAAGCTGGTGAATGAAATGCTTGATCAAGGTATAATTAGACACAGCAACAGTCCTTATGCTTCACCTGCTGTTTTGGTTAAGAAGAAGGATGGTTCTTGGCGCCTATGTGTTGACTACAGGAGATTGAATCAGCAAACCATCAAAGACAGGTATCCTATTCCTCTTATGGAAGATTTGATGGATGAACTTGGTACTGCATTTGTGTTCTCCAAATTGGATCTCAGGTCAGGATTCAACCAGCTGAGGATTGAAGATGGTGATGAATTTAAGATTGCTTTCAAGACTCATGGAGGCCACTTTGAGTATTTGGTGATGCCATTTGGCCTCACAAATGCACCAGCCTCATTCCAGGCACTTATGAACCATATTTTTAACGAATTTCTGAGAAAATTTGTTATAGTCTTTTTTGATGATATACTAATATATAGCCCTTCAATGGAAGCACATGTTGACCATTTGAGACAGGTTTTTCTCACTATTAGACATCATCAGTTGTCCCTCAAGAAGCAGAAGTGCCACTTTGCAACTGACAGAGTCGAGTATCTTGGCCATTTCATCTCACAAGGACAAGTGTTCACTGATCCTTCTAAAATACAAGCAGTCAAGGATTGGCCAATTCCCACAAATATCAAGCAGCTGAGGGGTTTCCTAGGGCTCTCAGGCTACTATAGAAGGTTTGTCAAGGACTATGGCAAGCTTGCTAAACCACTCACTAATCTTTTGAAGAAAGACAGTTTCTTTTGGAATGATCAAGTATCAGAATCATTCAATCATTTAAAGCAAGCTCTCATAACTTCACCTGTCCTAGCTCTACCTGACTTCAACAAGACATTTGTAGTTGAGACAGATGCTTCGGGGAAGGGCATTGGTGCTGTGCTAATGCAAGATAAGCATCCAATTGCTTATATCAGTAAATCACTTGGCCCCAAGCAACAAGCTCTTTCAGTGTATGAGAAGGAATTGCTAGCTGTCGTGTATGCAGTTCAAAAATGGGGTGCATATCTGTCTCACAAGTCATTTATCATTAAAACTGATCATAAGAGTCTTAAATACTTGCTTGAGCAGAAGTTAAACACACCATTTCAGCAGGTGTGGATGTCTAAATTGATGGGATTTGATTTTGAACTTCAATACAAGACTGGTGAAACCAATGTGGCTGCAGATGCTCTCTCTAGGCAACACAGTGCTGAATTGCTTCCACTTATGCTAGACAATGCTCAAGAGGGTTTACTTGACCGGATAAAACATTCTTGGCACTCTGACCCCATTTTGCAGAAGCTTATTTCTGAGTTGCAAGCCTCACCAACATCTCATCCTAAGTTCACATGGTTCAAAGAAGAATTGAAAAGGAAAGGCAAGCTTGTAATTGGTAACCTTCCTGAACTTAAATCTACAATTTACAAATGGTTGCATGATTCTTTTATTGGTGGCCACTCTGGTCGTGACATAACTTCCACCAGGATCAAATCCTTATTTTATTGGAAAGGAATGAATAAGGATATACAAAATTATGTAAGGGCTTGTGATGTGTGTCAGAGGAACAACCCTGAATTGGTAAGTTCACCAGGTCTACTACAACCACTTCCTATTCCACATAGGATTTGGGATGAGATTAGCATGGACTTTATTGAAGGATTGCCCTCCTCCAGAGGTAAACAGGTCATTATGGTGGTAGTTGACAGGTTAAGTAAGTATGCTCACTTCTTAACTTTGTCTCATCCTTACACTGCTTTAGATGTAGCACAATTGTTTCTGGATTCTATATTTAAGCTACATGGTATGCCAAGCATTGTTGTATCTGACAGGGACCCACTTTTTATGAGTACTGTTTGGAATGAACTCTTCACTCTTCAAGGGGTTCTGCTTCATAAATCTACAGCTTACCATCCAGAGTGATGGTCAAACTGAAGTTGTCAACAGGTGCCTAGAGACATATTTGAGGTGTATGTGCTCTGAGAAGCCTACTTCTTGGTCTAAATGGATTCCACTTGCTGAATGGTGGTACAACACTCATCACCACTCCACCATCCATACTAGTCCCTATGAGGTTGTCTATGGACAAAGCCCTCCAATCCATTTACCCTATCTTCCTGGTGAGTCCCCTAATCAAGAAGTAGATCGTACTCTATCTGCTAGAGAATCTGTCATCAAGCTTCTGCAGTTCCATTTGATGAGAGCACAGCATCGTATGCAGCAACAGGCCAATAAGAAGAGAACTGAGAGGCATTTTGCTATTGGAGATCATGTGTTTCTCAAGCTACAGCCTTATGGGCAAGTCACTGCTAGGCAACAGGCTTACCACAAGCTCACTCCAAAGTATTATGGGCCATTTAAGGTCACTAATAAGATAGGGGAGGTTGCTTATCAGCTGGAATTGCCATCATCAGCTGGTATTCATGATGTTTTTCACGTGTCCCAGCTTAAACTCTGTGTTGATCCTTCTATGGCCTTATTTGTGCCTTTGCCTAGTGCTCAAGCTGTCACCAAGGTGCCCCTAGCTATATTAGATCGCAAGATGGTGAAGAGGGGGCGACTTGCTGCTACAAAGGTCTTGGTGCATTGGAGTGGTGAACCTCCTGAAGCTGCTACATGGGAGTTCTATTATGACCTTCTCAAGAAGTTTCCTGCTTTTCATCCTTGAGGTCAAGGATTGTTCCAAGGGGAGGGTATTGTTACAGTATTTTAATTATAGTATTTTAATTTCAGTATTTTAATTTCATCAAATGGAAGGGTGTGATGATATCTATTCCACTAGCCATCATCAAATGGAAGGGTGTGATGATGTCTATTCTACTTCTTGTAACTGAATCTTGGAGTACTATATATATAGCCTCAATGACAAATGAATAAGATATACCATGATTTGATATAACAAACATCTTTCACTAAATCTCTATTTTCTATGCATTTCAATTTAGTCTTTCGAACTCTATTCAATCCATTAGAGCTCCCGGCTAAGTTGAGGATTATTTCGGTTAGTCCCTAGTAATCCAAAACTGCCTATTCCTAAGTGATACTACGAAAGCAATCTTCACTTTCACATATTTTTAAGCTATGGCCGACGAGTACTTGCTGTGAGAAAACTCAAGCATAAGTAATCCCAAAGTATGGCTGATCTACTTCCATTTTTAAAAGATTATTTCTTTTTATTGTTTATAGGAAAAAAGTTGGCTCAGCCTCAAATTTCCAAATACATCCCCGTTCGACTTTTACAAAATTTCTTTATACAAACCAATGATTCTATGTTTATTGGCATAATTAGACTTTCATCTAAACTCATAATAAACTGGATTGTAACTAAGTTCACAAACTTTTTATTTGCTCTATGCTTCTATGAACTGAACCGTCATCTAGGCAAAGTGATTAAGCTAATAACAAAGCTCCTTTTAAATACACGACCTTTTAAAGCTTGTGATGACTACAGATGATGTAATAGTATTTGTACTTTATAACTTTGGTTAACTTGTTTTTTCCTTTTGCTATGGTGTAACAAAACTATATAGTCAAATGTTTGTCTTAATTGTGGGACCACAGCTCATAGTCGATACTGTAACAAAATCTGATTCTTCTCTTTTCACCAGTTGATATATCAGCCACATTTTGAGGGATACTGTAACCAAATCTGATACTGTAACCAAATCTGATTCTTCTCTTTTCAAGTTAAACAATGTGGCAGTAATCTATTCATATAAAGTTGCAACAGCTCCTAAGTATATTTCATGGTTTATTTTTATTCATTGGATTTCAAGTACTAATAGATAGTTACTACCACTACCATTTGTCTTAAAGAAACAAAAACAAAATATTTGATATGTTTAGACCTGTCGGAAACGTGTGATGTCGGTCATTACAGGTCTCTTTCATAGTCCTATTTTCCAAAAGGCGGGACTCAGTGAAAGCCTTCAAGACAGTACCAAGCGCTCCATAGTGAGCCTTGTCACGCACTAAACCGAATTCTCATCGAATAACTCATTAAACAAGCTAGAGGCCTAGAAACTGTAGTTTAGCTCATATTTAGAAAATGATAAGAACATCAATGGAACAGTAAAAATAAGACATAGAATTGAATAATATCTGGTATATTCCTCTGATCCAGTGTAAATACAGTAGGAATTTCAAGTACAGAATAGAAGAAAATGACTAGTGCAGTACTCTGGTGACAGAGACCGTACTCCCAAGCCCAAGCCAATTCTTGCCTAACTACAAATGACGACACCCTACTACTTTTATTCCTAGCATCACACAAGTGAGCTATAAATCCTAGCAACACATGTGATCTCTCATCTTATGGACCCCATCCTTAAACAATCATTTCTCTAGAAAATGGATTTCATGAAACTCTTAAGAACTATAAATACACTATCTTCCTTCCTTCACAACCATCAATAGTCATTCACTTACTCAAGCATCAAAACTTCCATATATTTTTCTCAAGTTTGAGAACTTCAACCCGTTCTTCACAACATTTGAAATGGGTTTCCGTTTACCTGCTATTAGACGGGCTTCATTTCGCGGAAGCCAAGCATCTTCAAAAGCCACAAACGTGCCAAAGGGATATCTTGATGTGTATGTTGGCGAGAACATGAAGCGATTTGTGAATCCACCATCTTCTTCTTCGTCGTCTTCCACCGTTGGTCCACTGTCGTTCTGATTACGAGGGCGAGGGCGTCGTGGTCTTCCACGATGTGGTCGAGCCTGTTGCTCCAGCAAATGCTTGATCTCATCAAACCTAGTATCAGCATGCAACTTCATCTCTTGAAGTTCTTGCTCAATCTTCTCCACTCGTTCGTCCTTGGCAGTCTTCTTAACTATAATTTAAGCTCCGGAGGACCAAGAGCTCTGATACCAATGATAAGAATATCAATGGAACAGTAAAAATAAGGCAGAGAATTGAATAATATCTGGTATATTCCTCTGATTCAGTGTAAATACAGTAGGAATTTCAAGTACAGAATAGAAGAAAATGACTAGTGCAGTACTCTGGTGACAGAGACTGTACTCCCAAGCCCAAGCCAATTCTTGCCTAACTACAAATGACGACACCCTACTACTTTTATTCCTAGCATCACACAAGTGAGCTGCAAATCCTAACAGAATTGATACGCTTTCTCTCTCCTGCCAACTCAGTCAAGTTGGTTCAGGATTCCCTCCCTATTCCACTGCTTAGATGAATTCCCTTTCCTACCCTTTCTAGAGTAAGTCTTGCCAAACTTCTTGTTAATTCCTGAATTACCCTTGTTCTTATCAACACCCCCCTTCAAAATTCACCTTGTCCTCAAGGTGAAGACCTGAGAATTGTTCTTGCATCTCCTGCCAGTCCTCCCAGGAGTTCACAAACTCAGGCAACTGTTTCCACTTGACAAGCACCTCTAACATTCCTGCTGTGTTCTTCCTCACAGCCAAGATATCCTCTAGATCCACCTGCAATTCCCAGTTCTCATTGAGACACTGAGGTAGTGGTTGCACACCAGCATCAGCAGTCACAGCCTTTTTCAATAAGGAGACATGAAACACTGGATGCACTCCGCTCTCTGGGGGTAACAACAACTTGTAAGCAAGTGTGCCAACTTTTTCCAAGACCTCAAAGGGACCATAGAATCTTGGACTAAGTTTTTGATTGATCCATTTAGCCAATTTCTTCAACTTGTAAGGTTGAATCTTCAAATACACCAAGTCTCCTACTTCAAAATTGACCTCCCTTCTCTGCTTGTCAGCATATTGTTTCATTCTGTTCTGAGCCTTGCTTAACTGATCCCTCAACTCATTGAGCAAGTCGTTTCTTTCTTGAACCATTTGCTGCACTTCATCTACAGAAATTTTGTCCTCGTCTCCTCTTACTAGCACTGGTGGTTTCCTCCCATACAAGGCTTCAAATGGTGACATTTTAAGAGAAGAATGATAATTGGTATTATACCAATATTCGGCCCATGACAACCACTTAGCCCATTGTTTAGGCTTGCTTCCTGTGAGACATCTTAGGTAAGTTTCAACACATCTATTCACCACTTCAGTTTGTCCATCTGTCTGAGGATGGTAGACTGAGCTTAACTTGAGTTTAGTTCCTGAGGCTTTAAACAACTCAGTCCAAAAAGCACTGATAAATACCCTATCTCTGTCTGAAACAATTGAGCTAGGAAAACCGTGCAACTTCACAATCTCCTTCATGAACACTTGAGCAATATATTTAGCATTATAGGGATAAGCTAAAGCTATGAAGTGGGCATACTTAGTCTACCTGTCCACCAACCACAACTAGACTAGTGTCTACCCCCAGAGACTTGGGCAATCCTCCAACAGAATCCATAAAAATATCACTCCAAACCTGTGTAGGTATGGGTAATGGCTGTAGAAGTCCTCCTGGGTTGAGAGCTTGGTATTTATTCTGCTGACAGATTGCACACGCTTGCACGTATTGCCGAATCCTCCTCTTCATACCCTCCCAGTAGACCACACAGAAATTCTCTTGTAGGTTCTCAAGATACTTGAGTGACCACCACTAGCTGAATCATGAAACTCTTCCAGGATTTTCACTATCCTTGGAGAGTCTTTAGGTAACACCAACCTGTCCTTGTAGTACAGGCGCCCATGCCTCAAAGTATAACCAACATGATCATTTCCTTACACTAACAGATCTTGAACTATCTATCTCAGTTTGGGGTCTGCTTGTATTTCAGTTTCTAATCCCTCCCATTCTGAGCATTGAATGGTTGAGATAGCATTGCAAGTGAGTTGTCTTGAAAGAGAATCAGCAGCTTTATTCTCATTCCCAGGTTTATACTTTATGTCAAAGTCATAACCTAAGAGCTTGGTGACCCGTTTTTGTTGTTCTTCACCCATTAATCTTTTGTCAGTGAGGAATCTCAAGCTTCTTTGGTCAGTATGCACAGTGAAGTGTCTGCCCAGCAAATAGTGTCTCCACTTCTGTATTGCTATCACTATAGCCATTAGCTCCCTTTCATAAACTGACTTGCTCTGTGCTCGATTGGATAGTGTTTGACTCATGTAGGCCACTGGTCTCCCTTCTTGCATGAGGACAGCCCCGAGCCCTTTCCCTGATGCATCTGTTTCAACAATGAAATTCTTGGAAAAATCAGGCACTGCTAGCACTGGTAAGGTTGTCATAGTTGTTGTTCGCGCTCGTGTGTTCTAGTCGCAATATCAGTGCAAGTATACACGTCGTACAAGTAATAAAGTGGATAAAAGTAAGAGATCGTTCCCACGAGGATTGATTAACTTTCAGAGTTCAAGTCTTTAAAACACAAGTGAAACAAGTAGCAAATCGACACTAAAAGTTGATATTAAGACTAAGAACATAAATAAAGCAAGTAAATGAGAAGTGGGTGTGAATATGGAAGAGTATGAGTTGGATTGCTGCATGCAAGTAAATCTCCTCTAGTCAGACGTTATAACGTTTACACGCTAACACGTACAAATGCTATGTTGTATAGACGTTATAACGTTTGAACGCTGTTGCAAAAGAGCTGTGCTTTTCAGTCACAAAACGTCAGAGCTTCAAGTACTAGAATTCCTATGTCTAGGTTCTAAGTAGGCCTACTCCTGTATTTTAAGTACCCACAGCAATGTCCTATGAACTATTATCCATTCTATGTCTAGACTTAGATAAAAATGCCTAAATGTCTTTAGTGCACCTTTTCATTCACATAAATCTTTGAGTTCTTTTCATAGACCATGTCTGTACCTATGAATCTACTTATTTTAAGTGATCAGTTCAAAACAAGTTTGGAAATATTAACATGCAAAGATTTAAAACACATAAACATCAATACTTCATAGCATTAGACTAAAGGTTCATTACATGCAAAACAACAACCCAACTACAAATGTTTAGCTCATGCTGAGCATCCTTACAGAAATAAGAGGAGTTAAAATCCAAATACCGTACATAGAGAAAAGGAGACTAAACGCAAAAGATACGCCTAAGTGGCATTCCTTCATGCACGCTGTAAAGACGTTACAACGTCTGAGCTTTCCAGTAATGGCTGCGAATGGATATGGAAATTGGGGCCTTGAGAGAATTAAAAATGAAGAAGTCTGTGTCCAGAACTTCTCTCAGAAAAACTATCTCTGAAAAATGGGGGAAGGTGGATGATGAATGGAGTCGTCTCTCTTCCGCATGGTGCACCCTTGCCTTTTTATAGAGAGAGAATAGCCATGGTCAAAAGAGGTCACATGCTGCTGATGTCATTCCCCCACCTTCCAAGCTTGCTTGCGAGTTGACTCTGCCCTGAAGTGACACCGCACTGCTACAGTGCGTCAGCCGCGTCAGTGCTGAAGAAAGAGAAGATCTTCTTCATTTCCAGATCTCTGGTCATCATTACATGCGCGCCAAAATGATATATATTATTTTCTTGCTCTGCTGTCCTTCTTCAGACGTGATGAGAGACGCTGCCACGTTCAGATTACTGCACAAACACAAGAAGCATCAAAACGCTCACAAAGGCGCCAATTGGCACCAAAATGCCTAGAACTTGTAATTTAGCCCCTTTCTAACTAAAAGCAATAAACTAACAGAAACTTTACTAGAAACAGCCTGCTATTGCCAGAGAACTTGCATGATTTAACTTTGAATACGTATAAATAACTCATATAAATATGAGTTATCACACCCCCAAACTTAAACCATTGCTTGTCCTCAAGCAATTGAAATACAACATATGAAAAGATGCAGGAAATTAAATACACCAGCAGTTTACACCCTGCTCATCCATTTGATCAAAAATTTTCCTCAAGGGGCTAATTCCTTCAGACTTATACTACACACTCACGCACCAATGCACAATTACATTCTAGATTCATTACTGCCCAAAGTGAGTGTGTGATCTCTGTATCAATTCTTTTCCTAGCTAGGTTCAGAACTACCCTAGCCTATGAAAGAGTGGTTTCCAAATGGTGAGAGTACAACATCTTTCAAAACAAAGAGTAGGCTAACATTTTCACACAAGACTTGAGGGTTATTTTAAGCACAACAAAGGGTCTTTATTTGGGTGCTAGGACTAGATTAGTGCAAACTACTTTTCTGACTCACACAACGCAAAACACACAGAGGACTGCAACCCCTCATTACTGAGCAACTTTCATTTGATTCACTTCACTTTTGGTTTGGAGTTTTTGTGATTTTCTCCTTTTTGATCCTTTGGATTTGACAATTTTGGATTGAGATATTTGGGGTACCCAGTATTTGTTTCGGGAAATTGCAGCCAACACAGAGGACATGTGGATTTTTCCACTTATTTGAAACAACACACACTTTTTGGTCTTTTTGGAGTAGACGTTATAACGTTTGATAACACAGAACACAACACACAAACACACACGGCATATGTTATAACGTTACGGGTAGACGTTACAACGCTGCACTCACACTACACAAGCACTAATCATCCTACAGTCTTTGCACCCAGCCTTAGTACAACCTGATATACCCCCAAACTTAGCTTCTACTGCTACTCTGAGTTTTTAATCAAGTTCTACCATCACCATAGTCAACCAGCACTAGCTTTGCATCAATTAGTCCTTAGCTAACTAGGTTTTCCTCAAAACAGAGTTTGTGTGGAAGCAATAATCAATTCTATTCATTTAAGCATGCATCAGCTACTCACACAAATTCACACATAGTCATTACTAGATTTAGCCCAAAGAGAAACATTTTTGATGATTAATAGAGTAGGAAAGTAAACTGATTTTGCATTTGATTTCATGCAGACAGGAAACATAAAAATGATCCTCCCCCCCCGAACAAAAAGATGAGCAGTGTCCACACTGCTCACTGATTTTGAAAAATGAGAGAGGAACGTTTACACAAAACAGAAACAAAACAACTACTAACTCTCAAGACGTTGTAACGTCTAGACAGCTATTTATTTGTACTGAAATTGTAAACTAAAACTATTCTACTGCTAAAAGAGGGCTACTTACTTGTTCAGAGCACCGGCCCTGAGCCTTCCACTTTGTCTGGCTGGGATGCTTGCTTGCACAGCCTTCTTTTTCTTTTCTTTCTTCTTCTTTTCTCCTTCACCGTCACCAACATCAACTGAGACTTCAGTTTCCTGGGGCCTCTTTACACTGCTCTCAGCAACTCTTTTCTTTGCTTCCTCCCATGCTTTCTGCTTTTCCAGCTCTGCAGGGTGAATCTGCTGCTGCTCTTTGGGTTCCCCCTGGGCTTTTTCAACCTCTGGCTCATGAGACGTTGTAACGTCTGCAGCTTCCTCATCAGCAGCAACAGCAGGAGCATTCTCTGAACCACTTGCAGCAACAAATGCTGCGCTGGTGGCTGTTGCTGGCTTGTCTTTAGCAGCTTCAGATCTCTTTTTTACCTGCAACTTTTGCCTTTTGGGCGCAGGAGGATCAACTGGTTGCTCTTCTTCATCACCATGTCTTGCTTTTTCACTTGCAGCGGCTACTTCACGCCTTTTCTTCTTCCCAAATGGACTTTGGGTGGGTACAGTCTTGAATCTTTGCCTTTTGGGTGGGGGAATGAGTTGTGGGTCTGGGTTGGTTTCAACAACAGTTGGTTCAGACGTAGCCACATCTGCACTGGTTACTTCTGGAATGGATGGTTGTGATGGCTCTTTAGTTGGTTCAGGTTGAGTGGGGGTTGGCTTTGAACTGGGCTGATCTTTAGGTTTAGATTGTGGTGTTTGGGGGATGTTTTGGTCATGGGTGGGTTGGGTTTTAGCTGAGGGTTGGGGTTGTTTGTCTTTTGGTGATGGAGGTGTGGGTTGGGCTGGTTCTTTGAGTGTTTGGGTTGGTGGGGAGTCAGCCTCAATATCAGTCTTATCACTGGAACTTCCTTTCTCTTCTGAATGTGTTTCTTCCTCATCATCGCTTAGGATTTCCCTACTCACCTTCTTTGATTCCTCTGCATCACTTTCACTGATGCTATCCATATCAGCCGATTTAAGCTCTTCTTCCTCACTACTTACCTTCTTCTGCTCCTTCTTTGCTGGGCTCTTTCTTTTTGTTGCTGGTTTTCTTGTTTTCTTGACTTTTTCCTTCTTCACTTTCTTGGGGTTCATTGCTGATAGGAGTATGTTGTCTTCATCTTCCTCTTGCATCCAATCTGGAAGTACTGGTTCTTCAATCACCATCTTGCCTTTTGTTGTATGTGCAATCACCTTCTTTTGCCACTCAAATTGCTCCTTGACAAACTTGGCTAGGCTGTTTTGCTGGTTTACCAGACGTTGTAACGTCTGTGCATCAACTGACGTGGTAGCATCTGCAGCTCTCTGCCTAGCTTTGAACTTTGTAGAGAATGCCCCCTGAGGTTCCTCTCTTAGCTCAGATGCTTCAATCTCCACTCCAGCCTCCATGCAGAGATCGGTGATTAAACAAGGGAAGTATAGGTATCCATCCTTCCTGTTCTGCCATTTGTTAATCTCTCTGTTGATGAGCTTACCCACTTCAATCTTATCTCTTGACATAATGGCATCAATAGCAATCAGCCTCTCTTTATCAACCCAGAGAGTGTGGGAAGTGGGTATCAAGCAATGTCTGATGAAATGAAACCAAGCACTGGCCTCATCACAAAGGTATCTCTTCAAAATTTTGAATTCATTCCCATGGTCGCCTCTTCGCTCCCAAACAGCTCCTTCAACACATATCCTTTCTTTGATTTCAGTCATCTCTGCCACTCCGTAAGTCTTTTGCTTCACCTCAACTGCCTTGCCATAGTAACCTAGCCCAAAGTAGTCATTTATGACTCTTACACCAAATTTGACTTCCTCACCTCGTACGATGGAGGTGCTTGAAAGTTCTCCATCGGTTCTTTCAACGATTCCTTTATAAAAGTCATGCACCAGAGTTGCAATGTATTCCTTTCTGTGAACTACAAATTTCTGCCATCCCAATGCTGCCACTGTTGCGATAAAGTCAGGATTTGGGTTTTCCAAGCTAAAACCCCTTTCTGGCAGCAAGGCTTTCTTCTTTGAAGGAATGGGGATTTCTGGGTTTGGAACAGAAGAAGAACTTGGGTTGACGTTCTTTCCTTTACCAGATGATTTTACTGCAGCTTGCTTTGTTTTAGTCATGGTGATTGTATGAGTTTTCTGGAGAGTGGGGGATTTGAGATTGAGATTTGCGATTTGGGGTTGGGAGAAGGTATAAGATTGCGGTTTCTGAAAGTGTATGAAGGTGGTTTTGATGATTGTAACTGGTGTGTGTCTATTGGGGAGGTTTTATGGGAAGTTGGGAAGTAGGTGGTGGCGTGGGTTTGGGAAAAAGGGGTAACCGTTGGAAGTGACGTCATGGTCACTTTGGCAGTCACGTCTCAAAAAAATTCATTAAAAATTGTTTCATTTGAAAACTGCTTGACTCATTTTCTTTTCTTTTTCATTTAAAACTTTACCCAGGCAGCGAACGTGACAACATCCTAGACACGCAGAGACGTTATAACGTTTTTACTACTTCAGCTCCCAATCCTGCACAAAAATTTAAAGACACAAAATTGCTGGTTAGTAAAAACCATTGGGTTGTCTCCCAAGAGCGCTTGCTTTAAGAGTCTTCAGCCAGACTATCCCCTTTTTTTTTTTTTGAATTCAGAGGTTGTTGAGAGTCACTGTGGTCTTGTCCCTAACCACATGTTCTCCATGGTAATGCTTCACTCTTTGGCCATTGACCTTGAAAATGGAATTAGTTTTCTCATCAAACAGATCCACAGCACCATGACTGTAGACTTTTACTATCTTGAAAGGTCCCGACCATCTTGATTTTAACTTCCCAGGGAACAACTTTAATCTTGAATTAAACAACAAAACTGATTGTCCCTCTACTAGCTCCCTTCTTTGAATTCTTTGATCGTGCCACTTCTTGGTTTTCTCTTTATACATTTTTGAATTCTCATAGGCAGTGTGCCTGAATTCATCTAGCTCATTTAGTTGAAGGAGCCTTGCTTCTCCAGCCTTTGAATGATCTAGGTTCAGTTGCTTCAGTGCCCAGTGAGCTTTGTGTTGGAGCTCAATGGGCAGGTGACAAGCTTTTCCGAAGACTAACTTGTATGGTGACATGCCCAGTGGTGTCTTAAATGCTGTTCGGTACGCCCACAATGCATCATCAAGGTGCAGGGACCAATCCTTCCTGTTTGGACCAACCATCTTCTCAAGTATCCTTTTAATTTCTCTGTTGGAAATTTCTGCTTGACCACTTGTTTGTGGGTGATAAGCTGTAGCAATCTTGTGCTTCACTCCGTACTTAGCCAATAGGTTCTCAATCAGCTTGTTACAAAAGTGAGAGCCTTCATCACTGATTATAGCTCTTGGAGTACCAAATCTTGTGAAGATGTTTTGCTTCAGGAATTTGCTGACTGATTTGGCCTCATTATTGGGTAATGCAATGGCTTCCACCCATTTTGACACATAATCCACAGCTACCAAAATGTATAAATTTCCATGAGACATAGGAAATGGCCCTATGAAGTCCATTCCCCAAACATCAAACAGTTCCACTTCAAGAATATTTGTCAATGGCATTTCTTGCTTGTTGGAGATGTTTCCAGCTCTTTGGCATTTATCACATCTTTTTACTAATTCATGAGCATCTTTGAAGAGTGTTGGCCAATAGTATCCTGACTGTAACACCTTTGCTGCAGTTCTGGTTCCTCCAAAATGTCCTCCATAAGGTGATGCATGACATTGTTGTAATACATGGAGTTGTTCCTCTTCAGCCAGGCATCTCCTAAGCAACTGATCTTGACACATCTTATATAGATAGGGCTCATCCCAAAAATAGTGCTTCACGGTGTGGAAGAATTTTTTTCTTTGCTGATGGTTGAAATCCACAGGCACCATCTTGCTGACTAGGAAGTTAACTATATCAGCATACCATGGAGCAGTAGTATCAGACGTTATAACGTTTGAAGAAATAGTCATAGACGTGGTAACGTCTTCAGCTACTGTGGCTACTGTCAGCAGTTTTTCATCAGGGAAATTTTCTTTTATTTCTTCTGCACCTGTACCTGCATCAACATTCTCAAGCCTAGAAAGATGATCAGCAACTTGGTTCTCCACCCCCTTTTTATCATGAATTTCCAAGTCAAATTCTTGGAGGAGGAGAACCCATCTAATGAGTCGTGGCTTTGCATCTTTTTTAGAAATCAAATACTTGATGGCTGAGTGATCAGTAAAAACAATAACTTTTGCACCCACCAAGTATGATCTAAATTTGTCAAAAGCAAATACAACAGCCAGTAACTCTTTCTCAGTTACAGTATAATTTAATTGGGCATCATCTAAGGTTTTACTAGCATAGTATATAGAGTGAAAAATTTTGCCATACCTTTGACCCAATACGGCCCCCACAGCGTAGTCACTCGCATCACACATTAATTCAAATGGTTTGGACCAGTCAGGAGTGACTATCACAGGAGCTGTTACAAGGGCATTCTTCAATTTCTGGAAGGCTTCATGACAATGCTCATCAAAGTTGAAGACGTTATCACGTTGCAGCAGCAGACACAAAGGTTTGGAAATTTTTGAGAAATCCTTGATAAACCTTCTGTAAAAACCAGCATGCCCTAAGAAACTTCTAATACCTTTGACAGTTGTAGGTGGAGGTAATTTGTCAATAACATCAATTTTCGCTTTATCCACCTCCAACCCTTTCTTTGAAATTTTATGCCCCAAAACAATTCCCTCTTGAACCATGAAGTGGCATTTCTCCCAGTTGAGTACTAAGTTGGTTTCTTCACACCTTATTAAGACTCCTTCTAAGTTATCCAAGCATGCCTTGTATGAGTCTCCATAGACTGAAAAGTCATCCATGAAAACTTCCATGGATTTTTCAATAAAATCTGAGAATAAAGCCATCATACACCTCTGAAATGTTGCAGGCGCATTACACAATCCAAATGGCATCCTTCTGAAGGCAAAGGTACCATAAGGACAAGTGAATGTGGTCTTCTCTTGGTCCTCAGGCACAATAGCTATCTGGTTATATCCTGAGTAACCATCAAGGAAGCAATAGAATTCTTTGCCTGCAAGTCTATCCAACATCTGGTCAATAAATGGCAGAGGAAAATGGTCCTTCTTGGTTGCCTTGTTCAGCTTCCTGTAGTCCATACATATCCTCCATCCAGTCACTGTTCTTGTTGGAATTAATTCATTTTTTTCATTGGTTACCACAGTAACTCCACCCTTCTTTGGCACACATTGAACTGGGCTCACCCATGAGCTATCACTAATTGGATAAATGATTCCTGCATCTAACCATTTGATGATTTCTTTCTTGACCACCTCCTTCATTATCGGGTTCAATCGCCTTTGTCCTTCAATGCTGTTCTTTGCATTCTCTTCCAAGACAATTCTGTGCATACAGATTGTGGGACTGATACCTTTGATATCTGCCATTTGCCAACCAATGGCTTTCTTGTGCCTTTTCAAGGTGCTAATGAGATCACTTTCCTGCTCTTGTGAGAGGTTAGAAGAAATGATCACTGGTAAAGAATCATTTTCCCCTAAAAAGGCATACTTCAGGTGATCAGGCAACACTTTCAATTCCAGAGTGGGTGGTTCTTCAATGGATGGTACTATCTTCTTGAGATTGGAGTCTTCTTTCCCCAAGGATTCATACTTCTTTGTCCACGCCCTGGGTACATGGGAATCAGACGTGACAACGTCTGTGGTTGACGTTGTAACGTTTGATTGATCAGCTTCTTCTGATAACAATTCTTGAATCTCATCATTGCCCAGAATATTTTCCAAGTGGTCATTATCTTTATTGAATTGCTTTTGAACCACATGGTCAAGGGCAACCACAAAGGAACATTCCTCTGTGTTAGGTTCTGGATACTTGAGTGCGTTGAGGACGTTGAATTTGACTTCTTGGTCATTGACCCTCATGATTAATTCTCCTTTCTGCACATCAATGAGTGTCCTTCCAGTGGCTAGAAATGGTCGCCCCAAGATGATAGGAACTTCCTTATCTGCATCAAAATCCAAAATAACAAAGTCCACTGGAAAAACGAATTTGTCAACTTTAATCAAAACATCTTCTAATATGCCCTCAGGATAAACTCTACTTTTATCAGCTAATGTAAGACTTAAAGAAGTAGGTCTGGCAGTTCCTATACCAAGTTTTTCATAAATGGACTTGGGCATCAAGTTAATACTTGCCCCCAAGTCACATAAAGCTTTGCCAAGGTAAAAATCTCCAATGGAGCATGGTATAGTAAAACTGCCAGGATCTTTCAGTTTTCTAGGGAGTTTATTCTGCATGATTAAGCTACATTCTTCAGTTAAAGCAATAGTTTCAAACTCCCCTAGCCTTCTTCTTTTGGTGATGATATCCTTTAGGAACTTGGCATAGTTTGGCATCTGTTGTAGAGCTTCAACCAAGGGAAGGTTTATGTGCAGCTGTTTTAGCATCTCCATGAACCTGCTGAATTGCTTGTCTTCATGAGCTTTCTTGAGTCTTTGAGGGTAGGGTGGAGGAGGATATTCAGGTACAAGCTTAGGAACAGTCTTGATTCCTGGTTCAGAACTAGACGTTGTAACGTCTGGCTTAGACATCACAATGTCTGGAATATTCTTCTCTTTTTCTCCACCTTTGTTTTTCTCTTTTTCCTTGTCTGGCACCTCAGATTCCTTAGGCATAGATGGTTCTGGATACTCAGTGCCACTTCTTAATGAGATAGCATTTACCTGTGCATTCACCACATCTTTATCATTTGACTTGGATGAAGATGGTGTTTCAGTTGTGGATGGAAGAGATCCATTCTGTCTTTGAGTAAGAGCTGAGGCTATCTGTCCAATTTGGTTCTCCAAAGTTTTGATTGAAGACTCATGGGTCTGTAAGGTTGCCCTACAATCACTTATGAAAGTTTTCATCAAGGCTTCCAAATTGCTGTTGTTGTTATTCTGCGTATACTGCTTTTGTTGTTGAGGGGGAAATCCTGGGGGTATTGCAGGAGCAGCATTGCTAGCATTCAAAGAATTGTTGTTCTTCCAACTAAAATTTGGGTGATTTCTCCAATTTGAATTGTACAAGTTGGAGAAGGGACTGTTACCTTTGTTATGTGATACAAAGTTTACAGACTGGGGGTTATGGGGACACTCTTCGTAGACATGCCCTCCTTCACAATATACACACACTACTCCCCCAGATGGTGTTGGCTCAATAGCTGCAGCAGTCTGTGGTTCAGACGTGGCCACGTTTGGAGTGCTCAAGTTCTTAATCATGTTGGTCAGAGAAGCAACCTGAGCAGAAAGGGCAGTTACTTCACTTATCTCATGGACACCAGCCTTCTTTCCAGGAGTGAATCTATCAGAAGGCCAATGGGCATTGTGGGTGGCTATGTCTTCAATAAGTCTGCATGCCTCAGAGAAAGACATGTTTAATATGACACCGCCTGATGAAGCATCAAGTATAAGCCTGGTAGGTTGATCTAGACCATTATAAAAAGTCTCCATTTGAATAACTACGGGAATGCCATGGTGTGGGCACATTCTTAGTAATTCCTTCCATCTTTCCCAAGCCTCAAATAATGATTCCCCTTCTCTTTGTTTGAAGGAAGTGATGTCATTTCTTAACTTGGCATTTTTGTTGGGAGGGAAGTATTTTCCAAGAAATTTCTCAGCTAGCTCATCCCAAGTATGAATTGAATTTGGCTCTAAGGAGTTCAACCAATTCTTGGCCTTGTCCTTAAGAGAATATGGAAATAGCTTCAGTTGGAAGGCATCTTCTGAGACTCCAGGGATGACAAAGTTGCTACACACATCCAAAAATTGCCTTAGATGTGCATAAGGATCTTCTTGAGGGAAACCCCCAAATTGCCCTGCAGTCTGCAACATTTGGAACATCATTGGCTTGAATTCAAAGTGACCAGTATGAATAGGTGGTCTTGCAATGCCTGTTTGTAAATGTGCAGGATTGAGCACGGCATAATCACGCATAGGCCTGTCCCTGTCATTGACCATGTCTTGTGGCCCTGCATTGATGAGTTGCTGTCTCTGCCAGTGTTCATCATCAACATAGGTTTCTGTATGAGTTTGTGGTCCACGACCACGTCCTCCAGCATCAGAGTGCCTTCCTCCTCTTGGAGTACGTCCACCTCTAGAGCTTCTACCACCAGTACCATGTTCAGACATGATTGGTGGCTGAACTTGCTGTTGTTGTTGCTGCCTTCTTAGCCTTTGTTGTCTCCTTAGTCGCCCGAAGGTTCTTTCAGGCTCTGGGTAGAATTCAGGTTCAGATCCACTCCCTGGTTCTGTTGAACTAGAGCTTGAACTGGAACTAAGCATACGCTGTAACGTTTACCTGTTCACTCACAAAAACAACAAACAACACAGCAGAATTCTTTCACCTAGTGTTTTAATTCTTGTTGAACAATAAAAGTTAAATACAGTCCCCGGCAACGGCGCCAAAAACTTGTTCGCGCTCGTGTGTTCTAGTCGCAATATCAGTGCAAGTATACACGTCGTACAAGTAATAAAGTGGATAAAAGTAAGAGATCGTTCCCACGAGGATTGATTAACTTTCAGAGTTCAAGTCTTTAAAACACAAGTGAAACAAGTAGCAAATCGACACTAAAAGTTGATATTAAGACTAAGAACATAAATAAAGCAAGTAAATGAGAAGTGGGTGTGAATATGGAAGAGTATGAGTTGGATTGCTGCATGCAAGTAAATCTCCTCTAGTCAGACGTTATAACGTTTACACGCTAACACGTACAAATGCTATGTTGTATAGACGTTATAACGTTTGAACGCTGTTGCAAAAGAGCTGTGCTTTTCAGTCACAAAACGTCAGAGCTTCAAGTACTAGAATTCCTATGTCTAGGTTCTAAGTAGGCCTACTCCTGTATTTTAAGTACCCACAGCAATGTCCTATGAACTATTATCCATTCTATGTCTAGACTTAGATAAAAATGCCTAAATGTCTTTAGTGCACCTTTTCATTCACATAAATCTTTGAGTTCTTTTCATAGACCATGTCTGTACCTATGAATCTACTTATTTTAAGTGATCAGTTCAAAACAAGTTTGGAAATATTAACATGCAAAGATTTAAAACACATAAACATCAATACTTCATAGCATTAGACTAAAGGTTCATTACATGCAAAACAACAACCCAACTACAAATGTTTAGCTCATGCTGAGCATCCTTACAGAAATAAGAGGAGTTAAAATCCAAATACCGTACATAGAGAAAAGGAGACTAAACGCAAAAGATACGCCTAAGTGGCCTTCCTTCATGCACGCTGTAAAGACGTTACAACGTCTGAGCTTTCCAGTAATGGCTGCGAATGGATATGGAAATTGGGGCCTTGAGAGAATTAAAAATGAAGAAGTCTGTGTCCAGAACTTCTCTCAGAAAAACTATCTCTGAAAAATGGGGGAAGGTGGATGATGAATGGAGTCGTCTCTCTTCCGCATGGTGCACCCTTGCCTTTTTATAGAGAGAGAATAGCCATGGTCAAAAGAGGTCACATGCTGCTGGTGTCATTCCCCCACCTTCCAAGCTTGCTTGCGAGTTGACTCTGCCCTGAAGTGACACCGCACTGCTACAGTGCGTCAGCCGCGTCAGTGCTGAAGAAAGAGAAGATCTTCTTCATTTCCAGATCTCTGGTCATCATTACATGCGCGCCAAAATGATATATATTATTTTCTTGCTCTGCTGTCCTTCTTCAGACGTGATGAGAGACGCTGCCACGTTCAGATTACTGCACAAACACAAGAAGCATCAAAACGCTCACAAAGGCGCCAATTGGCACCAAAATGCCTAGAACTTGTAATTTAGCCCCTTTCTAACTAAAAGCAATAAACTAACAGAAACTTTACTAGAAACAGCCTGCTATTGCCAGAGAACTTGCATGATTTAACTTTGAATACGTATAAATAACTCATATAAATATGAGTTATCAGTTGTTTTCAACTGTTCAAAAGCAGATTGAGCACTCTCATTCCAGGCAAAATTGTCTTTCTTCAATTGTTGAGTGAGTGGCCAAGCAATCTTTCCATAATTCTTCACAAACCTCCTATAATAGCCAGTCAACCCCAAGAATCCCCTTAAGCTCTTCACATCTCTTGGAGTGGGCCAATTCACCATTGCACTGATCTTGGCAGGATCAGCTGCAACCCCTGCCCAGAAATCAAGTGTCCCAAATATTCAATCTGTTCTTGTGCAAATGTACATTTCTTTTGATTGGCAAACAACTTGTTGTTTCTCAGAATCTCCAATACTGTCTTCAAGTGCTCTAGGTGGCTCTCATTATTCTCGCTATAGATGATGATGTCATTAAAGAATACCAACACATACTTTCTCAGAATAGGTTTCAAAATTCTGTTCATTAGAGCTTGGAAAGTGGAAGGAGCGTTTGTAAGCCCAAAAGGCATGACAAGGTACTCATAGTGCCTCTCATGAGTCCTAAATGCAGTTTTAGGAATGTCCTCTTGCTTCATTCGAATTTGGTGATAGCCTGACTTTAAGTCTAGCTTAGAAAAAATCACTGCAGCCCCAAGTTCATCTAACAATTCATCTATGACAGGTATAGGGAACTTGTCAGGCACTGTGTGTTTATTCAAAGCCCTATAATCAATACAAAACCTCCATCCTCCATTTTTCTTCTTTACCAATAATACTGGACTTGAAAAGGGACTAATGCTAGGTCTAATAATACCTGCAGACAGCATTTCATTCACAAATTTTTCAATTTCATCCTTTTGAAAATGAGGATACCTGTAGGGTCTGATATTAGGTGTTGGAGCTCCTGGCTTGAGTGTGATAGCATGATCCTGTTCCCTCTCTGGTGCTAGCTCCTTAGGCTCTTGAAAAACATCTGTGTAATCTTGCAACAACTGAGAAATCCCTCCTTGTAACATACTGCTTTCAGTGTTGGTCATCATACCACAATACTTCAGCAAATAGCACTCCTCCTCTTGCTGAATAGCTTTCACCATTGTCTTGAGGGAAGCTTGGCGTTTGCTCAAAGATGGCTCACCTTTGATCTTGAATTTCTGTCCTCCCCCCTTCCATTTAATCACCAAGTTTTGGAAATTAGCCTTGATGTCTCCTAAGCTAGCAAGCCAATCCATTCCAAGCACTAACTCTGTTCATGCTAGAGTCATAAGAAAGAAATCTTGTGTGAAATTGATGCCCTGAACCTGTACCTTCAAGCCCACACAGACCCCTTTATGAGTGTTCTTCTCTCCATTCCCCACTTCAATAGTGTATTCAGAGGTTTCCTCAAGCTCTAGCTGCAACTCTTCAACAAGCTTGTAGGAAATAAACTTTGATGAAGCTCCAGAATCAATTAGGATCAGCACTCTCCTCCCATTAATGATACCCCAAACCTTGAAGGATTGGTTTGTGGTTAGCCCCTCCTTGCTCTTCAAAGACAATTGAAGAGTTTTGATCTCAACAGTAGCTACTGTTTCCTCCTCTGTTTCCTGCTCTGCTTCCTCTGTTTCCTCCTCTCCATCTTCATCAATGAGTATCACTCTATAATGCTTCATTTTACAGATATGATCTCGCCCCCACCTTTCCCCACACTTAAAACAGAGCCCTTCCTACTCAAATCCTTCAATTCCTCCTATGACAGCTTCTTCCCCATCCCCTGTTTCTGTTCTCCGCCTCCACTCCGCGTTTTCGTATCAATTGGGCCTCCCCCAGTTGGGTTTGACCCTGTTTTGGGCTTAGATACGAAGGTTCTGCTTCGACCCGCTTCCCAACCCGAATTACTCGACCCAGATCGCCACTTACTTCCTTCGTTCTTCTCTTTCGTAACGTCATCGTTCTTCTTCTTCGCAACGTTCTTCTCCTCAATCAACAACGCACGATCCATCAATTCCTGTAAACCTCGTGTTTGGTAAAGCTTCAGTTCCGCCTGAATGTCTTCACGCAACCCGTTTAAAAAGATGCTCTCCAACATGACGCGTTCTTCACGTTTCAATGGCGCCATTAGTAGCTCAAATTGCTCGCGATACTCCATCTCTGAGCCCGTTTGTTTTACACTGAGGATAGGGCCAAGAGGATTGCGCACCAACGCCGGTTGAAACCATCGTATCACAGCTTGCTTAAACTCATCCCAGTTGGAATTCTGATTCTGATCCTCCCACCATTGATACCAGTTCAAAGCTCTTCCATCAAGGGCTATTACCACCGCCTCCAACATCTCATCTTCCTCCACACCGTTGATACGAAAGTATCGCTCCACCAAGACAACCACCCGTAAGCTTCACCGCCTTCAAACACTGGAATCTCCAGCTTCCTTCCTCGCACATGGTGGCGACGAGGAATCGGGCTTCGCTCCAACGACGATTCTGTCTCTGTGGGGAATCCACCATCTTCTTCTTCGTCGACTTCCACCGTTGGTCCACTGTCGTTCTGATTACGAGGGCGAGGGCGTCGTGGTCTTCCACGACGTGGTCGAGCCTGTTGCTCCAGCAAATGCTTGATCTCATCAAACCTAGTATCAGCATGCAACTTCATCTCTTGAAATTCTTGCTCAATCTTCTCCACTCGTTCGTCCATGGCAGTCTTCTTAACTATAATTTAAGCTCTGGAGGACCAAGAGCTCTGATACTAATGGTAAGAATATCAATGGAACAGTAAAAATAAGACAGAGAATAGAATAATATCTGGTATATTCCTCTGATTTAGTGTAAATACAGTGGGAATTTCAAGTACAGAATAGAAAAAAATGACTAGTGCAGTACTCTGGTGACAGAGACTATACTCCCATGCCCAAGCCAAGTCAATTCTTGCCTAACTACAAATGACGACACTCTACTACTTTTATTCCTAGCATCACACAAGTGAGCTGCAAATTCTAACAGAATTGATACGCTTTCTCTCTCCTACCAACTCAGCCAAGTTAGTTCAGGATTCCCTCCCTATTCCACTACTTAGATGAATTCCCTTTCCTACCCTTTCTAGTCTTGCCAAAATTCTTGTTAATTCCTGAATTACCCTTGTTCTCGTAGAAAGCTTCTAAAAAAAGCTCATATTTAGAAAGATAGGAAAAAACATGGAGGTTTATAAAGAAGACCCTCAAATTAATTTCAGAAAATATTGCTGAAGAAGACCCTCCCTCCCTTCTAGTTTATTAGAGGTTTATGATTTAAATTTCTGTTAACCTAATATTCTTATTGGAGGCAAAATAATCAAATAACTCTTATCAGTGGAAGTTGCAATTTTGAGATTAAGTTTCTTGATAATGGAAGATCTTATAATGCAGCGGCTGCTAGACTGTCTTCAAAAGACTACAATTATTTCAAACTAAATATAAAGAACTGCTGAAAATAAGAACGCCAAAATGGAGTATGTATACTACTTGTGGGTTCATACATATACTATTCTCTTCTGGAGTACTGTCCAACAATTGCACTTCTGATAAAGGTTCCCTGGAGATTCGTAACAGATATGATTTCATTTGTAACCATTATTTTCCTTATAATTTATCAACAAGAGAATTCTTGGTAGCTATTATATGTCGGCATTGAGAGGCCTGATCGATAAATATGAGGAACATGTCTAATGCATGTCTACAAAAATATGCATAGCCATTAAACAAGCATTAATGTAACCTGGCCATCTAATTGGATTACAAGTGTGTAATCTATCGGCCTTCCATTCAAAGGTGGGGGTGTGCACTCTTATTGGCTATTGCACTTACTGATCCTTCATTCAGACATCCAAGACAACTCCATGTGATCTCTCATCTCATGGACCCCATCCTTCAACTATTATTTCTCAAGAATATGGATTTCAAGAAACTTTTGAAAACTATAAATGCACTATCTTCCTTCACAGTCATCACAACTCACTCACATACTCAAGCATCAAAACTGAGATACATTCTTCTTCTTACATTTGAAAACTTCAGCTTGTTCTTTTAAACATTTGAAATGGGTTTCCGTTTACCTGCAATTAGACGAGCTTCATTTAGTGGTAGTCAACCATCTTCAAAAGCTGTGAATGTGCCAAAGGGCTATCTTGCAGTATATGTTGGCGAGAAAATGAAGCGGTTTGTGATTCCCATGTCATACTTGAACCAACCTTCGTTTCAAGATTTGTTAAGTCAAACGGAGGAAGAATTTGAATATCATCATCCAATGGGTGGTCTCACAATTCCTTGCACGGAAGATATCTTCTTGCATGTTACTTCTCGCTTCAAAGGACTATAAATCTTCCACTGCATGAGATTAACATAGATCAGTAGTGAAATTTTGTTCAATAGGCATTTTTTATATTTGTAAAGTTTTTTCATTTCCATTTATTGGGAATTGGTGAAAATTGTCCATCTGAATGACATACTCAATTACAGATTATTTTGCTCTCTTTTATTTTTTTGTCTAATCATAGTGACACAAATTTTTAACAGCTTACTGCTGATTCTTATTAATCATGACTAAAGGTTACTTGCCGTATGCAAAATCAAGCTCAATTTTTTCTCTAGTATTTTACTGAAACTACCTTTACCGTAAATGTTATTTCTCACACCTATGATTGAAATGTATCTGTAGATTTTCTCCTGCTTCAATTTCTAGCATTGTGTTTATCGGATTCAACATTTCAGTAATACTTGTGTTGAACGCCGACATGTTGCGCTACAATTACAGATTTTATAAATCTTGCTAGTTCTATGGCCAGAGCAAAATTGTAAACATATTGGAGCTAGTATTGTTACAAACCAACAACTCCATATTTATTGGCCTAATAAGTGTATAAAAAATTCAGCCAATCTCTAAGTTCACAAACTTCTTATATTCCTTATCCTTCTATTAACTGAATCTTCATCTAGGCCCGGAACTTATGCTAAATAACAAAGCTCCTACAGAATTTCCAACAGTATGTGGCGGGCTTAGCCATTTGATTTGATTCTTCAATAGTATGTGGTTCGTTTGGTTCATGGTTTTTCTACACCATAGAAATAATATCTTCTCATTTGGTTCTTCTTCCCAATCTAACTGCCATACAAACTTAGCCTCATTTCCAAAGGTTCATCGCTTCTAAACCACAGAAATAATATCTTCTCATTTTGGATATAATTTGCAGCATAACCATTAGTTTACTGCCATATTACATATTTCACTCATAAATTATTACCATATGTGTGGGTAGATCCAGAATTGGTTATTTAAAGTGGAGTATATTGTCGTCAATTTAAGGAATGCCTTACCTAACGCATACCAGTCAAAAATCAAAAGAAAAATGACTGTGCCTAGTGGATATTGGCGTTTCATTCAAAGGTGGGGTGTGCACCCTTATTGCACTATACAAGCATGTCTGATGCATGTCAGGAAACAAAAGAGTAGCCACTATTTGGTTTCCAGTTGGTACTTTGATAGGTAGAGCCGGAGAAGAATTTGGCCTCAGTGATCCAAATCCAATGGGAAGCCTAAGAGAAGGCAGGAACTTTCTTTTGATACTTATTTGGTATCTTCCTTTTATCATTTTTCATAAAATTCAAAGATGCTACCAGACTCAGAAAGTTATGCCAAGAGATTGGTACAAATTTTTGCTGCTGACAAATCTCAATGAACTCCTAATATTTTCTGTTTGGTTGTCCAATCCAAGTTACAGTGTTAGCTTCTAATTTAAATGCTGTAATTCTTCAAGAGATATTCACCAAGCCTGAGATAATAATAGTTATAATATCCGCACAATTGTACCACCGGTACCACCTATGTCCTTGATCATCTTGGAACACCGACAAATTTTTATTGAGACAGGCTTAGCCATTTGATGGATTCTTCTCTAGTATGTAGTTCATCTGGTTCCTTGTTTTGTCCACACCACAAAAATAATATCCTCTTAATTTGATGCTTTTTTCATTCATTCTATCTGCAATACAAACTCAGTCTTATTTCCAAATGGTCATCCCTTCTTGCATTGTCCTAATCAAACAGCATCATCACATGGCTTGTTTAGTTATATTGGAGGTTATTCACAATTGTGATTGAGAGTTATCATCAACAACATTAAGATGTGTTACTGTTATGAATATGAAGAGAACATGTGGCATGTCTGATGCATGTCTGAAAAAGTATGAGTAGGCATTATTAATAAGCATACAGTTTAGCACTGATCATATCTCATTTGATTTCAAGTATTGCCCCTTCATTCAGAGGGTGGTGTGGTGGGGTTTGCACTCTTGCTGAACTTGTTAGTCCTTGATAGACAACACATGTGATCTCTCATCTTATGGACCCCATCCTTAAACAATCATTTCTCTAGAAAATGGATTTCATGAAACTCTTAAGAACTATAAATACACTATCTTCCTTCCTTCACAACCATCACAACTCATTCACTTACTCAAACATCAAAAGTAACTTCAATATATTTTTCTCAAGCTTCAGAATTTCAGCCTGTTCTTTACAACATTTGAAATGGGTTTCCGTTTACATGCAATTAGAAGAGCTTCATTTAGCGGAAGCCAAGCATCTTCAAAAGCCACAAACGTGCCAAAGGGATATCTTGCTGTGTATGTTGGCGAGAACATGAAGCGATTTGTGATTCCCGTGTCATTCTTGAATCAACCTTCATTTCAAGATTTGTTAAGTCAAGCAGAGGAAGAATTTGGATATGAACATCCAGCAGGTGGTCTCACAATTCCTTGCACAGAAGATGTCTTCTTGCATACCACTTCTCGCTTCAATGGGCTATAAATCTTACATTGTAGGAGACTGACATAGATTAGCAGTGACATTATGTACAATAGGCCTCATTTAGATTTGTAAACATTTTTCCTTCCCTTACCTGGGAATGGATAAGATTTGTCCATTTCAATGACATTTTTTTATGGAATTAATGACATCTTCAGTAACAACTACAAGATTGTGTTCTGTGTTCTCCTTTTATTTTTGTTAATCTCAATGACACAAAGCAGTCAATAACTCAACTGGATCCTCTATGCTTCAGTTTATGAATTACAAAACTGCCTATTCCTAGCAAAAGCAAAACTAAGAAAGCAAACTTCATTTTCCCTTATTTTTAAGCTATGGTGAAAGGGTACCTGCTTTGAGTAAAAGTAAGCTTAAGTACTCCCATAAGCATCACTGATCTACTTCTATATTGAATTGTTTTTATTCTCAGAAATGACATAAGGTTGATCAATATACCAAGATATATTGAAAGGGTACCTGCTTTGAGTAAAAGTAAGCTTAAGTACTCCCATAAGCATCACTGATCTACTTCTATATTGAATTGTTTTTATTCTCAGAAATGACATAAGGTTGATCAATATACCAAGATATTTTCTTTTTATTGTTTATAGCAAAAAAATTGGCTCTGCCTCAAACTCCCAAATACATTTCAGTTCTACTTTTGTTTCGCTCTACTATTTCAGAATTTTTTATGCTGCTTGGAGGCAGTATTTATACAAACCAATAATTCTATGTTTATTGATTACTTTAAAAAAATGTTGACTTTTCTAAATAAGCACCAATCATAAATAAGGTGTTCAATAATTTGTTAAAAAGAGTATAATGCAAAAATTTCTGATTCTTAAGTCCTAGGTCAACAACTACTGGAGTATCTTGGAGATACTATTGACAATACTGCATCTTATCTGGTGGGTAAACAAAGACTTTAGGAAACCTTATATTCAACTCCACAAGTTCCACTCAAATTTTTTTCATAACTATTGCTGAAGAAGACCCTCCATGCTAGTTTATCAGAGGTTTATGATTTAAATTTCTATGAGAAAAATATTCTTAAATGGAGACAAAATCATCAAATAACCCTTATCAGTGGATTTGGTAGCTTTGAGATTAAGTTTCTTGATAATGGAAGATCTTATGAATGTAGCTGCTGGTAGACTGTCTTTAAAAGATTACAATTATTTCAAACTAAATATAAAGAAGTAATGAAAATAAGAACACCAAAATAGAGTATGTATAACTACATGTGGGTCTTTTGGAGTGCTGTATAACAATTGCACTTCTGACCAGACCTTGATAAAAGTTCCCCTGTAGCTTCCTAACAGATATGATATGATTTGTAACAATTATTTGCCTTAGAACTCATCAACAAGAGAATTCTTGATAGCTATATATCGGCATTGAAACGCGTTATCGATAAGTATGAGGAACATGTCTAATGCATGTCTACAAAAATATGTAATCTATTGGCCATTCGTTCAAAGGTGGGTGTGCACTTCTATTGCACTTACTGATCCTTCATTGAGACAACACCATGTGATCTCTCATCTCACTAAGATGTGTTACGAATACAAGAGAACATGTGCCGTGTCTGATACATGTCAAAATAATTAGTAGGTATTGTACTGTAATGGGTACTGTAAGGCCTTCCATTCAGAAAGTGGGGTTTGAACTCTAATTGATCCTTGACAGAGCCATCTAAGACACTGAGACAAAAACCATGTGATCTCTTATCATATGGGCCCATCCTTCTAACAATCATTTCTCTAGTAAATGAATTTCAGGAAACTCTTGAAATCTATAAATATAATGTCCTCCTTCAGTACCATCCCAAATCATTCACATACTCAAGGATCAAATTCAAATACATTTTTCCTAAACTTTAGCACTTAAGCTTGTTCTTTGAAACTTTTGAAATGGGTTTCCGTTTCCCAGCTATTAGACGAGCTTCATTTACCGGTAGCCAAGCATCTTCAAAAGCTACAGATATTCCAAAGGGCCACCTTGCAGTGTATGTTGGAGAGAAAATGAAACGGTTTGTTGTCCCTGTGTCATACTTGAATCAACCTTCATTCCAAGACTTGCTGAGTCAAGCAGAGAAAGAATTTGGATATGATTATCCGATGGGTGGTCTCACAATTCCTTGCACAGAAGATTTCTTCTTGCATATTGCTTCTAGCTTCAATGGGCTATAAATCTTCCACCGTAGGACAATGACATAGATTAGTAGTGACATTTTGTACAATAGGCATCTTTTGGACTTGTTCTTTTATTTCCCATTCTTGGGAATGGTATACAATAGTCCATCTGAATTACAAATTCATCATGAACAGATTATTTGTTTTATTTTTTTGTCTAGTCATAATGACAAAATGTATTCAACAACTCAACTGGCTCCTCTGTGCTTCTATTTATGTATTACTATACTGATTATTCCTTGGAAAAAATTTGTCACCACATGTTTACCTGAACATATTGAAGCCAAAATGAAGAAACGAATATGCCAATAATTGATCCCAGCTTGCATGTTAAAACATCTGAGTCATCAATTAAATCACAAGGACTCCCCATGCCCTTCACATGGACTTGTTGCCATAGTAGTACTACAAAACATGCCATTGATTTTGAATAGAATGGTCTTAAAATACGCAACCAATGGCCACCTTTGAGTTCCAGCTCCCATCAGTCTGCCACATTATTCATATTACATATATATTTCACTCATAAGTTATTATCTTATGTGTGGGTAGATCCAGAATTGGTTAGTTAAGGTGGAGTATAGTGTGATCTTAAGCAAATTTTTCCTGCAATAGGAATTTGAGTCCTAGATTCACCAATTTAAGGAATGTTAATTTTACCAAACCACTACCCCTAATTCAAGGGTTAGTTTTTTAGTTAGCATCAAATAATAGAATTCAAGCTTACCACTAATCCAATTATCACAAGTCTTACATTTCCAACTTTTCTCTGCCAGCCACAAAGTGTAGAGACGAGAGTATGCAATTGTAGAGCCATGTAGCACTTTTCTATAAACCTCTTTGGATGACTCATTCAAATCTAGCTGTTTAATAAATTGCAGCCATAAATGATTATTTTTATTCTTTTTCCCCAAGCCTCTGAAATTGACCAAAGACTTTACCAACACCAAACACCAACACTTCTATTACTTTCATTTTCTCAAATTATATTAGTGTCCACGTGTCCGTGTCAATGTTGTGTCTGGTGTCTGCATTGGTGCTTCACAACTGAGTCATAGTCCTAGTCATCAACAGCTTTCTGCCTATGACTTGGAATGTAGACTATGCGATCTTTTGAATGCTTCCGTCTCTCACAGTTACTGCTCAATTTACTTTACACCAATTACTTTCTTCTCGTGCCTCTATTTCTATCAATGACTTGGAATGTAGACTATGTGATCCTTTGAATAATTATTCAAGTTAATTTAGTATTGCTAGTGATTCTTCTCGTTAATTATCCTTTTTTCTAAAAATCAAATAATACTTAAACAACTAGGTGAGCATAGTTCAATTATTTTTGGCATGAATGGAAAGAAATCACAGAATAGTCAATTTAATGGTATTCCCAGGTCGGTGTACGTGTATGGTCTATTAAATTTTGGAAACTGATCTGACCATAATAATTAACTAAGTAGCATCATAGGGCTTGTTCAGGAAAAGGAGGAATTGAAGTGAAGCCCTATAGATCAGTCGGTTATTTGCAATGAATCCATAATTTTGATGGTGACTTTGAAATAATTTTGTTAGATAAATTATATCGGCATTGAACCGTGTTATCAATTTGAAAAAATCCTGTGACATGTCTAATGCATGTCTGCAAAAATATGGGTAACCATTAAACAAGCATTGAGTTCAACCTTGCCATCTCATTCAGAAGGTGGGGTTTGCACTCTTATTGAATTTATTGATCCTTGATAGAGGAATCTAAGACAACACCATGTGATCTCTTATCTCATGGGTCCCATTCTTTTAACAATCATTCATCAAAAATATGGAATTCAAGAAACTCTTGAAACTTACAAATACACTGTCCTGGTGTCCTCTTTTTCAATATTCACAAGTCACTTGCATTGCATACTCAAGCATCAAAACTTGGATTAGATACATTCTTCTTAGATTTGAGAACTTCAACTTGTTCTTTATTTAAACATTTGAAATGGGTTTCCGTTTACCTGCTATTAGACGGGCTTCATTTTCTGGTAGCCAAGCATCTTCAAAAGCCACGAATGTGCCAAAGGGATATCTTGCTGTGTATGTTGGAGAGAAAATGAAGCGATTTGTAATCCCCGTGTCACACTTGAATCAACCTTCATTTCAAGATTTGCTGAGTCACGCAGAGGAAGAATTTGGATATGATCATCCAGCAGGTGGTCTCACAATTCCTTGCACGGAAGAAGTTTTCTTGCATGTTACTTCTCGCATGAACGGGCTATAAATCTTACAACGTAGCCTGTAGGAGACTAACATAGATTAGCAGTGACATTATGTACAATAGGCCTCATTTAGAATTGTAAACATTTTTCCTTCCCTTACATGGGAATGGATAAGATTTGTCCATTTCAATGACATTTTTTTATGGATTAATTGATGACATATTCAGTAACAAGATTGTGTTCTCCTTTTATTTTTGTTTAATCCCAATGACACAAAGCATTCAATAACTCAACTGGATTCTCTATAGCAAAACTAAGAAAGCAATCTTCACATTCGCATATTTTTAAGCTGTGAGCAAAATCAAGCATAACTGCATAAGTAATCCCATAAAGTATCACTGATCTACTTCCATTTTTCGAAGATTATTTCTTTTTATTGTTTATAACAAACAAAAATTGGCTCTGTCTCAGACTTCCAAATACACTTCCGTTCTACTATTTCAGAATTTCTTTATCCTGATTGGAGGGAGTATTTATACAAACCAATGCTTCTACGTTTATTGGCATAATTAGACATTCAGCTAAACTCTTGATAAACTGTCTTGTAACTATGCCCACAAATTTTTTATTTGCTCTATGCTTCTATAGTTCTACTGAATCTTCACCTAGGAAGCGTGATAAAGCTAATAACAAAGCTCCTCCAAATATTCCAACTCCTGTGAGATTCAGTTACACAACCTTTTAAAGCTTGTAATAACTACAAAGGATGTACTAGTCTTTGTACTTCATAACTTTGGTTAACTTGTATTTCCCTTTTGCTATGGTGTAACAAAACTATATAAATTACTCTATGGTAGACCTTTTACTCTTAGGAAACTTAGTTATTAGTCAAATGTTTGTCTTAATTGTGGGACAATAGCACATGGTTGATACTGTAACAAAATCTGATTCTTCTCTTTTCACCAATTGATATATCAGCCAGATTTTAAGGTTAGGTTCAAGTTCAACAATGTGGCAGTAGTTTGTCCATATGAAGTTGCAACAGCTCCTAAGTAGATTTCAAGTACTAATAGATAGCTACCACTACCATACCAGATGCCTTATAGAAACAAGAGCAAAATATTTGATATGTTTAGAGCCGTCTGAAACGTGTGAAGCAGCTCATTACAGGTCTCTATCATAGTCCTATTTTCTGAAAGGTGTGAAGCAGGTCATTCCAGTATCACTCTTGGATGATCCTTTATTTCAAGAATTACTGATCATCAAATAACCCTTATTAGTAGATGTTGGAGTTTTGAGATTAAATTTCTTGATAATGGATGATCTTATGAATGCAGCAGCTGCTAGAGTATCTTCAAAAGACTACACAACAACATATACTGTTGATAAGACGGAACTACAGCTGCTCTGTAGTCGCAGACGTAGGCAAACATTGGCCGAACTGCGTGACCAATATCGTCTCTCTATTCTTCGTCTCTATTTAACATGGTATCAAAGCCTATGGTCACTGGGCCTGAAAACCTAGCCGCCACGCCGTCACGCTATTGAACCCTAGCTGTCCCGTTGGTGCTACAAAAGTCATACAGTCACTGTTCATTCCGTACGGCGGTAATTGTTCATCTTTACGGAAGTCCTGCCCATCCGTGCGACGGTTACTGTTCATCCGTACGGAAGCCACTGTTCATTAGCGCGCTAGCCGCTTTCCGTACGGCGTTACTGTTCATTCCGTACCACGCCTTTCAACTGCTCCTCTCTGATTGTGGTTAGCCTTTCCATTATTGTCAAAGATGAGTTCAACTTCAGAAAAAGACAAAAACAAATCTGAATCGACAGGTAAGAGTCTCGTGTCTTATGCTTTCTCTGGCAATCCCTCTATAACAACGGAAAAACTCAATGGTGATAATTATTTGAATTGGTCTGCCTCTGTCAAAATGTGGTTTATGGGACAAAGGCTTTTAGATCACCTCACTAAGAATTCTACAGATATTGGTAACGATTTGTGTGAAGATCGGGAACAAGCAGATTGTCAATTGGTCTCTCTTTTGTGGCAATCCATTGAACCCTCCTTGCTGGTCCATTATCGTTCATACACCACTTGTTATGATATTTGGCAGAAGGCTAAAAATGTTTATTCTAATGATATCCAGCGTCTCTATGGTGTTATTCATAATTTAGCCACCCTTCAGATGACAGAAGATAACATCATGACATATGCTAATAAAGCTCAGTCAGCAGCAAATGAGTTCAAGCTCCTTGTGACGGACAATGACCAGAAGAAGATGCTTGAAAAACTAGATAATGTGTGTATGATCTATGTTCTTCATGGTCTCCATCAAAAGTATGAGTCAGTACGGAGCAACATTCTTTCTGCATCAGACATTCCCTCAACAGAGGATCTTATCAGGGGTCTCATACGTCTTCCTGGATTGGAAGGAACTGGAGGGAATGGATCTCAGACTAACATAGAATCTTCTGCTCTTGTTTCTAATTTTGCAGGTCATGGGGGACGCGGTCGTGGTCGTGGGGTGGTCAAGGAGGTCGTGTCGGAGGACGTCCTCAGTGCACTTATTGTAAGAAACTTGGTCATACTGAAGACAAGTGTTATTCCCTTCATGGCTTTCCAGAGAAACCAGCAAATGTGACTCAGGTTAATGATTCTGAATAGAGAAGCACTAAACAAAATGTTCTTTCTGATGAGGAGTATAAGGCATTCTTGCAGTATAAGACTTCTCAGGCTTCATCATCAGCAACAATTGCTCATTCTGGTAATTCTACAGTCTGTTTCTCTCAATCATCACCTGTTGACTCCTGGATTATGGACACTGGAGCTTCCGATTGTGTGGCTGGTAATCCATCTCTTTTATCCAAAATATCCCAACCTAACACCCCACATTATATTACCGTTGCCGACGGATCAAAAGTTAAAGCTAGTGGCATTGGTAAAGCCACTCCTCTTCCATCCTTACCCCTTGACAATGTTCTTCTTGTTCCCAATTGCCCATTTAATTTAATTTCAGTTAGTCGTCTGACTCGAAGCCTAAAATGTTCTGTAACTTTTGATGATGATTATTTTGTTATACAGGACCGGAGTACGAAGCGGACGATTGGTACAGGATATGAGTCACATGGACTTTACTACCTCCAGCCCATCCATCATTCATCTACAATTGCCTCCACTTCTACTACAGAGTCCCCCAGTCTTCTTCATCGTCGGTTAGGTCATCCAAGTCTCAAGAAGTTCAAAGTTATGGTTCCTCATTTGTCTCATCTGCAGTCATTAGATTGTGAGTATTGTCAGCTTGGAAAACATGTTCGCTCTTCCTTCCCTAGCAGTACTCAGTCTCAAGCTCGTTCTCCTTTTGATGTTCTTCACTCAGATGTATGGGGACCGAGTCGAGTCACTTCAGTTGTAGGACATAGATATTTTGTCACTTTTATTGATGAATTTTCTAGATGTACGTGGATCTACCTACTTAAGGATAGATCTGAACTTCTTGGTGTTTTTCAAAATTTCTTTAAGGAAATCGAAAATCAATTTGGTTGTTCTATTCGCACTTTACGCAGTGATAATGCGAAAGAATATTTTTCTACATCATTTAACTCTTTTATGGTTGAAAATGGCGTCATACATCAATCATCTTGTCCCCATACCCCACAACAAAGGAGAGCAGATTCATCTTGTCCCCCCCCCCCTCATCTTGTCCCCATACCCCAGAACAAGGGCTCATCAATCATATAGTATAACCTCTTTAAACTCATTAGTGCTTGTACTCTTTACACAACAACATATACTGCTAATAAGACGAAACTACAGCTGCTCTGTAGTCGCAGACGTAGGCAAACATTGGCCGAACTGCGTGACCAATATCGTCTCTCTATTCTTCGTCTCTATTTAACAATTTCAAACTAAATACAAAGAAGTAATGAAAATAAGAACGCCAAAATGGAGTATGTGTACAACTTGTTTGTCCAAACAATACTATTCTCTTCTGGAGTGCTGTCCAACAATTGCATTTCTGACTAAGACCTTGATAAAGGTTCCCTGTAGCTTCCTAACATATATGATTTGTAAACATTATTTTCCTAATAATTTAACTAGAGAGTTCATGGTAGCTATATATCAGCATTGAGACGCGTTATCGATAAGTATGAGGAACATGTCAAATGCATGTCTACAAAAATATGCAGAGCCATTAAACAAGCATTAATTAAACCTGGTCATCTAATTCGATAACAAGTGTGTAATCTTCCACACAACGTGGGGTGTGCACTCTTATTGTACTTACTGATCCTTCATTGAGACATCCAAGACAACACCATGTGATCTCTCATCTCATGGACCCCATCCTTCAACAATTATTTCTCAAGACATTGAAATTCAAGAAACTCTTAAATACACTATCTTCCTTCACAATCATAGCAAGTCATTTGTATACTAAAGCATCAAAACTTAGATACATTCTTCTTAAAATTAAGAACTTCAGCTTGTTCTTTTAAACATTTGAAATGGGCTTTCGTTTACCTGCTATTAGAAGGGCTTCATTTAGTGGTAGCCAAGCATCTACAAAAGCTGTAAATGTGCCGAAGGGCTATCTTGCGGTGTACGTTGGAGAGAAAATGAAGCGATTTGTGATACCCATGTCATACTTGAACCAACCTTCATTTCAAGACTTGTTGAGTCAAGCAGAGGAAGAATTTGAATATCATCATCCAACCGGTGGTCTCACAATTCCTTGCAAAGAAGATGTTTTCATGCATATTACTTCTCACTTCAGTGGGCTATGAATCTTCCACTGCATGAGATTAACATAGATTAGTAGTGACACTTTGTACAATAGGCATCTTTTATACTTGTAAAGTTTTTTCATTTCCCTCTATTGGGAATTGGTGAAAATTGTTCATCTGAATGACATACTCAATTACAAATTATTTTGCTGTCTTATTTTTTTGTCTAATCATAATGACACAACGTTTTAACAACTCAACTTGCTCCTCTGTGCTTCTATTATGAATTACTTACTGTTGGTTTTTTGGAATAAAAGAAACTAAAAAGCAATGCTCAGTGTTCCCGGTTTATTAATCATGACTAATTGTTACTTGTTGTAGGCAAAATCAAGCTTTATTTTTTCTCTTGAATTTCACTGACCTACTTCTATGGCAAATATTATTTCTCACAACTATGATTTATATGTATCTGTAGATTTTCTCCTGGTTGAATTTCTAACTCTCTGTTTATCAGATTCTTTATTTAAGCAATACTTGTGTTTAATGCCGACATGTTGCGCTGCAATTACAGATTTTATAAATCTTGCTAGTTCTGTGGCCAGAGGAAAAATGGAAACATATTGGAACTAGTATTGTTACAAACCAACAGCTCCACATTATTTGGCCGAATCTCTCTGTAGTTGATAAACTGTCTTGTATCTAAGCTCACAAACTTCCTATATATGCCTCATTGACTGAATGTTCATGTAAGCATGCACTTAAGTTAAATAACAAAGCTCCTACAGAATTTCCAACTTGCCTGCAATTCAAAATTATCAACTAATGATATACACAACCTTCTAAAGCTTGTAATATCTGTATATATAAACACTGATGTAACTTTCTTGAGACAGCCTTAGCCATTCGAGTTGATTCTTCAATAGTATGTAGTTCATCTGGTACATGGTTTTTCTACACCACCACAGAAATAATATCCTCTCATTTGTTGCTTCTTCCCAATCTAACTGCCATACAAACTTAGCCCCATTTCCAAAGGTTCATCGCTTCTACACCACAGAAATAACATCCTCTTATTTTGGAGATATAATTTGCAGCATAACCATTAGTTTACTGTTATAATTGTTATACGCCTAGAAACCGTAGTTAATAGCTAAAATTTAGAAAGAAAATAATTGCATCTTATACGGAGGACAAACAAAAACTTCATGAAAGATTAGATTCAAATCCATAAAATCCTCTCAATACTACTAAAGAAGACACTCTGTGCTAGTTTAGTAAAACTTTCTGAATTAAATTTCTACTAGCTACGTAGTCTTTCACACGTGCCATATAATATCGACACAGAATTAACTAGTTAATCAGAAGGCAATCCCATCAAATAATAGAGTTCAAGCTTACCACTAATCCAATTATGACAAGTTTTACATTTCTAAAGTTCTCTGCCAGCCACCTAATGAAGAAATTCAGAGAGTATGCAATGGTAGAGTCAGGTAGAACTCTCCTATAAACTGTTTCAATGACTCATTCAAATCTTACTGTTTAATAAATAGCAGACATAAATTATGATTTTTGTTCTTTTTCCCCAAGCCTCTGAAATTGACCAGACTTTACCTTCTACATCCTATGCAAACACTTCAGATCGAAGAGGTGTCTCGTGTCCAACACTAACCCCAAAACTTCAACTACTTCGATTTTCTCAAATTATGATTTCAACTACTTCGATTTTCTCAAATTATGATTAGTGTTCGTATCAGTGTGATAGTGTTGTGTCCGGTGTTTGTGTTGGTGCTTCATAGTCTACATTACACATGCTTCACAACTGAGGCAGAGCCCTAGTCATTAACAGCTTTCTGCCTATGACTTAAAATGTAGACTAGGTGATCCTTTGAAACTTCTGTCTCTCAGTTACTATGATTCAGTGACACAACCTTTTAAAGCTTGTGATTACTACAAAGGATGTACTAGTCTTTGTACTTTATAACTTTGGTTAACTCGTCTTTTCCTTTTGCTATGGTGTAACAAAACTATATAGTTACTCTGTGGTAGACCTTTTACTCTTAGGAAACTTAGTTATTAGTCAAATGTTTGACTTAATTGTGGGACAATAGCACATGGTCGATACTGTAACAAAATCTGATTCTTCTCTTTTCACCAATTGATATGTCAGTCAGATTTTGAGGTTAGGTTCAAGTTCAACAATGTGGCAGTAGTTTGTCCATATGAAGTTGCAACAGCGCCTGAATAGATCTCATGGTTTATTATTATTGATTGGATTTCAAGTACTAATTGATAGCTACCACTACCAGTTGTTGTCTTATAAAAACAAGAACAAAATATTTAATAAGTTTAGAGCTGTCTGAAACGTGTGAAGCAGGTCATTCCAGTATCACTCTTGAATGATCCTTGATTTCAAGAATTACTGATCCAAGCCTACGAGGAGTTCTTCTTCCATACAGCTTCTCGCTTGAACAGCTTCTAATTAATTCATACAAACTGCATTAAAGTCATCATCTGAATGATAGCTTGGTACAACAAGATTGACTAATAGGAACTCGGGTATTTAAAAGGCGAAATGCTAGTTACTCATTTTTAAAAAGTCAGCTTATTTGTCTCATAGATAGATCACTTTTTTAAAAAATGCTGACTTTTTCAAATATGCACCAATCAAAAACAAGGTGTTAAATATTGTTCTTTACAACCTAACCATTAGTTGACTGTCATAATAGCTAGGAGCCTAGATACTGTACTTTAGCTCAGATTTATAGAGAAAAAAAAACACTGCATCTTATCTGGTGGATACACAAAGACTGTATGAAACATTATTCAACTCCACAAATTCCCCTCAAATTCATTTCATAAATATTGCTGAAAACCCTCCCTGCTAGTTTAATAGAGGTTTATGATTTAAATTTCTATTAACGAAATATTCTTACATGGAGACAGAATCATCAAATAACCCTTATCACTGGATCTTATGAATGCAGTGGCGGCTAGACTGTCTTCAAAAGATTACAATTATTTCAAACTAAATACAAAGAAGTAATGAAAATAAGAATACCAAAATGGAGTATGTATACTACGTGTGGGTCCATACATATACTATACTCTTTTTGAGTGTTGTCTAACAATTTCACTTCAGACCAAGACCTTGATAAAGGTTCCCTGTAGCTTCCTGTTCTGGACTGGACCAAGAGGTCCATTTAGCAATTTCAGGAGGTGCATTTAGCAATGGATATGGATTGGCCCAATCACTTTGGCCCTTATCCACAACATACAAGCCCAATCACGCTTGGACGGTTAAGATCAATTCCGCTGATCCGACGATCCACAAACGGGTACGATTTCCTATAAATACCGGCTCGCATAGCCATTTACAAGGTACACACTCTTCCCTTGCAAATTCACTAGCTTATTATTCTCATTGACTTGAGCGTCGGAGTGGCTTTGCAGGTACCCCCGGGCGCTCACTGACCTCCTGCCAGGGCAGCAAGAGACCTACCAACAGCAGCCACAAAAATACTGCTAGGTACAGAACATTGGCGACCACAGTGGGAGATATCTATCTTTCACATCATCACTACTCGAACTTTTCTCTTGCTACTCCATGGCTCCCAGAGGCAGACCCCGGATTCAAAGCATTGTCGTACCGGCATCCCGACCAGAGGATACTCCGGAAGGCAACGTCGTAACCCTACTTGATGAGGGTACCAATAGCCTGCCCAGCCTTCGAATGTGAGTCAGCTTTTGGATCTCCTGGCCAATCGCACTCAAGCTATGCTGCATCAGGAAGACCAGCAGAGGGCTAAGGACATGCCCAACCCGGCACCCAGGAGGGCGCCTGGCCGGGCACCAAGACAGCGCCCATGAGGGCGCCTGGCAAGGTGCCATGGCAACATCTGGCAGCGCCCATGAGGGCGCCTGGTAGGGCGCCAGGGCAGCATCAGACAGCGCCCATGAGGGCGCCATGGCAACATCAGGCAGCACCCATGAGGGCGCCTGGCAGGGGAACCCTTCCTCCAACAACGGTGACTTCGAGGCACCATCGTTCTCCCCCTCATGGAGGATCAGGCTCACCTCCAAGGGACCCCTCCATCCCTTCCGGATGATACCTACCAGCCTCACGACTCCCGCTCCAGGACCTCCTCACGCACATCCCTTGATACTCGAGAGAGGTCAAGGAACCGGGTCGACACCCACCGGAGGCACCACCGGGATCGCCATCGAGGAGATCCCCCGACCGACGCAGGCATCAAAAGTACATGGACTATGAAGAAGACAACATGACCTACCAAGAGGAGGCCAAGGTTGGCAGCATGAAGGCTGATCTGACTTGTTATGGGCACAGTACCAGCAAATGCAGCACCCCCAGGGATGACATTGAAGAAGGGAAGCACGCCCAATACGTGAATGAAGAAGAGGATGAAACTCGCAACTCCGAATAAGGAGCAGAGCATCAGGACTCGAGCCTAAGGCTAGGCCTAGTTATGAATTTTGTTGTTTGAGCACAAAAGCAGAATATCAAGAAAGAAAAAAGGTCCAACTCCATAGTCAGCAGTGGAGCGAGACAAGTCTGAGACCCAACATACCATGCCGGGAGGAACTGCCTGGATCGCAGGGGCAACCTCAACATTAGCTTAAAGCCAAGATCATCTCTCCAAGTGGGGGAGTCAAGGGTGTTATGGCACGCTCGTCTTCCTAGAGCAAAGCAACCAAGGTCACGGCACCCACCCGGCGGGGATCCAAGGCACAGCACCATAGAGGGTGCCTAGCACTTGGCACCCAGGCACCCAGCACCAAGGCGCAAAAAGGAAACAATGCTTGCTACCATAGAAGGCGCCCAGCACCCAGGCGCCTATGAGGGCGCCATCAACAACAAGGCACCCAGGAGGGCGCTATCAACAGAAGATGGAAAACCATGGCCACTGGCCCCGCAACCTCTGATGGGCGAGTTATCATCAAACCGAGTTCTGATAAACTGCCCCCAGAGTTAACTTTGCCACGAGGCACGAAGCTACTTTAAACGCGTCGCAACCTCTGATGGGCGAGTTAAATTCAGATTGATTCTGATAAACTGCCCCCGGAGTTAACTTTGCCACGAGGCACGAAGCTACTTTAAACGTGTCGCAACCTCTGATGGGCGAGTTAAATTCAGATCGATTCTAATAAACTGCCCCCAGAGTCCCACGAGGTGCGAAGTGACTTTAAACGTGTCACAATCTCTGATGGACGAGTTAAATTCAGATCGATTCTGATAAACTGCCCCCAGAGTCCCACGAGGTGCGAAGCGACTTTAAACGTGTCGCAACCTCTGATGGGCGAGTTAAATTCAGATCGATTCTGATAAACTGCCCCTAGAGTCCCACGAGGTGCGGAGTGACTTTAAACGTGTCACAACCTCTGATGGGCGAGTTAAATTCAGATCGATGCTGATAAACTGCCCCCAGAGTACCACGAGGTGCGGAGTGACTTTGAACGTGTCACAACCTCTGATGGGCGAGTTAAATTCAGATTGATTCTGATAAACTGCCCCCAGAGTTAACATTGCCACGAGGCGGTATGAGATTATACATTCAGATGCGCAAGGCGATGACTGGCGCCCGAGGCCACCCAACGCGTGCCAGTTACAATTATAAGGAACAAGCTAGATAAAGAGGAAGCCTGGATGTTTCAAAATGTGACATAAAAAATCAGGGGGCAATGACATCGAAGTCAACCTCGTTGGGGTGGTGTTTGACAATCCTCTCGTCTGAAACCTCATGGTCAAATTGAAAGATCGTGGAAATATCAAACAGATAATGGTAAATACAGAAGAAGCAATTCCCCTCGGCACCAAGCGAGCCATGAAATTTCATCAAGAAGAAAAACAGGCTAAGAGACAGGATGAGCAACAAAAATAAAGCAGAGTGTCAAGCACACGTCCACACAAGCCGGCACCCAGGAGGGCGCCTGGCAAGGAGGGCGCTTGGTAGGAGGGCACCTGGCAGGAGGGCGCCTGGCAGGAGGGCGCCTGGCAAGGAGGACGCCTGGCAGGAGGGCACCTGGCAGGAGGGCGCCTGGCAAGGAGGGCGCCTGGTAGGAGGGCGTCTGGCAGGAGGGCGCCTGGCAGGAGGTGGTCTGGAAGCAAATCATTCGCAAGGGGGCAGCCCGCACTGTGCAACAAGGCGCCCAAGGCACCCATGAGGGCACCAAAACCTTGTCTCGTAAAATCTGCTCCACGAGGAGACACCCAGCGTATAGGCACCCAAGGCTCCCATGAGGGCACCAAAACCTTGTCTCGCAAAATCTGCTCCACGAGAAGACACCCGGCGTATAGGCGCCCAAGGCACCCATGAGGGCGCCAAGGTCAAAGCAGGCAGCGCCCATGAGGGCGCCTGGCAGGGCGCCAAGGCCAAAGCAGGCAGCACCCATGAGGGCGCCAAGGCCAAAGCAGGCAGCACCCATGAAGGCGCCTGGCAGGGCGCCAAGGCTGGGGTAGGCAGCGACCATGAGGGCGCCTGGCAGTCGTTACACAGGTAGTGTCCCACTCGACTTCATAAATCCGGCGAATCGGCGAAAATCCTTCAAGCCAAGACCATCCTCCGGAATAATCTCGGCTTGGGGGCAACTGTTCTGGACTGGACCAAGAGGTCCATTTAGCAATTCCAGGAGGTGCATTTAGCAATGGATATGGATTGGCCCAATCACTTTGGCCCTTATCCACAACATACAAGCCCAATCACGCTTGGACGGTTAAGATCAATTCCGTTGATCCGACGATCCACAAACGGACACGATTTCTTATAAATACCGGCTCGTATAGCCATTTACGAGGTACACACTCTTCCCTTGCAAATTCACTAGCTTATTCTCACACTGATTTGAGCATCGGAGTGGCTTTGCAGGTATCCCCGGGCGCTCACTGACCTCCTGCCAGGGCAGCAAGAGACCTACCAACAGCAGCCACCAAAATACTGCTAGGTATAGAACACTTCCTAACAGATATGACTTGTAACCTATGAAGCCCAGATACCGGATACGATACGGGATACGACACGATACGGATACGGGGATACGGGGATACGGGAAAATTTTAAAAATCAAGATACGACACGGCTGGGATACTTTAGTAAAAAATTAAATATAAAAAAACATAACAGAAAAAATAAATAGAATAGAAACACAAATAAAAAAAAAACAAATATGAAAAACTGAAATATTGCATTTTATGGATATGAAAAAAAAACAGCCCAAATAGATAAAAAAATCACACAAAAATATATGGATGAAAGGAAGAGGACAACCGACACACCTATGTATGAGTGACTAGTCATAAAAATTAAGGGTGAACAAGTAACTGAGACCACCCGAAATCGTATAATACGAATAGTCAGTGGCAGAAATAGATGACTTTTTATAGACTAAGATATTCATATTAGTACGTATTTGCTCAATAAAATATAAAGATATCATTAGTCAATATATATTCATCACATTGTAGAAATAAATACTTGTGATTTTATCAAGTAGAGATAGTTACGTATATTTATCTCACTCATATCACAATGTATTATTTCTTCTATTATTGTATTACGAAAAAACATATAATTTTGCCTTTTAGTTATTGAGGTATTAAAGTGTATTATATATGAGTGACAATCATGTGCTTAGTTGGTAAGAAGTATCGAAAAAGTATCTGAGAAGTATCCTTAGTTGGTAAGAAGTATCAAAGATGTATCTCAAAAGTATCGAGTCAAATATTTTTTAAAAAGAATTAAAAAATTATTGGATACTCTTTGGGTACGTATCGGGAAGTATCGGGTGCGTGTCGGTATCGACTACGTATCCAACACGGGTACGTCTTCATTTTTGAAGTATCGGGGCTTCATAGCTTGTAACCATTATTTGCCTTTAGAATTTATCAACAAGAGATTTCTTGGTAGCTATATATCAGCATTGAGAGGCGTTATCGATAAGCATTAAAAGACAAAATTTGCAACACAACGAGAGCGGCAATGCGAGACTGACAATGGAATCGACAACGAGAGCGACAACGGGAACAGGAGTGGGAACGAGAAAGACAAGGAGAGCGTCAACGTGGGTGCATATTTTAAAAAATCTTATTTTCTTTTTTCTTCATTTTTACTCCATCTAAAATTTATTATTTACTATAATCTCTCTATTAAAACTATTCAAATGAATCAATTTAACCACTAAGAATTATTATATAAATACAACTTTAGCCACTACCAAACTTTACAAAATAAACTACTTATAATTAAACGAATATGATTTAATTAATATTAAATCATATAGAAAAATATGAGTTAACATGTGGCAACGGGAGCGACAACAAGAGACTGGCAATGGTAGCTGCAACGGGAGTGGCAACCAGAGAGGTAACGAGAGCGTCAACGGGAGTGCCAATGGGAGGGCCAACGAGGATGCAAATGAGAGTGTCAACGGGGATGCATATTTTACCTCTAATGTCTAAATACATTATTATGGATCAATGTAATTCTGATTGTCAATCTCCTTTAATTTTTTCGACTCAATATAATTTTCATTTGTATCTTATATGACATAATACCTATCTCTTTCCACTTTGAATTTTAAATCATACATTTTGGACATTGTTCACAACTTATGATTATCTTCCAAATTACTATTATGACTTCATGGCAATACACCGACCATACAGTATCACTCGTGCGTATGCACGGTTAAAATACTAGTTTTCCTATAAATTTGTATGAACGACTCATTCAAATCTTACCTTTCCTTTGCCCCAAGCGTCTGAAACTGACCAGGGACTTTCCCATCTACATCTCATATATCCTCTAATTTGCCACCTATTACTTTTTCTCACACAATCAATTGGTCAATATGCTTTACAATAAGTATTTGAATACTATCACCGACCAAAACAAAATTTAAATGATATCCTCTTTCTTAATTGCCTTGAAAGTGACTTGGGGCTGGTTTGCAAAAATGTTCTCTCATTTTTAAATTTCTTTTCTATGTTTAAGGTTTTGTATAGGAACCAATGAAATAACAGAAAACAGGAAATAAAAACAAGAAATAAAATATCATTTTTGTAACTATAAATGAAAATACGAAATGCAAACAAAAAAAAAAGAAATCAAAGAGAACCTTAGCAATCTATGTTTGTTAAATGTATATATATATATATATATATATATATATATATATATATATTGAAAGGTTCTTGTAAGCTAAGCGCATCTAAACTAGTCCATGATCTCTTGCTTTGTTATTACTAAGTCACTATATTCATTACTCTATATCATATTTCTTCCCTACTTCTGTTTATCAATTTTAACTTTAGAACTTGGAACTCTGATACTGAAAGTAATGTGAGCAATCACCGTATGATTTTATTGTATACATTCTTTGCTGGGCAGATATAAACGATAGTTTCTATTCAAGGAAACAAAAAATATATCATGAAACATTAAATACAACACCACAAGTTTTCCTCATATTCGTTGCTTAAACTGTTTAACATTACATAAGAAGATATGCTACTTTAACGGTAGTTCATGAATTTATTAGTCTAAATCATCAAATTTTGACAACCTTTATCAGTACAAATTTTGAGCGTTGGTCTGTCTTATAAGCGGAGAACAGAATAGCATAATTTTGGTAATAGTAGATGTAGATCCAAACATATACTATTCTCTGACCTTTGTGATTATATTATTATATTAGAATTCACAACAAGTGAATTTGTAGTAGCCATATATCAGCGTTGACCGCGTAACCAATATGAACGCGTGACAGGTCAAATGCGTGTCTACACTCTAAAAACATATGCATGGCCAATAAAGAAGCAATAATTTAACCTGGCCATCTCAGTTGACTTCAAGTGGATAATCTATTGGCCTTTCGTTCAATGGTGGGATGTGCACTCTTAATGCACTTAATGACTCTTGATACAATCCAAGACAACACCTTCTGATCTCTAATCTCATGGACCCCATCCTTAAACATTTATCTCTCAAGAAAATGGATTATGAGAAACTCTTGAAGACTATAAATACACTATCTTCCTTCACAATCATCACAAGTCATTTGAATATTAAAGCATCAAAACTTAGAAGATAAAATTTTCCTAAGTTTAAGAACTTCAAAACATTTGAAATGGGTTTTCGTTTACCTGCTATCAGACGGACTTTTCCTACAGCCGGCCAAGCATCTTCCAAAGTTGGGAATGTGCCAAAGGGCTATCTTGCAGTGTATGTTGGTGACGTGATGAAGCGGTTTGTGATCCCCTTGTCATACTTGAATCAACCTTCATTTCAAGACTTGCTGAATCAAGCGAAAGAAGAATTCGGATACGATCATCCAATGGGTGGCCTCACAATTCCTTGCAAAGAAGAAGTTTTCATGCATATTACTTCTCGCTTTAATGGGCTATAAATCTTCGAAAACTGACATAGATTAGTAGTGACATTTTGTACAGTTGGCATCTTTTAGATAAAGATTTTTCCTTTCACATTCTAGGGAATGAACTAGAATTGTCCATCTGCATGACAAATTCAAGAACATAATATTAATATTATTTTTGTGCAATCTTAATGACAAAAAAATATTCAAGAACTCAACTGGCTCCTCTGTGCTTCTATTTAGAAATTGTTGGAAAGAAGAAACTAAGTAGAAATGCTCAGCTTTCCCGGTTTATTAATTAATAAAGTGATAGGCCCTTGTGTGAGTTAGTTTTGGTTGTTGGATTAGTTATTAGTTGGTTTTGGGTTGTTAAGTTTGTTAGGGATTAATTTGAGTTGGTTAATGTTATTTGGGGGTTGTTATATTTGTTTGGGTACTTATTAGTTGGTTAGATCTTTTCCCTCCTACTCCCTTGTAGTGGAAGCCTATAAATAAAGGCTTCCACCCCCTTTGGAGTCATCTTTTGTTATTTTGGAATTACATTGAGTTGTAGCTTAGAATCCTTGGGGTTAGGCCAAGGTTTCTAATGGTGGGTTATGCCACCACCCTATCCTTTGTATCTCCCTAAAGATTCAACAAAGATCCTTCCTTTTCTACTCCAATTTTCAATCTTTTAGTCCCTTTTGATTATGTGATAAGCTAGGTGCCTATCATAAAGCTAAAGGGTAAATACTGTCAGTAAATCAAGTTTGAATATTTCCGTGAATTTCATAATTGATACTGTAAGAAAATCCGATCCTTCTCTTTTATCCAATTGATATATCAGTCAGATTTTACAGTTAGATTTAAGTTTAATAATATGGCAGTAATCTATCCATTCAAAGTTGCAACAGCTTCCAAGAAGAAGATCTCATAGTTTTTTTATTGGACCAAATAATAGAGTTCAAGCTTACTACTATTTATAACGACGGCTGGCCGCTATACTTATGTTTTGCTTAAGTATTGTGAGAAGTCTTCCATTTCTAACTTTTCTAAGCCGACCTCGAAGTCGACTTAGGATAACAATAAAACATGTATTTCAAATCATGAGGACTCAAATGGAAATTACAAGTACACTACTAATGTATAGAGTAGGCAAAGGTCGAATCTAACTGTTTAATAATTAGTAAACATACATGATGATTCATGATTATCCTTTACCCCAAGCCTCTAAAATTCACCAGAGACTTGCCCCTCTATATTTCATATTTTCTCTCGTTAGCCAAAGGTCAACAGTTTTTTCTCACATAATTGATCAGTCAACGTGCTTTACAACTGAGGCATAACATAACCCTGGTCAACAGCTTTTTGCCTATAACTTGGAACGTAAATTATGTAATCCTTTGAATGCTTATGACTCTCACAGTTACCCTGCCCACTTTCCTTTAAACCAACGACTTTCTTCCCGTGCCTCTATTTCAATATTATACGCATATTGACTAAATTCATAGCATTTCATAAGCTTTCTGGACCCAACTCAATTGAGAATAATAAAATTTTGAAAGTGCTATTGGGAATATTATACGCATATTGACTAAATTCATAGCATTTTAATATTATACGCATATTGACTATTCTGATGGCTATTCTTTGTCAGCTGTAATCTAACCAAAACAAGTAGCATCCTACTGTTTAGTCAGGAAAAAAAGGAGATCAATAGGAAAGAAAAATGTTTTCAATTTCAAGTGAAGCATTATAGTAATAAGTTATTTGTCTCTCCAATGAATCCAAAAATTTGATGGTGGCTATGAAATAAATATAATTTATCATGAAATTTCAGTCATTGGACTTGCTGCTACTAGCCTACTATCAGAACACGGTTTGAACAGCAAGATGATATTTGAGAAGTGTGAGTCTAACTAATTAAATTTTCATCAAACAAAAGAGTGGATGGTACTTGGTAATGGTACTATACCTAACTGTGTGGTCCATTTGTATCATGCATCTTATCATCTTGTCAATAAATAACAAACGCACATGTTGAATATTATCACCGACCAAAATAAAACTTGAATGATATCCTCTCCCTCAATCAAGAGCCTTATAATTGACCAGACACTTTGGTCTATGAAAACAGGAAATGAAAATACTTTTGACCTTTCAACGTTTGGACAGCAATCAAAGAAATAACAGGAAACAGGAAATGAAAATACTGTCATTTTCAAAATACTACTACGGTTTGCACCACTAATCCCACTTTGAATATCATTTCCACTGCTATGTGCGTGCTAGTTTGTGTATCAGAATAGCGTGTTATTGCTACTTGTGTGTCCAAAGTCCAAACATATACTATTATCTTCTATCGTGTTTATCTACAATTACACTTAATATCTTGTGGATCTGTTCACTATGACTTCTGACCAATTCCTTGATAAAGGGTCCTTGTTGCCTCCTAACATTTATGGTTTATAGCCATTATCTGCCTTAGAAATCATCAAGAGAATTTGTGGTGGCTATATAACAGCATTGATCGCGTTATTGATATGAAGAGAACGCGTGACATGTCGAATGCATGTCTACAGAAATATGGGGATCAATATCATTAAGTAAGTTTAACCTAGCCATCTCATTTGACTTCAAGTGGTATCTATTGGCTTTTCATTCAGAAGGTGGGTAATCTATTGGCCTTTCGTTCAAAGTTGGTGTGTGTACTCTTATTCCACTTATTGATCCTTGATTGAGACATCCTAGACAACTCCATGTGATCTCTTATCTCATGGACCCTAACCTTAAACAATTATTTCTCAAGAAACTCTTGAAAACTATAAATACACTCTCTTCCTTCACAACCATCAGAAATCACTCTAATACTCAAGCATAAAAACTTAGATACAGTTTCTTTAAGTTTGAAAACTTCAGCTTGTTATTCAGAATATTTGAAATGGGTTTTCGTTTACCAGCTATTAGAAGGGCTTCATTTAGTGGTAGCCAAGCATCTTCAAGAGCCCCGAATGTGCCAAAGGGTTACCTTGCAGTATATGTTGGAGAGAAAATGAAGCGGTTTGTGATCCCTATGTCATACTTGAACCAACCTTCTTTTCAAGACTTGTTGAGTGAAGCGGAGGAAGAATTTGAATATCATCATCCAATGGGTGGTCTCACAATTCCTTGCACGGAAGATATCTTCTTGCATGTTACTTCTCGCTTCAATGGACTATAAATCTTTCACTGTAGCAAACTAACATAGATTAGTAATGAAATTTTGTAAAATAGGCATCTTTTAGAGAAGTATTGTTACTTTCCCATTCAAAGGAATGATTTAGAATTATCCATCTGATGATAAATTTAGGAACAGATTATTGTATTGTTTTTTGTGAAATCATAATGACACAAAGTATTCAACAAATCAACTGGCTCCTTTGTGCATCGATTTATAAATTACAAAATTGGTGATTCCTCAGAAAGAAAAAAAAACTAAGAAGTAATGCTCAGTTTCCCGGGTTATAAATCATAACTAAAGGGTAAATTTCTGTTTTACTCTCCTCCAGGGGTGGCTTTACAAAACTACATAATCACACTAAATGTGTAATTCTCAATGAAATCCTTCAAGATAATACAATGTAACCTCTTCAAGTAAATAACTCATTCACCATCCAATTCTGTATAAAATGGTTTCTGTCAAGTTTACTTCTTTCTTTTACTAATAATTCTTTGAGGTCATTTTGTTGTTGAGAGTGCCTTAGGAAACACAACAAGAAAGGGTTTTCGCATACCTGGTATTAGAAGATCGTCATTTAATGGAAGTCAAGCATCTAGCAAGGAAGTAGAAGGCCCAAAAGGCTATCTAGCGGTGTATGTTGTTGGAGAGAAAAAGGAAGAGGTTCTTGATTCCAGTATCATTCTTGAATGAGACTTTATTTCAAGAATTGCTGAGCCAATCTGAAGAGGAGTTTGGATACTGTCATCAAATGGGCGGTCTTACAATTCCCTCTTGAACGGACTTTATTTCAAGAATTGCTGAGCCAATCTGAAGAGGACTTTATTTCAATAATGAACATGCTTCTTGCATACAATTATCTCTTGAACCGACTATAAACCTCTCTTCGATAAAAGTAGCGGATAACATATAAGTTAGCGGATAGCGGATAGCGGATGAGCCGATAACGAATGAGCTAGCGGATGAGCCGATAACGAATGAGCTAGCGGATAACAAATAATGTGTTTAGTAAAACTAGCGGTTAAAATAACTAATAATGTAAAATGACATAAAAGGATATTTAATTAATGATTAAATTACTTAATGATGTCAAAATGTTTAAGGAAGAAAGAGAAATAATTTAAGAAAAATAAAAAGGGTAAAAATGTTAAAAAAAAAAGTGAGACGCTATCTGCTATTTGCTATCTGCTAGCGTTTAAAAAAATGCTACTTAAAGTAGCGTCTGAAAAAATGTTAAACGCTGCCTAAAAAACACTAAACACTAGTGCTTGTCAAATACGCGTATTCTTCACCCGCTAATTTCATCCGCTATCTGCTAATGGATGCGCCAACTAAAGCCTAAATCAAAATTCCAATATATCCCAACATAGACTACTAGAGTAAATTTTGTACAGCACGACGATCAGTAACCTAATCACTTACAAATCAGTACATTTTTTTACAGCAAATAACCAGATGGTATTTGAAGATCAATGTGAATTTGACTAATTAGATTTCCATCAAACAAAATAAAAAATCGTTGATACCTGAATCCCAATTACATAGTACTCGAATTCACCACAAATAGTAGTACCAGTTAGCGCCTCACTGCTTGATTCCATCTTCACATGTCCAACGTAATTCAGTTTTTGCAGCAATGTCGTGTAACTAATAATCTCGCAGCTATCAAGAAACTCCATGCCCACCTACTCACAAAAGGCACTCTCCTCACTTCACATGATTTTCACACCCAACTCATTGCCACATATGCCTCATGTTTTCCTAACTACAACGACATTCAATCACTGAACAAATTCTTCAAATGCATGAATTCCACTAACCCGTTACATTTCAATGTTTTGATATCTGATTTTTGTCACAAAGGTTTCCCTTTTCTTTCTCTCACAGTCTTCTCCTTTATGCACACCAACGCTATTCCCTTAGATACCTACGCTTTGACTACCACTTTAACCGCTTCAACTAAACTCAAAGATGTTATTTTTGGGAAACAAATACATGCCCACGTGGCAAAATCAGGTTGGTCTTCTAGTGTCTTTGTAGGCAGTGCTCTCATTGATTATTACTCTAAATTATTATCGAATATAAAAGATGCAGCTCTTATGTTTGATGAAATTCCTGAGAAGAATACTGTCTGTGCTAATGCACTTTTATCCGGTTACGCTGAAGCTGGGTTATGGATTCAGGAACTTGAACTAGTGAGGAAGATGCCTATGTTGAAATTGAAGTATGATCACTTTACATTTTCAGCAGCTTTGCGTGCATGCACTGGATTATCTTCTGTTGAAATGGGTATGCAACTGCATAGTTATATTCTTCGTACAATACATGATATAGAGAGTGATGTGTTTCTACAGACCGCATTGATTGAAATGTATGGCAAATGTGGTGTGGTAAAGAAAGCTTGGCTGGTTTTCAAGTTGTATGGAATGGAGATTAGAAGAGAAAGAAGCAGAGATGTTGTGTTGTGGACTTCAATGCTTGGTGTGTATGGTAGAAATGGAAAGTATAAGGAAGTAATTGATTTGTACAATGAAATGTTGAAAGAAGGAATTAGACCTGATGGAATAGCATTTTTGACAGTGATTTCAGCTTGTGTTCACACTGGCCAAGTACATGATGGGGTCAAGTATTTTGAATCTATGACTAATGATTTCAAATTAGATCCTAGTCAAGAGCATTATAACTGTCTAGTTGATTTGCTGTGTAGGGCTGGGGAATTGGATAAAGCATGGGAATTACTAAAAGGGATACTCTATATGGGAAGGGTAAGTTGTACTATCTCAATGTGGGGAGCTTTACTTAGTGCTTGTGTGGATCGTGGGAACTTAGAGCTGGGCAATTTGGCAGCACAGAAGGCTCTTGAGTTAGATCCTCAACATGCTGGAATATGTATTATGTTATCAAAACTATATGCTCGGTTTGGTATGTGGGATGAAATTGAACGTTTGAGGGTATTGATCAATGAAAGAAGGTTAAGAAAAGATGTTGGATGTAGTTGGGTTCAGGTGACAGGTTGAATCGGCCGTAAATTGTTTAAAAGTCTTCAACCCGACTCTGGTGTCTCAGAGAAAAAGACCTGACTAATCTGAAGTTCGACCGAGAGGTAAGTAAAGTCTAACCCGGTGACAGGTTATGTTGAAAGGGTCATAAATAAATGCTTTGAAGTTTGAAGCAATGCTTCCTTTGAAAATCTTGCTACTTGCTACGGCTATCATGACAGGTTGAATGGGCTGTAAATGCTTTGAAATTTGAAGTATTGCTTCCTTTGAAAATCTTGCTACGGCTATCATAATAAGTCACAACAAAAAGGGAATGCTCAGCTAGCTCGGTGTTAAAAAATCATGAGACATTTGTTTAGATGTTAGAGCAGATTTAGTACTGAGGAGCTATGTAGCATATATATTTCCTTGGAGAAAAGCTGAATAGTACAAATTTATGAGCAAGAATTTCGTATGTAAAGTATGCAACTAATTTTTTAACCATTTCTCTCGTGTATTTTACCCGTCCATGTTAGTCATCACTTGATTGATTAGAAGGTCAATTACTTCTTACAAAATTGCGATTTTGTTTCCCTGGTTTTATTGTTGTTATAAAAAAGGGTTTTTTTTTTATACCCCCATCAACTCCCATCTACCCCCACCCAATACCGTAATCCCGAAAATACCCCTGCCCAAATAACAAAGCGGATTTACCTATGATTTACCTCAAATGGGGGTACCTAATAGGTAAATCCGACTTTAATAATAACAAAGCGGATTTACCTCAGATGGGGATACATCCGCTTTGTTATTTTTCAAATCGGATTTACCTAGTGGGTAGATAAATCTGATTTCTCTAAAAAAAGGAATTCGGATTTACCCCCCTAAGGTAAATCCGATTTTGTTATTAAAAATAATTTTTTTTATTTAAATTTTTAAAAAAGACTATAAAAATGCTACAAAAAATCCGTTAACGAGTCAAAACTAATCCAAAAATTATCAAAACACCACTAAAAATCTAATAAAACCAAAATAAGTTTATGCAAATTTTTTTAGATTTTTTGGAAATTATGAAAAATTAAAAAAAATAATAAAAAATAGTAAACGATGGAATTTGGGATTCTGAGGGCCCCTATCCTGAAAAGAAGTTCCTTCTTGAGGTATCTTGATCGTTGATTTTTTTCGGATTTAATGGCTGTGGTTTCATTACAATTTGAGCAGATTGCCCGAGAACCGATTTTTAATTTTTTTAGCCTAAATTATTCGCTCGACGTACAACATCGTCACGTGTTAACGAACTACACACTAAACAGAACCAAAAGACGGTCGAAATTCGTATCTAATTTTTTAACTGATTTATTTATTTATTAATTAGGTAAATCCGGATTTATTTATTTATTAATTAGGTTAACAAAGCGGATTTACCTTATGTGGGGGTAAATCCGCTTAAGATAAATCCGCTTTGTTATTTTTAAAAGCGGATTTACCCCATCTTAAATAAATCCACTTTTAAATTTTTAAAATTTTCTGTGGAAATCGGATTTACCTCACAGATACATAAATCCGATTTGGAAATCGGATTTACCTCACAGATACATAAATCTGATTTCCAAAAAAAATTGAAATCATGATACGTTCGGGTTTTTTAAATTTTGTGAAGGGCAACTGCGTCTTTTCGCAGGGTCGATGGGGGTAGATGGTGAAATGATGGGGGTACCAAAAAAAACCCTATAAAAAAGATCCAAGATGAACGTAACGGGAAAGCAGCCCATAGTCTTTTTTTTTTGGACCGAGGAAAGCAGCCCATAGTCTACCCTACAACGCATTAGATTTGAAGCCCAACAAATGTAGTGTTTAAAAAAAAGAAGCCCAACAAATCTTATCCATCTATAAAGTATCCAACAAATGTTATCCATCTATGAAGTATCATGTAGTGCTACTAAACTCAGTTTACGTGTGTACAAAATCAAGTTTTGTACTATCCTGAACCGAGTTTACTATAGGTCTATAAAAACTGAAATTGAGCACTTATAGTGAGCTGAGTTCACGATACTACAAGTGAATTGAATTCACTTGTACACCCGTGAATAGAGTTCACTATAAGTAGAGTTTCAATTTCTTCAGACCTATAGTGAAGTCAGTTCATTATAAGGTAGGAAAAATTAAACATGATCATGATCTCAGATCACGTGGCCCGTAAAAATTAAAGCCTAGACCTAATAGTGAACTGAGTTCACGAGCGTAAGCGTTAAGTGAATTCACTTGCACGCTTGTGAAGTCGGTTCATAATAATACAAGTGAACTAAATTCACGTGTACTCTTGTGAACTACTATAAAGTCTGGGTTTTAGTTTTTATAGGCTTATAGTAAACGCAGTTCACTTTACCTGATCACTACAAGAAATTTGTCAACCGGCCGCGGACATTCTGCGGCGGCTCTGAGAAAACCGCCGCCGCTTATTGTTTGGCGGCGGTTTGCGCGGCGGTTAAACTAACTGCCTCAGCTAATACGAATATGGAGGCGGTTATTTTATATTCTGCGGCGGTTTGGTTTTAAACTCAAGCGGCGGCGGTTGGTCGCTAAATCTGCGGCGGTTATTAAAAATATCCGTCCCTCCAGACTCCAACACTCCCTCTCTTTTTTTTGGTCAAAAAAAAACTCGCTCCCTCTAAAAAATATTTCATTTTTATTATAAGTAAAAAATAAAAAATAAAATAAAAAAATAAACATCTCTCGAAACCTAATCAGATCAGTTCGCTCCTCTCAGTCGCAAACTCCACCGTTCTCGCGCCTCTCATCGCTCTCGCGCCTCTCACAGTCGTCTTCCTCTCGCGCACACCTCTCACAGTCACCTCTCATGATCGTCAAACGCCACCGCCAACCTCTCATCGTCAAACGCCACCGTCAACCTCTCGAAATCGCTCGCCACCGCCACACCTACACCAGGTTCATCTTTTTTCTTCCTCTCTTTCTATTTCTCATGGTTAAATATTCCGAGTTCAATCCTTTGTTTTCTTGATACCCTATTTTAATCAATCTAAAGAAGAGATTGAGGTTGCAATTGCAAAGGTGTGTGTTAATGATGTGAAATTGTATTCACGTTAATGTTGTTTTATTCTGTGTTTCTTTTTCTTCATTTTTACCCTTGTAGATATAAGGCTTCTTTGAGATTTTAGGGTTTGGAGTTCACTGTTTTGCTTTTTTATGACCTGATTTTAAAGAACGATGTTTATTTGCCCTGATTTGGTTTGATTTAAAGAATGTAAAGGTTCACTGTTTTGATTTTAATTTGCTACTAGTAGGGAATAATTGTGTTAATGAAGGTATGCATTGCTTCTTGTCTCGGCATAGTGTGCTACGGACATCCATATTTTCCTTTTGAAATCAAGTGCATTTTAAATTTAGTAATTGTACTTTGCCACTTTTACAAATTAATGCTACTTTTGTAAATCCTCATTTTCAATCTGATGGTGGAATTCCACTCGCATCGTCCACTCTTGTGGTAACTAGCTGCTAATGCCACTTTAGTTGGAAAAGTCTGTGGAGTTTGAAGTGTGGAATTTGTGTACTTTATTTTTGGTGATGAATGTAAGGATAATAACATCGTAGTTTCTATTTTTGAGTTTTTCTAAAGTGATGATGTAAGTAATGTTAGGCTATTGCAATCCTAAGCTAATTGCTCTTTTGGTGTATGTGTAATGTATGTCAATGCTAAAGTCTCTTCTTGTTTTCTCTTCTCGTCATATTCACAGGGTGTATGTTTGTTGCTGCACTGGAAGGGGGGATTAGGGTTTGTGATTTTGTGGCAATTTCCGACTCGTATAGAAAGCCGAGTTAACATCACTTCACTTGTAAGTTTTAGCATATATCTTTCAAATTAGTTTTTTTTATGTTTGCAATCCACTTTTTAGTAAGTTTTACCATATCTTTAAAATGTTCTGTTGTGTCCAAATTCCCCTGCTTTTTATGCCTCTACTTTGCATGTTGGACTAGAAAATTCCCCTGCTTTTTATGCCTCTACTTGAGTTGAATTCTAGATTATTAGTTGAATTTTAATTATATGATAAGTTTTGGTATTGAATGTTGAATTCTATGAGTTTTAGTTGGTACTGAATCCCACATGACACACTAGTTGTCCCTGAATCTGTTTGCTCAGTTAGACTTCTCAAGCATTTGCTATATATAGCAAATAGTATGCAGAAGTTTCAAATCAGCAATTGTTGAAACTGTATGCAGAACTCTTGCAGAACTGTATCAGCAATTGTTCAAATCAGCAATTGTTCAAATAAGCAATTACTAGCTTGTAACTGTATGCAGAACTCTTGCATTACTAGCTTGAACTCTAGATCCTAATTTACATTTGCTAGTGTTGAAACTGTATGCAGAAGTTTCAAATCAGCAATTGTTGACACTGTATGCAGAAGTTTCATTTCATAGTTAGGATGAGATTCAATCGACATTCTAGTGTTGAGATATTAATTAAATAGACCCACAGCTGCACAACACATTACTCAACCTATTCACACCCTAAACTCAAGTTAGTAAACTTAACCGGATACTATTTGCAGTTGTGCACCTATCACTCAAGAATTTACTGTTATCAACAATATCTGCTCAATGTTTGACTTTCACATTCAATCAAACTTCTGCATACTTTGATTCAAAAACTATTAGATAAAGAGGTTGTAGATCAAATACCTTTGGATTTTTTACCCCCAGTTTCACTATCATTTTCAGTGTCTGGATGTAAAGATGTCTGGAAATTTAAATGTAGTAATTTTTGTGTAATTTCAGGTTGCAGATTTACGTTCGCCTGCTGAAGCAATACCCTCTTCATCTTCCAGTCATGTACCTGCACATCGTGGACCGGCATCTAGTCTTTAGTTTTCGGATTTGTTATTATTAGTAATGTTTCCTAAGCACAGTACCTTTTAATCTTTTGGAGTAACAGTACTTTTGATATATTTTAGAGCAACAGTACTTTTGATATATTTTAGAGCAACTGTACTTTTGATATATTTTGGAGCAACAATACTTTTGATATTACATGTTGTGTTTACTTTAGAAGTATGAATGAATGAATGAACATTTTGTCATTGTGTATGTTTAAATCATTTGATGCATTGGCATATTTCTTTATGTTTTTAAATAATTTTTGAGAAGTTATAAATAACAAAAAAAAGGCTAAAGTGCTCCCGGGGTCCCTTATCTTTATTTAAAGTAACGATTTGGTCCTTTATCTTTTTTTTGTCCCAAATCAGTCCTTTATGTTTTAAATTTTTGACACATAAATCCTTTTCTGTCCCAAATCAGTCCTTTATGTTTCAAATTTTTAACACATAAATCCTTTTTTTTGACACATAAATCAGCACTGTTAACGGAAAAGGATTTATATGTCAAAAATTTGAAAGATAAAGGACTTATTTGGGACAAAAAAAACAAAAAGGACTAATTCGTTACTTTAAATAAAAATAAGGGACCCTGGGAGCACTTTAGCCCAAAAAAAAATACCAACCTTTTAGAAAAGACCGGGTTTTGCTCTCAGCTTTAAAAAACCGCCACGAACACCCTCAAGAACCGCCGCAGAAGGTTAAGAGTTACTATAACCGTAACTTTTTTGTGGCGGTTAAAAATCGCTGCAAATAATAAAACCGCCGCCAAAATCCTCCAAACCGCCGTGAAACTATACATATTTTTCAAACTCAACAACTATTTAGGGGCGGTTAATAACCGCCGTCAATATCCAACCGCCGCTCACAACCGCCGCTAAATACACCTCCAGGCGGTTATACCAGCGGCTAACAAAACTGTCGTTGAATTCCCTCGCGGCGGAGAGAGCTGCAGCGGTTTAGGAACCGCCGGGCGTGGTATTCCACGGCGGTTAAAACCGCCGCAGAATTCTTTTTGAACCGCCGCCGCATGCCATTATTGTTGTAGTGGATGTGAACTTAGTTCACAATAGTTGATGTGAACTGAGTTCGATATATGTTTTTTTGAAGTAAATTAACAAGGTTAGTTTGGGAAATGAGGAGGGGAAGAGGGTGTAACTAGCCTAAAGGGGGTGAGGATAACCTCCTCCAAAAACATATAGGCAGCCACTAAAGGCACCCCTCATTTTTAGGGACACTCCCCAACATGAAATTCCAAAGTTACCCCTAAATCTTTGTGTTATTTTCTCCCCAAAAGCCTTGGCAATTGCATCTTCCGTAAATATATTGTTTTTTGTATTTACACTTTCTTCGGCGGTTTTTTTTGTACCCCCCTATTGTACCCCATACCCCTCAAATTGACCAAACAGGCCAAAATACCCCTAAAATAATGTTAAAAAACGAATTCATTCCTCATTCCATCATATTTCCGGAAAAATCCAGGAAATAGACGTATATTCGGAAAGCTTTCCGGAAATACCTCTTTTTGAGGTATTTTCGGAATTCCCTGGAAATTAACCTTCCGGAAATACCTCAAAAAATGGTATTTCCGGAATGTTTTTTTTTTTTGAAATTTCATTTTAATTAATTTTTTTTGCTTTTTCAGTGACAACCAGAACAAGAAACATAGAGCGATGCGAGCATTCAGGAGCGGGACGAGGAGATGAGCAGAGTTCTTCTGGCAGTAGGAGCAGGTTCCGATTGAGGACTAGACAGGCCGGACACGCGTCTGAGCGTCAGAAGTGTGTCCGAGAGCGAGAGCAAGAGCAGGAGGCTGAGCCAGACGCCATGCATGTAGATGACCAGGCTGAGGCTAAGGTTGCTCAGCATGATGATGAGGCTGCTGAGCAGGTTTTATTACACCGGTTGCATGTCCACTGCGTCCAAAGACTTCTACAGACGGGACAGGTAATACTTTTAATAATTTGTTTATTTTTTAACAATTAATTACTTTTAATAATTTATTAATTACTTTTATTTTTTTACAGGACCGGGGTAAGATTAAAGTTGCTTCTCATGGGGAAAGATTACAGGCCCACATATAGCAGGATGGTTGCAACAGGCCCATCTGTTTGAGTTGGACATCACCTCTCGGCAACATCAACCACGAGCTCATATCAGCTTTTGTGGAGAGGTGGCATTTTGAGACCAGCTCATTCCACATGTCGTGGGGGGAGATGACAGTGATGTTGGACGACGTGTCTGCGTTGCTCCACTTGCCGCTCACCGGCACACCGTTGGCGCATCGGCCACATTTTGACATTGCCGATGCTATTCGGGCTGGAGTTGACCTGCTGGGCATTGACCACATAGCCTGCTGGGCAGAGTGTCAGTTCAACAGGGGACCGACATTCCGATTTTCTTTCATGATGGCCGCATACACACAGAACATGGAGCACAACCATCTTGATCAGGCGGCACTATGCTATCTGCTACACTTGTTGGGAAGCACCATTTTTGCCGACAAGCACTACGCCAGAAGTAGAGAAAAAGGGCGCCCTATTGGGTAGCACTCTTTAAGGAAGCGTTGCTTTTGTTTAAACGCGCTGGGAATGGGCAGCGCTTTTTAAGGAAGCGCTGCTTTTGGTTAAAATGCGATGGGGCAATGGGCAGCGCTTTTTAGAAGCACTGCCTACGGTGAACGCGCTCGAGGCGATGGGCAGCGCTTTTTAAAAAGCGCTGCTTATGACCAAAACACGAAAATGAATGGGTAGCGCTTTTTAAAAAGCGCTGCCCATCGCTTTAGTCAATAAAATTCCTCTCACTCACTCTCAAAATAAAGAGTTGCAAACCAGAAACCGTTTACTTATTCTTTTCTTCACTTCACTTCATCTTCTTCTTTTCTTGCGATTTTTCTTTCACTGCTTCTGCTAGGGTTTTTTTATTTCTTGATAAATCTTACAGATTCAAGATATACGAAGCCTCCAATGGTGATTAGAAGCATAGATACAAAGGTAGTTATTTTGCATCTGTTTTACAATTCCTCTTTGTAAAAACTCTAATTTCTCTCTAGGTTTGTTTCACATGTGACTGTTGCGTATGAATGAGATGGTGAATGATTTCAAGATACCGAGACAACACTCTCACAAGTTGCATTCCTCCCTTTCTTTCTATTAGATTTGTTTTTCTTCTCTTTCTCTCTAATGAACAAACCCTAACTTGTTTGTTTTTCTTTTGTAAGGTAACCACACTCAGAAAATTAGAAGAACAAAGAACTTGAAAGAGGAACAATAGACTTGAAGAAAGAAATTGTTATCTGAAAAGTGTAAACAAAATTAGGTGAACAATAAAGAAAAACAGAAAAAACTTGAAAGAGGAACAATAAACAAAAACAGAAAAATAAACAAAAAAAAATAAAAGAAAAAATATACAATGGGCAGCGCTTTTGGCTGTAAGCGCTGCCTATAGGTGAACGCGCTGGGGCGATGGGCAGCGCTTTTTAGGAAGCGCTGCCTATAGGAGAACGCGTGGGGCGATGGGCAGCGCTTTTTAAGAAGCGCTGCCTATTGTGGGAGTGGAATCAGCAGCGCCAAGTTTAGCAGCGCTCAAAAGCGCTGCCCATGGCTAAAAAAAAGCGCTGCCCATCTCCAAGTCTGTTGTAGTGAAGAGTCACACATCAATCCCTGTCAAGTGGGTGACTCTTATTTCTGACTTTGACCTGTGTGGCCAGTGGACTTGGGGTCCAGTTGCTCTAGCTATTCTCTACGAGCAGCTGAATGATGCTTGTTACTGGGAGACGTCGCAGATTGACGGATACGCTTCTCTGCTGCAGGCAATTAATTAATTAATTAATTATTTTTATTTCTTTTTAATTACTTATTTATTTTTTTTATTATTTTAGTGCTGGATATATGAGTATTTCCCCACCATCGTGGTGCGAAAAGACTTCGGTGTCAGTGAATTTCCACGTTGCAGCAGGTGGGCGAACAAGAAGTGCGACAGTATCAAGCTTCCGGAGTTTCGACAGCTGATGGATGACTTGCAGAGGGAGCAGGTCATATGGAGTCCCTGGGACGACCACAGACAGTACCTCCAATTTCACAACATTTCATTATTCAGAGGTTGGTTGCTGTGGGGGGATGTGGCTGTGCCTTATATGCCAGACAGGGTCCGTTGGCAGTTTGGATATGTTCAGCAGATTCCTGGTCCACCTATTTCGGGCCCACGTCTATCTCCGGAGTTCATAGTACAGCAGCTGATGTTCTATCAGTCCCCAGCACGGGCTTTCAGGGACAGCGGTCGACGGACACCCGTCCAGGGTGCTTGTGATGACGAGTACCTACCATGGTACTTGCAGGTGTCCATTCCCCGTCTGACTCCGGCTCCGCCTTCACCTCCAGCTCCACATTCGCCTCCAGAGGATGTTGGTCCACTTCCCTTAGAGTTCAGGATGGAGAGAGCAGCTAGACATGTCCAGGATGTCTATGATAGTCTTTTAGCTGTCGACGGCATTCTTGGGGATATCTATGATAGTCTGTTGCCTTAAGGATGGGCCACTAACTATGTGTGTGGACGTTATTTCAGTGTTTGACTGTATGTAAAACAAGATAATAATTCACTTTCCCAAAACAAATTTTTCTCTGTTTATTTTTCTCAAAGAAATAAGTATAAAAAATATAAATAAATAAAAAACTAGCAAAAATGTTCACAAATGTAAAAGGACAAAAAAGTCGGAGCAACAATATCTTGGTGGTAGATCATGCTCCGCAATAGGTGATATCCCACCTTCCAAAGCCATAAAAGTTAAGGTAATTATCTTTGGTACAAAGAGATAGAGGGACAAATGTAACTCCGAACAATGTATATTATACCATACAATTTAAGTGGAGCCGAACAAGAACATGTGTTGTTCCAATTCCAATGGAAGGATCCAAATTTGGGAGGAAATTGGATTGTGAGCTTGTGTGCCTGAGAGATCGAACACGAGATTTACAGTTCTAAGCTTTGTGGATATAAACTAGTGATAATTGAAGTGTTCATGTGGAAAAAAAATGGCATTTCATACCCATTCAGAGTTTTGTGGGTATGATACCTTCTAGGTAAAATGAGTTCAATATTTATTTTTTTAACAAAATATTTAAATAGAAAAAATGAGGTGTCATTGAGTGATTCGATGTTGGGATGTTGGGTATCATACCTAAAGGGTATGAGAGTCTTCACCAATTGAATAACATGCATTTCATGACGTTAGATTTGTTATTTTTACTAATTGAGTTGGTTGACAGAAACCCTAAAAAGCTTAGACTTTAATTTTTTGTAATAGTACCTATTGTAAAATTAGGGTTTTCGCAAATCTAGGTCAAAATGACCATTTGTAAACAGAAACAGAAGCTGTTACAAGTTGTTAGAAAACTGTTTTAGAAGATTAATGGGTTGTTAGTGTAACTAACCCAGATTAACAACCAAATCACTTCTATAAATACATGTATGTACACGGTGTAATAAGTATGAGAAATAATACTGAAAAGAAAAATTACATTCAGGTTCCTTGTACGTTGTCTTCCATTATCTTTCGGTTCTCAATTTTTGTTCGTCTTCTCCATCACAAATCTCCTGTTCTTCAACCTTCTCGTACTCAATCTACGAAACAGCAACGCTGGTTCTTGCAACGATCACCAAGCAGATCATCATCATCTTCGTTCTCCTCACCAACGTGCAACCGATTGTGCGATTGTTACCTGCAGAATCAAAGAACAGAGATTAGGGTTCATCAGTTTAGAGAGAAGGCAGAGAGAAAAGAAAGAACGAAGGTAGAGAGAGAGAGAAGTTTTACATCTCAGAAGAAAAGTGATATTAGTGTTTGTTTTTACTAACCCTTCGCTTCACAGTAGTCTTAGACCGGGTCAAAGCCCACATACACTTAGTGCACAGTACCTAAAACAGGAAAGACTGGATCAGTTCGTTTTTAATTCTGGGCCTATTGTTTTTTTATCTACACCACCACAATTCATATAATACACCAACAAGATTGAATTTCATTTATTTTAAACAAATTAAATAAGACATCTTATTTTAATGCAGACCTATGTGGGACATTTATTAGTAAGTGCTTAGGTCATTTATTGATCTATGTGGGACATATATAGTGCAGACGTAAGCACTTACTACTACTAGCAAACTATATCTCTAATATTAAGTCATCAATGCTAATGGGCTTTAGACACCTATTACTGATCTATGTGGGACATAGTGCAGACCTAACCACTAGGTCTATGAACTGTGATGTGAGATGCCTATTTAATACTCCCTTTGTCATATATTACTTGATGTTTTAGTTAAAAAAAATTGTCTCATATTACTTAACATTTTACGATACTAATGAAGCATTAATAATTGTTTTCCCGTTATACCCTTGAAACATTGATATGATTTTTTCTTAATTCTTATGTATTAAGAGGAAGATAAAGCAACAAGAACGCATATTAGGAAAGTGTGAAATAATTATCATGAATTTTAGATAACTAATTGTTTTTCTTAGTTTGTATGCTACAACCTTAAACGTCAAATAAAATAGGAAGGAGGTTGTTATGAGCAAGGCTCAAGAGGAAACTAGCCCACCTAGTACTGTGGATAATACTATGCAACCAATGGACCAAGGTGAAAGGCGGAAGCATCACCAAGCCCGAAAAGTGGAAGGAGTTTGTTAGCTCTAATTAGTTGGTTGTTATTGTTAGGATTCTTTGTAGTTAGTTGTTAGTTGAAAGTTTGTTAGTTGGTTGTTATTGTTGTTAGGATTCATAGTTAGTTGTTAGTTGGTTGCTCATTAGTTTGTTAGTTGATTGGGTGCCTTTATATTGAGTTGTACACTTGTGAAATAGTATGAATCAAGCAATGAAAATAATTCCCTTCTTCTAAATATATTTTCTTAGGAAGCCCTCTGTCCTCGAAATTAAAGATTCCTATCCCTATCCTAACATTGGTGCTTTCATCGAGAGTGCACCCCTCCCTTCCATGTCTTCCTCCTATCTCTATCAGAGGTAATAAATAGTAATGTTGTCAGGTTCGTTTGCCATCATGTGGCTAATCTGTTCAACGTTGAATTGTTCCTTTTAGAACCAAGATTTCGAGCGTGTGATGAGGTGCGAGAAGGCTTGGCTACACATGCAACACTGTTAACTTTGATAATGTCCTCATCAAGTGAGTGCTCTTACATTATTCTCATACCCTAAGTTAGACTAATTGCAAAATTCTACGGTTGAATTCAATTGCAGCTAATTCAAATCCAAAAAAACAGCACAAGAAGAAGCAGGTCACAAAAAATTCAGGACACATCGCCTTATAATAGGAGTTCGGAGTTCCCTAGCTTTAGAGGATCACTTTCTTTTCTTCTTTTTTTTGACTGCTAGAGGACGACTTTCTATCCAATGGAAACATGGTAAATAAAAAGAAACAAAAGGAAGTCATAGGGATGTATCTAGTGTTGGTGATTTAGGCAGGAGCACATGGGGAAGCCCTGCAATTTTGAGACACTTATTTGTAGTAGCAAACACTGCACTAATGACATGTAGGTTGAGAAATTGACAAGCAAGAAATAGCTATTATTACCCAAATAGTTATACTTTGAGCCTATCCCTATAGTTAGTTTTCCTCTCGAATGTGTCTTCAGAGAAAAGAACCATCCAGCCATCCCAACCAACCACGTTGAATATGACCTCTCCACGTCCAGATTCACATTCCAAACTCACTCGACAGCTTTGCTTTGCTTTGCTTGTTTGTCATTTTTTGCTCTAAATAATTAATTAATTAATTAATCAATCAGCATTTAAATAATCAAATCATAGATAGACATGCGCATTTACTAGACAAGTACACACATAGTCAAATACTTGTTCATTTATTCGTGGAATTAGCTAGGACTAGGAGGTGTTGAAACAAATTATTATTCTCTGGCATTTCGCTAATTCTTTTGTTCGATTGTGTTTCATTGAGGTCTATCCTTATCCACGAAGATTAATTATTATTAATCAATGTGAAAGCAGACATCAAATAATTAAATAATAATTGATATGAAACTAAGTGGGACATGCATGGGATAAAAAGACCAAGTATAGTATATAATATATATGAATGAGGCCTGTTATAATTGTTTCAATAGAAGTCAAAATTCTGAAAGGAGCAGTAATTAACTACACATGGGTTTCTGCAAAGATGAATTTGTTTGTTGCACTAACTCTGTTTTCATTTTCACGTGTCGCTCATCAGTTTACAGTATCACAAACCCAACCATTAGAAAAGCCAAACCATTAATTCCCAGGTTGTACCGATGAGTACTTGTAGATCCGTGAATTCAGGTGGGGGGAGATAAATTATTTGGTGCTACAGTTTGGTTAATAATGAGTGGGAGGGAGTCTGCTGCAATTTAATAATTATAATTAATTATGTGAGTTATTAAGTTGAGAAACCTTAAATATATATTCAATATTTGAAGATTTTGGATGGAGATATTATGTCCAAGTCTCTTGAAGATCAGATTAGCTTGTTATTCTCTTCGGTGCTCTCTAGATTTCCTAACACAAATTTATCCAAGGACTAAACCCATTCCAATTTTGTACATTGGTTTGGGTTGACTCTTGGGCTTTGGCTTATGTTACTAACCATTTTTCTTAGTATCTCTTACTAAAGAAATAATAGCCATTGGATGCTCAATCTTTTAATGAGATCTAATCTAATTAATTGTTATTATTAAATAAGGACATTGTTGTAATCTTGAATGTTATTGGTTTTAATTAAATTTAATTTTTATTGGGGCGGTAACAAAACTTATTCAAGCCATTTTTTTCGCGTTTCGTTTATCTTGTTTCTTCTTTCTCGTTCTTCTTTCTTTTTTCATGTTTCTTTTTTGCACTTTTTTTATTTTCTGTTTTGTTCTCTTCTCTTTCTTTCTGTTCTTTGCATTTTCTATCTTTATGTTCTCTTCACTTTCTTCTTGCTTTGCTCTAATCATCTTATGGATTTTGATATCCGTAAGATTTTCGACTTGCAATTCTTCATCATCTTCTTCTTTTTGTTTGTTTCAAATCGTGTTCTGCAGGTTGGTTCCTCCAGACTGGTTTTGCTGCAATTAACTATGGTTATGCAAAACTGTGGTTAGAGGCATCTAACCACAGTTATGCATATCTGTGGTTAGTGGCCACTTACCATTGCTATGCACATTTGTGGTTAGTGACATCTAACCATTGACATCTAACCACAGTTATGCATATATGTGGTTAGTGACCACTAACCATTGCTATGCACATTTGTGGTTAGTAGCATCTAGCCATTGACATCTAACCACAATTATGTGTATCTGTGGTTAGTGGCCACTAACCATTGCTATGCACATTTGTGGTTAGTGGCCACTAACCATTGCTATGTGGTTAATGAACAAGTTTTTTTTTGTGTGAAAAAAAATCAGGTCCACGATTTTTGGTTAGTTGCCAAATAAAACGGCTCCATGATTTAGGGAACGGTTCCACGATTTTTGGGTTTCATTAATTAAGATTTTCTCTGATTTTGTTTAGTTTTTTTTATTTATTATGGAAGTTACCTCTATAGCGTTTTAGTAAAAATTATTAAACAAATATTTAGTACTATAAGTCAGACTCGAGGCTGTAGTAAAGAAAGATGGGGGTCCCTATATCGTTGGTGTTGCTATTGGGAGGACCAACATACAAATACAAGTAAGACGCCAGCGGGCTTTGTTCCCACAATGTCCTTAGTCTTTACACAAATACACATAGCCCAAAACACCGTGGGCTCTCCTCTGCCCCCACACTCCACATGAAACCCTCTCTTTCTCTCTCCGTTGCTTCTTCATAAATACCAACCATCACATTCACACCCATCATCACTCCCACTACTCTTACATAACATTTACTTCGATCTTCACTCCATCCCTTAAACTCATTTCAAAAACTTACTTTAGATCTATAAAAATTATGGCCATTAGAAAATCAAACAATAAGCTGCTTTCACAGACTACAGTCTTGAAACAAATCTTGAAGAGGTGTTCAAGCTTAGGCAAGAAAAATGGGTACGATGATGATGCTCTCCCTATGGATGTCCCAAAAGGTCATTTTGCTGTTTATGTTGGAGAAAACAGAAGCAGATACATTGTGCCAATTTCTTTCTTGACTCACCCACAGTTCCAGTTCCTCCTCCGACAAGCTGAAGAAGAATTTGGCTTCGATCATGACATGGGTCTTACGATTCCTTGTGAAGAAGTTGTTTTCCGTTCTCTAACATCAATGCTCAGATGAAAATATTACTGAATTAATGACTCTGCTTGAAGAAGGTGATCACAAGATGAAGCTAACTGCTTCTCTCTTTTTTTAACATCTCTCTTCACATGCAGTATAGTCTTTTGTTTAACTTCTATTCCCGATCTGCTCCTTTTTTTGTCCCATTAATTCTTTTCTTGTTTTGTTTTTTATACCCCTATATAATTGGGTTTTTTTTTCTTCTGTTAATTATGTCAATCTAACTTTTGTCCCCAAGAAAATTTGTTGGGGTAAAATTTGTGTAAAGGGTTTGAGAATTTGCTCACAAAGGTTTCACATGATGTGATTGAAGCCATGCAAGTTCTGTTCTGTCGATTCTCTCTCCCTTCCCTCTCTCCCCCGTTGCAGAGAAATTACATGCAAACTGTTCGCGCAACATTAGTTCATTTAACAAAATTGTGTAGTTAAATCCAATACAAAATGTAAAATTGATCATAATAGCAGTTAAGGGACCGGAGCATGCATGGCTTGTCAGAGACAAATGTGCTGTACTTACGTGTACGGCGTGTCCTGTTTTTTAAATTAAATTAAATAAATAAATTAAACCAGACAGATACCTGCCCCCACCCCCACAATCTCACATCGTAGATTCGTAAGAATACAATATTAAAGGAAGAAATATGTTGGATTAAGGCTATCTTTGACAAAAAAAAAAAGTAGCGCACATAAGCTAGTAGATAATGGTCGAGCATTTAGTAAAACTAGTTAAACTGATAAATGTAAAACGATTTAAAATGACATATTTAACTCAGAATTATATTTACTTAATAAATATAAAATATGATAAAATATGTGTAATGGTAAATAAACTAACATTTTATATATTTAGAAATTAAAATTTTAAAATTTATACTTTATTATTCTAATCTTTATTTTTACCTATTTCTTAAAAACAATATTTTGAATTATTTAATATATATATATATACACAAAAAATTAGTTAATTATATACATATTATATATTAGTTATGTAGTGCAGTGTAATAATCAACATATAATGATGGCAAATTTCAAAAAAAGATAAAAATACTAATGTGATTAAAATATAAACTAAAGATAGTCTATGCATAACAAAATTAGGGACTTAAAGTTGTTTAATTTTTTTTAATGAGGATAGAGAAGGAACTTAAAAAAATAATAACAGTAAAATTGACATAAAAAATGAGACGCTATACGCTACAAGCTCAAACGCTAACCAAAAAATGTTAAACACTAATACTTACCTAACACGTCTATTCGTCAACCGCTAGTCAAATTCGCTAGTTGAATCTGCTATCTACTAGTGGATGGGACTTTTCCAACAAAGCCTAGGTAGAGAAATTTTGTTTCGAATCAAGGATATCGAAATTCAAACATAATAGATGACTCAATCAGGGGTTGTCCTAGATCATGTAACTTAATTACTAATATGGTGCAAATTAATTACTAATATGGTGCAACTTAATTACTAAAAGTAGTTTCACTAATATACACTGTTAGTAATCAAGATCTTTTCTATTAGTAATAAACTATGATGACACATCATTAAAATATTTAACTTTAATTTATAGGGTCATGCACAAGAATTTTATATATATAAAGTGGTTAATAATTTGTGTGTTGGTTGTTAGAGAGGATGCGGAGTTCGAACCTCATACACTTATTTTTCACTAACAATGCCTTTTTTACTCAACTATGAGATGAGCTTAATGAAGAGGCAAACAATGTAGTGTTCGTTTGTTTAGATACTGGTTGTACTTGTGTTTGACCTTTTAGTTTAAACACTCCCCTACCCTTCACACTCCCCCTCCCCACATGAAATCACCAAAATATCCCTAACATTAATTACCCGTCTTCTTTCTACGGTTTTGTGTTTCCTTTCACTTTGATATCTGCAAAATTTTTGGTACCATACCAAGTGTGGAAAATTTGAATTTTTGTAGGAATTTCAAATTTTGCACACTAAGTACTTTATATCGAGTGTGTAGTGGGTCACTGCTCAAGTCCATTACACACTCAGTACCAAAGTATCAAATCCTCTCGATACTAAAATACCAATAAACTGTCAGTTGTAGAAAAAAATGTAGCGTGCAAAGAGAAGGAGGTGGTGGTTGATGGTGGCGACAGGGAGAGGAAGGTCGTGGTGAGAAGGATAGGATGCAACACTACAAGAAAATTGACATATACCAACGGAGGCCTATAGCGATGGTAAATAAAACTGTAGGTATAGGTATCCTATACCTACAACAAGTTAAAAAAACCGTGGGTCTAAATGTATTTTATTGTTTCATAAATGTATTTATTTTATATTTAGCTTTTAATTGATTGTCGTAAGTAGACCATGTGTGATTCTGATCACGCATCCACATTCAGAAGAATCAACACCAATCATGCTACACTTCAACTTTTTGGCAATATGGTCCATCGCGTTGGAAGCAACTAAACCCTTTAGGTTGTCATATATTCTGCTCCAATGATGAAATTTGACTTTGCTGAGGCTATGCTCGAAACTCCACTTAAGTTCATTATGTTTTATCCTAAGCATGCCAGTAAGCGAATCCCATCACTTACACAAATCACCCTTACTGTCGTGCAAAAGTTTCTTTAAAGATGAGTGTGCCGACTCTACCCTGTTGGTGGTAGTGTTACCCAGGTGCATATGACGGTTTATCCATGCATCTACAAATCTCTCTTTATAAGGGGTGGTCCACTGCTTCTTCACATAGGCAACAAAGTTGTCAAATGGTGCACTTATACTCTCAAACTGCTCCGAAGCCAAATCATAAACATCCTCCGTCTTCGCATGGACAACTTTTTGAAATGCTTCCATCAATTCGTCAACTCTGTCCATCGGACGCTCTCCCTCATCCATAACCACGGGATGCATGTACATCCTAGCTTTGGCCCTGACGTTCTTTTTTATGTGAAATTGGCACAACAAGTTTGCGGTTGTTGGAAAAATGCACGCCAGAGCATTCATAATACCCGTGTCACAGTCAGTAAGTATGACCTTTGGCAAATCTTTCTGTCTTCTAAATAGTCCCCTTAGTTTTTCAAGAACCCATTAAAAGTTATCCAACCTCTCCCAATTGACATAAGCGAATGCAGCGGTTGATGTGACACCGACAATCTCAACCAATGGATACTTATACCAGTTAGTCTTGTACGTGGAATCAATCAACAATACAATCGAAAAAGTATTCAGAAGCTCAATCGAGTCTGGATGTGCCCAAAACATGTTTTTGACAATCGAAGTCCCATGTTCGACTCTGTGCCAATACACATAATTATCACGCTCCAAATAAGTCATCAACTGTTGGAGCTCAGTCCTATCCTGACGTAGACTCGATCGTAACCTTGAACGTGCATTGTGTATTTGTTTGAGACACATGTGGTTGTCTGTAGGGTACATACTTTCACTATAAAAAAACAGCGCATTAGCGACGAATTTTTCCCTCGCTAATGCCTGTTTTTCCCTCGCTAATGACTGTTAGCGACGGAATTAGCGACGGACCAATTCCGTCGCTAATTGGGTAGCGAGGGAATGCAATCAGTCGCTAAAATTAGTGACGGAAAATCTGTCGCTAAAATCCGTCGCTAAACACTGTGCACACTGACCGTTGCAGTTGATTTGACAGTGACACTGACCAATTTTAGCGACGGAAATCCGTCGCTAAAATCCGTCGCTAATTTTTTTTTTAAAAATGCTAATCTCAGATAGAAAGAGGGACAGATAAGGGGTTGGGGAGGAAAATGGAGAAGGAAAATAAATGAAAGAGGATGGTGTGGTGGTGGTGGTGGTGGTGTTGTGTTGAAGGATGAAGATGATGGTGGTGGTGGTAAGAAAAAATGAAAGAGGAAGAGAAAAATGGAGAAGGAAAAGAAATTAAAGAGGAAGAGGAGGAAATGAAAGAGGATGGTGTGGTGGTGGTGGTGGTTTGGTGTGGTGTTGAAGGGAGAAGATGATGGTGGTGGTGGTAAGAAAAAATGAAAGAGGAAGAGGAAGAAATGAAAGAGGAAGAGGAAAATGGAGAAGGAAAAGAAATGAAAGAGGAAGAGGAGGAAATGAAAGAGGATGGTGTGGTGTGGTGTTGAAGGGAGAAGATGATGGTGGTGGTGGTAAGAAGAAATGAAAGAGGAAGAGGAAGAAATGAAAGAGAGGAAAAAACGGAGAAGAGGAAGAAATGAAAGAGGAAGATGAAGAAATGAAAGAGGAAGAGGAAGGATTCGGGTTTATAAAAAAAAATTACCCGTGAGCGACGGATTTAGCGACGGATTTCCCTCGCTAATGTCTGTCACGTGTCAAATCAACTGCAACGGTCAGTGGCACAATTTTCCAAACATTAGCGACGGATTTAGCGACGGATTTCCGTCGCTAATTCGAACCAAAATTTTCAAGTTTCGCGCCTTGTCAAATCCGTCGCTAAATGAGTGCAATTCCGTCGCTAAATTAGTAAAATCAATTCCGTCGCTAATGGAGTAAAATTCCGTCGCTAATTCTTTTTTTAGCGACGGACCAATAGTCCGTCGCTAAATTCCGTCGCTAATCAGTCATTTTTTTGTAGTGTTTTTAGTTCAACCAGGATTCGATTTGGTGGAATCAAGTTCTTAGTCATTCTAATAATCACGTCCTTCTGTTCCTTAGTCATTCTAGAAATGAATGGATGACCTTCACCGTTTTTTACTCCCGGTTGCAACAACATTTTCTACTCCCGATTGGAACCAAATGAGCATACTTGTATTTTCCCGCTTTTTTACAAACCAATACACAGTATTCTTTCCCTGACCTCCGTCCGTTGTCAGATCGGGATATAACAATCACCATCCCAAGAGTCTGCGCGATAGAACGTACATATACGAGCAAGTCATCACGAGTAGCAAAGACTTCATCGGCTTGGAATGAACTCGTATGATCCACAACCATTAACTCTGCTTGGGAACCATTTTCAGCCATTTTATGACCCTAAAAAAGTGAACTTTAACACTGAACCACCCCCAAACAGACATCCCCTAACAGGTTCGAATTTAAAGTTCCGAACCAGTTCTGATTTTTAGGTCTGAACTGAGCTCGATTTCAGAAAGAAAAAAAACAGCAATGGAAGCTATGTGCTTGAAAATAAAGGAGGGTGTGGAGTGAGAGTGATGAGAGGTTTAGGGGTTTAGGAGAGGGCGTGTGTTGGAGGAGAGGTGAAGAAGAAAGAAGAAGGATAAAATAGGGGTATTTTGGTCTTTTCTTAAGGGAGGGGGTTGTATGAGTAGGGAGGGAGCAAAAAATCCAAAAAAATTATCTGGTTTATTTTTTAGGCTTAATTACAGTTTTGGTCCCCCTATTATGACCAACTCACGATTTTGGTCCCCAAAGTTTTAATTTGACGATTTTGATCCCCCTATTTTCCCAATTTGTAAAATCAAGGTCCCCCTTCTTAATTTGGTCAAAATTAAAACTGTATTTTGACTTTTATCCTATGTGGCAGTCCACGTGGCACTGTTCCTCTTCAACCCCTCCCCCCACGTGGACTGCCACGTAGGATAAAAGTCAAAATACAGTTTTAATTTTGACCAAATTAAGAAGGGGGACCTTGATTTTACAAATTAGGAAAATAGGGGGATCAAAATCGTCAAATTAAAACTTTGGGGACCAAAATCGTGAGTTGGTCATAATAGGGGGACCAAAACTGTAATTAAGCCAATTTTTTATCTTTGCGGTTGCCGCTTATGAATCTGATCTTTTTTGAGGGAGAAAGAAGGATAGAATAGAGGGAGAGGAGGTTGAATTTCAAAGTTAGAGTTAGAGCAATGACAGAGCTGCTTCGCACGGCACTGATTATACCATCGCCTTGGCGATGTAATAACATTCCCACTACCAAAACAATAACCCCAATCATTCAAAGGCAGAGACAGAGGCGTGGGTGTGTCCTCATAAGCAAAACGGCGGCAGCCGAAGTTGCTGGTTCTAGTTTGACGATAAAGTGTATGGCAAATCCAAAGAGAGTGAAAATGGTTGCAAAACAAATAAGAAGAGAGCTTTCTGAAATGCTACTCACCGATAACGTGTTGCAGTTTGCTGTTCTTCCAGAAGCTTCTTTAGGAGCCGATTGTTTCCTCTCTTCAGTTACAACAATTACTGACGTTGAAGTCACAGCCGATTTGCAGGTAATAATATTATCGTAATTTTACTCTTTCTCCTTTTACAACAAACTTGAAATCGGTTTTCTAATTCAATATCTGTAGTAGTGTAGGTGGTTAGGGTGTATGTATCTGTGTTTGGAGATGAAAGAGGAAAGGAAATAGCAATTGCGGGTTTGAAATCAAAGGCTAAATATGTTCGCAGTGAGTTGGGAAGGCGTATGAAGTTGCGATTGACTCCCGAGATACGATTCTTTGAGGATGAGTCTTTTGAGAGAGGAAGCAGGGTAAGAATTATAGCTTGTTTTTGCGTTTTTCTGTTTTTAGTTTGTGATTTTCCTTTCATAAGATTTTGCAAACAACACGCATCACCAAAACACAACCTCTATAATTGCTGAGTTACCACATGTCATTTGTTAAACTCTAGAATATTTCCATTCTGTTAGGACACTGCCAATTTACATTTTGTTGTTAGATTCTCTTTTTATTTTTTTGTTATTCACCAAGCAATGTGATGTAGCCACTTGGTTAATGATCCACACCTGTGGAATTTACTGGAACTGTTGATAGTCTCTGTTACTAAATAATGAAATAAGAATTTAGCAAGTTTTCTTGTTCATTTTATCCCCCTTCCCATTTCAGGAACTTACTTTTGCTCAAATAGAGTATCACAGTAACCAGTGTGTATGTTATTGCCACTTGTATGAACAGCTTCTTTTGCAGCTACTCACATTCAACCAGGATTTTTTTTGGGGGGTAGGGGGGGGGGGGGGGGGTTCTTTGGTCCCTGGATCAGTTTTTCTGTTTCTGACAATGGAGCTGTGGAGTGTATATTCAGCATGCTTCCATAGTGCTCACTTATGCATGCCATTCTTTTATTGATTGTCTTTACTCTGAGTAATACATAAGATGTCACATACAGACTGTTATTGGCACTTCTGCCTCAACTCTTTCAGCTGGTGCTTTCATTAAACCGGCATTTTTTTGGGGGGGGGGGGGGTATTGTTTGATTCTCATTTATGCATTCCATTCTTTTCCAAATTTTAGGCCACTCCTTTATTGATGTGCTATGAGCCTGTGACTTGTGAGCTTTTACTCATCAGGTGTATCCACCATTTTCAAATTTTCAGGTGATTGCATTATTAGATAAGATAAAGAATGAGAAGAGCCCAAAGACTCAAAACATGGAACAGCTGGATTCATCAGTGAATGAAGATGACACTGAGCAGTTGGATTCATCAGCTAATGAAGACGACTCTGATTGGGATGGTGAAGACCCTGAAGGAGGTATCATTTATGTGGAATAGCTGCCTCCCAGTGCATCGGTATTGTGCTTGTTCGATATGTAGAGACTTTTTGGTGTTGGTAGGTATGTTTTAATGAATCTCTCTCAAGAAGCATTTTGATAATCCTAATATGGTGTTTAGTTCATATTTAGTTTTATCTGGATGAATAGTTAGTCTCAAGCTTTCTACTAGGTTTGTATTCCAATTTGAATTCTATTTATTGGTATATATATCCCGAATTTGATTAGGTTTACAATGTCATCAAAAGATTATTTAGTTATTAAGTTAAAAATTTATTACTTACATACAGTACTACAGAGGAGCAATTCGTTCGAATGCTTATATTTGAAGATGTTGTTCTTGCAAGTAACTGAGGTTATCTGAACATGAAAAGCTAGCATGTTCATAGATTTGTCCCATGTGATGCAAACCAAATTTTTGGGCTTTCTTTCAATGTATGACTGGGGTTTTGGCATCCGAGAGGATCTTAGTATACCTTTCTTTTCTCGCTTTACTTAATTCCTGTTAATGGAATTAAGGAATCTTGAACAAATTACAACATGAATAAGATGCATGTGCATTTTCCCATGTGGTATCTCTGCTGTTTCTATCATTTACCTAGAATTTGATTTATTTAGCGGTGTGTACTGTGTGCTGTGTTCGTGGCATCACCTCTTGTCACCATTTACTATGTTTAAATTGGGTATATGGTGTTGGCTAGTTTGCAAAAGGAAAATGCTGAATATCCCGAAATTTCTATCGGGAAATCTCACGAATGCAATGGAAACTTTTAATCTCTTTCCATGTTGGGTCTTTTACTTCGGTGCTTTGCATCGAATGCGCAGTGCTTTGCATCGAATGCGCAGTGCTTTGCATCGAATGTGGTAAATTTTGTTATTGAGCATATTCTAATTCTTAAACTACAGAATCAAATTAGCTCATGGATTTATGGGGTTATAGGTTGGGGAAAATCACTGGTCACAAATAATAAGTTGTTGCAGAAAGAAATAGAAGATGAAAAAAGAGGTTGAGGGTGGCAGAGGAAGCAGAAGACTTCCAGGTGTGTCCGATAGGCAAGACAGTGACAAGAGGAGGAACATAAGGCCGACGAGGTAGAAGGAACAGGCAGAGTACAGGCCGGGTAGGCGAGTGGGGTTCCACAATTTTATTTTGGGGATAGATTGGGCCATTTGATGGAGGTTGGGCGCCTTTAGAGCTGCTGCAATGGGTCCTGGGGATAGCTGGCCGGTGATAACAGCGAGTTGGTGGAGTTGTTGAGTTTGCCATCGGTTCAATGGTTCTTTGTAGTGGTAGATCCAATGATTGAAATCCAATTTGGAGATTTTCGGGAGATTTTTTCAGGACATATAGCACCGCTATTTGCAAAATGTCATTGCATTTTTTTTGTTCGTAGTCAAGCAGCTAATGTTGTCTCACAATGCACAAACACGGAGGCTTTAAATTGCTTGAACCCAAAAATATCTAGTCGGCATTTCTAGGCTGTTTTTCTCGACTTGGGTATTAACTATACCTTGCATGCTGAACTCAAGGAAGCAATGCTAGCTATTGAGCTGCCTCTTAAAAAGGGCGGGTTTTCTTTATGGTTGGATTCGGACTAGGAGTTGGTGATTCTTGCTTTAAAATCTCAAAAGTGTGTGCCTTGGAAAATAAAGCATAAATGGATGATTGTTTAGCAGCTTTAGCTTTAAGTTCTAGGATGCAATTTGTGGTTTCTCATGATTTTCGGAAAGGAAATCATTGTGAAGAGCATCATATAATGTTCTTGTTACTAGTTTTAGTTGGCAGGACACTCCTAGTTTTATTTCTAATAATGGTTCTTTTAGGAATAAATAAACCTGGTTTACCTCAGTATAAATTTCTTTAATTTTCCTTTGAAGCATTTTGGATGTCATCCTTGTTTTGTATTTTTTTCCTTTTTTTAATAAAATTTTGAAATGCTTTAAATGATTGTTGCTTGGTGGGGTGTTAGCCTAATAATGGTGATGCCACTTAGTATAGTGACGCTCTTACACTTCATTTTTTTGTCAAAAAAAGGTTACTCTGCATTTTTTCCCACATGAGTATGTGTGGAGATAGCTATAAAAACTACAATTATACATATTTAAAAGGGACGACATATATAATGATATACACTTGACACTTATAGTCAAAAACATTAGCGATAGACATCTTAAATTTTTTAAGCAATAGAGATGATCTCTACTCATAATACTGGATAAAGTTACATAGTTGAGATTTATGAATATTTGATATGAGATCCTACAAAATATTGCATTAAAAAATAGACATTTATAAGTCCTATTTCAAAAAAAATAAAAGCAAAACTGATGTTTGATAGTTTGATAATGTTATAGTTTCTTTTAAGAATAATTCAAATCAATTGGAAGAACCAGAATGACATGAACTAATACATATCAGCAAGACATGATATCTCTATAATGATTGTGATAGGATTCACAGAATTAGAGGACTGTGACACCTCCTCAAGAAATGGTAAAGAGAGGGAAAAAACTTGCAAAATATTTCATTGATGATTCAAGTGAGAGTTACAACAGAATATATAGGGAAGAGAGTTACAAGCTCAACAAACTTAACAGAATTCTCTCCTTTTTAGAGCAAACAGCAGCAGTGTGCCTGCAAAGTTTTCTTTTTAGAGCAAACAACAAAATAACATGATGAAAGAGAACTTGACTCTGACTCTACCAAAAACACAACTTGCGCATGCTATTGTGTTTCAATTTATTTTATTTTTTTGCATTTTTATTTGGTTTTGTCTTTTCCTTTTTGTTTCTATTTTTCTATTTCTTATCAGAGTTTACATTTCTAGTTTTGTGTAATTTTATTTAAAGGAATGACTGCAATTCTGGATTCTCAATCTTGAATATTACTTTTTTGTATTTACAACAAAATAAAAATGAGATTAAAATAAAACATAAATACAAAGTTTAAAGGTTCAAATTTTTTAGTTAGCGGGATAAAATTAAGGTATAACATCTCTTTTTTGCAAGTTTAGGTAGGAGAAAATCTTTTTATTTTTGGACCAGACAATTCAAATCTAATCTAAATCTCCCGTGATTTGTGTGGTAGACAATAAATGATGTTTTCCATTAGTATAAAGTGGTGATATTATTTTCAAAACAGTAATGACTTGATATATTAAAATATATAATGGATGTAATATATTAAAAAAACTGGTTATTTATTGTAATGCAATTTGTTTGACAAAAATGTAAAGAATTTATAAGGTGTCAATAATGTTAATAATATGAAAAAGAAATTTTTTAAAAGTTGAAAATTTATATTCTTCAATTTATACAAAAGTTTTAGTCAAATAACATTTAAAGTAATTTTAAATTTTTTATAAATAATAATAGTGAAAACTATATATTTTTAAATATATATATATATATAAAAGAAGAGAAATTCTCTTTGATAGAAAAAAATATTTTTTTAATAAAATTGTACTTTTTAAAGGACAAGAGTTTAAATATTTTTTAGCAAAAAAAAGGTATGAAGCCTCGTTAAAACCTTCTGATACAAAACCCTCATTAGGGAAAAAACATCAAGAAGGAAAAAGAGTACTCCCCCTATATTTTATTGAGAAAAAACGGGAAAAGTACAAAAGACATGGGGGAATAGGCCAAAACCCATGAACAAAACAACATTACAACCAAAAATAAAGAAAAACAATCTTATTAAAAGGAATTTAGTCCAAAGAAACGTAAAATTGGCATGCAAAATCATATCTCAACCGGATTGGCACCAAAGTCACTAACTAACAATCATTTGCAGTACATCAAAAACAGAAGGCCATAGGTAGACTGAAACCATCGAAAAGGAAATTAGCAGAACCTATAGCTAGGCAAACCTAATCTGTTTCTAAAGAAATCCTCAACAATGAAGCTAGGAGGAAGGTCCCACCAGACAAAACCACTAATGTTAGTACCATGCCCAGCAAGCTTATCAGCACAAGTGTTCCCTTCTTTATAAATATGAGTACAGACGAAGTTCATTTGTCTCGTCAAATATAAGCAATTATAAATAATTCATAGAATTGAAAAAATATGACTTACTTTTTAGTTATATAAAACAATTGTATCGGTACCCCTAATTCTTCGACTATACCGTAGAAACTCCCTTTCAAAAATATTAGAATTGTTATAAGATAACTATTTTAAAAGACATTAAGAAGATTGAATGAATTGGTTGAATTCAATATATGATAACAGTGTGTATATTACAATGGTTACTCATTGATCTTATATAAGAGAATCAATGAGTCAGTTTTACAAGAAATCAAACTGATTACAAGAGATTTCTAACAAACTCAAAACCAGATAACAACTTTACCAAATCTGTTGAACAATAGTCAACCTGCTATATCAGGTAACACTCTACTCTGCATCGTGTTATTATGACCTGGTATAGCAGGTTGATAACCTGTTGCAGCCTGTGCCAGTTTGGAGTTATTGTTGCTGTTATGACCTATTGCAGCCAGTTGAGTCTTTGACTCTATTACTCCCCCTGCAAGCTCAAGGAGGGACTTCACCTTGAGCTTGTTCCGTAGTGTGATAAATGCAGTTGTGCCAAGTGGTTTTGTTAAGATATCAGCCAGTTGTGCAGTAGCAGGAACATGATGAATAAGGAGAGTCTTTGCTGCAACCTTCTCTCTAACAAAGTGCAGATCCATTTCTATGTGTTTTGTTCGAGAATGTAAGATAGGATTGTGAGTTAAAAGTACAGCAGACATGTTATCACATAAAATGGTTGGTAGCTGATGTGGTATATGCAGTTCTGTCAACAGGGATTGAATCCAAAGAAGCTCAGCTGTTGCTTGGGCAATTCCCCTGTATTCAGCTTCAGCACTGGACCGTGCTACAAGAGTCTGCTTCTTAGCAGTCCAAGAGACTAAGTTAGGGCCCAAGAAGACACACACACCTGTTGTAGACCTACGGTCATCAACATCACTGCCCCAGTCTGTGTCACAATAAACTCTCAGTGACATTGCAGTGTCAGAAAGGGCTGGTTGCAAATATAGACCATGAAACATAGTACCACTTAAATATCTGAGAAGCCTCTTAACTGCATTCCAATGGGATTCCAACGGTGAAGCCATGAACTGGCACAGTTTATTTACTGTGAAGGCAATTTCAGGTCTGGTAAGGGTGATGTATTGTAGTGCCCCAACCACAGACCTGTATTGAAAAGAGTCCTTGAGAACATCAGCACCATGCTTGCTCAATTTGGCATTAGCTAGCATAGGTGTTGCCAAACCATTACAACCAGACATGTTAATTCTCTGCAGTAAATCAGCAATGTATTTTGTTTGAGTCATTAACATAGAACCATCAGGCAAGGCTTTGACTTCAAGGCCAAGAAAGTAATCAGGGGCACCCAGTTCTTTTAGAGCAAAATGCAAGTTCAACTTGGTTATGAGATCAGAAATAAGAGTGCTGGAGGAACCTGTGATGATGATATCATCTACATAAACTAGAGCATACAAAGTTGTTTGATTGTGAGCATAGACAAATAGAGAGGCATCACATTTGCTTGATCTAAAACCAAACTTGAGGAGCACTTGAGATAGTCGTTCATACCATGCCCGTGGCGCCTGCTTGAGACCATACAGGGCACGGTGCAGTTTGCAAACTAGATCCTTGTCATTGTTAGCAAATCCTGGTGGTTGTTTCATATAAATTTCTTCATCAAGGAGACCATGAATGAAGGCGTTGTTGACATCTATCTGCTGCATCACCCACTTGTGAGTGATAGCCAATGTGAAAATAATTCTGATTGTGGCAGGTTTGACAACCGGTGCATAGGTTTCTTTGAAATCCTTGCCATGTATTTGGTGAAAACCTTTGGCCACCAATCGAGCTTTACACTTATTAAGAGTGCCATCAGGATTTTGTTTGATACGGAATACCCATTTGCAGCCTATGGCTTGCCTTTGAGGAGGGAGAGGTGTGAGGGTCCAAGTGCCATTTTTAACCAAGGTGTCATACTCAAGTTGCATTGCATCAGTCCACTGGGGATCTTGCAAAGCTTGCTTGACTGAAGTGGGCTCAACCAGACTTAGAAGCACCCTAGGTTTAAGTTTGCCAGTACGGGTTCTTGTGATCATTGAGTGGTGGGAAGATGTGTTTGTCACAGGTGGAGGTGGAGGTGGTATATGGGGAGGTGGAGGAGGGATATTCTGTGACAGTGTTGTTTCAGAGGTAGTAGTATGAGTAGCAGTTGATGGAGCAGCAGGTTGGTCATTGGCAGGTGCAGTGACAGGTTGGGGTGTGTCTGGAGGAGGTGGCAGAAGATATAGTGTATCAGTGTCTGGGCCAGTATTAGAAGCAGGATCAGTTTCTGGGAATAGAGTAGTGAAAGGGAACTTAGATTCATCAAACAAGACATCCTTAGTGATGTAGATCCTACCTTCAGAACTTAAGCATTTGTACCCCTTATGTTGAGGTGAGAGGCCAAGATTAACACATTCAGCACTTCTAAATTCAAGTTTGTGTTTGTTGTATGGCCTAAGGTATGGAAAACTGCTGCAGCCGAAAACTTTGAGGGCCTTATAGTCAGGTGTTTGATGGTATAAGGCTTCATATGGTGAGATAGGGATAGTATGACTGGATGTTGGCAGTCTGTTAATCAAATGTGTAGAGGTGGTGAAGGCATGGTCCCAGTAGGATTTAGGTATGGAGGCATGAGAGAGGAGAGCTAAGCCCATTTCCACAATTTGTCTGTGTTTTCTCTCAACAGTCCCGTTCTGGTGAGATGTGTGAGGACATGTAAGTCTGTGTAGGATGCCCTGGGTAGTGAGGAGGTCAGTAAAAGGTCTGTATTCACCCCCAAAGTCTGTTTGGACAGCTTGTATGGTAGCATTGTGTTGTGTTTTAACCAAGGCTTGAAATTTGTTGAATGCTGGCATTGCATCAGACTTGTTCTTTAAGAAGTACAACCATGTAAACTTGGTATACGCATCCACAAAAGCAATATAATATCTATAACCAGAAACACTAGGTGCAGGGGAAGGACCCCACAGATCAGAATGTATAAGTTCAAAGGCATGTGTGTGCACAGTGGTAGAGGGAGGTGCATATAATCTATGTGATTTGCCTAGGCAGCATGACTTGCATATAGAAAGATCAATTTTATTAGGAATTGAAAGATGATACAATTTGAGAATTGAGTTGACAATATTCACATTAGCATGGCCTAACCTAGAATGCCATAAATTGTAAGTGTTAACAGCATTACTAGGACTAGATACATGTGAAGGTAATACAGAAACATTATTTGCAACAATAGAAGATTTGCAAGCAGGCAATGAAATGAGCTTAAGCCTAGGTTTTATTCTAACATGAAATGGTAGTTTCTTGAATGTGTAGAGGCCATCACGACCCTTAATGCCCTTGAGAAGCAGTTGTTTAGTGTCCTGTGATTTAACGAGACAAACATTGGAGTGAAACTCAAAAAAGACCTTATTATCTTTAGAGAAACGAGAGACTGAGAGTAAATTTCTGGAAATAGATGGGACATGCAGCAATTTATTGAGTTTGAAAACTATTTTTGGATTAAATGGTGAAACAAAGCTACTGGTGCCAATGGCATTGATTGGCACCTTGTGTCCGTTGCCCATAGAGACCTTGGTGGTGCCTCTATAGGGTGTGCTGGTGTCAAGATTGTGCAAGTGAGGGGTAACGTGATGGGACGCACCTGTGTCTTTATACCAATCCTCCTCTAGAGAGCTTGTTGATAGTTCTTCCCCAGCTGCAGCAAAACTCACCTGTGGCTGTGCAGGATTGGATTGTGTACCATGCGTATCCTTTGAAGGAGCTTCAGCCTTAGTGCGTTGTGGATGTTGAGTGGAAGGGTGAGAAATCTGTGGTGGAATGAACGATTCATCATACCTATACCAGCAATTCACCACACTATGACCATATTTGCCACAGAGTTGGCATGTTGGCCGAGACCCAGTTGAAGAAGCCAAGGGAGTATTGTTGTTGGGTGTACGTCCATGGCCACGACCCCTATTACCACGACCACGGCCGCGAGATGCACTATTGGAACGCGAATTGAAAGAAGTGTGGGCAAGATTAGCGCTAACCAGACTGTTGCTCAGTTCTTGGCGATGTTTTTGGAGTTGCGCTTCTTGGACAAGCAATAGGGATTCAATGTCAGAGATGTTACCAGAGTCAGGTCTTCCAAAGATCATCATAACAAACGAGTTGTATTCTTCGGGGAGCCCGTCAAGAATAACATCGATCCGATCTTGATCAGTGATTGTTTCGCCTATTGAAACCAGGGAATCAGCCAGTGTATGAATACGTAGCAGATATTCCGAAACTGAACGTTCCCCCTTTCTTGGTGTTCTTGAGTTCAGATCTCAGTTGACGAACACGAGCCTTAAGGTGAGAATAATAGTGTTGGTGAATGCGATCCCAAACTTGATGGGAATGTTTGCAAGTAAGAACCCGAGGTAACACAGCTTCGCTGAGGGTAGAGAGGAGCCAGGTGAAAAGCATCTGATCCTGGACCAACCATTTTTCATACTCATCGGAGTTCAAGAGAGCAAGGCGATCTGCATCCGAGGCGTATTGCTGCGGGATTTGAGGATTTACCAGAAAGCGATGCAGTTTGTAGGAGGTGATAATGCCCTCCACTTGTTGGTTCCAAAGCAAGAAGTTCTTGTCTTCGAGCTTTATGGAAAGTTTTGGTGCGGAGGTGAATCCATGGGACTGTGTCGTTGGATTAGAACCCACCGTGAAGATGTTGTGATTGACGATGGCACCGGCGTTCGTTGATGCTTGTTTGGGCGTTGTATCCGCCATTGACAGAGCTTAGGTCACGATTTGCGAAAGCGATAGTGAGAGAAACGACCGGCTTTGATACCATAAGAAGATTGAATGAATTGGTTGAATTCAATATATGATAACAGTGTGTATATTACAATGGTTACTCATTGATCTTATATAAGAGAATCAATGAGTCAGTTTTACAAGAAATCAAACTGATTACAAGAGATTTCTAACAAACTCAAAACCAGATAACAACTTTACCAAATCTGTTGAACAATAGTCAACCTGCTATATCAGGTAACACTCTACTCTGCATCGTGTTATTATGACCTGGTATAGCAGGTTGATAACCTGTTGCAGCCTGTGCCAGTTTGGAGTTATTGTTGCTGTTATGACCTATTGCAGCCAGTTGAGTCTTTGACTCTATTAGACATTCATATAGCATTGAAACATGAAAGTGATACAGAATTAGTTCAATCTATATTCGTCTCTTTTCAAGAAACCCTTATTCATTTTCTGTCTTTCTGTGAGGTTTATGACTTGATATCCCCATGGTTGGTGACGCCTTCTCAGTCTTGCCTTGTGATCCCAAGCCATCGATAAACCTTTGATGTTGTTTGGATTAGAATCCCTTTCGAGCTTTATCATGCTAGATTTCTCTCGCACATCAAATTCAGGTCTTGGTTGTATGTTAAAGGTCGACTCCTTTACTTCTATCCACTAACAGGACCAATATGCCATAATTTGTGTAGATATATATCTTAAACTATATTGTGGTTCATGGTCAAAACCTGCAGGCGAAATACACAAGCCTTCATCAAATATGTTTCCACCGCGGTTGATATGGTCGGTCATAAGGATGTCAATGTCCAGAAATCATAAAAAGTGTAGCTCGTGGATACGATCACTTCTCTAGTTTCCACTGAGAAAGCGTTGAGTTTTGTATCTAACTACTAGAGAACTTCAACAAAAAGATGCATTTGGTATAAATTTTATTAAATAACCATATATATGAATTGTTGGAGCCTTGGAGGAGTTCGATCAAGACGTTGTTAAGTTAGCAACCCAAAAGACAAATGCAATTGGTGATAGAGAGAAAATATTTGTAATATTTTACCATTGTCCATTTCTTTAGAATGAAACCATGTTTCCAAAGTTTATCTACACATAAATACCATAATTCATTAGTCATCCTTCTAAATTATGAATACGGTATTGCAAATAAAATATCATCAGAATGTTTCACTAGGTGAGAAGTGTTTTTTCTCCAACTAATCAGTTATCACCATATGCCTATTTCACAACTCACTTCACTTCCAACGTTGCAACAGATGGAACAACCAACTTCTCGGCTTCCCCACTTCTATTAAAACAAAATGAAACATTGAATAAAGACGGCGTTGGCCCGAGCATGCAAAAGTTGGTGCGACTCCAATACAATTTTCATAACATTTCAAATGGCAACGATTATTAAATGTTTTGTTTTTTATTAGAGGAGCGAATCAATGGTATTTGGATTAAGAAGTAAAGGTCAATTATGGAAAAATTCCTCCAATGAAACCAGCAATAAGAACGTGACACCAATTGCCAACAGATGGATGTGTCTTCTTCATGCATGAATCAACGGTTCAAAATACAATGACTCCAGAGTCGGCACTGAAAATCAACTCCATCAACCATTTTCAGCTCTATCATAAGCATTTGATTTATGCTTTGGTGCAAATGTAAAGCCATCTGGAACTTTGCCGAGTAACATCTCTGATAGTCGTATCTGCGTATAAAAAGAATCAAATAATTAAATAATTATATTCCCGTTTGTTTAATTGAAGATAACATAGATTCGAGCAAAGAAGGATATGTAGGGGCCACGACTAGTGTGAGAAAATAGGGTGGGGCACTGCAAGATTTCTTGATCGCTATAGGACTTCATCAAAGATCAGCTTTAAGACCCTATCTTTTTACCCTGGCCTTGGATTTACTCATGGATCACATTCAAGAGCCATCACCACCATGCATGTTGTTTATAGATGATATAATCCTATTTGGCAAGCCGAGAGGAGATAAATGGGAAGGTGGAGACTTGGAGACAAGCTTTAGGAGCACATGGTTTCAATTTGAATAGAGAAGACGATATATATGGGATGCAAGCTTAGTAAAAGGCACAACACCCCTAGCCTAGAGGTGAAAATTGGGGACCATACAATACCATAAGTCGAGGTCCATTATACAAACTGATGGAAAAATAGAAGATGTATACCATCTGATTCAAGCAGTTTGGTTGAAATGGAGGGAGCTTTGGATGTTTTATATAATAAAAAAGGTACCGCTCGTGCTAAAAGAAAATTTGCACCGTAAAGCTATATGACTGAAGTCATTATATAAAACAAAGTGTTGGGCAATAAAAAGGCAATACGAGGATAAACTCAATGTGGCAGAGATGAAAATGTTGTGATGGATGAGTGGCAAGACTAGACGAGACAAGATTAGGAATAATAGCACCTATTGTAGAAAAGATTGTTGAATCTCGACTTAGGTGGTTTGGGTATGTACTGAGAAGACTGATATATTCTGTAGTAAATAGAATAGATTGGATGGAGGGCCCTTGAAATAAAAATTTACTCCCTTTCCTCTACTCTCCAACCCCCCTGCCCCACCCCGTTTAAAAAATGCTAAAGGAAACTTGAAATAAAAAAGAATTGCATACCCAATCAGCTGCGGAGTCTGAGGCCATCAGAGTCTCAAGGTCATCACGGCCATAGAAAGATGGTGGACGCCAGTTTATTTGTTGTGGAACCACATCCAAAAGACCAACAGGGATGTACCTACAAGTATAGCTAAGCCATTCCAACAAGAACCGCCTGGTTGTCTCCACCCCTGAAATACAACATTTAAATTAAAATAGTAAGAAAATCAAAGAAACTTGTATATTATAGACACATTATGCACTATATAGAGGCACCTTTAAATAACATAGGCACATTTACACTGGTAGCCAAATCATAAATATTACTTGCTATCAAAATTCTGTTGTGCACCTCATATACAGGTACACATTCTTACGAGCAAACTCAACTCTATTACAAGATACTCCCCCAACAGCAAGGCAAAGTGGAAATGTGAATACAATTAAGCTACGCCATCAATAAAACATACCTTTTGTATCTGAACCCCAATGTTGAAGGCCAAAATGCACAAAATCTTTGAAAATATTTAGTCGCTCGCCGGAACTGATGTCCCAATGTCTCTGTTCCTTGATCTCCGTAAATATCCAAGGCTGCACAACACAGCCATTATAGTTTAAACAATTTAAAATACAAAACTCTTCAAGTAGGTCATGCAACCGCATTGATCCCAATGAAGACAACTAGCATAAGATATACTCAATAATAAACTCCAGTAAATGAGATTGAACCAAGGTGATACTAACTTTAATCAGTGCACCACGGGCAATCATGCAGGTAGCAAGTGTAGGGCATTCAGTTTTGTGGTTGTTCCAGTCTACAAATGAGAAAACGTCTCCATTCCCCACTACTTGCAAAGTATTAGGGGCTTTCCTGGTACACTTGTATACGTAGTCCCAGTCAGGTAGCTTGCTATAGCGTTGTTGGCGTGACCTGCCGTGTATGGTCACTGCACTAGCTCCCCATGTGCTAATGTCTGCTATCAGAGAGTCAATGCGATTCTTCCCTTCAAAATAAGCTGTCCGTACCTGAGGCAATAGATAAATGAGAAGTACATATCATAAGCAAAAATGTTTAGGAAATTCAAAAGCATGACAGGATTTTTTTCCTGCGTCAAATGCAACAGGACTTGGTCCAGCATGTAGAAATCTCAGAGCCACCGGAGGAAGCAAGGGAGGAAACTATCAAGATGCTAAAAAATAAAAATGAATTTAACACAATTTTTGTTCTGTCCAATTGTATGGTGGTAGCATGGAAAATACCTTGACAGTTATTGGTTTGTCCGTTGTGCCTGAAGCTACTTCTACAATACTTTTCATCCGCATTGGTTTTGTTAAAAGAGCTGACCCAGCACCCTTACTCACAACAATGTCAATGGGGCAACCCATATTTATATCAATGAAATCTACTGTACATTCCTTTTCTATTAGTTCAACTGTTCGCGCCACAGTATCAGGATATGACCCGCAAATTTGTACACCGAATAAATCTTCAGATGAATGACGTCTCAGCAAAGCCCATTCTGAAGCTTGGCCCTATAACAAAAGGAAACCTTGACATTTGGAATGTAAATATAGCTTCATTTTAAAAGTAAAATATTGTGAAAATTACACAAAAAAATTGGAGTACGAGCTTTACAGAACTAAACACTGAGGTCTGGAGAAGGGAAAATAAATCACGTTCCATTCTTGATGATAAATCTTCAGTCAAACTGAATTTTAAGCAAGCATACGAAATTACTGTTCCTATATCACAGTTTCAACACACAGAAGCAGACCTTGGATGTCATGTTGATAAATTATGGGGGATATATCTCATTTGATAAATTGATTTTAGAGGAAAAAAGACAGATGCCAAATTATAAGGAAACTTCCTGAAATTCATGTCACAATATACAGGAGTTTATTACCACCACTATATAAATCATACTCAGAATTAAAGAGGGAAATCAAATCACTAGCAGAAAATCCATATCACTACCTGCAAAAGATTTGTGCACATTGCCATTTCACCACATGTTACATCAGCTCCCAATACTTTGCAAACTCTACGGAAAGGGAGATTTCCAACAGTCGTCAAGGGTGCAAGATATAATTTCTCCCTGAAATCAATGAGCTTCTTTTCACGTGGGTGCAACTTCAAGCTTAGATCGGTCTCTGGTGTTATAGCATCAGTTCTTGCTTCTGGTTCAGATCTCTTGCAGCTTCCATCAACAATCTGCTCTGCAACGCTCACACCTATTTCAGCAGTATGAAGCTAAGTTAGACTAGGCTTAAAGGTAAAGGAATATCAAACAAGTCTTTATCAATCATAAAATATAATGACCTTCATTTTCTGTCTCTTTGCTGTCGCAATTTTCTTCAGTTTTTCTTCTCTTCTGGGGACAAGGCGTATCAGATTCAAGTTCTTTATTAAGTTCGTCATCATTTATAACTTGTGCAGAGGATTCTAACTTTGAACCTGAGTCCAATATAATCTCACAAGAGCCATTGTCAATGTCATCAGACTGATGGCATTTGTCGTCACCATCTTTGTTTTCCAAGTCATTTACTTTTGATTTAGAGCGTCCCTACAACATTTTTTAAAAAAGAACATGAAGAATGATTGACCAAAATGAAAAAAGGAAATAAAAAACTGAGTACTAAAAGGAAGTTAGGGCCTTTATGTGAAACCAGTTTTACTATACTTTCTTTTTCACTATATAAAGAGCATATAGATAAGTGCCTATATGATAAGAACTAATCCTACAAGTGCTTAATTAAGATGTTTACCTAAACAGACCACTAAAGACGAACAGTATCAAAGCAAATTTTGCAAGGTGATTATAAAGGAAGACTAACAAGAGCTATAGATGAAGTAAAAAAGAAAGAATGAAGAACATACCAAGAGGCCAAGACTTTTGAGTTTGGCATCTGCCTTGGGGAATTCCATCTTATTCTTCCACAAAAGCTTTTGAACATCTTTGCTCATTCCATTAACCTCAGAATTCTTCTTCAATCCATTAGAAGGAGGTAGTATAGGTATACCCTCTTCATGCGTACTTGAAAATCTACAGGATAATCCATAAGGGCAAGAACCTTCGAATTTAAAGAAAGGACATTGTCCCTCTAGATCAGCCGGTTTCTACAATCATTAAAGAAAAATGTCTTTCTTTAATTAATACAGTAATTAGGGTTGAAATGAAACAATTTAAGTGTGGAAATGAAAGGAAAGGAAAGGAAAGCAATTGAGTAGCTACCACTTACCAGTGCCTTGAAGGCTTCAATATCGTGGCTGAAACGACACTTATCTTTATAACGACAAGAATTAACATCGCCAGTCTTGGCAAGTTCAGAACACAAGTTTGCTGCTGATTTTATATCCTGCAGGGTTCAGAGTGAAACGGCATGTCGTATCTTCTAATGGAAGTGATTAATTAAGTTAGTAGTAGTAGTAGTAGACGACTTTACCTGACGACGTTCGCGTTTGAGTTGGCGTTTAGACTTCTTTTCTTTAACAATAACAGGGGGCTTGTTGTCGTTGGCGATGGAAACGTCGTCGTTTTGAGATGATGCTGTTCGAACAGGAGGAGGACGGAGGAAGTCCTTCTTGACGGGAGCTATACACCTGGAAATGAGTTGCTCAGGGGTTTGTTGACCCACTCCCGAACCTTCCTGGTGAGACTCGTCATCGTCCCCGTCCATTTCTACTCCGAAAAATGCTGCTGTTTAAGGTTGTTTGTCTTCTCAATAGATACAATATGATGCTAGTTTCCTTCCTCGGCGTTAGCTTTAGGCAGGAAACAAGCGGTTAAATACTTCTTAACACACGAGTAGGGTTTACAAACATTTAATTTAACCCGTTATATTTTGTGCCCAACCCCCCAAACACCCCCAACACCAACACACACACACACACACACACACCAACTATACCCTATACCTAGGGGTGGCAAAAAAACCCGGACCCGCGGGTAAAACCCGTCACGGGTCTGGGGTGGGTAGTCAAACGGGTACCCGCGGGCCAAATAACCGGATATTTTGACTACTCGTCAATAAACGGGGCGGGTCCGGGTAGCAGGGTACCCGTACCCGTTAGTAAATATAGTTGTTTAAGTGGATGTTTATTTATCATCTATTGTTGTTGTTTAAGTGGATGTTTATTCACATTCTATTGTTGTTGTTGTTTAAGTGGATGTTTATTCACATTCTGTTGTATCTTTTATCCTAATATTTTGGATAATGTTTAGTTGTTATTTTTCAAGTTTCTATTATCATAATTCTAGTTTTTTTATCTCCATTCATTAACAATTATATGTTAATAAATAGTTGATAAGATAAATGCATAACGAAATGCGTAATTTTTTATATAAATGAATCAAAAAAATAGTGTTAAAAAATTAATTTTCTATGCTATTTCAAATTTTATTTTTTAAAGTTTTTTTTATTAATTTACAAGTACCCGTGGGTACCCGTTTAAAAAAAATACCCGTTTAAGACCCGCTAAGCGGGTACCCGGCCGGGTCCGGGGCCCATTTATAATAAACGGGGCGGGTCCGGGTAGTGAGATACCCGTGCCCGCCCCGCCCCGTTGACATCCCTATATACCCCCCCCCCAATGTGCCAAACGAACAAAAATACCCTTTGAAACACTTTAATAACTAATTCTTTCCTTATTTACACTTATTTCTCGAAAAAGTAAGTTTTTCACCTTAAAATTTTCAGAAATAGAAAACATCCCATAGAAGGTAAATGCGGAAAGAAAAACTTTTGGATTTTCGTTTTTTAATTTGTTTTTTTTTATTTTGCTTTTTAGTGGCAAGACGTGCAGGATGATTAGAGCGAGCCGAGTCTTCCGGAGCAGCACTAGGAGATGCAGATCAGACTCCTCCTGCTCCTAACACCGGGACGAGGATTCGGCTGGTCACGCTTCTGAGCGTCAGAGGCGTGTCCGTGAGCACGAGCAGCAGGAGGCTGAGCCTGCTCAGTAGTATCATGAGCCTGAGACTGCTAAGCAGTATGAGGAGACTGAGGCATTTCAGCAGTATGAGGAGGCTGAGGCTGCTCAGCAAGTTTTGTTGCACTGTTTTCATGTCCACGTGGTCTCCAGGCTACAGTTGGGACATGTAATACTTTTAATAATTAATTTATTTTTTTAACCAATAATTAATTACTTTTATTTAATATGTTTTAATTTATATTTTTTATTTTTATACAGGACCGTGGGAAGGTTAAGGTGGCATCCCATGGTTTGAAGGTATCGAGGTTTCGACCTCAGCAGCACCACCCACATATACACAGATGGCTAGAGCAGGCCCGTCTGTTGGAGCTTGACATCACACCTCTCAACAACATCAACCATGAGCTGATATCGTCTTTTGTGGAGAGGTGGCATTTTGAGACCAGCTCATTCCACATGTCGTTCAGGGAGATGACGGTGACGTTGGACGATGTGTCCGCGTTGCTCCACTTGCCGCTCACCGGCACATTTTTGGATCATGGGCTGTATTTTACTGAGGCTGACGCCATTGCAGCTAAAGTGTAGTTGCTAGGTATAGACCACGACTCTTGCTGGCAGGAGTGTCGGTTCACTAGGGGACCGAACTTCAGATTTAGTTTTTTGGAGCAGGCATACAGAGCTAACATGGAGGCTGGCTTTCTTGATCATGCTGCACGGTGCTATTTGTTACTCTTGTTAGGCTATACCATCTTTGCCGACAAGAGTCACACATATGTGCCCGTCAAGTGGGTCACTCTTATTGCGGATTTTGAGCGTTGTGGCCAGTGGTTGGGGTCCAGCTGCTCTGGCCATTCTGTACGAGCAGCTCAACAACGCCTGTTTTTGGGAGACATCGCAGATTGGCGGATACGCTTCTCTACTATAGGTATTAATTAATTATTTTTTTTACCGATAATTAATTACTTTTATTTATATAATTACATTTTTATTTATTTATTCTTTTTTTTTATTTCAGTGTTGGAATTATGAGTACTTCCCCACCATCGTGGTGCGCAAAGACTTCGGTGCGTCTGAGCATCCACGTTGCAGCAAGTGGGGGGAATCAAAAGTGCGACACTGTCAAGCTTATAGATTTTCGGGGGCGGCTGGATGAGTTAGGACGGGAGGAGGTCATATGGAGGCCTTGGGAGGACCACAGAGAGTACACACCATTTTCACAGATTTCTCTTTTCAGAGGTTACCTGCTCTGGGGCTCCATCATCGTGCCATATATGCCAGACAGGGTCCGGTGGCAGCTTGGATACATCTAGCAGATCCCCTGGCCCGCCTCTTTTGGTTGGTTCCTCACGTCCATCTACAGTGGACATTTTACAGCAGTGGTTGTTCTACGCTGGCCCAACGCGGACTTTCAGGAACACTTCTAGACAGACCCTCTTGTCAGGTGAGTGCGACCAGGATTACCTACCATGGTACTTAGAGGTGTCCATTCCCCGTCTCACTCCGGCGCCGCCTCCACCCCCAGAGCATGTACCAGATCAGGACCCAGCAACTGAGGATATTGGTCCACGGACCATGGAGGATAGGCTGTAGACTATAGTTGGACATATCTGTTATGTCATGGGACTTGAGGGCCTTCCAGCTGAGGCATATGAGAGACTCTTGCGTGCTTTAGCTGATTATGACATTGACTTGTAGTTGTATTTTTTTTCGTATTTTTTATGGTATTTGCACTGTACTCGTATTTTTTTATGGTATTTCGTATACTATCGTAGTTTAGCGAATATCGTTATTTATCGTAATAATTTTAATTTTTTAATAAAAAAAAGGTTTTTGAAAAAAGTTCCGGAAATACAGGCATTTCCGGAAAGCATTTTTTTAAACTTTCCGGAAACACCTCAAAACAGGGTATTTCCGGAAGTCAAAATGGCTTCCGGAAATACCCCGTTTCGAGGTGTTTCCGGAAAGTTTAAAAAAATGTCTTTCCGGAAATGCCTCTATTTCCGGAAATTTAAAAAAAAAAAACATTTTTTTATTAAAAATTCGGGGTATTTTGGGGATTTACATTAAAATGAGGGTATAGGGTAGAAGAATGGGGTATGAAGTATAAAACCCTTTGTCCTATAATTTTTTTGTTGAAACAATTTGTCTTGTTATGACAACACAAAATTTAGGTACACATAATTTTTGTTTATTATTCACAATTTTTTTGAATCAAAGTTTAATACTTTTTTTTACCATGATATTGGTATATAGTATCTGACTAATTTATTCGGGAAAATCTCGTTGACCACGTTTTTTACTTGATATTGCCCATCGGTGTGTTTATTTGCTCTCAATAGATTTTTTGTCACACTCAAGATTCAAAATTAAGACTTTGAGATGGAATCTGAATCCGGTTACCGCTCTGACCAACAGATGACTTGAACAAATATGATTGTATCTTTTTTTTCCTCATGATTATATCTACTTTAATTTAATAAAGAGAATTATTATAAAAATTTATTAAATAGAGACTATTACAATAATTCTCTCGACGCTATCACTTTTGACAAGTTTGTCGTAGGCATGCTATATCATGACTCACTAACATCTAGTAGTTGTCACTCGTCGTCATTCATTATTGACCACCCGACATTCATGACTAACCCACCCCCACATTCATGACACAGCGACCTAAATTTGGATTAAGGTTCTGTTATGGTAATAAGTAAAGGGCCTCAACAATATTTACACCCCCTGCGAGGCCCAATAGCAAACCGGCCCATGGCCAGAAAATCTAGCCCAATCGACCAACGGCTCAGATAACTCGACGAGATCTGACGGCTCAAGATCGTCAGAACATACATCACACAAACTCTATAAATACCACCTTCAATGCTCATAAATGGAAGTAATTTTTATCTCCAACCATCACATATTTACACAAACACTGACTTGAGCTTCGGAGTGTTATTGCAGGTACAACACTGCCACGTCAAGATCGAAGAAAGACCACCATCTCAAGATCGAACAAAACCGTCACTTTAAGATCGCCACATTATCAAGGATAAAACACCTACTAACCACTTCCGTCTTATCATAAAGCTCGTAAGTGCAGTACATAACAGGTTCAAATGAGGGTTAAGGTACAAATAGGGAAGAATATGGAGTTAATATAACTCATTCACGAGAGACTAAAATTTAAAAAACAGAGGACTTAATTGGGCCCCTTTAAATATGACTCACATATATGGCCATGTGGATGATCCTAATAGGCACATCAGTAAATTAACGTGACATGTCAGCAACACAAGCCACAAAATTTCAACAGAATCTAACAAATGGACTAATGTGTCTCTGTTAGTAAATATAAATGACTTATTTTGATATTCATTATTCTCAGTGAACCAAATTGTACACCATAGTTTTTTTTTTTTACAACGGAAAAACTAGATCATTTCATTAATAAGTAAAGGGGAAATACAGGTCGGACTACAATCATGAACTTGGGAGCTAGCGAAATCCTTTGATGCCCGGGCTAGAGTATGGGCAACAAAGTTAGCTTGCCGCCGGATGAAACTAACCGCATAGTTTTGTGTCAATAGTAATAAGCACTTACAATAATTCAAAATTGAGCAAAATTCGGTAACAGAATTACACACTCCGCTAATACCATCGACTACTGCTTTGCAATCAAGCTCGATGGTGACTCTTTGGATGTTTAATTCCTGAAGCCATTTGACTGCTAGTAGTAATCCCAATGCCTCTGTTTCTTGTGGTGGGGGGAGCACCATGAAACCACACTGACTTTGCCTTCACAAAGGACCCATTGCTATCTCTAATGCACGTGCCAAGGCCAAATCTATTGTCCTTAAATAGCGCTGCATCGACGTTAATTACACTTGACGGAACCAGGAGCGGGGCGCTCCCACACTGCAGTAACGCCCCTAGGCTGCCTGTCACGCTGCGCACGCTGCTGCCCAGTAGCAATAGCAGGGCCGTCTAGCTTGCTGCCATTGATGCAGCAACTCCATAGCGTGGGTGTAGGATAAACGGACGGGCTTGACCACATTCTCCCAGACTTTCTCATTACGCCGTTTCCATATGCACCAAATAACGATAGCAACAACCTTCCGACTAGTCTCAGGTAGTGACGCAATGATAGTGAAAATTAGCTGGGGAAAATCGGTCATACCTGTAGAAAGAAGTTGTTGGATTGTATTCCAAAGCCCGGATTGACGCCAAACCTCAATAGCACTAGGACACGCAAAAAAAACAATGCATATCACTCTCTTCCTCATGCTCGCACAATGGGCACTCTGCGGGGCAATTGAAATAACGCCGGCGAAGATTGACACGGCTAGGAAGAACCCCTCTCGCACACCTCCATAGATGTATCTTGACCTTATGGGGAACTTTTAATTTCCATATTAGATTCCAATCGCCGGGACGACGTGAAGCCGGATTATCAACCATTTCATTCATCCGAACATAATATGCCGACTTAATCGAGTAGAGACCATCTTTGCTCTTATCCCACACCAAGGTGTCCCTGTCATCCCTACCATAAAGAACCATCTTCTTGATGCGATTTTTATCCTCCTCATTGATGAGTTGATCCAACAATGAGAGATTCCACACCCCGTTACTAGCATCAAATAAAGATGAAACCTTCATATCTTCCGTACCCGTAACCACATTAGAAGACACATAGGAACTATTACCTCCTTTCACCCATGGACTACGCCATATGTTGATACTTGAGCCAACGCCAATCTTCCAACGAGCGCCAAATTTGACAAGAGTCTGTGAAGCGTGGATGCTATGCCAAACATAGCTGGGATTATGGCCCAAGCAGGCCCCCAAGAAGTCCCCCTTAGGGAAATATTTAGCTTTGAAGACGTGGGTAACTATAGCATCATTGTTGGTGCACAACCGCCAACCTTGCTTCCCTAACATAGCCAGATTGAAGCTCTTGAATTGCCGAAAACCCATACCACCATACTCTTTCGCATAGCCAAACGGTCCCAACTTAACCAGTTTATTCCCCTCCTTGCCCCCCTATTGGAACCCCACCAGAAAGAGTTGATCATTCTTTCCATCTCCTCACCCAAAGAAGTGGGGATTAGAAAGGTACTCATACAATAAGCCGGAATGGCCTGGGCAACTGATTTAACTAGTACCTCTCGACCCGCCTTGGAAAGATGCATGTCGGACCATTGTCGCACTTTGTTCCAAACCCGGTCTCGCAAGTAGCCAAAAAATTGTTTCTTGCTTCGACCCACCATAGAAGGGAGGCCCAGATACTTGCCAGTCCCAAGACACTCTGTCACGCCTAAGACTGCCACCACCTGCGCTCTGATCACGTCCTGAGCGTTCCTGCTAAAGAAAATTTCTGACTTTTGAAGATTAACCGCTTGCCCAGAAGCTCTCTCGTATGTTGTCAGAATAGTCTTGAGTTTTGTTGCCTCAGCTACATCGGCCCTGCAAAATAAGAAACAGTCATCTGCAAAAAGTAAGTGTGAGGATAGGAGCTCCTCGACACACCTTAACACCATGTATCTCGCCTCTCGCCTCATATTTTTTAAGGAGAGTTGTTAATCCCTCTGCACACAATATAAAAAGGTAGGGCGACAGTGGGTCACCCTGCCTAAGACCTCTCCCAGGTGAGACTGAGCCAGCTCTCTCCCCATTCATAAGCACTGAATAGTGTACCGTTTCAACACACATAGCCATCCATGATACCCATTTGTCACTGAAACCCAACTTCACTAGCACACTGCGCAAATATCCCCAATCTACTCTGTCATAAGCTTTGCTAATATCAATCTTGAGTGCCACCTCCCCAACCTTACCCCGCACCTTGCATTTTAAATGATGAATAGTCTCTATAGCAACCATAACATTATCAAGGATGGAACGATTCGAAACAAAAGCCGATTGCTCCAAAGACACACATTTGTAAAGCAAAACTTTCAATCTATTAGCCAAAACTTTTGATATAATTTTGTAGAGGACATTACAAAGGGAAATTGGCCTTAGATCACGCATGGTACTAGGATTGTCTACCTTGGGAATTAAAACTATATTAGCATCGTTGAGCAAAGGTGGAAATTCGCCTCTTTCTAGCCAATCAACACCTGAATGAAACAATTTCGGGCCACATAAATTCCAAAAACGTTTATAGAATGCCGGATTCAAACCATCGGGTCCCGGAGCTTTATCCGAGTGCATCTGAAACAAAGCCTGCTTGAATTCCTCAATAGTAAAAGGTGAAGTCAACTGCACATTATCATCTGCTGTAACAACCGTGCGCATACAATCCACAACCGGGGCGTACTCATCTGGCGTTCCCGCAAATAACGTATTGAAGTAGTCATGCGCTACCTCACCTAAGGCAGCTTGTGAATCAGCCACAGACCCATCATCTCTTGTCAACGTTGCTATAGCATTACGTCTACGGCGCACGCTTGCCATTGCATGGAAAAACTTGGAGTTGGTATCTCCATTTTTCAACCAATGTACCTTGGCCCGTTGTTTCCAAAAGGCCTCTTCTTGAGCCAAAAGCGTGCTCAACCTATCATTCACTTCCTTATACCGTTGCATAGCAACCTCATCAAGCGAACCACGCAAGACCTCCATCTCCTCCTTACACTTCTTGATATCCAACCGGTAACGACCCCGTAGCCTCCTACCCCAAGCATCAATAACACTAGTGCAATGCTCAACTCTAGACATCAAATCCCCATTGCCCCCATGCATCCAACCTTCCTCAACAATTATAGGTAGATCCTCCTCCTCCAACCAAGCGTTCTCAAACCGAAAAGGGCGAGGTGCCCCACGTCGCCGTCGTTCCCATAATTGAAGCCAAAGAGGTGTATGATCAAAGCGATCAGCAACTCCATTTATAAGGCAACAATTCGGAAACAAATCCATCCAATCCCGAGTAGCAAGTACTCTATCTAGCCTTTCCTCCTTGAAGGCGTCAGTCCCCCTCCCCTTGCTCCAAGTAAACGGGTGACCCTCCATAGGAGTATCAAACAGCAGACACTCTTGTATAGTCTCACGAAAACCCCTCAGCAACCATGGCGCTCTATCAGCACTCCCTCGCTTCTCCTCATTAGATAACAAGTCATTATAGTCACCAACCACACACCATGGTAAAGAGTTATCGCGTGCCAACGTCCTTAACAAGTTCCACGACTCACGTCTTCTACCACTCTCCGGGCACCCGTAGAAGCCTGTAAGCCGCCAAGACGGACCATTCACACTTACCACCTCCGCATCAATATAATTATTAGAATAGTTTGTTACCATACAATCAAAAGGATGACGCCACAGTAGAGCCAAACCACCACTCCTACCATTACAGTCAACAGCAAAAGCACCATCAAATCCAAGTCGAACACGAATTTCCTCTATCTTGTCAGCATGTACCAAAGTTTCACACAAAAATAATACGTCCGGTTGGTACGACCGAACGAGGTCGCGTAACGAGGGAACTGCTCGTGGGTTACCCAAGCCCAAACAGTTCCAACTAATGAGACTCATTGCTCCTGGCAGGCCCTCCTGCCAGGACCTGCCGATAAAAAAGAATTGTCACCACTTGCAGTCACAACTCGCATGACTCACCACCATACTTACAGCCCCACCAGCTGCCACCTCTTCGGTTTCCCCCTCCTTCCCACTATCACCACGAATACGCTTTCTAACATCGCCAACATCTACTTCGGTTTCCATAACCACATCCTGAGAAGCTTGGGTACTCTCACTATTGTTATTATTATCATTAACCATAGTCACAACACCTGGAAACAATAAAGCCGGATTTTTAAATACCTCCACCAAATTTGCCGCATTATCAATATGATCATTATTACTAGCCGTTACAATTTGTTGCATTGAAGGGCCATTATTACGTTCCGAAATCCTAGCGTCTTGCGCCCCAAGAGTTGCGCTAACCGTAACGGCACAACCCGGCGCCGTCCAAGGTTAATTTTCTTCCCTCAACCACCGCGAACCCCCAGCCTCACCTCCACGGCGCGCCTCCGCCCTCAGCTCCAGCCCCCATCCCCTTTGCCCATCATCAACTTCCATATCAAAAAGCTTTTGGCAATCACCTTCCACATGCCCTAGCATACCACAAATATAGCAATACACATCTAACCTCTCATACTTGAGAATCACCTCCTTCGCTTCTCCCCCTTTCTTCTTCAACCTCATACACTTCACCAACGGCTTTCGAACATCCAACAAAACTCGAATACGCATATACAGCCTCCAAAATTCCGACGAGTTCTTCGCATCATATTCAAGAAACAAGCCAACCGCTCCACCCACATGTTTCCCTATTGCCTCAGACATAAACCCAGTTGGTACGTTGTGAACTTGCACCCAAAACGGTATCTGAAATAGAGGAACCTCACGCGGAGGCACGCCATCAGGGATGACACTGAGAATCAATAAGTGCTTATCAAAGGACCACGTCCCTTGCTTCAATACTTTCTGAAGATCAAGATGATGGAAGAACTGAAATAGAAACGTCCCTCCTCCCCTCTCGGATTGAGACCCCTCTTCCCGGCCTCCAAACACCGGCCATCCTCTCCTTCATAATATGAGTTCTAATCGGACGATTCGTGAGAAAACGCCCAACCAGCGTTAGCGCCATATTCCCCTGCGATCCCACCGCCACCGTCTCCTCCTCCTCAAACTCCACCTCCATAACCGGCGCACTACTATTCGATGCCATGACGATAAGTGATGAAAAACGGTACACAAAGACAGTGCTTGAACGGAAAAACACGAGCTCACACCTTCTCACAATGAGAGATCACTTCTCACAAGGAGTAAAACCCTAGGAAGGAAGCCTAGAGAGAAACCCTAGGAGAGAAAACGTATAACACCGCACAACAGGATTGTACACCATAGCTTTTATCAATGACGAAATTGGGTATTCACAATCATATTGGGTGCACAATTGTTGTCTCCATTCCCTCCTTTTTTGTTTGACCAACTAAGCACGTCTCTCAAAAAGATTATTTAGATTCTATTTGGATATTTTGAAACGAGCGTAGTTGATCTGAAAGGTAGAGATTTCACTCTACTGTTCATGTTTTTTTTTTTTAAAAAATTGGGGAAGGGTGAAATTTTTATTAATCAAAGTGGTACTAATGACCATTTTACAACTGTCCCCGAGAGGATTTGAACTTAGCACCTTGAGAATACAAGACTAGCTCTTACCACTGAGCTAGAGCCTCAAGTATTCTACTGTTCACGTATTTTATGAAAAAATGGAAAAAAGTCTCATTTCATTGTTTGGAAAATGAACAAAATTGAATTATCACCTCTTTATTATATTTTTGAGAGGGTTCAAAATTTTGTACATAATAACATAAAAGTGAAATGTTGATTATGTCTTGCTAGGGAAATAATATCTCATATTCTCATATATTACGTACGTTACTAACGTTAGATTAATATTGCTGTCAAAAAAACATTAGATTAATATTTACAAAAAAATAATAGATTTTTTTGGTTACTGTATTATTGGTGCACAATATCCACCGGCTTTGTCGATGACAAATCTATACGGCCACACAAGAGAAACTATCTGGCCACGTGTGCTCGACTTCATGCAGTTCTCCCCAATGTTTTTAAAATCGGACCGGAGATCGAACCGGCGAGACCTCCGGTTCATGGTTCAATCGGTTCAACCGGTTGAACCATGGTTGAACCGGATAAGTAATTTATTAAATAAAAAATAAAAAATATTAAATTTTGGAGAAAAAAGTAAATTTAAAAATAAAAATTGCATTTCGGGCGGTTCAAACCGGTTCAACCCGGTTCGGTTCCCGGTTCTTTCCCGGTTCAAAGCGGTTCTTGGCGGTTCAATCCGGTTCTGGGGCGGTTCTTTGGCCTGCGGTTCAAATGGGGTTGAACCAACCGGCCAGGGGTCCGGTTCCCGGTTCAACCGGTTGAACCGGCCGGTCCGGTCCGGTTTTTAAAACCTTGGTTCTCCCCCTACAATAGAGTTTTTGCCAAAAACAATAGAATATTATATATTGTTTTAACAAAAACGGTGTATATATTATACAAATGAGATACTCCAGCGTAGATTAGTGATCAACAAAGTCAATGGATACTACGTATTAATAACACGATGAAAATTAAAAATCCAAGTGATTATGTTGCTAACACGTACTAAGTGTTATTGTTTTTCAGAAAAAAACTAAGTATTATCGGCATGAAGTTGGGTAAGGCCCGTTAGGTTTCTATAGGCTTATACTTCCTACAACCCCCCAGTTACTTATTGGACACCCCAATCCTCAAATATTCGAAAAATACTCCATGTGAAATACGTTTCCAACCCCCCCCACACACACACTGCATTTTGGCTTGGTACAGAACTATAATTCTGAATAGTTTCGCACCTGTTAAAAATCTTGCAATGGGAGGTGTCTGCCAGTGGGGGCTTGGTATGGAACTATAATTCTGAACCGAAGCCAAAATGCAGCGTGGGGGGGGGGTTTGGAAGCACGTTTTACGTAGGATATTTTTGGAATATTTGATAGTTGGGGGTGTCCAGTGAGTAGTTGGGGGGATGTAGGAAGTATGGGCCCTTCTATAACTCGAAATTCCTTTTCAAAAGAATGGGCGTGACCCATATAATTTTGGGCTTTTTTTTGTACCCCCATCAACTCCCATCTACCCCCATCAAATTGCTAAAACCCGAAAATACCCCTGTCCAACTTGCAATTCGCTCGGATTTACCTTCATCTAAGGTAAATCCGCTTTGTTATTTTTAAAGTCGGATTTACCTCAGATGGGGGTAAATCCGATTTCAAAAATAACAAAGCGGATTTACCTTAGCTGAAGGTAAATCCGCTTTGTTATTTTGGAAATCGGATTTACCTGGTGGGCACATAAATCCGATTTCCCTAAAAAAACAGAAAATCGGATTTATCCCACCTAAGGTAAATCCGATTTCCCTGAAAAAAGAAAATCGGATTTATCCCACCTAAGGTAAATCCGATTTTGTTATTAAAAAAAATTGTTTTTTATTTAATTTTTTAAAAAAGGTTATAGAATGCTACTAAAAATCCGTTAAACAGCCAAAACTAATCCAAAAATTATAAAAACAACACTAAAAATCTAATAAAACCAAAATAAGGTTATGCAAATTTTTTCAGATTTTTTGGAGATTATGAAAAATTAAAAAAATTAATAAAAAATAGTAAACGATGGAATTTTGGATTTTGAGGTCCCCAGTCCTAAAAGAAGTCTCTTCTTTAGGAGTATTTATTCTTGATATTTTTCGGATTTAAAGAATGTGGTTTCATTACAATTTGAGCAGGTTCCCCGAAAACTGATTTTTTAGCCTAAATTATTCTCCCGACGTACAATATCGTCACGTGTTAACGAACTACACACTAAACAGAACCAAAAGACGGTCGAAATTTGTATCTAAAATTTTAACTGATTTATTTATTTATTAATTAGGTTAACAAAGCGGATTTACCCCCACATAAGGTAAATCCGCTTTGGTTATTTTTAAAAGCGGATCTACCTTATATGGGGGTAGATCCGCTTTTAAAAATAACAAATCGGATTTACCCCCACTTAAGGTAAATCCGATTTGTTATTTTTCAAAGCGGATCTACCCCATCTTAAATAAATCCGATTTTAATTTTTTAAAATTTTTAGTGGAAATCGGATTTACCTAAATCCGATTTAAATTTTTTAAAATTTTTAGTGAAAATCGGATTTACCTAAATCCGATTTCCAAAAAAAAATTTAAAATCAGGATACGTTCGGGATTTTTAATTTTTGTGAAGGGTAATTACGTCTTTTCGCAGGGACGATGGGGTAGATAGAGAGGTTATGGGGGTAAAAAAAAAGGCTTAAATACAGTTTTGGTCCCCCTATTTTGACCAATCGATGAATTTGGTCCCTAAAGTTTTAATTTGACGATTTTGGTCCCCCTATTTTCCCAATTTGAAAAATCAAGGTCCCCCACCCCAATTTTGACTCAGTTTGACTGACTTATCCTACGTGGCAGCCCACGTGGACTGCCACGTAGGCGCACCCCCCACCCCCCACCCCCACCCCCCACCCCTTCTTCTTCCTCGCTCTCCCTCCCCTCCCCCTTCACTGTTCCCCCTCCCCATCGGTCTCCCTCCCCCTTCACTGTTCCCCCTCCCCATCGGTCTCCCCCCTTCACTGTTCCCCCTCCCCGTCGCTCTCGCTCTCCCTCCCCTCCCCGTCGCTCTCGCTCTCGCTCTCCCTCCCCTCCCCGTCGCTCTCCCTCCCCTCCCCGTCGCTCTCGCTCTCCCTCCCCTCCCCGTCGCTCTCGCTCCCCCTCCCCGTCGCTCTCGCTCTCCCTCCCCTCATCGGTCTCCCTCCCCTCCCCCTCCTTCGCAGATCTCTCTCTCTCTCTCCCTCTCTCTGCGCGAAGATCTCCCCTCCTCCTCTCTCTCTCGCGTCGCTCTCGGTGAACCCCGTTGGGTTGGGGGTGGGGTCGGTGGTGGGTTGGGTGGGTGGGGTGGGGTGGGGTCGGTGGTGGGTTGGGGTGGGGTGGGTGGGGTGGTGGGTGGGGTGGGGTGGGGTCGGTGGTGGGGGGGGTTGGGTGGGGTGGGGTGGGGGGGGTGGGGTGGTGGGGTGGGGGGGGGGTGGGGGGGTGTGCCTACGTGGCAGTCCACGTGGGCTGCCACGTAGGATAAGTCAGTCAAACTGAGTCAAAATTGGGGTGGGGGACTATGATTTTTCAAATTGGGAAAATAGGGGGACCAAAATCGTCAAATTAAAAGTTTAGGGACCAAAATCGTGGATTGGTCAAAATAGGGGGACCAAAACTGTATTTAAGCCAAAAAAAAAAAAAACCCTATAATTTTCGAGTGTGTAAGGCTGGAAACGATAGGCACGGACCAAAGTGCAAACAGCAAATTGCATAGGCGTATAGATGGCGAGCGGTGTGAGTGCGATGCAACGGTGCACCGTAGCCGCGAGGTGGTTGATGGCAGGGACGTCGACGGTGACGCCTCCTACTTCCACCAGCATAATAGGAGCGCCGTTATTGTGCGGGCGTGGGGATAAGAAGACTGAGAAAGGGAAGAGATTCAAGGGATCGTACGGTAAATCTCGTCCTAAGAAAGATAAGATGATCGAACGCATCAAGGACAAGAACGAAGTTCCCAGGTCTACTCCTTGGCCTCTTCCTTTCAAGCTCATTTGATTCTCACACTCTATTTGCGTGCTATTGCCGCTAAATGTACTATCTCTACCTCTTCAATTTAGGGTTTTGTGATTGTTAGTTGCGACTTATATATGTACTTTCATTACCATTTTATATTGAACCCTAATTTTATGCTGAATGTGAATTCTTCATTGCTAATTGCGATTCTGTGATTTCATTCGTTATCACTATTTTTATAGGCATCAATCCTCATCACTTGTCAGAAGCAAATAAGTAAAAATCAGAATCATCTCAAGTTTGCCTTTGTTTGGGTGAATTCTCGTTTCTTTTGTTTTATTATGCTTATCATGATTATGGTTAAAGCTATACTGACTACTTGATTAGGACTTGGGATGGTAAGTTATATGCTTTGTGAACTAGGCTTCCAATTCATATCCTTGGTTAGTGCAATTTTCTGTTATTTATGCGCTAAACCCTGAATTCACTATGTAGTCAGCATGCAGTTGGCACTTGCTGCTCTTATAGTTATGTAAATGTAAATCATTTAAGATTAAGATTACGATAAAATGTCAAAAAGCTAAAAGGCTTAGTGTGTGTTTGGAACTGTATCAGGTTAACTCAAATTCGTGTCTCGAGTCATGTTTCCTTAGAAGCTACAACTTAGAGCTTCGATCCACCGTGTGGTTAGAGTCGCAGAAGCAAACACACTTATCTCAGAGCATAGCTTCATAAGCTGGCTTTGCAATTATTTGCTGTTATTTAGTAGTCAAAATCGAGATAGGATAAGAAGGGAGGTGATAATTTACAACATGGGATTGTAACACTAAAAATTTATATATGTATACAAATTCATAAATTTGTATAGATACATATAAAATAGCATAAACAATAAAAACAGTTGATTAAACTTAAATTCAGAAATCTGTAAAAATGCCATACCCAACTCACAAGTCATGAATTTAAGTGCACAACTAATAGAACCACCATTTTATGTAGATAGTTTAAGAATACCACCATCAGAGCAAAACAGGATGAAGGAGAACACCAATATTGAGAACAGTGGATATATGATCCATAAACACAGTTATTACAAGAATGGACTTGCATTGTACTCGAAATCCTTAGAATTTTCTGAAAGACATGGGACATTTGATCCATAAACAAAGTTATTACAAGAAGATTGTGGGTTGTCCTTCTCTTTGGATCTGGATTGTTTGCTCTAGAGTGTTGCGGCATTTGCCGAGAGATTAGATTGCATAGTGACTTCACTTGGTTATGGAGGAATTTTTTATTAAAGAAGGACGAAATGCGCCCCTTGTATAAAACCAATGCTAAGCTAAACACTAATTAGGCATGAACTAGTCGAGATGTATGTGGTGCCGTAATCCCCTTATAATTACCCTCAAGGGTAGCTCAGACGCCCTCTTGCCATTCATCTTTCCTTTGGGATGAGAAAGCTCTCTCTAATATGAGGGTCTGAAAGAGGTTGACAATTCTCAATTTTTTGATCGCCCAAATTTAGTATTCCACCTCTAAGGGTCAGAATCTTGCTCGGCTGTCCTTTCAATCCACTATGCCAGCACACCAAGGCTTGGTTGAAGAATGGTTGGTGAATATGCATGCTTCCCCCCTATTCCCGCTCATTATATATAACCGACTAGCTGATATTCCAGTAAAGGAGTCAAGCCCGCGCAGAAAAACCTTTGAATTAGTGGGTAACTTCCTCTCATCCACAACCATAGTTTGAAGGGAAAGTTTCTCCCGCTCTTTATAAATTGTTGAGTTCTTATGTAATAATATTTTGGAATAAATTACCCCCTTGAAATTTGGATTTATTTCATAGACCTTCCTGCTATTGTGTAATTCTACCGAAAATTTGAAATAGCTAATTCTAAATGCTTTCATACACACCCAACATATTTGTCAACTAAACCTTTAGCTCATGGATGTTTTGTGGTAAAAGGCCATTCATACCTTTTTTGCTGTTGAAGTTGATTTTGGTGCCCAACCATTCGTGTCTTCTATTTAGCTAATACTAAACGAATAAGTTGTTCAACACACTAGACTGATTGAATCAGAGTTGAATGACCAAAACATTATTAACTAATGAATCAACAACTCGGTCAATTAATTTTCCATTATACATATACACGTTCGTGCATTCGCACCTGGAACAGTGAAAGACATGCCACAATCAACACTAAGCGAGATCTCCTTTTCTACGAACCTCATATAGTTGTACTTGGGTTGTGTTACACCTTCTCTACTTGTTATTTTTGAAGGCCAATTCTCACTCAAGATTTGTAGAACTAGCATGTGTGAATGTGAAAAAAGAAAAATAATTATATTCATTCAAACATTCAAGTCTGCTTCAACTCAAATAAATGAGACAGCAAATATTTAAGGTAGAAAATGCCCTATTTACTTGACAAAAACTAGACAAGCCGACAATTATTAACAAAAACATTATGCTGATGAAGATCAGTCTCCTTTGGACATTGTAGCTCCTCTGACCATGGTTGTCAAACTCGAGATCCCACTAAGGATCGGAGAGGGAAGTCAAGATCGTAAATCGTGAAATCGTAACACGGAACGTAAGATCCCACCAAAAATAATAAAATATATTTTAATATAAAAATATGATAATATAAATAATTAATAGTATAAAACATGATAATATAGTTAATAAAAGAAAAAATAAATATAATTATAGTAAGAAATAGATAATTATTTTATAGTTGTTTTGTTATTAATATTTGTATCAAACATTTAATATTAGTTTGTGCCATGGCTACTTTTTATTTACGGCACCTTAAATCCTATTGGGCCAAGCCCATTTTATCAACCAAAACCCTAATTTTTTTAGAAAGAAGCCTAACCTAATGTGATTGGGCGCCGCTTTGCCTCTCAGTTTCTACTTCCTTCTTCTCTCATCATCTCTCTGCCCACTAATTCTATTCCTTTCTTCTCGCATCTATGTCTTATTCTCTCATGGAGCGGCAGTTCGCACAAGAATGGATATTGGAGGTTGAATGTTTCACGCATCTCAGGATGAAAATACGGGTTTAATTACATTTGCTGGCCAAAATTAGAGTTAAATTTCAACCGGGTCACGTTTTGTCTTCCGGGTCGGGTAACGGGTCTTGAAGTCTTCTGGCTTTCTATAGCGCGCGAGAGAAGCGCTGATCCCACGCTTTTACGTGAAAGCACGGCGCGCCCACCGCTCCACCACTTCCAGCGATTTCAGTCACGAGTTGACACGGAGAAGGATGCAAAACGCGTGAGATCGTGCGATCTTACGCTTTAGCGCGCGTTTGACTACCATGCCTCTGACAATTTAAAAAATAAGTCTGCAATTATGGGGAGCCCAACAACCAACAGCAAGAAACCAAAAAGCATAATCAAGGCTCCAACATGTGAAATCCATTGGCCATATAGTTGTTGTGGTTCGGTTGTAGCTAGTTATCCATTGCAGAGATGGTAAGTCGGCAATTATGGGGAGCCCAACAACCAACAACAAGAAACCAAAAAGCATAATCAAGGCTCCAACATGTGAAATCCATTGGCCATATAGTTGTCGTGGTTCGGTTGTAGCTAGTTATCCATTGCAGAGATGGTCCTTAACAGCAAGGCCATAGCAACCATACCTCCAATTATGCGCAATGAAAATGAACAGGCATTTATAGTGGGGTTGGAAAACATTTTCCTCATCGTGGTTACAACTGCATGCCTGTGCTGGTAACAATCTTAATGAGACAAATGAGCACAAGTTTATAATGTACGGTTTGTGTGATTCTGATTGAGAGGGGAGAATCAGATATCCTTTTGACTATGCGATACCATATAATAACTGTAGGATGCAAGGTTATTTATATGGAGGAGCTTACCAAAACATATGGCAAGAGATTAGTTCAAACTAAATTAGGAATCACTATATATTTTCAATAGCAAAAAATGACTTACACACTCATATGACGGGCTTTTCGAGATTTCCAATATGCAAGCGACATCTTTCTCCCCGGGATACATCTTTAACTCAGGGGCATCCTCTTCAAAGGCCGATCCATCTCAATTGTGGTTTAGGGTTTTTACACACCCAACATATTTGTTAACTAAGCCTTTAGCTCATGAATGTTTTGTGGTAAAGTGTCATTCACACATTTTGTGCTTTTGAAGTTGATTTTGGTGCCCAACCATTTGTGTCTTCTATTTAGCTGATACTAAACGAATGAGTTTTTCAACACACTAGACTGAAAGTCTTGTGTGGTCATCCAACTGGAAAAATACTCGTATGGTCACGACACTTTTATCCACGAGGGATTGTAACCTATTCATTTATCTAGACTACATAACACGATAAACTTTCATTCATGAAGTTCACCCACCTTCTATACAATATATTTACAGTCTGTTCGGATTGGACTTTTGAGCTTATGTAAAACATTTTATGTTTAACAAATAAGTTTTTATGTATTATTGATAAGCTTGTCAAGGTAATTTATGAAAAAATAACTTATAGAGATATAATTTTCGTTAGTAAGAACTTATGAATTAACATAAAGCTTATTTATTGAATATAAGTTATTTTGCATAAGCTCAAAAATAGGTCAATCCAAGCGGACCCCTAATCTAGAACCATCAAAACAGGTTGTTGGTATGAGCCAACCCAGTTCACCTGTGGGTTTGGATTGAGTCATCGTGAGCCAACTTAACCCACCCAAGGTGAGCCACCCCACCCATTTAAACAATATCATTTTTTTCCTTAAATATCTTAATTAATAGATATTTGTCATCTATTACTTAACTTTTTGGTTTTCCTTTGCACAATTTATTAATCATTTTGTTATTTTATTTTCTAGTTTTATGATATTCTTGGTAATTTTTTTTGACCAAATTCTTGGTAACTTTTAAACCATCAAAAATAGCATAAAAACCCTCCCAACCTGAGGTTGTCAGTCGAAATGGTATATTACTAGCTCACTAGATTCACACCCTGTGGTGAGACAACCAAGCCAACCCAGGTCGGTCAACTAGCTCACTAGATTCTCAACCTGTGTGGTGAGCCAACGAAACCAACCCATAAGCCAACCAAGGTAGGTCAAACTAGTCCCTTTTTACATCTCTAGTCTAAGTTGTCTTTAACGGCGACAACTCTATTATTTAGTAAAATTGTTCCCACATATTATGTACTCCCTCCGTCCTATTTTATATGTCATTTAAGGTTGTGGCACAGAAATTAAGAAAAGTAATTAATTTTGTATGGGAAAGAGAGATTACGAGTTAATTTACGAAATTGTCCTTCATTATGACCTTGGAAGCATAAAAAGTAGAATTGTAAGAAGAGATATATTAAATAATGAAGGGTATGACTGGAAAAGAATATTGATGTTGCATTGGTATTCTAAAAAGTCATGTATTATGGGACAATTTTTTTTGCCTAGAAAGTCATAATATGCGACGGAGGGAGTATCACATTGCTGTACCCGTGCTCCTATGATCTCCTGGGTAACTCAATAGCTTCCACAAACCTTTGTGATAGCAACATAGTGTAGCTCAATAGTGAACACAGGGCCGTCCATGGGGTAGTGCAAGCTGTGCTGCTGCACAGGGCCCCGACCCAATGTCAATTTTTAGGGCCCAAATATAATAATACATAATGTATTTATATGTTTTTCGGATTGTGAATTAAATAAAGAGCGCAGTGAAATGGCAATTGGTTAGCAAGTTGGTGCTTTCCCTTTGGATTCCCTTTTGGATAGGTGAAAACGAGTTCAACACTAAGCTGCTGCATTAATTTTTTTTTTCCTTTTTTTTACCTGTTTATTTTTTTGATAGCCGCAAGTTGTTTCTTTTTATAATGCTTTAGCAAAATGATTTAATATATTATATTATATTACTTTTGGAATGTATTCAACCAAAAAATATATTGCTTTTAGCAAATATTTTTTTGAATAAATATTTAAAAATTTCCAAAAAATAATTCTATCATTTTAAAACTAAAACTAATTAAATTTATATTTGCTTTTTAATTATATTTATTGATGATTTTGGCCCCCACAATTAATTATGTAAAATTCCATCACTAAGGGGCCCAAGTTGATAAAAATAAGGGCCAAATTTTTAAGATTTGAATAGGGCCTCTCAATTGATTGGGACGCCCCTGATTGAACATAAGGTTAGTAGGATATCGGGAAGAGAACAAAATTGAGAAATCACAGACAGTTTATATAACAAGTTTTGTTCGTGAAAAACTCCCAACATTCACCAACAAGTACCAACGACAGTGTCTTAAGACATTCAATGTTCCAGTTCCAGGAACCATATGGTTCAGATTATTCAATTTATATCACAGGAGTAAATGAAGGTGATTAAATCCACAACATAGTAATTACAACAATTTGGTTGCTAACATTTATCTTATGCAAGGTGTAAAAGATGGAAACAAAAAAGATTTTAGTCATTATCTTCACGGCCAAAATCATAAACGATCTCGATCTGCACCAAAAAATAATATCAGATTCAGTAAGAAATAAGGACAGCCCAAATAAGCATATATCAGAAGCAACATAAGAAAATAAATGGTTCTCATAAGCAACAGAAGAGAATAAATAGTTCTCATACATGATACAGCAACAACAAGGACACCGACCCTAATAGATAATTTCCTCCTATACTGTTCTATATTCGTTCGGTTGTCGTAATATCTTATGCATATATTCTATCTGATCAATAATGGAAAAACAACAATTGACTTTAATGATTTTTAGTGTAAGACCTTTATAAAAGGCAAAACGAAGTAACTTTCTGGTAGAAAGGGTTTCTGTGATATCCAACAAAGGGTGATAGCACTACTCATGAGAAAGTAGAAGAAAATACACACAGTAAAGAGCAAATACTTCCTGCCAAGGTTAACTCCTGTGGCCCCAAGCTATAAGCTGTAACTGAAATGGAAACACTAGATACTGGTGCAGATTTGCAAGAAAATAATAGAAAAATCAATATTATTGACAGCGCTAAGAATACAAGAATTTTCTACGTCACAGTGGTGCTATTGGCCAGAATGTATAGTGCAGGCACCATTACCGCGCTTCCCTTTTCGCAGCAGCTAGCACTTCCTCTTCTGGGGGTGGCACGAGCCTCCTACGCACAGGGAAGGTGGCACCAAATAGAGACGGCGGCGGTTGTGGTTGCCAGAGGGAGGCTCACCTGTCTGGTGGTTTTCAGTCGAGGATCACACTGGAATGGGCAGTGGTGACCAACAGATGAAAGAATTGCATGGTACTGGAAAAAACACACAATACTGGGAAAAAAGATGGAAAAGCTCACATAGGGGCACCGGAGGAAAAAAACGCACAATGGAGAAAAGAACCTATTGACTACTGACACCATATAGGAAATGTATTGAAATATTGTGTGTGATTATTACACATGAGCTCTATTTATAATAAGCAAAATTACTACTGGGTTTCTTTAACTTAATTTAAAGTTTCGATATAGTCCTTTATCAGCTTTTCCAAATTAGTCATTTATGTCTCAAAACATGTACGACGTTACTTTACCCTCTTTTGAGTTTGCATTTAAATCTACTAAAAAAGACCAAGTGGTTGTTGTGATGTTAATGCGACTATAATGGTGCTGACGTGACAAGTTCAAATAGGCTTTTAGCTAAATGGAGCCAAAAGACCACCGGCCAACCCAATTATTTGACCCAATTAGGATAGTGAGGTTCCAATAATTTTTTCGTTCAGGTCAAACCCAAACCAATCAGCCCAAACTCAATGTGAGTTGGTTTGGGAAACGGGTTATGAATTTCGAACAAGTGAACTCAACCCATTTACGCGTCTTTCCTTTTTTCTTTTACGCACCCTCTTTATATAAGAAATTATATATACATATAGATGTACATATATACACACACACACACACACAGTCATAAAATCATAAAAAAGCATGTTTTAATTTTAAAAACCTTTTATTATATAAAATTTTGGAATTTTATGAAAAATTGAAGTTCTTTTGATACTTGACCTGACCTAAACCAACGCTCTTTTATCAAGTTCATTGGCAAAGTACCTCACAAATCTGATCCAACCGAAACCGATGGATTTTAATTGGTTTGGATAATAGGTTTAACCCAAACCAACACATGAACACCCTTACCAATTGATATGAACAAGTCCAGTCTAACAAAGGGAGATTGTATTGTTGAAAGGAAAGAAAGAGCAAATAGGTAAGCTCCCATGAGCCTGAGCTATAAGCCAAAACTGAAATGGAAACACGTATATGACCCCCTTCTATACCTTTGAACTAGCCTATATAAGAAATATGCTCTCTTTTTTCTCTAACTTTTCCACCCATGTGTTATTTACAAGTTAGTCTCTTCCCTTACTTGTCCCCTTCTTAAAACTACATAACTAGATCCAGGAACCTATTGATTTCATATCCTCCTTCATCTTCATGACGAGATTATTATGACCACCTGACACCTCAATAGGACTTTTAAACATTCTATTACTTGTTCAAAAGTTAAATTTGACTATCCACCAATTGCAGTCATTGTAGAAAAAACTTTGAAGGGAATCACTGTGTTAACTTCTAATATTTATCACACGTGCAATATGTAAAACAGTTGGGCTGAAATACACTTAATATTGGCTATACGCAAATCAAGTTAGTCACTTAACAATCGTAGAAAAGTTCAGTGCATTTTCAAAAGAATATGGTCACAGAAATGCATAAAGTGATCAAGCACGCACATGAATACACAGATTTGGACCATTTTGTGATACTCTCACGTGACAGGATCATCAGGTGAGATATCAGGTATTTTGTGATGCCCTTGGCAAGAGAAATATGTGCTGCTGCTATATGCAGGTATTTTAGGCCTCTTGCACAGGGAGTATATCTCTCTCTCATGAAATGAACTTTTCCTCAACTCCTCACACACACACAACACATACATACAATATATGTATACATGTAAGAAGGCATGCAAATAAATTTATTTTGGAAGTATCAACTGTAGATGGCAAAAAAAATTCAGTGATGTGTGTAGCAAAACAAACAAGTGGAGTGCACAAAAAAGGAAAATATAGACTTAGTATATAACCATAATGACTTACCCCCTCAGGTGGAGTCGGGTTGCGAGTAAACTTGGAACCACCAGGAGCCCAGGGAACTGTTATACATGAAAAATAAGAGTAAAACAAGTTAACATCAAAACTAGATCAAACAATAAACAACGAAACGGATGGACCAATGATTAGAATTTCACATACTCTGAAAAGCATGGCACATAAATTAACCCCCAAAACTACAAAAACTAATGGGTGATACATTGTATTTATGTCTGCACTCAAAGGCAGATTGTAGTTGAGGTAAATGAAATGTTTCATACTAAAGTATACGGGATAAGTTATGTTTGGTTTGTTTGGAACTTTTAACTATGTTCATTAGTCACGACCTATCTATCATTCGTGTGTTACTGGGAATAAGAAAACTTTTCAATTTGTTATATTATATGGACCTGGTGTGTTATAATTAATTAATTATTACAAGTGAAAGAAGCAACAATGTGGCATAGGATACGTATAATAGCCACAAAAGCAGTGCTAGTAATAAGATTCAGCTTCAGTGAGGTGTTTTTACTATACCTATATAAGGATCAGGATGGCGCCATTTATTGTAGCTTGCTTCAGCATCCGCTACCAACCTATCAATGGTATCAGGATCTTCCTGCAAATTACATGCAATCAACACAACATCAGATTTGGTATTGCAAATGAAACTTCCCAATCAATAAAGAGTCCCACCAATAAAGAAAGAAAATGTTGCTTAATTTTGAATTTTGGGAACCAAATTAGGGTGAATGCAATTGCAAGATGCGATGATCTCGAAGGAAATTGAATGAAGAGGAAAACGAACCACGTGTCTGTTCTGCTCGAATCTTTCACGGAGATTTGAAGCCTGAAGAGAGAAAGAAAAAGGAAGGAATTCAGAGAAAATATTCGAAATTGAGTGAGAAAATAAGATGAAGATGGGAAATGGATACGTCGTCGTAGAATAGGTGGCGATGTACAGCCCAGTTGAGAGTGTCTTTAAGGGCTCGACGGTACAGAATCCGAACCCTTTCCTTTTGCGCCGCGCGCCGAGCTACGTACGCTGCCGTCGATGTTATGCTCATTATCCTCCCTCCTCTTCTCTCAACTTTTTTTTTCTTTTCCGTTTTTCACTTCAGAGTTCAAGCTTTCATAAGTCATAAACAGAGTTAGTTATTGGAAAACCAGGCACTCAACAACACGGCGTCGTATTATCATTGGGCTCTTAGGCTGCTTTTTAGTTCTTGAGCTCGATTTTAGGGTAGTGCTACCTACATCCATACTTTTCATATTCACGACCTCCCTCCTTCTCCTTTTTAATTGAAGTTACCCAAATACCCCCCTCCACACACACGCACTTCCTTTCTGCACGATCTTTGCGTTGTTTGACTCAGCCTCTGTGTGCACCTTATCCACATTTTTCTTTGACGACTATCCTCTATTGAATTTCAAGTATGCGTCCACTATACGCCCCATTGTAGTGGTTTCATCTACATCTGAACTTTTTCTGACTCCCTCTTCTCTAGTACTTTTGTGCTCTAATTTTCTTGTGATTCTTTATTTAAAAATTAATTTTCAAATGTATATTATAGTGTTATTAAACTAAAACTGAGTATCGACTTGATTAGGGTATTGAGTTAGTGGGTAATATAGTAACAAACCTTAGATTAAATAATCAATTTTGCATGAATATCATTTGGTGTACTTAAATTAGGGTAGGAAGATGCCAAATGGAGGAAAAGAGGAGAAAGACACAAATTTGGAGATAAAATGTATGTTTTATGGATTTCTAAGTGACACATGACCCATGGAAAGGAGTATGTGCACTTGTCCATACTCCTAGGAGGCTCTATTAACATTCACTACTATGCACGATAATACATACCCTATCAGAGGTTGTGCTTCCTCTTTCCCTCTCGGCCTACGAACTAAGCGCCTTACTTCATGATGCATGACCATGAAAGGTTGTGCACCAAGTTTAACACATCTCTATGTACTTTCACTACATTATACATAGGTATGTATAATGTTAGTAAATTATACATACCCTATTCATGAGAGGTCGTGCATGTGTTAATTAAGGGACAGTGAGAAAATTGTAAAATCTATATAAATATAATGTATTGAACCTTTTTTTGCTACCAAGGAGAAGAACCCCAGTTGCGCTTTTAAGAAATACTAGTACAAATTTAAAATTTCAGGGGATTAAAAAAAATTATATGAGTACTAGTACACACTTTTATTTTTTCAGGGGATTCAACTGATTGAAGTAGGTTGACGAGGCCATTTTACCAACCCACACACCCAGTCGGGCTAAACTCGTGTTTCCATCCCTAATGGCAAGGCGACCATTCCAGACATAGGATATGTAGTTAGTTGCATACTACTACACATACTACTACACATAAGGAATTAATTATATATGCAGACTTTACAAAGGGTTGGACATTATTGATTAAAATATCAATGCAATACATACTACTACACATAAGGAATTAATTCAAAACTACCATAGTATATATATGGTGAGATGCATACAAGACTCTAGTTCATAGCCAAGAAAATCATTAAGTTGAAAAGGTACACATAATCGTGAATTGAAATAGTATCCAAGACTATATAAGACAAACCACAAGACATTTTACAGAAATCGATGTTCCATCCTCCACCAGCTAACACCAAGTTCAACTGTTGTTGGTGCTGCTGCTGCTACCTAGAATGCACGTACGTATCACATTCACTGCTAGCTAGCTAACATCTTAGTAAGAGTAGCCTTTGACGAACAATCCCTTTGTGGCTTCCTCAGATTCACCCTCAGTAGTGTACTTTCCAAGCTGAGCAAGGGAGTTGGACTTAGCACGGAAATAGAGTGCATCTTGTGCTGCCTTCACATTCTCCGGGGCGGCCTCCCCATGTCTTCAAGGCGGTGTTTTGGAGCGCTCTGGCGTATGAGAAGGACACGTGCCATGGGTTTGGAGATTGGTTCATTGCATTCAAGTTCAATGTTGCTTCAACCTCAGATTGTCCTCCAGACAAAAACTGCACAACACAACAATATTGATCATAATTAACAAAGGCTACTCCTAGTGTGTCTAATTAATCATAAATATAAAGAACTAATAATGGCTTTAGATAGGAGAGGCAGTTACCATAATTCCAGGGACAGCAGGAGGAATTCTCCTGTGAAGGAGTTTGAGGGTGTAGTCAGCAACTTCCTCAGGGGTTGCCCTATCCTTTGACTCAGCTCCTGGAGTAACCATGCTAGGTTTGAGGAGAATACCCTCAAACAGAACGTTGTTCTCAGCCAGGTAGAAGAATACTTCAGCCCAGACTGCTTGTGCCACTTCAAAAGTCCTGTCAATTCCATGCTCACCATCAAGCAAGATCTCTGGCTCCACAATTGGGACCAATCCATTGTCCTAATTCACCACACCAAAATAATCAATTAATCTTATAACCGATGATGCTTGGAGCTAGATATATATATAAAGTACTGTAACAAAAAGCACTAGTAATAGTTACTATATATATAGTTACCTGTGCAATGGCTGCATAGCGAGCCAGACCCCAGGCTGCTTCCTTGACTGCAAGAGCAGAGGGACCGTTGGGGATGCTCACAACAGTACGCCTATAAATAATTTATCAATTTAGAACAATATTAGTTATAAAAAAATGAGTACAATATTTTGATTTTAACTAACTTTGCTAAGAAAGAAGGGATACATTAATTAGTATTAGAGTAGAAGACACTAGACTCACCACTTAGCGAAACGGGCACCTTGCTGATAGTAAGCAGCAGTGCGAGAGGCAAGACCATCAAGACCTTGGCACCATGACTCATCGTTGGAACCAGCAAGGGGAACCAAACCCTTTGGTTCTCAATACATCATATATAAACCACGTATTAATAACATAACATATATATATACATAGTTGAAGCCAATTAATTAAGGGTGAATTATGAATTGAACGTAATTTGTAATTAATTTCCACGTGGCTAATTAATTACCTTGTCAACCTTGATACCAGGAACAATGTTCTGCTCAAGTAGGACATCAACGATTTTCTTGCCATCAACTGTGGATTGGTAGAGAGTTTCCTCAAAGAGAATGGCACCAGAGATGAATTCACCAAGACCAGGAACAGTGACAAGGAGAGTACGGTATGCTTGGCGGTTAGCTTCAGTGTTCTCTAACCCAATTGAAGCCAAACGCTTCCCACATGTAGCATTTGACTCATCCATCGCCAAAATACCACGCCCAGGCGACGCAACCGTTTTCTATAGTACTCAAAAAACATAAAGGAGATAGATAAGATAGTATAAGTGACTGACTGACACGTGTGAGAATGGAAGTAGAATTTGTTTTGAAAAAATATATATACCGCGGTTTTGACGAGCTCATCAGCATAGGAACCGGCTCTGATGGTGAGGCCTGAAGGGGTGGTTGGATTGCATCTCACAACTGATGCTGCTGATGGCTGGCGGAGACTTTGACCCTTAACCCATTCAGATTTGTCAAGAACTGAGGATGACTTGATAAGAGTTGCGGAAGCAGAGGCCATTATGAACTTAGCTTGTGTTGTGTTATGCGTGACTGTGAGTGAGTGAGTGAGTGAGTGAGCTACAATATAGAATAGAATCTTATCTCCCCACCACCAACAACAATCTTTGTACCACACATGTATTTCCTCTCTCATCATTTTATAACTCTAAAGTGATATTGCATCTATGGCTGCCGTGATCCAACCTATACTTACTTGACACCTGGATGATAATTTCATTCATTTCTGCTGACTTGGCTTCTGCTTATACGTGGTTCTTGCTTGCGCATTATTATTATTATTATTATTATTATTATTATTATTATTATTATTATTATTATTATTATTATTATTATTATTATTATTATTATTATTATTATTATTATTATTATGTGCATCAATCAATCAAGAGTCCAAAAAAGGGTATGAAATTAGTGATGTTTATTTAGGGAGTGTAAAGTGTGAGGTTACAAATACTTTGTTTGCTCCTCACTCACTACTTAACGGTTGTAATTCAATGATAGGATCTGACGAGATTAATTGAGGAAGGGGGCTGTGAAATGAAATTCAATGGCGTGAAATGATTTAGCACATACCAGAAATTGAATTTTTTTATTTTTTATTGGTTTAGATTACTTGTTAGAATATTAAATAAAAGTTGTTACAAATACCGGGTATTTGAAATTCCATCTTGGAGGAGAATTTTGTAATTGAATTAATGTATTTCAATCTCTGCCATTTACAAGTTATGGGCCCTTCAAGGAAAGGCGGAGGCCAGGAGAGTTTGGGAAACGGCTAAGCGTTTGGGTGTTGAAGGTAGTATGCAAGAAGAAATGTATGTTGATTTGATAGAAGAAGGTGAACGCAGAGATGAAGCTGATAGTAGAAAGAGGGCGGACAACATCAGAACCTCGTGAATTTGCTATCCTTAAACATTAGAGGGTGGGGCAAGCGTGGTAAAACTCGTCAATTAGCTTCTTTAATAAATTCCCGTTCTTTCGATTTTGTTTGCATTCAGGAAACTAAGAGGGAGGTGATGGTTGAAAATCAAATTGGTTTGCTATGGGGGAATCGACCATTCCAATGGGTTCACCAACCTTCTCGAGGCTCATCTGGAGGTATTCTGTGCTCGTGGCTAGAAGGGGATTGTGTAGTATCGTCTCATTTCTCAGGTTTTGGTTTTCTTGGTGTTAGTACAACCATTCGGGGCTCTACAGTGCACGTGGTAAATGTTTGTGCTCCGTGTACAAGGGTGGGGAAACGAAGGGTCTGGGCAGAGTTGTTAGCTATTAAGCAAAGCATAGGGAGTGGTGAATGGTGCATATAGGAGATTTCAATGCTGTGGTATGTTCTATGGAGAGAAAAGGTAGGAGTGGAGACCACTCTCGTAGCGAGATGGACGACTTCAACAGTTTTATTGTGGATATGGATCTCGTTCATGTTCCGGTATCAGGGAAGAAGTTCTATTGGTTTTGTTCTGATGGGTTATCTATGAGCAGATTAGACAGATTTTTGTTATCTGAAGGCCTTATAACTGAGTGGGGGATCTCAGGCCAGTGGATTGGGAGCAGAGACATTTCTGATCATTCACCTATTTGGCTCATCCGGTCTGTCTCAAATTGGGGCCCTAAGCCATTTCGAATTCTCAATGTGTGGTTGGAGCACCCCGATTTTCTGCCTTATGTTCAACAGTGTTGGAATAACTATAACATCTCAGGTTTTAAAGCTTTCGTTATCAAAGAGAAACTGAAGCTGTTGAGAAGCAACATCAGAGGGTGGAATAAAGAGGTTTTTGGTATAGTGGACTTGAATATTGACAAACTGGTTCGGGACTTGAATTCTCTGGATGACGTTCTAAGCGAAGGATGGGATGAAGGGGTGGTTTTGAATAGAAAGGAAGTATCAGCAGAGCTTTGGAAAGAGATTCGCAAGAAAGAGTCCATCTTAGCTCAAAAATCTAGAGCTAGGTGGATTAAGGAATGTGACATGAATTCTAAATACTTCCACTCTTTGATGAGGCTTAGAAGAAAAAGATGTAACGTACCGATTCTCAATGAGTCAGGGGAGTTAGTGGAAGATGTGGATGAAGTGAAGCTCTTTGTCAAAAATCACTTCGAGAAGTGCTTCTCAGAGGTTAGTTACGAGACCGACTTTGGGGGCTTGAATTTCAGCAAAGTTTCTCCTGGTGACTCAGATTTGCTAACACAACCTTTTTTAGAGGACGAAATAAAGATGGGAGTGTGGGATTGCGATGGAGATAAGAGCCCGGGTCTGGATGGTTTTAACTTCAACTTTTTAAAACTTTGTTGGAATGTGGTGAAAGAAGATGTGGTTGGTTTTTTCAACGAATTTCACAATAACTCTTTTGTCCCAAAGGCGACTGCAGCATCCTTTATAGCTTTGGTTCTAAAAAATGACAACCCTCAAGGATTGGGGGCATTTCGGCCTATATGTTTAATCGAATGTCTCTACAAAATATTATCGAAGGTGTTGGCTAGTGGATATAGGTGTTTTTCAAGGTTTTGCTTTGAATGACGAATTGCGTTTCTCTATTTTGCAATTCGCGGACGACACTATGTTGTTGGGTAAGGCTACTTGGGATAATATTTGGAGCATAAAATCTATCTTGGGGTCGTTTGAATTGGTGTCGGGCTTGAAGGTTAACTTCCTCAAGAGCAAGCTTATCGGTATTAACATCCCGGATGGTTTCTTGGAGAGAGCAAGTGCATTCCTCTATTGTAGATCGGAAACCGTCCCATTCAAGTTCTTGGGATTCCTATTGGCGCCAACCCCCGAAGGGAGTCAACTTGGAGTCCGGTAATTGGGACCTTGCGCAAAAGGCTGGCAACGTGGAAGGGGAACTATCTCTCTATAGGAGGCCGCGTAACTTTAATTAATTCTGTTTTGAATAGCATCCTGGTATACATGATGTCTTTCTACAAAGCGCCAAAGATTGTAATCAAGAAAATGGTAAAAATCCAAAGAGTTTTCTTATGGGGGATCAAGGAAGGGGAGCACGGAATGTATTGGGTGGCTTGGGACACTGCGTGCAAATCAAAAAAGGATGGCAGTTTGGGGATCAAAAATCTGGAAGCATTCAACATCGCACTTCTTTACAAATGGAAATGGAGATCTTTGCCGGAGAATAACGCTTGTTGGAGTCGCTTATTATCTCACAGGTATGGCGATTTTGCTAACTCATTTGTCTATGCCTCAATGGAGGGTCACTCAATGCGAAACATTGGATCAATCTGGTGGAGGGATTTGTTGTTATCGGGTTCTAAGGTGGAGAAGCAAAGAAGATTCGCGCGGGGCATAAGAAGAGGATTGGGGGATGGCAGTCTCATTAATTTTTGGAAGGACCAATGGTTAGGCACTGAGCCCTTCTTCAAGGTATTTCCTATACTCTTTGAAGCTTGTGGTCGGCAACTTAAAACTGTGGCTGAATTGGGTAGTTGGACTGGCGATTATTGGCGGTGGAATGATGATTGGCAGCATTTTAGAGATCCCGTGACTGCAGCTGAAGGAGAGATTTTGTACAGTATTGTGTTACCCATTGCGCTGAATAGAGGAAAGAAGGACTGGTGGATTTGGCCGCACGATTCGTCAAAATCTTTTTCGGTTAAATCCTACTATTTGGAGTTGAATTCCGCGCCCATTCGGCAGCAACCCCTTTCGGGTCAACAGGTAATTTCGGCATCCTTGTGGAAAAGTATTGTCCCATCGAAGGTAATAGTGTTTAGTTGGCGTCTTTTGTTGGATTCACTGCCGGTTCGCATGCAATTGCTTAGGAGGAATGTCATTAACTCCGATCTCGATGCCCGCTGCCCTATATGTCACTAAGAAGCCGAGACAAGAGCTCATCTGTTTCTCAATTGTCCTTTCGCAACTTCAGTTTGGGAAGGAGTCAGCGCTTGGTTTGGCGTTGCTTTAGACTTGTCCAAGCCTCTGGAGGAGTTATTCCTTGGATGTGCAAGTTTGTGCAAAGGGAAAAAATCAAAGCGTACGAAACATATGTTATGGCTAACAACTTGCTAGAGCATTTGGCTCGCTAGGAACTGAGCCATTTTTAAAGAGGAGGAAGCAAATGTTGACTCCACGGTAATCCGCATCAAGAGCTTATCTTGGAGTTGGAGTGTTTATAGATTAGATTTCCATTCATCTGTATCTATTTCATCATGGTGGTCTAATCCACTACAAGTTCTAAACAATTTGTAACCATTGTTGGTTGGGTTTGAGCACTCCCAGTGCTCCTTGAATGAAATTTTGCTTATCGAAAAAAAGAATTAGCTTCCATAACAATTGATGTTTCATCAAATTCCTCGTCTTGTGTCTTTGGTCGTTACACAACACAAGTCCCTACTGCATTGAACTCAAAACAAAAGGTTTTTTTATACCCCTATCAACTCCCTTCTACCCCCACACATTATTGTAATCCCGAAAATACCCCTGACATAATTAACAAAAATTGACTTTTTGAAGATTCTCTCGTGGGGGACCACTTTATCTGGTAATCGGATTTACCTAAATGCAAGGTAAATCCGATTAACAGATAATACGTAATAAATACACACACATAAGTCAAATTGGATGTATCAAACTGACAGATAAATCCGATTTGACCATTTATTTCAGTATAGAAAGCGAAATTTTGTCCTGGCGGATATAGCTAAATCCGATTATGTCTTTTAATGAATCGGTTTTACCAGGATGGGGGTATATCCGATTTTGAAAAATACAAAGCGGATTTGCGTTTGGGGTACGTAAATTCGATTTGTTTTTTTTTTAAAATTAATTTCTGTATAATTGTTGTTCTATTTTGAAACAGATATTGTGGGTTCCGAGCAGTAGCGGTTGGTCTCGATCTTGGTGAGGATAGTTGGCCTATAATTAGGCAAGATTTAATCAATGAAACAAAGGAGAGGGGGCAACTATGTACTTACATGTTTGGAAATGACAGACTTGCAGTGCTTAGAAAAGCGTTATCCATTGAATACTCCGGTTTTCAGAAGGAGGATAAGTGGTTGAGTTTGTCTGAGATGAGGTACTTTATAGCTACTAAGTATAATGTGGCCCTAGTTCAATTGTCTTTGGATATGAATTTTACTTATCTTCCTTTGAGAGGTAGTTATTCTTCTTCTAAGTATAAAATCATATCTATTCTGAACGTCGGAGATATCCATTGGATGCATATTTCGATCTCGCCTGTCTGTCCGTTGCCTCCAGTTGCTTTGATGTGGTCTCATAATCGATCAGACGAATCTACTTCATGGTTGGATCCTTATACCGGCCGTTTTGCCCTTTGGCAGTCTACCGCTTTGAAGATGCCCCGTCTCCCTCCCACTGATGCGCCCACCATTGTAGACTTAGCCCATGATTCCGACGATTTAGATTGACATTTCTTGTATTTATTATTGTACCCACATTTTTGTAATTATTTATCCATATATATATATATATATATATATATATATATCCAACAAATTAAATGTGTAAAAAAAACAAATTAAATGTTTTAATTTTTTTTACAAGTCGGATTTACACTGGTAAATGGTAAATCCGCTTTTGAATTTAACAAAGCGGATGTATCCCCACAACAAGTAAATCCCACTTGATAAAGAGACAAAGCGGATCTACCTGTTGTGGGGGTACATCCGCTTTATTAAATTCAAAAGCAGATTTACCTTCTATCAGTATATTCGATGCGATTTTTTTAAATTTAATCGGATCTAGGTAAATCCTCATTTGATTAATCTCAAATCGGATTTACCTATTTATAAGGTAAATCCGATTGAGTCAAAATTATGGGGGGTATTTTGGGATTTTCATATTTGATGGGGGTATATTGTGATGTGGTGGGGGTATAAAAAAAAGACCCAAAACAAAATCCAATGTTCCCCCATCCTCCTTTGGGTTTTTTTTTGGTACCCCCATCAACTCTCATCTACCCCCATCAGCCCTATGAAAATACCAAAATACCCTTAAAATTTTGATAAAATTACAAAACATTTACCATTTCTCATTTGCATCCGTTTAACCAGAAATTTTCTAAAGATTATCGGATTTACCCTTCAGAGCTACATCCAATTTCCCATCGGACTTACGCATCGGATCTACGTACTTCCGATCCACAAAGCGACAGCGCAAACAAGTAAGTCGGATTTAGCTAAATCCGATTCTCCCATCGTATTTACCTATATCCGATTACCCATCGGATATAGGTAGATCCGATTTGATTTTTATTTTTTTAAAAAATTTGTTTTTTCAGTGTCAAACAGGTATCGAGGGGAGTCCTCGTCTCAGGTATTGCGGGACATACCAACTCTTTAATCTTCGCTTTCACATTTTTAGTCACGTGCCAAGAACATAACAAATTTGTAGCGGAAGGAAAGACATCAACAATACCGGACATAAGACCAAGATCTCTATCAGTCAACAACACCTGAGGCTGAAGCCCGTGCAAGTCAAATAATTCTTTTAGTTGCTGCAATGCCCAAGTAAAATGAATTCCAAGCTCGTGTGAAATATAGGCAAAAGCAACCGAGAAAATTAACTCCGTTGAAGTGACACCTACAATCTCCAATAGAGGTAGATTGTATTTGTTGGTCTTGTAGGTGGTGTCAAGAATAAGAACCTTTGGAAACAACCGGAATAACTTAATAGAAGTGGGATGCGCCCACATGATGTCACTGACAACATCGGAACCCTCAACTTTTCTGCTCCAACATAAATAATTTTGTGTGTCAATCAATCTCAAAAGCTCTTGAATGTCAGTTCTAGGACCCCTCTTAGAAGACCTATAGGCGTAACGCTGCCTATATATTTGAGTAAGAGAAGTGACGTTGTCCGGATAATGGTTCTTCAAAGCAGTAAGACAATCTTTCGGGGCAACATTTAGATCAGTGTGCTCATTAACAATAGCTTTCTGCGGCTTAGTTAAACGACCAAAAGCTATCGACCCAACCGGGGTAGTAAGTAACTGATGTGTGTGAAGACCACACCTAACATTAACACGCCAACCCCCATGACGTATTGTACAAGTAGCTCTCAATGTAAACGGACAGCTTCTTCTTTTAGACCCGAAAACTCTAGAATCATTAGACCACTTCCCTTGCTTCTCGCAACCAAATATAATCTTATCTCTAGAACCCCTTTTACCTCCAGCTTTGTCAGATCTTACGATGATAACCACAACTCCAATACGCCTCCCAACCGCGTTAGCCCACTCTTCAACATCCTGGCGTGTAGAAAAAATCTACAAAATAGAAAAAATAGATAAATGTTGCGTACTTAATTAATTAAATATCTACCAAACTTTAATCAAGAAAATTGGTTTCAAAAATATACCCTCTCCGTCCAGAATGCCTCTGTAGTGTCTACCACGAAAGGAACGACCTGCGACTCTGTATGCACAATGCCTGTTTCCAAATAGAACAACAGTTATAAAGTAAATAATTAAAAAAAAACAAAGCGGATTTAGGTGACTTCAAACGTAAATCCGCTTTCTAATTTTTACAAATCGAATATAGCCTCATCCAGGTATATCCGATTTGTTAAACAATAAAGGCGGATTTAGGTAAATCCGATTGCGCATCGGATTTAGCTAAATCCGATTTATTAATATTTCGCCTTATGTTCAGAATTAAATTGTCAAATCGGATTTATCTGACATTTTGATAGATCCGATTTGACTTATGCGTCGTATTTAAAGCTAATCGGATTTACCTTCCATTTAGGTAAATCCGATTTCCAGATTAAGTGGTCCCCCACCAGAGAATCTTCCAAAAGTCAATTTTTGTAATTTATGTCAGGGGTATTTTTGGGATTACGATTTTGGGTGGGGGTACATGGAAGCTGATGGGGGTATAAAAAAAAACCATCCTCCTTTCACACCTAGGCCCAATATAGGCCCAATATAATTTCATTACACAAGTCCTCGCTACATTGAACTCAAAACAAAATCCAATGTTCCCCCATCCCCGACTTCACTTCTTTCTTGTTCCCCACCCCCTATAATAACTATCACGAGGTTACTATTGATACCCCTATTTTTTGCTAATACTTTCTCTATAGAGTTTATTTATTTAATTTCCCAATGGATATCCAAGGAAATTAACTATGGCCCATTTCCTTCAGGCAAAAACTTTGGATTCCTCAGGTAAACGCGTGATGGATAGGTTGGGTGGGTTCATTTGGAATTTTTTATGATCAAATATACTAATTTTATTGAAACGTGGAAAAGTTACACATAAATGCAAGGGGTAAGATATTCCCCAACCATAACCTTGAGCTAACCGTATTGGCATAGCTATCTAGAACATGAGCTTCACAATTGGAATTTCTTCCAATATGCTTAATAGCAACTAAGGTGAAATGATTCATAAGGGATTTACGGTTCAAAATGATATCAGGAATGGAAGAAACATTAGATTTTCCAATAAAGCAATTAACAACACTCAGAGCATCAATATACACTACCAAGTTAGGGAGCTATTGATCAATGCCCATCTAGAGACTGATAGAATAGAATATTAGGAATAGCATATTCTGTCATTATTGTATATAATTAGTCATAATTATATATATTCTGTCATTATTGCATATATTTAGTCATAATTGTATAGTTGACTGACCGTTACAAAATCCTTGTATATATTCTATTCAGATTAATGAGAATAGTCACGCATTCCATTATCTTACATGGTATCAAACCTAAACACGATCCCTCTCTAAACACCGAACCCAGCGCCGCACACGAACCCTTGCCGTATTTGCCCGCGCCGTTCCGATCGCTCTTCCCCTCCGATCGTTGAACCCTCTCCGGTGTTTCCTTGCGCCGCGCCCCTCCAAGCGCCGCAACCCTTCTCCTCCTCGCCTTCTCCCCTTCCGCCATCATGTCAGACTCGCGACCCCCCTCCCCTCCCTCGGTTTCTTCCTCTTCCAAGAAAACCGAGTTTCATCCCGCCCTTGCTGTCTCCAACATCAAGAACAACATTCCTATCATCCTTGAAATGGAAAAAGATCAATACGAAACCTGGGCCGAGCTTTTCCACATCCATGCTCGCTCTCATCGTGTCTTGCATCACATCGTTCCCTCTAATGAAAAACCACCGCCAGCTCCTACTAGCGCCGACTACGAACAATGGGTCACTCTTGATGCCACTGTTCTTCAGTGGATCTATTCCACCATCTCCACTGATCTGCTGTCGACCATTCTGGAACCTGACTCCACTGCCGCAGCAGCCTGGAACCGCCTGGCAGACATATTTCAGGACAACCAGAACGCTCGTGCTGTCACTCTTGAGCAAGAATTCTCCACCACTCGTATGGAGGATTTTCCCAATGTTTCTGCCTACTGTCAGCGCCTCAAGATGCTCTCGGACCAGTTGAGAAATGTCGGCTCTCCTGTCAACAACCACCGTCTGGTACTTCAAGTGATCTCTGGTCTTCCAGAAGCTTACCGCAGCGTTGCTACCTTGATTCGACAGAGTAATCCTCTTCCGGCCTTCTATCAGGCTCGCTCTATGCTCACATTGGAAGAAGCAGGTATGGCTAAAATGACCAGCACTGGCTCTCATACTGTCTTGCACACCGCTCAGCAGCAACCTTCTACCGACACTTCTCAGCAGAACAATCGTCGCTCTGGCAACCGCTCTCGCCCTCGTGGAAACCAAGGCCGCGGAGGTGGGCGTGGTCAACGCAGTGCACCTCGGTCTGGAGCTTCCAATGCTCCTCCATCATGGTCGTCTCCTCCTTGGTAGCAACAGCAGCAGTATCCACCCTGGCAACAATGGGGTTGGGCCCCACCACCATGGACCATGCCTCCGTGCCCGTATCCCACATCTCAGTGGACACGCCCAACTGGTCCTCCCAAGCAGTCAGGCATCCTAGGACAGCGTCCTCAGGCATATACTGCTACTACCTCTCAGACACCGACAGACATCGAGGCAACTATGCACACCATGTCTCTCAACACTCCTGAGGACCCGTGGAACATGGACACTGGCGCATCCACTCACACTTCAGCATCACAAGGTAATCTCTCGTCTTATTTTCCTTTAAGTAATTCAAATCAGAAAATCATTGTTGGTAATGGCCATGATATCCCAATTCACGGCACCGGACACACACAAATAGCCACCCCTTACAAACCGTTACACTTAAACAATGTCCTACATGCCCCGAATATTATTAAAAATTTGATTTCTGTTAGGCGACTCACCACTGACAACAATGTTTCTGTTTCCTTTGACCCTTTTGGTTTCACTGTATCTGATTTTCAGACGGGGATGCCTCTCATGAGATGTGACAGTCTTGGCGATCTATATCCAGTCACCATTTCCCCAAGTTTTGTTGGTCTTACGTCTAGTCTCTGGCACGGTCGCCTTGGTCACCCTGGCGCCCATGTTTTCAATTCTCTTCGCAATAATAAATTCATCTGTTGTGAACCTTTTAATCCTTCTGTTATTTGTGACTCTTGTGTTTTAGGCAAGCAAGTTAAATTGCCATTTCTTAATTCTCAAACAATAACTTTGATGCCTTTCGATATTTTACATAGTGATTTGTGGACTTCTCCCGTTTTGAGTTCTGCTGGTCATAAATATTATGTTCTTTTCATGGATGATTTTACAAATTTCTTGTGGACTTTTCCTATTAGCAGAAAATCTCAAGTTTTTGAAATGTTCCAGTCACTTACTAATCTTATTCAAACACAATTCTCACTAAGCGCCAAATCCTTTCAATGTGACAATGGCGGTGAATATAATAATGAGTTATTCCAACAATATTGCGCAAACCATGGTCTTGTTTTCCGCTTCTCTTGTCCTCACACATCCTCACAAAATGGGAAAGCAGAACGAAAAATAAGAACCATTAATAATATGATGCGCGCCATGCTAGCTCATTCTTCTGTTCCCCATTCTTTTTGGCATCATGCTCTTCACATGGCAACTTACTTGCTAAATATTCTTCCCTGCAAAACACTTCAAGATAAGTCACCTACACAACTCCTATACCATCGTGACCCCACCTACACACACTTACGAGTTTTTGGTTGCTTGTGTTATCCGTTGTTCCCGTCGCCTACAATCCACAAATTACAACCACGCTCTACACCATGTGTCTTTTTGGGTTATCCTTCTAATCATAGAGGATACAAATGTTTTGATTTGTCAAACAGAAAACTAATAATTTCGAGGCATGTTATCTTTGATGAAACCCAATTTCCCTTCACCAAGATACACTCACCCTCACCCCACTCTTATCACTTCTTCAACGATGACCCACACCCCTATCTTATACACCAGTGGCAAAATCAAACACCCCCACCAGCCACACATAACCAATCACCACCACCAACCATCACGGACCAGCCATCCTCATCAACAAACCAACAATCAGCGCCACCTACCTCTCCAGTCAATCCACCCACTACAATCCCGACTAACTCACCCCCACCAATACAACCACCACCCACACGTACTATCACCACCCGTAGTATGAAAGGCATTACCAAACCCCGTAAACTATTCAACTTATCAATTTCTCACTCAAACCACCCCATCTCTCCCTTACCCAAAAATCACAAACTAGCCCTATCAGACCCCAATTGGACATCCGCAATGAAATCTGAATTTGATGCTCTTATTAGAAATAAGACGTGGGATTTAGTTCCTCGTCCTTGTGATGCCAATCTTATTCGATGCATGTGGATTTTCAAACATAAGAAAAATTCTGACGGCTCTTTTGAGCGCTATAAGGCTCGCCTTGTTTGTGATGGCAGGTCACAGGTTGCAGGTGTGGATTGTGATGAGACTTTCAGCCCGGTGGTCAAACCAGCTACTATTAGAACAGTACTCACCATTGCTCTTTCTAAATCCTGGCCCATTCACCAACTGGATGTCCAGAACGCATTTCTACATGGTGACCTTCATGAGACTGTTTATATGCATCAACCATTGGGTTTCCGTGATCCTCTTCATCCAGATTATGTTTGTCGCCTGAAGAAATCTCTCTATGGTCTCAAGCAAGCACCCAGAGCATGGTACCAACGCTTTGCTGACTATGTTACTACCATTGGGTTTCAACATAGCACATCAGACCATTCTCTCTTCATATATCGACAACAATCTGACATGGCATACATTCTCCTCTATGTGGACGACATCATCCTCATTACTTCTACTCATGTGCTTCGCAAATCAATTATGTCATTATTGGCTACTGAGTTTGCAATGAAAGATCTTGGTCCGTTGAGTTACTTTCTGGGTATCGCCGTCTCTCGCCACCCGGGCGGCCTATTTCTCAGTCAAAGCACTTATGCTTCCGAAATCCTTGAACGTGCCGGCATGACGTCCTGCAAACCGACTGCCACACCTGTCGACACCAAACAGAAACTCAGCACGTCATCAGGCACTGCTTATGAGGATCCCTCTCTCTATCGCAGTCTTGCAGGAGCTTTACAGTATCTCACTTTCACTAGACCTGACATCTCATATGCGGTTCAGCAAGTCTGTCTCCACATGCATGCACCCAAGACAGAACATATGCTGGCTCTCAAACGCATCCTTCGGTATGTCCAGGGCACCATGCACTTTGGTCTTCATATATCTCCATCCCCCATCACGAAACTCATCTCCCACACTGACGCTGATTGGGGTGGATGCCCTGACACCCGACGCTCCACATCTGGGTACTGTGTTTTTCTAGGTGACAACCTTATATCGTGGTCTTCCAAAAGACAGCCCACTCTCTCTCGTTCCAGTGCAGAAGCCGAATACAGAGGTGTTGCTAATGTTGTATCCGAGTCATGTTGGCTTCGTAATCTCTTACTGGAACTCCATTTTTCTATTCCTCGGGCCACTTTGGTGTATTGCGACAATGTCAGTGCCATTTATCTCTCTGGCAATCCTGTACAACATCAGCGCACCAAGCACATTGAAATGGACATTCACTTTGTACGGGAAAAGGTAGCTCGTGGTCAGGCACGCGTACTTCATGTTCCATCTCGACATCAGATTGCAGATATCTTCACCAAAGGCCTTCCTCGCATCCTCTTCGATGATTTCCGGACCAGTCTCAGCGTCCGTGAACCTCCCGCTTCGACTGCGGGGGTGTGATAGAATAGAATATTAGGAATAGCATATTCTGTCATTATTGCATATAATTAGTCATAATTATATATATTCTGTCATTATTGCATATATTTAGTCATAATTGTATAGTTGACTGACCGTTACAAAATCCTTGTATATATTCTATTCAGATTAATGAGAATAGTCACGCATTCCATTATCTTACAGAGACACCATCTAACACCAAGTGGGTTAATTTTTTTATTAGCCTAAACATATTTCTAAGTATTTGTTTAATTCCAGTCATCTTTTGAGCTGAATAAAATTGGACATATATATGCATATTTGATCATTACTCATTAGGCAATTAAAAGTGTAGCTTATTAGGCCAAACGGCAAGATGAATGCTAAAATTAAATTTTCAATACTAATTCATATCTCAAAAACTATTTAGAAGTGTGTTTGCGAGTAAGTCGGGTTTCAATGGGTCGAGATATATAGACCCGAGTTTGCCCAAATATACCAATTTTAAACTTATTAGTGCCATCCATGTAACCGTTAACCCATTTAACACACTTGTTTCACCGGAATTTCAATTGAGTTGGGTGGGTTTGACCAAGTCACCTATTTTTGTTTAGCCCTACGATATAGGTTGTCGTGAAAGACCAAAAAAATCTCTAACGAAACCTTGGAGATGAAAAAATTGGGAGCGCCTTTTTCGTCGTAGGTATCATGACACTTAGGGATTGAACTTGGCGTAACTTTGGGTTATCACAAAAGAGCTCTATTGATAAAGTTTTAAATAAATTTGCAATGAAAGATAGTAAATAAAGGATACCCTAATCACTAAGGGAGTCAATTTTAGTCTCAATTGTTGTAAAAAATAATGAAGAATATGGAAATGTAGAAATTTTCCTATAGTTTAACTGTGGGAAGCGTAATACATGACCTTATTTATATACATCCAGAAATGGTTATGGGCATGTTGCTCAATATTCATATAGGTATCGCCATCGAGGATTCCGTAGTTTAATGGGACTTTTTCTCCATGTTCTCCAAGTTTCAAGATTTACTTAGTTATTTACGCGAGCGAATTACGTGATTATGACCATGGTAGCTATATATGTAAATAAACAAAACAAAAAATAGATCAAACATGTTATTAACTATAATGAAACTTTAAGCAAACCTAGAGGGCTTAGAGGACCAAAATGGAACAAAAGAGTCGTCATAGTAAAGCTTCATCTCTACAACAATGGTGGAAACCCTAGAAATATAAATATGAAAAGGAATTTTACCACAAAAAACCTATACCGCCAAAATTTCTTTCTATAGTTTGGCCTAGATGTCTTCACTGTGCGAACAACAACTCTCACTCCACACCAAATTCTGAATTTGAGTTAAAGCTGTGATTTTGGGAGTTGAAGCTGCAAGAATGGGAATGGGTTCCATTGCTGTGAAATTAATGAAGCCATGGCTGATGCAAGATTCAAAAGTTTCTTTTAGCTTTAGAGATTTAGGGTTTGATTTGAGAAGAGAAGAGGGATGAAGAACATGACTTAAATTAATTATTTAAAGTAAATCCACGTTAGATAAGATCTTGCCACGTCAAACTAGTCGTGACATGTGTCACATTATCACATAAGGGACACGTATCATTTGTTAACTCAGAAGGACGGAATGTCCAAAAGTGATTTATGTGTAACGAATTTAAAACATAGAGAACCAAATTAAGAAAAAAACTTAAGAGACCAAATCGGAACAATAAAATTACTCAACGAACGAAAAATGCATTTTAACCTTTTTTTACAAGAATCCATGTTTGCTTTAAAAATGCCATATTTATTGTTTTATCAACCTTCCCACACTCAATCGTTGCTTAACCTCAAGAAGATTTTGGCTCCACATAACTTTTAGAAAGCAATAGAGACAACCTTATAGGGAGCTCCTAAACCAGAAATTTTTTTTCTACAATGAGTGTCCATTTCTTCAATTTGCAACCTCTCCCCATTGCTCGATTTACTTTTTACCTTCAACAAGTAATTCACATGATGCTTGCCTTGAAATGGTATTAAGATAAGTTCTAGCATGTATGAAAACCTGAATCACACTCAAGACCAAGCGTGGTAAAATCTGATTTGATAATCACCCCTATAATTTTTATCACCCAAATAGTTTTGTTTGACTTTGCTGAATCTCGTTTAAAAATACTAAACCAATCTAATCCATTTAAACATGATTGTTGCATGGAGGTCCTATTGTTTCTTTTTTGGTCGAAAGGACCCTCCTATTCTTAAAAGAAACAAAAAAAGTGCACAAAGTAGAAATGGACACTGAGTTTGGTGACAAACTCACGAGCCCTGCTGGCCTAAGAAGGGCATGCATCTTTGAATTTAGCAACATATATATTCCACCAAAGTTAGAGTTTAGGCCGGCCCCTCATGTGAAGCTGAAGCATAAATCCACATAAATTAAAAAGTGATATCCTGTTAATCAATGAAATCACCAAACCACGTGAAGGCAAACAACAATACTGCTAGAAATACGGATAAATACGGTGCGGAGGTCATGAGACCAATTAATATTTTAGGTTGGTCATTGGTGAAAAAACAAGATTGATGTTGCTGTGGTAGCTGAAATACTACTAGTCAGTAATCACTTCCCAACTGCTATAGAACTTGCCTCTCTGCTCTGGTATGCATGCTCATGTATATTTACTAACAATGAGCAGTAAAAGTTTGTATCAATAGCATACAAAATAAATTAAAATGTATAACGAGATGTTGGAATCATAATTTTAAAAGTATATAAATTTAGTCTAATTGATAAAAAAAATCATCTTAATGTCAATAAAAAATTTACACACGTTTATTAAAAATTATTTTAATGTCTATCTAAAGATATTAATCATGGTAAATCATTTGGTTATTGATTAAGTTCAATATATTAATCAATTCTGAGCTCTTTTTTAATCTTTAGATCCTCTTGGGAAAAAAATGACTAGCTCTGCCTCTGCCCCGCTCACGTGATTTGGTCTCAATATGAAGCTTTTTCCTTACAACTACGTACTCTATAATGCCTTTTCTAGACCATAATCATTGTCATCCCTACAAGTACATAGGTATCCAAGAATTCGTATCCATGGCCATCACCAATTGTGGCAACAAAAGCTTGATTTCGAAAATAGTTATCACCAAAGAAACCAAGAATCATACACTAAAAGACAATCAAAACAGAAAGTTTCATTGCAAACTTTAAGATAATCAACAAAACATCCACAACTTGTCCAAAAAAAAAACATCCACAATATGACAATCTATCACTCATTTCCTAGCAAAGCCAAGAAGAAAAAAACACACTATAGTAGTCAATCTTTTGTTTTTCATCCTTCTTCAATGGAAAAGTCACCGACAGCAATTTTGTGACTTCAGATTCTGTAGTATTCCTATGTTGTATCCAACACAAACAAGCCTCTTCCTTCTTGCTGTTCTCAAGATGAGAGACATTTTTTTTCCGTATATCTTTTAATTACAAAAAAACTTAGATCTGTATATAATCATCATATTACATAATCTCCAGTAACTAAGGATTAGGATTAGCAACAAAATATGCTAAAACCCCAACAAACGGTGCATTAATATAAGTTGTTGGCTCAGACTTTCTAAAATCAGCTCTGTCATCAGCATAAACATCATCTTGTCCAGGTCCTCCCACAATGGCACCAACAAGAACATTAGGATTAGGATTTGTTGAGTTAAAGTAAATAGACCCTTCTTTGCAAGCAATATGCTGAGGATGATCCTTAATAGAAGGTAAAGAAGAGCCACGATGATGAATACGTTGTGGATAATAGTTACCATAGCCAACCATGTAGGATAAACCCAATGGATTATTGCCTAAAATGTAATCAACTTGTTTCTTAGCACGTTGGCGAAGTGTTTGTGCAGTAACATAGACATTACCACAATTGATGGTTTGTGAGGTACGAGATAAGTAATTGGCATATACTAATTCAAGGAAAGCAATTGAAGTTGCATGTTGTAAATTGCTGCCACCTGGTCTGTATATGAGTCCACCAGGAGTGTACTCAATGTGTGAACTTGATGTTTCAGGTATTAATGTGCATAGAAAGCTCTCTGCCGAGGTTTTATAAGATTCAAGAGAATATACATTTCCTTCTAGGACTTCCTATATATAAAACATTATTAATTATTAATAAATGTACAATCTATTTTCTTTAATTTGAAGAGTGAGTGGTTAATTGAATTGAGAAAGAGGCCAGGTGTACCTTGGAGACAAGAACATTAAGGCCAGCATGCTTGTTGTCCCAACCAAACTCATTGATATTGTCTTCAGCACCAAGAGTTTTGCCATTGCTTTGAATGTAGTTGAGGAAATTTTCACCTTGCGTCGCCCTCCTTAGCCATGCCGCTCCCCATAATAATTCGTCCTGTTATATCAACATCAATACTTTCTTCCGTCGATTTCCAATATAAATAACCCAACTAATTCTAATTATTTGGTCTAAATAGAATATATAAGTAAATTTTAATTAATTTCATTCTATTTAAAAATATTTTTTAATAGTTTTTATTTCATGAAGAGCAATTTAGGGATACAATTTCTATTTTAATTGCTTTCAAAAATTAAATAAAATTTATTATTTTTTATTATTTTTTTCATGAATCTTAATGCAACATTCATTATTTTTTTCCAACAATACACTCATTTAGTTTGAGACTTTCCTCCTACCTATGTATTTTTTAATTAGTGTACAAATGAGTATTTTTTATTTATTATAAATGAGTGTATTCATGAAAGGAAAAGTTACATATTGCGAAGAATTCCACACCTACGTCTTTTGTTTTTTTATCTCACATGACTTCTCATTTTTGTCTCTTTTCTTTCCAAAGAGATTTATATATAGCAAAAAACTAACATGGCATATTTGTTTTCACTTTCTAATTCTCCGATTAAAAGATTTTAATAGGCATATTTGTGCATTTTTTTAACTCTAGATTAAAGCCCACACAATTCCAAAGTTTATTTCTTTGTTTCTTTGTTGGGGTAATTGGCTTGCATTTTGCTCCAATCTTTGATCACGTGAATACATATATAGCAATATCAATGTCCATATTATATATCATTTTTCTTTTCTTCTTTTCTTTTTGAGTTAAATAGAAAATTCAAAAGGGCATCCTCGGATGCTATTATTATAGTCTCATACGAAAAAAAAAGCGGTGCATAATTGAAAGAAAGGAGTCAATTACCTGGTATCCGTCAAAATCACAATAATATGGGCAGACACCATCCTTAACATTAGCATTGTCACTATAGGCACCCCTGTAATTATCTGCGAATTGAAAGGCCTTAACTGCATTTCGTAGCAAAGTTTCTGAATAGCCAGGATCCGCTGAACGGAATGCCATTGATGAAGCTGCGAGTGCAGCGGCGGTTTCGCCGGCAACATCAGAAGCTGGGTTAGGTGCATCAACAGCGTACACAGTCCTTCTTGTGTCCATGTCTTCTGGTCTCTCCCAACAGTTATGGTCTGATATTGGATCACCCACCTACTTGTAGTAATTACGTATTATGTTAAATAAGAATTAATTTAAATATAACAGTATTTACTACTAATATTTAATGGAAGGTGAGCGAGTGAGGCCACTGCCATCCTTCGCGCGTGGGTGACGTAATTAATAAGAGTGAAAAGGCAAACAAACCAAGTTTTGCATATTCAGGAGCACAGTTGCCATTCACGGACTTCAATTCAATTCAAGGACACACTCATAACGAGACCAGAATAAATAATCAATTTCTAAATATTGTTTGAATTAATTTATTTTAGGATTTTATTTTAAAGAATTGATTAACATGGGAACTATTTTGATTAATTTTGTCTTTATTATTTTATATAATGAAATTAGATTAATTAGAAGGTTTAAATGAAAATGGATCGTCATGCAATTAATTTGTAACGAAGCACAAGTCAAGAATGAAAGTGTAAAGTCGCACTACATTGATGATCGATTAAAAAAAAGGGGTGCGGGGGAATTCAACAAGAAAAACAATGTACCTGTACTATACCACATTGATTTCAATGAAACTTTTCTCATTCATTCCTCGTATTTTTCTTCATTTGAGATTAAAAAAGTATTAATTAATTAATTAATGTGAAATGATATGAGGAAATAGGTTGGGAGCGAGAAAGTGGAAATTAACCTCCCTCCCGTCCCCGTGATCCAACCCAATCACATTCCCCATTTTGCCCTCTTCAATACTCCAAAACACCCATAACAATACTACGAAATAATCATCCGCATTGTAGCACTATAACAGTAATAATAAGTAAAAGTAAAAGTAAAATAATGTAACCTGAACGAAAATGCGGTTAGGCTGAGAAACGGTTTTGAGCAAATAATCAGTAGCCCAACGGATTGCCACCAAGGCGTTTCTGAGTTCATTGGGAGGCATTGTGTCTCCGAATTCAACCACACTCCACGACAGCATTGTCGTCGTGAATGCCATCGGAAAACCGAATTTCACGTTATCACCGGCGTCGTAGTAACCACCGGTAAGGTCCACGTTGTAAGTCCAACCATCGCTTAGACCCGAATTTCCCCTCCACTTCTGTCTCTGGTCCTCCGGTAGGAAACCCGACCTTTGCCCTTCGAAGAAAAGGATGGCCTTCGATAATGCCTCTTCGTAATTTTGTGCGTCGCTGCTAATTCCTCCAATTAGCAACATGAAGAAAACAAGCGCACACAAATCCAACTTCGTTAATGCCATTTTGGAAAATATATGTGGAGAGTAACTGAATGTGATGTTGATGATGACGATGATGATGAGTGGGTAAAGGGCGTATTTATATAAAAGTGTAACGCAGTACTGTAGTGTTAGAGAGGGTGTCACGGGGTGAGTCTTGAAAGCGAGTTTAATTACAGAGAGAGAGAGAGAGAGAGAGAGAGAGAGAGAGAACAAAAAGGGATTGGATTTGGAGGGAAGGGAGGGTTGTGTGTGTGTGTGTAACGCACCGACGGTTAAAATAGTGAGTGTGTCAGTGAGATCACATGCCAACAACACAAGCGCGAGTGCACAGCACAATGCTTTTCTGCATGAGAAAGGGTGCTTCTCGTGGGTCCCTTTTAATATTTTCTTCAATCTATTTAACAAGTTTTTTCTTTTTCTTTTTTTTTCCTATACTCAATTAGGTCTTTTTTTTTATCTTGTGCTCTTAGATTCGATTTTCATAGTGACAAATTTAGTATCGGTCAATGCAAAATTTGCCCTTAAGCATGAGCAGAAATTAGTCTTTCGTTGAAAACGTTGGAATACCTCGTGGTTTATGATGATAAAACCCCTAAAAATCACCCCAAACTCCATATTCACGATCTTCATTCCCGCCTGTAAGTATAAGTTCACGTTCCCCATGTTTTCAAGGTCCTTAAGAGTAACTTGATAGGCGTCGATTTAGCTAAAAACAAGACAATCAAATATGAGTACCTAAAATTTGACTTGATCAATTTTTTTTTGTTTTTCATCAAACTAGCATTGATCAAATCACCGTTGAGGGGTGACCTGGAAGAATATGAACTTATTTTACAAGTGCCGATGGCAGTCGTGAGTCGTCAGTGGAGTTTGAGGGATTTTCAAGAGTTAGAAATCATAAATCACTTCAAGTGTTGGACCATCCTAGTCATCGTCGTTTAAGAATCTCAATAATTAATTAATATTATTATTTCTTATGATAATGCTTGTAACTCAATGTAATATTGACTCTCTAAATAGAGAGAGGATATAATCAGTCTTTTTCATGTTAATATTTTATATTTCTTGTATGAAAGTTGTATTGTGAATTTTATTTAGCTAACACAGATATCCTATTTAGTTTATGATTAAAGACCCAAATTGATTCCTCACAATTTTTTCGTGGGACAAATTAGTCCCTTACTTTTTTAATACGAGACTCGTTAGTTCCTCTGTCCATTATTAAGTGTTAAAGACGTCAACTAGCACCTCCTAAGTGGCACCTTATGTTCCAACGTATCACGTTAACTAACACGTCATACGTTATTTCTGCCCAAATTGGTCTCTCGCTTTACCTATTCTGTAATTTTTAAAAAAGGACATATCAGTTTGTGTATGTTTTGGGACAAGTTAGTCCCTAAACGTCTTCTAGGTGGATTTTGAAAACTAAAAACCAGGTCACCATTTGCAAACAAAGAAAGAGAGAGAGGGAGCAGCCATTGAAAGAGAAGGTGAAACTCATTTTTTCTTTTGGATCCATATTTACGTGTCACTTCTATTTACAAAAAGCTTTTAATTAGTCATGTAATCCTAACACTTGAGTGTGTGAAGTCGAGTGGCTGCAAATGAGCTTTTTTAGATAAAATGACATGAAAATAGTGAATTAGAAATATGTAAATTTCAACTTATTGATTAACAATTTTCACAAAGAATAGATATTAATTTTGGGGTTTTTTTTTTACCTCCTCCTTCTCCCCTATACCCTCATTTTAGTGTAAATCCCCAAAATACCCCGAATTTTTAATAAAAAAACGTTTTTTAAAAAATTTCCGGAAATACCCTGTTTTGAGGTGTTTCCGGAAAGTTTAAAAAAATGCTTTTCCGGAAAAGCCTGTATTTCCGGAAATTTTTTAAAAAAACGTTTTTTTTATTAAAAAATTAAAATTATACGATAAATAACGATATTCACTAAACTACGATAATATACGAAATACCATAAACATTACCTGATTACATAAACCATGATTACATAAAGATTACCTGATTACATAAACATTCCAGAGCATGTTGCACCGACCGGCCCAGTTGATTACATAAACATTACCTGATTATATTATATTATATTTTATTCCACGAGTTTATTATTTAACGGTCTAAATTTTGCCGACACTTTTTAACAGTCTTGGTCTTGCCGACACTTTCAACGGTCTAGATTTTGTCGATCACTTTTCATCAACGGTGGAAATCTGCTTTAGGGTTTCAGATTTTCCCTATAAATAGACCCATTAGGTTCCACTTCTTTCACACACAACACAAGCAAATGGACACCCTAAATACACAATACTCTCGTGATTCTGCACTCAATGCCCTTCACCATCAGGGCGCAATCACCAACAGAGAAAATGGTGTCTATTTCCAGTGTCCAAAACCTATTTCATGTAGACTTAAAGACAATATCACCTTTGCTGCTCTCAAAGCTAAACTACAGAGTAAGGTGCAAGTGGAGGGTGACGAGCGAGAGGTCACTCGTATCATTTATCGCAACTCCAGTATGGTCGATAATAATCGTGTTCGCTGGTCCACAATGGATGTGAAGAACGACGATGACGTGCGAGCCATGATGAACAGTTATGACATGTTTAGACTTCGGAGTCCTTTACAGTTGTACGTCGAAACCACAAAGAGCGTCGCTGAGATCCTTCGCCGTTTAACTCCACCATCTCAGTAGTTTTAGACCTTGTTTTTGTTTTGCTTGTTGTTGTAATCTGTTATTTTCAGTCAATGTAGACGGTGTTTTTAATTAATAAAATAAATGTTTAATTTTTTATTTTTGAATTCCAGAAACACCATAGTAAGGGATAAATCCGGAACTCAATTTATTGGGATTTCCGGAATTACCCTAAAATGAGATAAATCCGGAAACATATTTTTTGAGATTTCCGGAATTACCTCATTTTAGTGTATTTCCGGAAAGTATAATGTGTTCCGGATTTACAGTAAAATGAGGTAATTCCGGAAATCCCCAAAAAAATTTCTTCTGGATTTTAGGGTATTTCCGGAAATCCCAATAAATTGAGTTCCAGATTTATAACAATTGACGTAATTCCGGAATTTTTTTTGAAGTCGGGGGTAATATCGTCCGTTTTGTCAATTTGGAGGGTACGAGGTATAATGGGGGGGTACAAAAAAACCCTAATTTTGGAGACACTTATTTACTTGTAGTGGAGGCAAGTACTTTCTAATGTTAAATCCATGTGGAAACAGAATGATCTCTACATGGAAAATCCCAAAAGAATTGAAAATACAAAGAAACAATTTAAAATGAAATATTGTCTCGACCAAGGAATTGAAAAATTAGCAAATTGAATTTTTTCTAACAAGCTACAAAGAACTTGTTCTTGAGTGATGCATGATAAAATGGTTTGCTTAGGCTTGAATCTTATTTAGAAGAGAAGAGTAAATTAAAGAGTATATTATTCATTTCAATATGGGCAAAAATGATTTGCACTGAAATGCAGGCTAGAAATAAAATGTAGATGTTTGCGTGGCTTCAGATTCTTCAGGGTAGAGAGTGGCATTTTCTAAGAAGGAGGTTTTGAAGTGGTTAATTGAAAAGTTGATAAGGTGATGAAGGACTAGTGGATTCCAGAAAGATTCATATGGTCGAGAACAAAGTGGCAAAAAATTATTCTTATCTCTATGCTGAAGGTAACAAAAAGAGATAGTACTAATTGTTTTATTCTTCTTTAATTTGTATCAAGCCAAATTGGTTTCTACAAAAAATGATTTAGAATAAAAAGCATCACCAAAATTGGAATTGATTCTTGTCAATAGGTGCGTGCACTCAAAGAATTCTATTCGGCTTTAACTTTCCTCTAATCCTAAAAGATTGCCCTGAGTTTGGATAAATTTATATGCCAAATGAAATTGAGTAATTATGGTTGGGGTTTTATTCACGGAAATTTTTATTTTAATATCACATAAAAGTAATATTCAACTAATTCTAACCAATTTCTCTTGAGGTACTTCTAACCAATTTTTCCCCAACATTCAACAAAAGAACACAATTCCATATTTTTGAAGACTAAAAGTATATCGATTTTTTTTTCTTATGGATCAAAATCAACATTATTTAATTTCTTTTGACAGTCTCTGCACATGTCAAGTAAAAAAGTTATAAACATTATTTTCGTATGTTCATTCTTTTTAATTTTTTATGTAAATCATTATTTTAACTTATAAGCTTAAATTGAAAGGTATAAAAAAATTTGTTCACAAAGTGTGGCAATTTTGTATGTTCATTTTTCTCTTAAAAAATACTCCTACAGAAAGAAAAAATCAACTGTAAATTCATAAAATTGTGAAACACGTAAGATTAGTGTGCAAGTTCACAATGCACTTAGCCTTATTTGTCCTCTCCTCTCCATTTATAACAACTAAGTCATAATTCATTAGGTTTAGATGATGATAGAACTGATTTTGAAGAATTGATTTTAAAAAAATTGAGTTTGAAAAAGTTGATTTGTTTTTGATAATAATATTTTAAAAGTGGATTTAAAAGAATTGATTTCGTTTAATTGAATGATAAGAGTAGAATCATTTTTAGTGTGTAAATATAAAGAATTTCGAGTGTCCTACACTAATTCATTTTATTCAACCTAAAAGCTAAGAGTTCTTACTTCCATCATAATCAATTCTACTCAACCCAAAATTAATTTTATCTACCTTGATTATTGCCGGCCAAACACTAGAATAGTGATTTTTATTGGTAAAACTAGAATCGTGATTTTTAATTATATTGATCTTGTTTTTTTTCTCAGAATTGATTATAGACTACCTAGAATCTTAAACAAATACATTCAATTATTTTTAAATGTAAATATATTTTAATTTTTTTTTCTCTAATATAATAAATATTTTTATTTTTTAAACCTGTGATGAGTTGTCAAAGCTATTAGCAAATAACTTCCTTATCACCAGCAAGGGTTGATCCGAGTGGTAATTGAGCTCGGATCCCATCCCAAAATCTTGAGTTCGAATCTTGGGTATGGAAAAAACTGTTGGGAGGAGAGAGAGATACACGGACCGGCAAAGCCGGGTATACACGTGACCAGCAGGTTTCCCGAAATAGGTTAGTCACCAGCATGGTAAAGTTGATGGATACTGCGCACAAATAAATAACATGGTAAAGAAAAACTCCCTTATCAAAATTTTACTATGATGTTGAAGGAGTAGAAACTAAAAAGTTATTTGATTTGTCAATGACTTGATTTTGTTTCAATAGTTGTTTTCTTTTATAGCAATCCGAGCATATATATATATATGGTCACTATTTTTTTTTGTAAAATAGATTGTGTAGCTTTTTTTGGCAAAATGAAGTATTAGAACCACACATGGAAGGATATAGACCAAACCTAGGTAAATTAACAAAATCTATATCTAGGGAAAATATTCCTTTTGAAAAGAGGGAAATATAAAATCAAATTCATGGTCTTCTTTTAGAACGAGTAATACTTAAGTACCCTTTTACTCAATTTTTTTGGATCCTGACAAAATATTGGAAAGAGTTTTCTCTGGTTGACTACCACCATCTCTATGAAGATATTTGGATGCCTCAGGGGAAATATCATCTTTCTCAATAGGGTCTGCATGGTCATGCATCTCAGGGTTCCAAGGCTTACTTAGAATACGTATATCAACCAAAGCAGAGCCTTAGATTCATCAATAATTTGAACAATTCCTGCAAGGGGATAAGGAGGAATAACAATAGGTTCGGGACATTTCTCTTTAACAACATCACTATTGATAAAAATACCTCCACTACCATTGTGACTATCAACAACAATGCGAGAAGAAAGATTTGGATTCTAAACAACCAATTCTATGTCATCTTGATGATAATACCTCAACTAGTATTATGATTAAGATCTTGATTCTGAACAGCCAAGTCATTAATACGTGAGTTAGATTTTGCATCATCTTGAATAGAAGAATATTTTCCTTCCTTTATAGGTCATCCACCTAGGACTTATATAGAGTCGCAAAAGGATCCTTCCAATAGTGATATATGGGACGATAGATTAACTTCTGGTTAGGCCCAATGATATTAGGAAGTTTACCCTTATCAATAGGGTCTGGAGGTTTGTGAGCTTTACCCCTATCAATAGGATCCTTATCATAATCTTTGTTCTGATCGATATTCAAATCATTCAAAACAGCCCTATGCTTCTAATTTTAATAATCATGGCCAATAACTTGACAATTAGAGCATAATAAAAGAATATTTTCATACTTTAAGAAAATTATTAAAAAAACGAATCTCTGCCTCTACCAATCTTTTATCCCAAATATGATCTTTGAGATCCAATATCAATCAAAACACAAGCAAAATACCCAAAAGATCATTTTTATGTAGACTCGTCAATGGCTATTGGCACTCCCACTATATCTATGGTTGCTTTTGCTTAGAGTTGAATAATCTCTATAAAGTGGCCCCTACAAAGCGACAATATCTTTAAGCAACCCTTAAACAGTTTATAGACATTTTACTCCAATGGTGAAAAATTTAAGCAACCCACACATTTAATTTTAAATATTTAGAGTCAATTTTGTTTCAAATTAAAATACCAATTTGTTAATTTTAATTAATATATGTAAAATACGTAAAATAGTAAAAATATATTCTTTTAAATAGTTTATCATTGCTACTATTTTGATTTTGACTAATATGTAACAAAAACATTTTTAGTTAATTTTTATCATTATAAGGTAAAAATGATGAGAAATACACAGCATCATATATATATAAGTATAATGACAAGAGATACATAACAATGAAAAATGCATATCAATGCAATTTACGTTGTTGATAGTTGTAAGATTTTATCAGTAAACATCAATTTTGTATTCCTTGTATAAGTCGCAACCAGCTTAACAATGCAGTTTACGTTGTTATGTAGGTGATCTCCAACTCAACAATTTCAAACAGAAATTGCATAGTTATGTACCACTCTTATTTTTTGGTGAGAAAGTTATGTACCACTCTTGTGCTATAAATAATATCTTTATATTATCTAACAATTTCACTAAGCTATAAAGAATATTTTCAAACATTATAAATTAAAGTGGTCATCTTCATGGTTCTCGCGGAATTATGTCTTTTAAACGAAATTTGATCCCATTCTGCATTGACCTCATGTATCAATGACTCGGAAATTATATCATTCAAAACCATACTAGTAATATTTCGAAAAAAGACACTGTATTCTATTCTTATTGCCCGAGATGATCGTTTCACGAGCTATAATTGACATAAAAGACTTCATGGCTTATTATCTTTCAATGCTTTCCTGCACCAAGGAAAATCCTATAATCCCATCGCTTTTTCGAACACTTAATCTAAAGCCACCTCCAACTACAAACTATCGCTGTAACTACAAAACCCTCCCATAAGTCAACTCTAAGTAACTCATGATTACAAAGCCAAGAAAAGGTAAATAAACAAGAAAAATAAATGAGATGCTACAATGCACAAGTTCTACATACATGACGCATCATTATACAATGTTATGCCATGTAAAAGGGAAATACTGTACAGTAAGAGATGTTTCTCTGCAATAAATAAGCCCTACAGCTCTTCAATTGTGTTGATAATCACAGGAAGCGCCCTTTCTGCAACGTCCACTCTCATGAAACCTGCAAATTCCTCTTTGTCCCCCAACGGGAGGCCTGGAAGAACCCCCTCTGCCTCCGCTGCCAAATGATGACTGCCTGTTCCAAGATTTACCTCCATAACCAGAATCTCCACCATGGGTACCACGATCCCCTTGGTTGGGGAACCTGTCTCCATTATGACTTTGCTCACTAGCCCACATACCTGGGTTCGCAGCAGGTGCAGCCCAACCAGGATTCGCACTTCCAGGTGCTAGCCCTTGACCAGGCACAACCCAACCTGCATTTGCATTATTTACCTGTGGATGTCCTTGACCAGGCGCAGCCCAGCCAACTGCATTTACTGGAGGTAGCCCCTGTGCTGGAGCAACCCATCCTGGATTTGCATTTCCAGGTGCTGGCACTTGTGCAGGCATCATCCAGTTTACGTTCATATTGGCAGGTAGAGCCCCATTCCAGTTAACATTCTGATTTCCAGGCATGCCCATGCCCCAATTTATATTGGGTTGTGCTGGGGCCGTGACGTTTGATTGGTTACTTGAAGCTGGTGCAATCATGCCTGGAAAGCCATGCATGGGTAAACTCCCAGTTGGATTTCCAGTGGTAAATAAGGTTGGATTCTGGACAGATGAAGCATCACCCCAGAGACCATGGGAAGCTTGCTGAACAGGCATGGCAGCAGCATTATTAGAAACCCCAGCAGTAGCCCACCCTTGAGCTTCAGCACGATAGTTATGGCTATTTGCAACCTGGTTTTGCATATTTGCAGCTGCTGTTTTAATGTCCACACCTGTAGCCAAAACCTGTGCCACTGCTGTTGCTTGAGGATGTAATTGTCTAGCATCTGTAGAAGCTGAAGCCATACTGGGTTGTGAAGTTGAAACATTTTCAGTATTATGTACGACATTCTCTGTGCGCACTGCCACAGATGCCTGCAAACCTCCAGGACCGCCTGGGAAAGAATTTCCCAAGTGAGATCCAGTCAACTGGACAGGTGTTGGTGACCATTTATTTTCAAAAGCCTGCCCCTTAGTCCCACCTGAATTAGTTTGGGGAGTAGGCGAAGGAAGATTTGCTGATTCATTTCTAACACCACTAGCATCAGAACCCCAACCATTTCCAGGATTCTTGGGGACCTCAACTGCCAATGGAGAAGTTTTACTTGCTAATGAATTCATATTATCTTTAGATCTCCAGTTTCCTCCTGTGCTCTGTCCGGGAGAACCAAGAGTACTATGGGAATTCCAAGATCCACTCTTTTGATCAAGTGTTGGTCTTCCTCCAACTTGACCTTCTATACCTTGTGCTGCCAAAGGAGACTTCCTAGAGTATGAGGATGAGTACTGTAAATCATGTACTGTTTGAGCTCTAGGGGGAGTTTTATCCACCAATGATGGTTCCTTTGAAAATTTCCCCGCTAAGGCATCTGTTAAGAGTATAGATTCATCTTGTCTCTCGGTGGCTTTCCAAATCCTCAAATCAGCAGGAAAATATCCTGTATTATTCCATTTGCGAAGTTGCACAATGGAAAATGGTCCCTGAACTTTCGCAGATGGATCCTGATAATGCCACATCTTTTCAGATTCGTTAATTTGCACAGCTGGGAGAGCTATTCCGGCAGAAGAGGGTGCTGTGGAAGCTGCTTTCACAGCAGTAGAAAAAGAATCAGATGTTACCAATGGCTGGGTATTTTTAGCATTACTCTCGAAGCTTGAAGATAGTAGTTTTTGCCTCTCCCGGCTATTTGATAGTTGTGATTCCCTATCTCTTCCCTGGTGCAATTGAGCATCATTTAATAACTCGCTACCATTAGAAACATCATCAACTTCGACTGAAAATCCCTTATTAGACAAACTTTTGCTAAGTTCCTGATTTACATGAGAATAACTCCTTGTTCCACTCCAAGAATCACTTGAAATAGAACCGCTTCTAGGAGAAACAATTTCTCTCCCTCTCCTTCCAAATCCAGTAGACCCTCTAGGTCTCATGTAGTTTTCTGCATGCATATAAATGAAATTATTAGCAATTACACAAAAAAAGAAGATACCAAATAATAGATGATTTTCAATTGGAGATTGCATTAACACTACCTTGTCTTTTATCCTCCATTGCATCTCCTTCATCAGACTCATAACTTGGATCCATGTTTGGATCCACATGTATTTCTGGAATTTCCTCTAATCTACGCTGACGTTCTTCAGGGGTTTTCAAAAGCTGCAATTTTTCTACACATTCTCTGAGTGTAAGAGGAAGTTAAGGGTCAACATAAAATTACCCTAAACCCTATTCCTACTCAAATGCATAATCAAAAAAATTAGGAGGTTGAATATGATATCCATAACATATACAAGTAGAAGCAAGCCAAATATTATCACAAAGAAAAAGAATTATAATAACAATTATCCATCTCAACCCAAAGTTCGGTGTCAGAATACATTAAAGACACCATGAAATATTCTTCCTTTAATATGTACAGAAAATGGAAAGTATCACTACACAGGACTAAACTATTAGAATAAATTTCTAGCTACTGAAGAATTTTGCCCAACTATGTGACAAATTATGACTCTACGAGCCCAAGGCATATATATATATATATAGGGAGTAACAAATTATTTGAACTTACCTCATTATGTAAACAGATGTGTACAAATTGAAAAAGCTTATGATATGTCCACAAGTTGTTTCCAGCTTACCTTAATAGGCTCCATAAGGTAACTTAACTTATGTAGAGCTTACCCCATCTCGGTCTCCTTTTGGAATCCCATCAACCCCAAATTACATTTTTACAGTTAAAACAAATATTGAAATTTGAAAACTAAATAGCTTTCAAAAGACAAATAGCATATTGAACCTAACTGCTTATGACCTAAACTCGCAAATGATTAGTCCTTAGTCCTTATTGAACAGGTGGTTAAATTGTTTATCCAAATGCCTCCCCCCCCCCCCCCCCCCAACAAAAAAAAATAAATCATATACAATTGACTGCCCAAATTTATTCATTATATTTGGTCAAGATTTAAAAAGTTAAGGTCCACAAGCTGACCCAAGGCGCGTAAACAAATAATAATTCATAAATGAACTTTTTCATGGAAAGAAATGCAAAAAAAAAGAAATTTCAAGGCTTATAAGGACTTGAGAAACTATCAGGCTATGCATTTAAGAATTATCAAGACCCATAAGGACCTGTGGCAACTATAAATGAAGAGATAAAATGGATCAACAAGTAACAATCCATAAATTTCTATTTCCATATCCTATGTCATGGCTGAATGTTGCAAAATAAGACTGGTCCAGTGAATTGGAGAAAAACAAATCAACCTATGCTGTCAAATAACATCAAGGAAATAAAAACCAATAAGAACTAAAAAAATTCCATGTGTATTCAAGGGAAATCTAGTGCTATACAGCTTGTCGTTCAAGAAACGGTTGGACCCATAATGGATCTCTTGAATTTAATTTTTTTAAAGAGAAAAGGATATTCTTTTTTGCGCCCTTTCTCACTAGCTCTGTCACGAAGATGACTTAGCCGCACAATCTCTGTTTCTAGCCACTGCAATAGAGAAATAAACATTTGAATTTGATGACAAATACCAGAAAATATTTTTTAAATTTCTTACATAAAAAGTAGTTTACAAGTAAATAAATTATTAGGAAATGAAATGAGGATTTATTGAGAACATGCCAATAAATTAAATTTATGATTTAAAGTTTAAACTATTTGAAACTACCAAGTAACTTCCAAATTGAAGTAATCCTTTGTTGCCTTCCAACGTAGAAATGTCCGTCTTAGTTAAAAAAAGTTTACATAATGAACAAGAGTTCCTTGAACATCATTACCAGCCCTCCGCATATTTATACCAGGGATGGCCAATGAAAAATTCTAAAGTATATCACATGCCCCCTCTAACACCTGTGATCACAGTATCACACACTAACTAAAGTATAGAATCAGACGGAAGATAAGAGAATTATCAAGACTCTCATAAAATAGGATTGAGTTCATCAATCTAAATTTCGTTGACATTTCTACCGAAGCCTTCACATTAATAAAACTTCATTTATCAACTGAAGGTAAATTCCTCAGAAATGTCACATTATTTCCTTCAATACATCAATAAATCACCGTAACAAGAACAAACTTTAGCAAATTATAAAGTTTTGAAAGATGCATAAGTAGACATCTAAAGAGGAATCAGTAAGATTATAAAGTTATAGAACAACAACTCACATCTTTTACTCTAACCGCCTGAAGTGCCAATGCTTTGTCCTGAATGTCACCCTGCAAGCACAAACACGTGTCCTCATTACAAGCTTTAACATCTAATATCCGAAAGTATGATCTTATTGAACATATAAAATAATTACCACGGTTAGCCGATTTATGAGGCCACATTTTATGCTTTGACGGAGACGCTTGCATTCATCCTAACAGGAAAAGTAATCAATATCTTAAGGAAGGAAATACTATAATCTAAAGCATGAGTTTAAAGTGTATATGATAAGAGTAACAAAATCAAAGTTCCAAAAGTAATTTATTCTAAACATCATATTGGTAAGAGTAAAACACCTAAATTAGTCATCCAAAGATTATCCCACATTAGTGTTCCAGAGATTTATTGTCACTAAATCAGTCCCTCAGAAGTCTAAAACGTCACATTTGTCCTTACAGACAATTGAAGTGACATAAAGAGATGAATTTGGTATCTTTAAGGGACTATTTTGATGACAATTTTTTTCTAGGCCTACACAATTCAAGGGTTTATTCATGGTTAAATAAGTGAGTGCCTAGCTTCCTTCAGATTACGACACATTAACGTGTTCAGTGTGTAATTAATAATTGCTGACAATTAGATGATTCCCATAATTATTAAGGGTTACACTATGTAATCATTGTGTAATACATAATACACAGAGTAGTCATCTGATTCTAGGACTCTTCCAGTGTGTCCCCTTAATTTCCTTCCTAGTGCATTTTCCTCCATAGTCCAGCTGTGGTATATATCAGCTAAGCGTTTGCTGGTGACACCCACAACCATCCACCGCTACATTTGTTCCCAGATCCTTCGACAAGATCCCCATCATCTGGAGCAGATTCTCCAATCTATTCAACCCCAAAATAGGGTATGATGTGAACAAGGCATGTCTGTTTATGTCACAGCCCCTATCCTCTCATTGGTCAGCTATTAAACGCATTCTGCATTATCTTCGTGATACCCATGTTTATCACAACGTGAAGCTACAACCAGGGGAGCCCTTGAAAACTCTGGTAGTTATCGACATCTGATTAGCAAACTTAATTACCTTAACAGTAACTAGGCCTGAAATTACCTTGATGTAAGTGGAATCAGATAATTTCTGAATACTACCTGTGACAGCCACTAGAATGGAGTGGTGATTCGCATTCTCAAGTATATGAAGAGTGCACTACGTAAGGATTACTTTATGAAAACAAGGGAAACACCAAAGTTGTTGGCTATTTTAATGTTGATTGGGTACGTCAACAGCCAAACAGAAGATCCATTATGGGGGATTGGGTCCTTGTTGGAGGGAATTCAATCTCTTGGCGAAGCAAAAAACAGAACCCGAGTTGGAAGAATGAGTGCAAAAGCAGGGTATCAAGCTATGACAATAACAGTTTGTGAACTCATATAGCTAAGACGATTACTCTAACACAACTCCAATTGGGAGTTTTCAAGGGAATGAAATTAATGTGACAATTAAGTTGTGCTACAATCTTGCTTTCCATTTATCCTTTCATGAAAGAACTAAGCACATATAGATCAACTGTCACTTCGTGAGATAAGGTTCAATTGGACAAATCCAGACTGATTTTGTTGATTGTAATAATCAACTAGCTGATATGTTTACTAGGTCCCTTAGAGGACCTCGGGCTGAATCTATTATGATCAACTAGCTTAATGCATATGACATGTATGTTCCAGCTTTAGGGGAAGATAGGATACTGGGCTTGGGCCTTAGCGCAAAGTGATGGGATACTGGGCTTGGGCAGGAAGTGTTAGAATAACACATTTAACATGTATTTATCATGCCAAGCTTTAAGGGGTTAAGATACTACTTTCACGAGGAATTACTGCTGCAATCAACTGTCACTGAATATCAACAAAGAGGAGTGAAAGGTAAACATGTAAAATGTGCATTTAATCACCTCTGTGAACTCCTGATTTGAGATGATATCAATTGATACGATCTCTGTCTTGTTTAAATTTAAGATTTCTAGCATGATTTCTGTAACCCTTTTACCAACTTTATATGGCTCTGTTGCTTTGCATGTACCTGAACATGAAGATAAGAAAAAGTGCAAAATTTATTTTTCTTTTTTTGGTTACAATTCAAAGTTTTTTTATACAGCAAATAATTATAACATAAAGATAATGTTGTCCAAATATTTACCTACGACCTGAACCAGCCTATACAAGTCTTGCTTCTGACCACTACCAGAAATTCTTATTCTCACAAAAGAACCAACAACTATATCATGAAACTTCTCAGTATCTTCAAGTAGATCTTCCACTAAATTACGTTTTAGATAAATTAAATTAATATTATGATTATCAATGGCTGCATAATCATCAATATTAGATTGAAGTCCTCTCTCATCCCCCTTTTTACGATTTTTACGTTTCTTATCTTTTCCACCTTTCAGATATGTATCGGCATTGCCATCACCTTCCAAATGACTAACTTCAGTATCAACAACACTGCCCTGAAGATCTTCAGCCTGAGAATCCTCTTTTAGAAGGAAATGGGATTCAAGAAGCTTTAACATTTCAAAATGTCCAACTCTCGGTTTACCAAACAAACTTTGAAGTCTAGCGTCACAAATTATTTGACTTTTTCGGCGAGGATCTCGAAGCTTATTTCTTTTAATATACTCAAGCAGAAGAGCCTGCACATCAAACTGAGACAAAATAGACTTCTCTCCATTTCTCATGTGCATAACAAACTCCAAAAGCTCCTTTGAAGCCCACTCGAAGCTTTCATCTGCAGATGGCCCATCAGCACCGAGCCTTGTCACTGCACTACGTGAATTCCCTTCTTTGGAACGGGACTTTGCCCGTTTCTTGGCTTTTCTTTTTTTAGAGCGACTCAAATCTACATTCTCATAGGAGCTATCTGAACCTGATCCTTTATCATTACTGGCATCAAAAAGTTCATCTGGTGACTCCTCTTTAGAAGGAGGCACCTCAGATCCCTTCCAAGGGTTTTTAGCTTGCCTGAGTTCATCAAATGTTAGAGATAGCTTTCCTTTTAGATCTAAGTAGTAGTCCTTGAAGAGATACTCCCAACTGTTTTTGTCATCAAAATCCACTTGTCCCTGCACAAAGCACATAAAATAATAAATGTAGTCAAAAATAGGCGCCCCTGGTTAATACAATTACAAACTCACAACTTTGCACATAAAATAACTTTGTTGCTGGAGTTAAAGCAATCTATATGCATAAAATGCGATGCGGCTTATTCAGATGTAATGTAAAAAAACCAAAACAAAGAAAATGTTTACAATAATCATTAACAAAATAGGTGTCACTTCATCAGAACTCTGGACTATTTTTATTCCGGAAAGGGAAAGAAAGATAGGTACTCTTTAGGAGCACAATTATTCTCCCCTCAAACTCAATTCTGCAAGCGGAAAAATAATTCAGCCATCACCAGGTGTTGGTGGGAAGATAAAAGCTAAAGTTACTCTGAATAATTCAACCAAACAACATTCTTCCAAATTCACTTTTTATTAGCATATATGTTGTTTAGCCTGGCACATTGGCATTTCACAATATTTCGTTAAAAATTATCATTTCATTTCCTTCCTGCCCACTTCTGTGAGAAAGACAATTCCAAGCCTATTTGATTAATCTTTGGAAATTATAAGTGCAATAGGCAACATTTTTTAGTTAGAAAGAAAGGTTTTAACCCAAAAAGAAAGAAGCTAAGTAAAACTTTGCCTTTTGTAGAATTTGGGTATTATGTTAGGTTTTGATCTTCTACATTCAAACCAGCAACTCCACCAAATCTTTCTATCATATTGCATCTCGTTGTACCTTGTCTCATCAATCCACCATCTTCGCAACTGGCAGCCATGGGATGTTTTTCCATTGATTGTGTCGTCAGCACATGCTATTGTGCTTGTTCTCATTGCTACTGTGTTTAAGTTTGGAATGCTCAAGCAATGTTTTGCACCATAAACAACCTATGTTCTGGAACGAATGTTTCCATATGTGATAGATGGTGGTTTCGAGTGAACCATTTTTTTAATATAGTAAGCATGTACAAAACCTTAATACTAACTAGATCTCTTAAATAAAAATTTGCCACTGCTAGATATCTATCCTATATGAGAGAATAGATCCATTGTCCAGGTATGCAGGTCCTGCTATGCTTAATATTTTCAAAACCTAACCCCAAAAAAGAACCCAAAAACAAAACACAAGTTAGCAACAAGTAAATAAATAAAAAATCAAGGACCAAAAACCAACTGAAGCACTGTAGATGAACATTCATCAGCTCAAAATGCACATATACTGTATCATCTTGTAAAAACATAAATATTTGAAGAGAAATCTTATAAAAACATAAATATTTGACGAGGATTGGGGAACAGAAGATATACCGTGTTATTTCCCTGCTCATTCTGTTCGATCAACATCACAGTTCTCATGCATGTCTCACAAAAGCCCTTGTTCCCCCTAACACACAAGATAACAGCATCTTTGATACAACCCTTGCACAAAGAGAATGTACATGTATGGCACATATAAAAAGCATTCTTCTGACAGTTGCTGCAAAGATGCCAACCTGGGATCATTAAGATCAAAGATATGTAAGTAAAGTCAGACAAAGTAAAACAATGTAAATATTATCATGTTTTTGCAGATTAAATGCCTTGGGATTCAGAATAAATTCAAGTATGTTTCAAACACAATAAATGAAAAATTCAATACCAAATTACCAACAACCATTTCTCCTAAACAAGACTGTGCAACAAGATATAATAAAAATGGAAGAGAAATTTTGGAAAAAAGGAATTAAAATGTATGCACTTTAATTGAAGAGCCCTGAGGTTTAATGCAGTTAGACTTGACAAATAAAGTCTACTAATTAGTGAAACTTATCATCGATTTTTTTATCATATATCTAGAATCTTTCTAATATATTAGAAAACATAGAAAAGTATAGCTTTGGGAAAGCAGCACTTCCTCCCTTATAAATTTGGCAATGACAGCAGTGGAAATTTCTTGCATCCAACATATCAATCACCTTCTAACTTATATATACAATATACTACAAACATTTCCCAAAGATACAAAATACCTAGAGAGCAAGAGATGCGAAAAACAGAATTCTGATTCTGTAAACAAAGCAAAGTACTTTTCTGAGTAGTATACCCTTGATCAACTCACAAACTACCAAGCTGAATGCGAGATTGACTAAAACTCTTCTAATAACTTCTTCAGCCTCAATGCGTAAAGAAATTTCAAATTTCAAATGTCAGTCAGAACAAACTGATTGCAAGTTCATCATATATCAAACAGCCTTATCATGAGATCTTCTTCAAAGTCTATTTACCATTTATCAGAAGAAAACTGTGGCAGATCAAGTTGGTCAATGAAGCGTTGAGCCAAAATAAATGTTTACAACTATGTCATCTCATAAGAGGTAGGAAGTCTAAGAGCCTGTTTGCTACGAAGAAATCACTTTTTAACAAAAAAATCATTTGTGTTTGTATAAGCTTTTAAAATTATCAGAATCGAAAAAAATGATTTTTCTGGTTAAAATGATAAGCTATCTTTGTAGCTTCTAAAAAATAATCTGATTTTTATGAGCAGGTAGGTGAGATAGAAGATTAAAAAAGTGACTTTCGTTATTGTAGGCAAATACAACTCAGCTTATACTTCACCTAAGAATCGTTAGAAAATGATCTCTAAATTATTTTATGTAAAAATCATTTTTTCCATCTTTAACACTTGGACCCCAAAACATATTATAAGCATATCCTTAGACTTAGGTCACTCTCTTCAAGCATTATCAACACTTGGACCCTAAAACATATTGCTGGAAGCTTCCAATGTCATGGTGATGCATGATCGTCATCAATTTCTAAATTATATGCATATCCTTAGACTTAGGTCACTCTCTTCAAGCATTATCAACATTTCAAATTGTCCATCTTCAGATCTCCTAGAGAAATATGGGGAAGACATGTTGAAGTAAACTTGCAACTCACAAATTTCAATTTTTAAATTATAAGAATTGCCCACATGTCACTGTTGTGTACTCAAACTCTGACAGCAATTGTTATCACATATCTTAAAGAGGTCGGAGATTAAAAAGACACTACAGTTATACAGCACAGATACTGAAAAATATAAACCAACACTAAAGTAACACCCAAAATTCAAAAAGTAACTAAATGATAATGGTGACGATAACAAGAATGGAGACAGCACAGAATCAGGGAACTCACCGCAATTCCACTTTCCCTTGGCTCGAAAGAAGGCCTCATCACGATTAATGCAAGAAGGATGGTAAGCTTTGGGGCATCCCCTAATGAACACCAAAGAAAAAACAATGAATTTTCCAAAAAAAAACATAACTTAGACAATTACAAATTACAAAGCTAATAATGTCTTAACTTTGAGTCTCACCTACGGTCACAAAGCACAAGGTCACCCCCATCGAAGCAAATGAAACAAACGTCCTCTTCCATCTTTTTCTTAGAAGGAACCCTCCCACTGGGCTTAGAATTCTTCACACCACTTCCACGCTTTCTTTTACCACCACTCACACTCCCACTCTGCTCCTCTGCCACCTCCACCTCCATCTCCTCACCAGCCTCTCTGTTTTCTGCTAAACCAATATCACCATCGGCTCCAGGTTCTTCATCTTCTCCTTGCTCATCTTCTTCTTCTTCTTCCTCTTCTTCTCCTCTCTCTTGTTCTTCTCCTTCTTCTTCTTCTTCTTCTTCATCATCGTCTCCTCTCTCTTGTTCTTCGTCTTCTTCTTCTTCTTGCTCTTCCTCCTGTTCTTGTTCATGTTCTTCTTGCTCTTGCTCTTCTTCTACTTCTTCTTGCTGTTGTTCCCCCCCAATATCCTCTTCATCTTCTCCCATCAAATTATGGTCTTTTTCTTCTTGCTCTTGTTGTTGCTCGTGTTCTTCTTCCTCTTGTTCTTGCTTGTGTTCTTCTTCCTCTTCTTGATGTTGTTCTCCAACATCCTCTTCTTCTCCCATAAAATTATGATCTTGTTCTTCTTCTTGTTGTTGTTCTCCAACATCATCTTCTTTTCCCATCAAATTATGGTCTTCTTCTTGCTTTTGTTGTTGCTCGTGTTCTACTTCTTCTTGCTGTTGTTCTCCAACATCCTCTTCTTCTTCTTCTACCATCAAATTAGAAGCAATTGACTTCTCGTCCCTGACTTCAACCTCAAGCTCAAGCTCCTCCCCGATTATCAAATTGGCTTCCTCTTCTTCGACCTTCGCGGCTTCCAAATCCACGTCGGTTCCTTCATTCCCGCTCACCTCAACAACAATTTCAGCTTCCATCACTTGCATCTCACCACCCTCCGCCGCGGCCACGTCATCAAGAACCGCGCTTTCGTCTTTGTTGTCCGTGCTTGTGGTTGCACCAGTCGACTCCTCAGCGATCACGGCCTCAAGGGCTCCAGCGTTGGAGAAATTTGGAAGGTCAGTGTCGCATTCTAGAGGATTGGGTGAGAGGTGTGGTGGCGAATCGTAATCGGAGGGTTGTTGGAGCGGAGGAGAAGGAGATTTATTCGGCGGAGCTTCCTCTTCTTCGACGTCCATGCTGCTGAATGAAACAAGAGGGATTTTTTATTTTAATTGAATTGAAATGAAATCCCTAGCCTAGGGAGAGAGAGAGAGAGAGAGAGAGAGAGAGAGGAATATAATGCCAACAATTTTTTGGCCACAGTTACGCACTACTACTACTACGGCGTCTACGGGGATTTATGCTTATGCTTATGCTTGCTTAGTGCTTCGTTCATCTCGTCTCTTGTTTCTGTTGTGGTCGTGTCCCAACCCCAACCCCAACCCAACCCAACCTCAAACTAACTAACCACCCTTCCTTCCCTTTACTATAGTTACTTCTGCGGTGCTTCGAAGGAATGAACTTACCCTGTGCCCTAGTCATCCTCACATCAATTCACAACCCCAGCCTCTTTTATGGGCCCATCAGACCTCCAACTCGCGGTTATTAAACCCACCCCCACCTTTTAATTATGTACACCCCTCACTCTTGAAATGCTCAAAGTACTCTTAAAAAAACACTCATAAGCAGTGGCCGATCTGTTTGCACTCGTTCTACCCTTAAAAAATAAAGAAAAGTGAACACTCCGATGCTCATTTAAGTTTGTCGGGTATACTCAACATTCAATCACTTAATAATATCTCATTTTTTTATATTTAAGTATTTTAAAATAAATTTAAATATTATCTTGATTTTGTCTATATTGGATAGATATCCAAACTCAAGGGTATCATAATATTTTTCAAATAAAAAATATTATTTACTCTCAAAGACTTTTTACTTAGGGTAAATGTATAAATTAGAGTTTTGACGTTATTCTTCACTTTTATCTCGTACTGAAAATTATTTCTATACCGTAGATATATGGTACAGACGGTGTGGTGTTTGTGAAACACATTGATTACATAGAGTATTTCTTCTAATCTCCTTCTTACTAGGTAATAAAAACAAATACAAACTTTATAATCTGAAAACATTTTAAACATAAATTAAAGCTTATTCCCTAAAAAAAAATTAGAGCTTACTATGAAGTAGTGATGACTATCCACCAAATACCAAAATAATATATACCGAAGTATTTTAAACTTTAAGCATCACAATTACTAAATATTTAAATAAGTTGGCACGTGAGAAAACTCTAAGGACCTTTTTTTTTACAACTACTCTTTCAAAGGACTAAAATTCATAACATTAATCCAACAAATTTAAATATAGATTTCTTGAAATACATGAAAACAATAAATGAAATTCAAATATAAACATGTAATATAATAAGTGTTCTGGACTGGGCCGCAGCCCACATCGAGAGCCAGTCGGAGCGAACCGAGAAAACCGGGTCGGACCGACCCAGCAAGATTGGGCTCTGCTACGTACTGGATCGGGTCGCAACCCGCCAAGAAGAATGGGTCGGCGCGAGCGGCCCAACAGTAACCAGTGCACACTGAGGCCCACGACTGGGAGATCAACGGTGCAGCGAATCCCACGCATGATCTGACGGTCGCGTGGCACCCCCCTGTCACTATATATGGGGGCTCAGGCATCATTCGAGAGGTACGTTTTGTCTCATACCGTTACTATACGCTAATATCACCCCACTGACTTGGGCGTTGGAGTGCCATCGCAGGTACACCCCGCGGAGCTCTGGACGCGACCAGCTGCAGACCAGAGAACGACCTCAGCAACAAGCCAACGTCAGCATACAATCGTCTATCGCATTAGAGGAACCAATCTGTCAGGTGTACACTAGCCGCCCGAGCCTATAGGCAGTATCAGCCCGGACACATTCACTACACTTAAAGAACCGACCGCTCATAGCTCGAGTCCGGTTCAATAAGCATTTACAACATGAAAAGCAAGTTCATAATAAATGCTTCAAAATATTATGGCAATTTGAAGCATTATTCATCACCAAATTTTCAATACAAATAGGTAATACATCGATATATTGAGAACAACCACCATTTGAAGCCACCTTAACTAAAGTGTGAGAAACTTCATTCGCCCGTCTCCTATAAACTCCATCTTAGAGTTTGTAAAATTAGAGCGACTAAAATTCTTACAATATGATACAGTAGCTCCAAATTGGCCTATTATCCACCTTTTGGGAATTCTAGCTATCAACTACAATTTTGGCATTTGTCAAAAAAACAACTACAATTTTGGCATCTAACTATAAAAATGACATTGTCGTCTCCAATTGCAACATAGGTGAATATTTAACCGTTTTTGCTTGCAGGAACTCCCCTTTATCGCTTCTCAAACACATACCATTTCCGACCATATTATTTTGATGCACAAATTATGCATCTAAGTTACACTTAACAGCTCCAATTGGTAGCTTTGACCAAAAAACTAAGTCATTTTCTTCATGTTGCCGGACCAACACCTGCTGAGAATGACATTGCACTTGACTTCACTATTCCAGCATTGATGTTGCACATTGAGACACAACCTGCAAAGACTGATAAAAGTCACAATTTATCTACCAGCCTCTATAGCCCATCGTGACCCCTCTGATAAAAGTGCTCTTGTGTGCCAAATACTCCTCCACGTGTAACTTGGATTTCCTCCCAACTTTGCATTTAAGAAGTATTAGGGCGTTCACCCGTGTGATGCACGGGCTAGGGTGGCGGCTAATATGATGCATAAGCGATATGCATAAATGACTTATTGACTAAAAAAATAGAAAATGGTTGCATAATGAGGTTGTATTCTTATTTATCCCATTGTGGTATGTGAATCGATCACGTTGAACAGGTGTATGTTTTGAGTAATCGTAACGTGTTGTTGCCTAAAAGAATATTGCATTAATGTTCTGATGAAAATATTTAAAAGTAATTTACATGATGGGAAAATAGAAAATTGCATTAATGTCATGGTACGGTTACTGTTAATTGGTGTAAAATGTGTAAGTAAAAAAGAGTTGAATGAATCAATTATGCTTTCTTATCTGTTCTAATTAATTGAATGCACAGGTGGGGTGGCGAGTAATACAGGTATAATATATTGTACTGTAAGTGGTATGTACATTGTATTGTGTACTTGACGGGATGGCTTAACAGACGTATAAATTGGTTTGATAGTTTAGGTTAAGTGGAAGAAAAAATTAAAATTATATATAATGAAAAATTTAAAATTATTTATAATGGAAATTTAAAATTATTTATAATGGCACAAAACATACTTTGACAAATATAATACATATCTCACGGGATATGGTGGCGAGTAATAGTAAACAAAAATGTTAAAACATAACTGGTATGCGGCTTGTATTGCGTCATTCGCGGTATGCCTTATCAGGGGTGAAAACGTTGTTAGGAAGTTTGTGTGAAGATAAAATAATTTAGTGGGAATGACGGTGCCTTAAACCGATTATTAATTTATTTGATATACGTAGGCGACTATGAAAATTACAAACATTATATGTGATGGGAATATTTATTTGATATACCCCTCCTTAAAATAGATAGAATATTTTTTCCCATTTGGGAATTTTACAATCTTAAATATGGGTCTATGTGATGGGTCTGTATGTGTAATTTGCAGGGGTGTGAACAACAATTTCTGGCCCAAGAACTTAAGCCTTTTCTGCCAATAACCGCACAGCCCTTTAATCTCCAAAAGGGGTTATGCGGCACCCGTATTCGATCCAGCTAAGCAAAACACGCGGGTTGTGCAGACCCGCGCCAATACCCACAGTTTATAAGTGAAGATTTAACCCTAATATGCACCGCTTGAATCACTCTGGTTGTTACTCTCTCTCTCTCTCTCTCTCGTGAATTCGTTCTTCTTCTTTCTTTTACATGTCTGCTAGGGTTTTTAATTTCTGCTTATTTTTGCAAAATCAAAGAAGATAATGCTTCAATGGTGGTTCAGAAACATGGTAATCAACAAAAACCCTTCGTTTACTTTGTTAATTTCACTGTTTGTAGAACCCTAAAAACGATAATATGAATTTGTTGTATTTCTTCACTTGCATGTAACGAACTGATGATTGAAACGAAAGTTGGACGAACGTAAACAGGAACTTCGCAGGTATAAATCACTCTCTTAGTGATTTATTTGATCTTTCGTGTCTGGTAGTAAAATACCCTAACTCTTTTGTATGGTTCTGATTGTAAAACACACACGGTAAAAGTTTCTGTGAATGAATGAATTTGTCAACACAAGAACAGTAGCACCACTAATTTACAAACACTAATTTCTTCTTGGCTGATATTTTTATATTGTTCATGATCACACAAGGTGATTTTTTTAGTAGATAAAAATTTCATCTGGTTATAATTAAAAATTCATCTGATCCCATTCATCAATACTGTAGATTTCACAAACACTAATTTCAATATTCAGGTTAGCTATTATTGATATTTTTAAAATAGATAAAAAGTTCATCTGATTATAATTAAAAATTCATGTCAGTATTGGTTTGCTATTTTGTACAACATATCATTCTGTCATCATCATTCCTTTGCCTGCCTAACACTCTGATTTTTTTATTGCATTTTTAAAATTAGCTGTTTTTATAGGGCTTTCTTGACAATGTTTGCATTTGTTTGTATATTTTCTGCTTTAGCTTCTTTCATTGAGTTTGTGTATTATTCAATTTTGTCTTCCATTTTTTGACTAAACCTTGATGATTTTTTAACCCAAGAATTGATTGTCGTGTTATATATTTTTGGGTAAAATATGTTTTTGGTCCCTACAAAACCGGGTCCTTCTAAGTTTAGTCCCTATAGTAAAGAAATAGGCGTTTTGGTCCCCATCCTATTTTGCCGTTTTCAATTTTAGTCCCTGACGTTAAATAATGCTGACTAGGCTAACGGAACCCTAACGTGTCATTTAGGCTAACGGAACCCTAACGTGTCATTTACAAGTGACTTTTTTTTATAATGTGGCTTTTCTTTTTTATTTTATTATGTTTTATTAAGTTTTGTTTGTTTTTTCAAAAAAAAAATTAGTCTTCTTCTTCCATAAATCATCACCATCTTCAAAATCTTTCCAAAACCATAACCTCTGCTTCTTCTTCAAATTAATCCAGAAACAAATGCATCCATAAACCCAACAACAACCCAACAGCAACTGAAACTGCCCACAGTCACTCAAAACAAGCAATTCCAGAAATCTCAACCCTAAAATTCAATAATCCAGAAACAAATGAATCCAGCAACCCAACAGCAACAAAAGCGAATTCACAAATCTAGAAACCCAACAACAATAGAAGCGAACTTACGCATAGCAGAGGAATCCATAAACCCATAATCCAATTTACGAATCCAGAAACCCATGAACCCAATTTGCCCAGATTCACAAATTCACGCATAGCAGAGGAACATGATGAGAGAGGAGCGCATAAAATCACAACAACATCACACCATACCGTCGTTGAGAGAGAAACGCGACGAGAGAGGAATGAAAGAGGAAAGCGATGAGAGAGGAACGAGAGAGGAGTGCGATGGTGGCTCTTCTCTGGTAGTTTGGCTGTCGCGGTGGTGAGTCTTCTCCAGTGGTTTGGTCGTCGCGGCCGTGAGAAGTGAGAGGGAGATAGTCGCTGCCATGGTGAAAGGGAGAGTCGCTGCCATTGGTGAGAGGGAGAGTCGTTGCCATGAACTTGATGTTTTTTGGAAACAAAAACTTAATAAAATAGAATAAAATAAAAAAGAAAAGCCACATCATAAAAAAAAACCACCTGTAAATGACACGTCAGTATTACGTTAGCCTAGTCAGCACTATTTAACGTCAGGGACTAAAATTGAAAACGGCAAAATAAGATGGGGACCAAAACGCCTATTTCGTTAATGTAGGGACTAAACTTAGAATGACCGAATTTTGTAGGGACCAAAAACATATTTTACCCTACATTTTTTTATCATGACAGGCTTCGCTGCTTACTCTAATTCCAGCGCACTTGCTCCAGCTATCAAATGTCAAAAGTCTCACTTCAAAAGCTCTACATCCTTTAGTCTCATAGGTATGGTTTGATTCAATTAATATACATTGTTTAGTCTCATGGGCAGTCTTGGGTGGATTCATGGTATACAATTATCGTTATGTATCTTGTTTGATTCCATGCATGTAACACTTGCATTTCAATGATAATTTCCATGTTAAAAACTGTGCCCGTGGGAAAAAGTAACCGCACTTTGTTTTGGCATCGGCTTTAGAATTACATGAGGGTAGTCTTGAAGAGGTAGATCTCTTTTTCAATAGAGCTTTGTTGATTTTCTATTTTCTGTCTGATATATAATTAACTGATTTTAAGATGGAACATGATTAAGCAAGCATATGAATTGTTGGTTGAAAGTGTAGGATCTGTTACAATTTTTGTCTCAGTATGAAAGGATTTTATGGTATTTTAGATACCTTCTTTATCTGGTTATAATTTTCTTAACCTAGAGTAATAGTAAAATAAAGTTTCTTCTGAATGGGTAGTTTATGTTATCTGTATACTTTATATAAATGTTGGGCAGCCAGTGGATAATTTACAGGGAAAACGGGTATTTTTGTTGCAGATTTCAGCTTTATCGGGGATACTATTTAGAGCTTTAAATCTTACAACCAGGTATTGCATAAAAGCACAGAAAATGATTTATAATAATGTTAAAGAAGTCTTCTTTGTTTGATAGAAAATCTCTTGGTTTCATATAATTTATATTGTTGGTTTCCAAGTGATGGAAGCAATCCCACTACAAGAAAACCGGGATTTAGCGTCGGTCGAAAATGGTGTTTAGCGTCGGTTTCAACCGACGCCAAATTGACTTCCGTCGGTTGCAAAACCGCCACTAAATATGGCGCCACTAGACCGAACAGCGTCGGTTTCATCGACCGCCGGAAGTCAATTTCGCGTCAGTTACAACCGACGGTAAACGTGAAAGTTGCCTGACGTTATTTCTACTTTAGCGTCAGTTACAACCGACGGTAAACGTGATAGTGGACTGACGTTATTTCTACTTTAGCGTCAGTTACAACCGACGGTAAACGTGACAGTGGACTGACGTTATTTCTACTTTAGCGTCAGTTACAACCGACGGTAAACATGAAAGTTGACTGACGTTATTTCCACTTTAGCGTCAGTTACAACCGACGGTAAATCCAAAAGTTGATAGTCATTTTTCTTTTACTTTAGTGGAGATTTGAACCGCCAAGAAGCATTGTTTTTTAGTAATTATTTTAGCGGTGGGTTTCAACCGCCGCCATGCTATTTTGGTTTTGATAGCTGCTATTTTTTAATAAAAAAACTTGTTTTCAAGACAATAACTCAAAGTAGTCCTAACAATAACTCAAAGTAACTCTTGAATAATAACAGCATAACAATGTCATTGGTACCATATGAGTATAAGTAGAAGTTTTACAATATCAAAGTAGTCCTAACAAAATAATAACAATAGCTCTATAAAGTAGCTCTTGCTATAACAAGATAAAAATTTATCAAATAGCTTTCTAGAGTAGCTCTTGTTAACAAGATAACAATTGCACAAGTAGCTCTCACATATTACATATCAAAATAAGTACGTATTACATTGCAAAATAAGCATTAAGCATAAAAGTCACTTCAAGACTGGCTATTGTTGTTAGTTGATTATGAGGAGTGACCACCAGCACTTTGTTGTTGCTACAATAGAAACAAAAGAATAACTTATCATGTAAAATAATTTATTAAAGAATAATTTATAAAAGAATTAAACGAAATCATGTAAAAGTGAGAGCATATTACAATAAAATTAAGAAGTGGAACAGGTACGGGCTCTGATGACTTTGTGAGAAGTCCAGCAAGTACCGATGCCATCATTTTCATGGTTTCATCTTTTATCTTTGATTCACTCCTCAACTCAACAATTTCATTTTTAAGTTGTTGCACTTCATTTTTAAGTTGTTGCACTTCACCTGCTCATTAAAATGAATGAATGAAGATTATAAACAAATTTCAATCAACACAAAAGAAACTAAACTGGAAGCATACTATGAAAAAACAACCACATACCCGAGGATACTTTTTTGGTTGCTCAAAACCAGTAGATTTATGTACAGAATTATACCACCAAGGAGCCCACAATCCATCTATTGGCTTTGGACCTGCTTCCCAACTGGAAAGTTTTTAAATTGTAAACTCGTTAAGTGTGCATGCAAAATAATTTTTGAAGATCAACAATAAGAACATTCTTGTATAAACACCAAACAGTAATGCCTTAACAAAATTTTCCAATAACCAAATGTCTCAAACATGACTAAAACTTGGATTATCAGAAATTGAAAACATTAGAAAATGAACTTGTAAGTGGCACAAGGTCTGTCTGGGATTGCAGATCAACATATTTGAATGTAAACAGTATGTAGATAGTCACCATATGCAAATGAAATATATAGAATACAAGTGGACATTTTTAATAGAACCTTGGAGCATTAAAGAATGAAGCATAAGTTTTTACCACACCAGATCAACCAACTCAGCAAATTTTATTTCACTTTTACAGTTGCATTAATATAGCTTCAATGATAGTCCCTTTTATTTTTTTTCCCTTTGTTTTATGCAGAGGGGGAAGGGGGCCAATTTAAACTTTGTAATAAGGGACAAAAAAAAACTGCATACTTGAGCATTGCAGGTTGAAAAGGAATCTCCAAATCATTACAAAGACACCTTAGAGTAGCCTGCAAATGAACAAGATCATGACACTGATGCAAGATAAAAAAAATAGTTTTTAATGTATTTTTAAAATTTAGTTAATCAAAATAATTATCTAGGCCTCAATACAATAATATCCATAGAAGTGTTAATGGCAGTAGCTGTGGGGTAGCAGGGATGGAGGAGTGGTTGCGGCAGCAGTGGTGATAGCATTGGCCATGTAGTGCTGCAGCCAATAGTAGTAATGTGGTGATGGCAATGGTGGAATTACGGAAACAACAACAGGTAGTGGTGATGGCAATGATGATGTGAGGGTGGTGACATGGACGTTGTGGGAGAGGATATATATTTTCATTTCAAGTAAATACAAATAAGAAATAGTAATTCAGATAATTATAGATGTAATCGAATTATGAATCTTTTCATCTAGGAGAGAATGGCCATTCCCTTTTTATAGTGACAACTAACAAACTCCCAGCTAATTTTCATTCGATCTCATCTTACTCTAACAAAAAAAGATCGCATAATCACAGAGATTAGAATCAAGTAATTTCAGAGAGCTCAGGTAATACCTCAGGATCTTGTTGAAGTTCTGCAGCATCTACAACAGGTGGTGCCTTCCCAATCTCACGAAACTCGTTGTATATGCAAACCAACTCTGCCAAACCCAACTGATAGAAAGATGGTGGGACAACTTTGTCAAAGGATGGCTGGACACACAATTAGGAGGAGCAAACAAGAACCATCAGCTGCTAACCAAAGAAACAGATAACTACCAAATATCACAAAGTAAACCAATGAAATATTTGCAGGGTCATTTTAAGCGTTACGTAAACATGAACCTTATAGGCTTTTCACAAGTTAGCAATAATTTACATCAATCAGTTCCAGAAGGGCCAGATTATGCATCTAAAATACAAACATCAGTGAAAAGTTAAAGCACTAAAGAAAGAATTAGTCAAAGCTGAACCTAAGTAAAACAATATCCAAAATATGATTTAGGCCCTTTATAGTTACAGTGAAGCAAAACAAAGGTGAAAACTGTTAGGAAAAAAGAGGTCAACTGCAGAATTGTAAATAGGTGATAAAGACAACCCTTTTGTTAAAATAGTTACATGAAATAAAAAAAAAAGAAACATGAATAAAAAGCAAACCTTTTTGTTAAAAGTTCAAAATCCACAGTTAAACTCCAAGCTTGCTGCTATTAACCTGAGAAAGAAGGCAAAACTTAAAAACCAACAGTTAACGGAACTCAAGATAAAAGTTCCAGATTTTGCAGAAAGATATAGTAAAAAAATAATTAGGAATCATTTTCTATGTTCATAATGTCTTCCACTTATTGGGTATTGAAGCCTCATTTATAATTAAAGCCTTAAAATCAGCAAAGTTTAAACTTTTCTACCTACCCAAAGGCTCATGATGCCATGAACTGAAATGCTGCATAATATTTGTTTCTTGTGACTCTTATTTCATAGATATGTTTTCACCGGCGATGCGGTAAATGATCTGCTGTTTGCATCCTGTTTGCATCGTGAAGCTTCTTACTGATCTCGTCAAGCAAAGTAACAATACTGCATAACAGAATGAATTAGAGAATTTTAGTTTCTTTAGTCATTTTATAGAACATTGATTAATAGATTAATGGAGAACACAGGAAAAAGTTTCCATGAAGGGGTATCAATCCACCATGACCAAACATATGGCTTCAGTTTAAATGTATCTAAATAAATGCTTTAGATAAGAGAGGTACCAAAGATAAAAATTCTTATGGCTGCTACCAAATGTCCTGAAGCAAATGCCTTGAACAACTTGCATTGCCTATTAAAGCACTGCTAGGCACAACAAATTATATTCATTGTTCATGTTTTTGCAGAACCACACTTTGCGTTTATTCTATGATCCTCCCCAAGAAATGAATGTAATAGCTGCAACACAAGGAGATGACGAGATTGATTCAAAGTTTCAAACTTAAGAAACATAAGCAGCATATTCTGAACAACATACAAACTATGTAAAGAGGATCCAGAGCTTACAATCTTGTATAGCTTACAATCTTGTAGTATCCATAGGAACAGAAGATGTTACCCCCCCCCCCCCCCCCGACTATAAGTGCAACCTGAAACAATCAAACCAATGTCTAAAAACCGGTAAAAAGCATTAAAAAATTTCAAGTCAAATGGCCTAACATGTAAATATATTAAAACTCTCCCAGAATTACTGCTAATTTCAAAATAGATCTATGAAAGATTATTTTGCAAAGCATACCAACAACAATAACTTCCTAGATCTACTGTAAATTTTACACATTCAATTAGCCAAGGGATCTCAAACAGCTTGAGAATGCAGCAGACAAACAACAATTAATAATTAATAAGGCTGAAAGGTATTGGTAGAAAAAGATTATACTATCATCACCTCAAAACCAAGGCGAGCTACAGCTGCCACCTCCCTTGCAATGGCCGTAGTTACCTACATCCGACCAATAAAAAATAGAGGAAAAGTCTCAAACAAAGTTGAGAACATCAAAAATAGTAAAACATTTCATTTCATTTGTTTATTGTGTCTCTAGGAATTGTTTGTTGTTGCTCTCCTCTGCGTAACTTTTTTCTCATTTCCCTAAAATGTCCTCCGAACCTCTGATCAGAATACTAGATGTTTTTTAATCAACATATTCCAAAAAATAATGCTGAAGAACTAAATCAAAGAGGGAATAATGGCTAAGTTGAGGGAAACGGTTGAATCACAAAAAATAAGGTTGATCTCTGCTGCCGCCACTTCATAGAAACCTTCCCATGTAGTTTCTAATCCAGTCCTTTTTCCTCCAACACCATTACAATTGCTTCGGTTTATGCTTAGAATAGACAATGATAGATATATATATATATATATATATATATATATATATATATATATATATATATATATATATGTAAGTTTAAGTCTATATCAAAATCAAAATAACTAAACATTTAGCAGTAAACTGAAAAGTTTGTTTTAAACAAAAATATGGTACCTTGAGTCTTATTTCCTCCTTTCTTTCTCTTTTGGAATAAGTTGTTGTTCACTTGTTCAGTCTATTTTATTTGTGTTTCCCAAGTGCGCCATAACAATGCAATCTAATATCAGGAGTATTGAAATTAGCAACAAGATATAAAACTAAATTGGCAGTGCAGGAAATTAAGCACATGGGCCATTATCCTAATTACGTAATTTCAGAGAGCTCAGGTAATACCTCGGGATCTTGTTGAAGTTCTGCAGCATCTACAACAGGTGGTGCCTTCCCAATCCCACGAAGCTCGTTGTATATGCAAACCAACTCTGCCAAACCCAACTCATAGAAAGATGGTGGGACAACTTTGTCAAAGGATGGCTGGACACACAATTAGGAGGAGCAAACAAGAACCATCAGCTGCTAACCAAAGAAACAGATAACTACCAAATATCACAAAGTAAACCAATGAAATATTTTCAGGGTCATTTTAAGCATTACGTAAACATGAAGCTTATAGGCTTTTCACGAGTTAGCATTAATGTCGACAGTATCCGTATGTTTAACTGATACAACTACATGTGCATTTGAGAAACAATATGCTGAACTGCATTGCTGCATTAGTGGTAAGCAATAAATGGGATATTTTACCAGTATGTCAAGCGGATTTCTTATTAGAATGAAGTGCTTTCCTTTCTTCATTAGATCATCAGTCAAACCTTGAATCCGTTGAGATACACCAATTAGCTATGGAGGGAAAAAAAATAAAAGTATTTGTTCGTACCATTACTATACTTCTATTACTGTACAAAATATTGAAACTCCCAAAATCTATATTCTTATATCTCAAAAAGCCACCCAAACAAAAATAAAGAAAAATTCAAGTACTTGTTTTTCAAAAATTCTACCATTGTTTTAAAAAAGTTATACATGGACTACACATTAAAACTACTCCTCTGCAAACTCAAATATTACGATAACATTAAGGTTTCTACAAAAAAAAGAGAACGTCATATAATATCTATGGGGAGGGGGCAGAGGAGAGAGAAAGAGAGAGAGAGAGAGAGAGAGGACCTCTGTAACAAACGTCGATTTGGCTCTGGAAAACGTCTCCAATATAGCACAGCGCATTGCATTTATGCACCGATCGAAGATGGGAAGCGCAAAATTTCCAGCGACAACTGGACGCATAAAAGCACAAATTGAAGAAAGGGTTTGGGAAAGAAAGGGGGGATCGTGTTTTGGAATCACAAATCGAAGTAGGGAATTGGAAATAGGGTTTGAAATTAAAAGCGGAGCTCAAGTTTTTGGAAGAAGAGGGATTTCAGAAATGGAGAGGGGGTAAGAGATAGAGATACAGAGAGGGGGAGAGAGTTACCGATGGTGAAGAAGAACGGAGGAGAGCAAGAACCCACAACGGCACAAGCTGGGAACGGCGGTGAGCGATTCTGAATCTGAGTTCTGGGAGGCGGTTTGCGCAGCGCAGAGAAAAAAAATCACGTTTGAGAGATTTGGGGGAAAGAATCGATCTGAGCGGGGAGAGGAGGCAGTTTGCGCGCTAAGTGAAAAATTGGGACTTCGTGGGAAACTACAGTACATAGGCGCACAATGGAGAGAGTTAGGATGCCGTCGGTTGCATAGTAGATTTAGTGGTGGGTATTGACCGACGGTAAATTCCGGTTTTGAAACCCAAAATCCCTACTTTAGCGTCAGTTGTAGGCATGTGACGCCAATCAAGTGACGTAAAATTCCTTTTTTCTTGTAGTGTCCTCACAAAATAATCTTGCATGAATCATTCAATACAAAATCCTTTCACGTCTTTTAACTGGCTGTAGGATCTCACGTTCAATTGTTTGGAATCTGAGTGACAATATTATATCAGTGATGTTGCATGTAATGAAGTGAGTCTAGAAAAGGAAAGATAAAAATGATACTAAAGAATTGCATTTTGATTTTCCATGGTGAAATTTTTGTAGAAGAATAAAGTTCTGATCCAGAGGTATATGGGCTAGTTAGCAGCATAGTTTTATATAAGAAATTGTAATAAAAGCATAGTTTCAAAATGTGTTTTTCCCCATATAATCGTTGGATGTGTTTTGAGCCACATTGTTATATATAGTTATAAATAGGCAATTGTAAGATACCTAAGCAGTTTTAATTTGTTGTTGGTAGAAGCTTGTTACTTGATAGTCAACAAAAAAGAATAAACTTATTACCTTTGAAGAAGATGAAGGTAGAGTGTAAGGTTTGAGCCGAAACCTTTTCCCTGACCAAGTGGTCTGAATCTGAATACATCAAACCTTGAAGAGAGTGTAAAAAAGAAATGCAAAAGTAACACAATGTGATTGAAGTAGCTATGACATTGAAATATTTATAACTACAACTAACCACAAATATGAATACAGAATGACCTCTAACCAAGTTGTAGCAATTTTGTTTCAGGTTGCTGTTATAAGAGAGAAAAGCAGAGAAAACATGTTAGCCGAGATCAAATGTTGGAAGAAGATGGAGAAGCCAAGAATTTTTCGAAAAGAAGAGAGGGAGAGATGGAGAAGAAAAAAGTAGAAAGAGAATGATGTTTCAATTTGAGAGGGAATAGAGTAGTTCTATTTTGAAAATGGGGTGAGAAAGTCAAATGTATTGATGGTGGGTGTACTTTAGTTAGTTGGGTGCACCTGGTGTTTAAATTTCTAGTTGTAGGACAGTATGCATAAAACAAAATGTATTGTAGAGAAGCACATTTTTTCAACGTAGCCACTGTTCCATGTCATTTCGTGCTACAGTTCGTGAAATTTGGTTGTGTTCTCATTGGATGGAAGACATATTTTTGTGACTTTGGATCCCACTCCACTCATTAACAACTGTCTACAACTAATGTGTGTTGAACCATTTACCTATGTGAACACAACACTTAAGTCAACAAATGCAGTAGGTTTATTAACTCCATGCAACTGAAGGGTAAAATAGAGTATTTTTTGTGCAACTTTAAAAGGCAGTACCTTCATTCACTGAAAAGGGTTGCTCCAAGTACGTATGAAATTGCATGGTTTTTTTGGTTGCCGCCTAAAGTGCTAAAATTTACGTGAAAGTCATTAGCTGCATGGATTATTCCCGCTTATTATGCAGGATGCCAGACTAGGATTTAGAAGAAGAGATTCTCTTGGAAAATACTTGGCTTTTAAAAGGAGTATCATGTATTTTGATTTGTCTTCGGATATTGTTGATCTCTTTCTAGCTTGTCGTTTATGCAATGGTAAAAAGGCAAAGCGAACGAAGCATATGTTTTGGCTAACAACTTGCTGGAGTATTTGGCTTGCAAGGAATAGCGCTATCTTTAAGAATGAGGAACCAAGTGTCGAAGCAGTAATAACCCGCATCAAAAGCTTAACTTGGAGTTGGTGTGTTTATCGTTTGAATTGTTGCTCATCTTATTCAATTTCAATGTGGTGGTCTAATCCACTACAATGTCTGAACAATATGTAATCTAGTAGGGGAGAAACAGTGGGTTAGGTTGGTTGTCCTCACTGTAGTGCAGATTGTACGAGGTACTCTTTTTCCTCCCTGAGTCTTTTTCCCAATGGGTTTTGGCTCAGGGAGGTTTTGAGGAGCCCCCCATTTTCTTTTTCCCCATTGTAAGGGTTGGACACCCCTTGTGCTCCATTTCAATGAAATTATTCCTTATAAAAAAAACGGACAAAATAAATATTTTTTTGTGGCTATTTTTTTTTAAGTAGAAAATCACTAAAAAGTTATTCCACATAGTTATAGAAATTGAGAAAGAAAATGTAACATTCAAAAGTTTAGATAGACGGAAAAAGTGTGTTATCTATCTATATTATGTAAATAGTTACCCTGCTTACTCTCAGATTACATTTTATTATTATATTATAAAAATAGTACAGATATTCTATACTTTAGATAATAATAAAAGTAATTACCGGATATTCACATTTTCAAATCTTTTTCAATCTCTCTCTCACACACTTTTTCAAACTTTTCTCATTTTTTTCACCTTTTTTACACTCTCTCTCACCCATTTTTTTCAATCTTTCTTATTAATCTTCTTTTATCTTTTTTCTCCTCCCTTCTTTCCGTAACTCTCTCGTTCTCTTTACTATTTTTAAAATTTTCCAAATTTGACAAAATTTTAATATTTAGTTTTTCTCTATTAATAATTTTTTTCTTCATTGTAAAATTTGAAATTTTAATACAATTTTGATGTTAAAAAAATACAATTTTATATTTTAGTCTCCGCGAGAAATATTACATGTTGCAGACATTGTATTATCGTCTTAAAATCTACTATCTATCTATACAAATCATCCACTTTTATCTATATAAATCATCCACTAACTAAAATACTATTATTACCATTTTTTTAACTAATTAATTGAAGAATATTTAGGTAAATTAACACGCTTTTTTTCACCTTTTCATTTTTCAAACATTTTTCACTTTTTCACTCCCCCCTCTCCCTCTCTCTCTCCCTCTCTCTCTCTCTTTCAAACATTGTTCACCTTTTCATTTTTTTTCACACTCACACACTCTCTCTCACCCATTTTTTTTCAATCTTTCTTCTTATTTTTTTTGTCTTTTTTCTCCTTCTTTCTTCCTCTAACTCTCTCATTTTTCTATACTATTGTGAAAATGTTTATATTATGATAAAATTTTAATATTCAGTTTTTCTCTGTCAATAAGTTTTTTCAATCTTTCTTCTTAATTTATTTTTTTATATTTTTTCTCCTCCTTTCTTTCTCCAACTCTCTCATTTGCTCTTTAATATTTTAAAAAATTTCAAAATTTTGATAAAATTTTAATATTCAGTTTTCTCGATCAATAAGTTTTTTCCTTCCTTTGAAAATTTGAAATTTTAATACAATTTTGCTGTTAAAAAAATTAACAATTTTATATTTTAGTCTCCACGGGAAATATTACATGTTGCATGTGTGACACCATTTACCCCGAAAGTAATAATAAGAGAAAAGTACGAAAAATGAGTAAATTTGTTTTTCAAAATAATATTCGCAATTCATTTTCGAAATACCTTTCGCAATTAAAAGATGTCATCAACTCCTTAAATCATATAAACATTATTTATAAGAACATTAAAGCCTAAAGAGATAAAACATTTCTTTTATTACAGTAACTAGAATGACCTAAAATATAATATTGAAAATACAACCCAAATCCCGATGTCACATGATCAGCAATAAACCTTTAATCAATTAAATAAAAAGAAAGTAACATCAACGTGTAGTATCATTCCGTAAGTTACTGGGTGATCCGTAGTGATCACATCTCCACCGCTGCACAATCGTAGAAGCTCACATCAACGGCACCTGGAACTCAATCTAAAAAAATGGTGCACGGGTGAGAAAGAGCGTCCAAACCATATAAGGAATATAAGACCGAAACTAAAACAGCAAGACTACCACAAAACAAGGGAACAATCAACAATAGTAGATACAACTTTCATAACACACACGCATGCACAAAGAATCCTTAATTAATCTTCAGCTAATCCTAGTGTCGTGACCTCACGTACGGTCCTAGGACTGCAACCAGCAACAACAAAAACAACAACAACATGATTAAGATACCTTATCAGATACTGCCTTACAATCATCAACAACAACAACTATAGGACCAGGATACCTTGCCTGAACGGGATACATTGCCCGATAACGGCCTACAAGGAACAGCATCAATAGGACCGAGATACTTTGCCCGTACGGGATACCTTGCCAGATAACACCCTACGAAGAACAGCAAGAAGAGGGCTATGAGGACCGGGATACCTTGCCCGATAATGCCCTACAATAACAACAGGACCGAGACACTCGAACGGGATACCTTGCCCGATAATGCCCTGAAGAACACCCAAGAGAGGACTATGAGGAGCGAGATACCTTGCTCGAACGGGATACCTTGCCCGATAATGCCCTAACAACAACAACAACAACAACAACAACAACAACAACAACAACAACAACAACAACAACAACAACAACAACAACAACAACAACAACAACAACAACAACAACAACAACAACAACAACAACAACAACAACAACAACAACAACAACAACAACAACAACAACAACAACAACAACAACAACAACAACAACAACAACAACAACAACAACAACAACAACAACAACAACAACAACAACAACAACAACAACAACAACAACAACAACAACAACAACAACAACAACAACAACAACAACAACAACAACAACAACAACAACAACAACAACAACAACAACAACAACAACAACAACAACAACAACAACAACAACAACAACAACAACAACAACAACAACAACAACAACAACAACAACAACAACAACAACAACAACAACAACAACAACAACAACAACAACAACAACAACAACAACAACAACAACAACAACAACAACAACAACAACAACAACAACAACAACAACAACAACAACAACAACAACAACAACAACAACAACAACAACAACAACAACAACAACAACAACAACAACAACAACAACAACAACAACAACAACAACAACAACAACAACAACAACAACAACAACAACAACAACAACAACAACAACAACAACAACAACAACAACAACAACAACAACAACAACAACAATACCTATCATCATCACCATCCTTTAATGTACGGCTCGCCCATACTGCGACGAGTCCTTGCCCATACTGCGACAAGGTTCCTCCTATACAATTTCAACTATTGAGGTACGGCTCGTCCATACTGCGACAAGTCCTTGCCCATACAGTCATCCAAGTATTTACAGTCATCCGAATTGAATCGATCGAATAATAATAAATAATAAATACAAACACATAGGAATGACGATAATCAATACTATTATAGTCCTATCCTCTATTCCCCATATAAAATAGAAACCCTTTCCCCCCGTACCTGATATCAATGTGCATTCCAACAATGAATCGATGAAGATAAAACGCGAATTTTCTGGCATAATTCAATTCTGTCGAAGCAATGTTTGATTCGAACGCATAACAACAACAACAACAATAACAACCGTCCAAAAGTAATACACTAAAACAATATTAAATATAATTAATTGCTTGTTTAACAAATCAACTAGTGTTTCGAAGAGGGTACCTAGGAACGTACCGAGCGATTGTAGCGGTTCGAAATCGTAAGTCGAATAATCCAATGGTCCAAAAATGTAAACACGTTACGAAGTCAATGAGACTAAAGTCTGTGTAACACGTGAAGGGATGTACAGTTTGAAGCCTAAACGTGAGAGGGAAATATGGACGCAGCTTATGGGTTCAAAATCACGGCGAGTCATGGTAGTTTGGCTGCACCAGTGGCATAGCAACATGCTCATGGGGGTTGGGATGAGGTTTAGTCGCATTTTAAGTTCTGTGAAAGTATGACAGGACCTAAGCGAGGGAGGGTGACTCCGTTGTGAATGGGACCACGTGTGTAGCTGGTTCACGACGGCGACAGAGGGAGACCCCACAGAGGGCGGGTTTGAGAACAGAGGGGGGTTATACCGTGAGATGGAGGCTGAAATTGATAAAATAGATGTTGAAATCGGGCTTAGAGGGCGATTTCGAGTTGGTATGTGGAGTTTGAGATGTGGCCGTGGCTTGTGGAAGAAACACGAAGAGGAAGGAGAAAGCTTCTTGGGTTTTTCTGGTTCACGCAGCTAACAGGAGAAGAAGGTAGGAGCGGGTCGGGTATTAGGGATCTAGTGGGGTTGCGAGAACTGGGCTCTGGGTTACGCACTGACTAACTTTAGTGAGGGGGGTGCTGCTAGCAAGGAAATGGGGGTGGTGCGCAAGTAAAAAGCCCAAAACATAGTTTTTTTGTGCTCTTAAGGCCATTTTCACTACAACTATTATTTTAACCCCTCAATAGCCCAAAATAATTTTAAATTAAATAATATCTAAAATACTAATACTAATATTTATAAAAATACAATAAATTTATAATAACAATTATATATTACTAATAATATATAAAAATGCATTTAAAAGTGATTTCAACTAACTTTAATAACTTTATCACACAATAAATTCATAAACCAAATTAATTTTATCACACAAGTAAAAGTTTTGTCAAAAAAAACTAACTTTAATAACTTGAACACACAATAAATTAAAACAATTTAATTTTATCACTTCAAAATAAATTCATAAACCAAGAACATACTAAAAACCACAACGCATGAAAATTGGGGTGTTACAGCAGGCAAAATATCATCGTCTTAAAATCTAGTATCTATCTATACAAATGACTCACTTCTATCTATACAAATCAGCAACTACTAAAGTATCAATCTTACTCTTTCGTCAACTAAGTAATTGGAGAATATTTTGGTAAATTAACACACTTTTTTTCACTTATTCAATTTTTTTTCACTTTTCTCAAACCTTTCTCACTTTTTCACACCCACTCTCTCACCCATTTTTTTTCAATCTTTCTTCTTAATTTTTTTATCTTTTTTCTCATCCTTTCTTCCTCTATCTCTCTCATTTCTCGTTACTTTTGTGAAACTTTTAATATTTTGGCAAAATTTTAATATTTGATTTTTATATCAATAACCTTTTTTCCCTTTTTTTTGTAAAATTTGAAATTTTAATACAATTTTACTGTTAAAAAACAATTGATAGAATTTTAATTTTTAGTTTACGCAAGAAATATTACATGTCTATTATCTGCTTGTAATATTTCTCCCTCTAAATTTTAATTTTTTCACTCTCTATTAATGGGTTCCACTTTTTCCTTCTCACCTCCTTCCTCCCCTATTTCCTCTCTCATCATTTTTCAGCTTTCTCTTTTTTCTTCCATATTTTTTTTATTTTATTTGTTTGGTATTTTTATAATTATACCCATATGGACATATGTCATTTCTAAATTATTCATTTTCCCTTCGAGTATTCTCTCTCAACCGATACACATTATATATTTTGGTAAACCAGGGTATCTTCCATGGCGACTGTGGAGACTAATCTTTCAAGGTATCTGACATCCATTTAAGGGGTTGACCTCTCCCAACAAATGTTTTTCCACACACACCGGCCAGAGATCGAACCCAGGACCAAATGGTTAAGGGACCCAAGTATCTACCACTTGTGCTGTTGAGGAAAAACAACATAAAGAAATAAAATGAGCACAATCGGAACACAAGGATGTGAGACTTTTTCAAAATGCAAATTTCAATCAACTCCAACATGTGCCACATCAGATAAACATTATATATGTTGCCATAGTTTTATTATTTTTGATTCCTGACGGGGAAATACTACTATTGTCGATTACTTTTTTTTCTTTATATTTTGTTTTCGGGAATTAATCTAACAAAAGAAAGTGCTAGCACATTTACAAAGTTAGACATGTTACACATCACATTTTTTTGGCAACTATGTTTTAACTAGTATGTATGACCCGTGCGCTGCACATGTATACATCTGTTTTGAATTTAAATTGTAATCGTAATTTTTTATGTTAAAGTAATAATAATATATATATGTATATATATTGTTAGACTTTATGATTAGTATAACAATGAGGCTTGTTTGATGGTGGTGAACATTTAATTAAATATGACTTTTGAAATTGTATATAAGGTATGTTTGTGGACAAAATTAAACTAATTTTGTTTCACCGTTCGTGGATAACTGGTGGTCGAGTTGTAAAAGTTAGTGTACTCTGAGGTTATTATTTTATTTCAGTAATGACAAAGCTTTTGCGCGTCGAAGATTTTTGGATTTTTTAAAGGATGAGCATAATTAAAAATTATAAAATCAGATAGGAGTCATAAATTATTAAACATATATATCAATTAAACAATAAAATATATATGAATGAGATTTTCCTTTAGATAGATACTAAATAGATTTGATTAAAAATAGAAACTAAATATATTTCTATACATAATGGAAACTAAATAGATTTTATATAGTTTCCTATTTAATAATTGTATATTAAGAAAGTACCAGATATATTATTATAGTTGGGTAGAAAGAGTAAGTTGAATTATTACCAAAAAAAGAAACAATAAGCTGAAACGGTGTTTGCATAAGCGTCAATATGAAAAAAGCGTTGATCGAATAGGGTAGCCGTCTGTGAGGAGAACAAAAAACGTTTCGTCTATTCATGATTTTGCGCACCAGAATGCTCACAAACGCTGAATCGTCTTCTTCCCCGTGGCAGTGTACGACAGTTATGGATGCGCAATCTTCCATCGGCAGCTGCAGTTGGCGACTTTTAGGTAAATTGTTAAACCTTTGATTTAATTTGTGGCGCCCATTTGATTTAATTTTCGATTTCATTCCTACAATCATGATGAGTAATCCTTGATTTAATAGTTACAAAACCTTTTACTTCGTCAATTCATCAATTAAATCTCACAACTATTTTAATTTTAATATAAAAGTGAAAACTAAAACATCCATATTAAATTCACTACTTAACTCCTTTGGTAGACTATTGCAATTCCAGAAACTAAAATTGAGTAGTTGCGAAAATTCTCTCCTTGAAGTTTTTGTGGAGATCAGCAAAACATGGAGTGGCTCCATCAATGTATGTAGAAGTATCGGGTGTTGTTGTTGTAGTCGAAACAACATTAGTTGTTGAGGCACAGTAGCAAAGATACTCCTGTAATTGGTAGAAGAAAAAAGATTATCCAAAAGCTCTGCACAGGAGTTTGAATAAAAAACAATTAACAAACAAAAAAATTCTAAAAAATAAAGACAGAAGTTTGAATAGGTAAGAAATATTTCACCATTTAGTCGAGATAAATTCAATAATATGAGTCATCACAATATAATTCTGAAGATATTGAGAAAATAAACTTCCGAAATAGTATTTTGAATACAACACTAAACAGCAAAGTAATCAACAAAAAAATCAACAATTCCATTGAGCTGGGGTATTTGGCTTGCAAGGAATAGCGCTATCTTTAAGAATGAGGAACCAAGTGTCGAAGCAGTAATAACCCACATCAAAAGCTTAACTTGGAGTTGGTGTGTTTATCGTTTGAATTGTTGCTCATCTTATTCAATTTCAATGTGGTGGTCTAATCCACTACAATGTCTGAACAATATGTAATCTAGTAGGGGGAGAAACAGTGGGTTAGGTTGGTTGTCCTCATTGTAGTGCAGATTGTACGAGGTACTCTTTTTCCTCCCTGAGTCTTTTTCCCAATGGGTTTTGGCTCAGGGAGGTTTTGAGGAGCCCCGCATTTTCTTTTTCCCCATTGTAAGGGTTGGACACCCCTTGTGCTCCATTTCAATGAAATTATTCCTTATAAAAAAAACGGACAAAATAAATATTTTGTTGTGGCTATTTATTTTTAAGTAGAAAATCACTAAAAAGTTATTCCACATAGTTATAGAAATTGAGAAAGAAAGTGTAACATTCAAAAGTTTAGATAGACGGAAAAAGTGTGTTATCTATCTATATTATGTAAATAGTTACCCTGCTTACTCTCAGGTTACATTGTATTATTATATTATAAAAATAGTACAGATATTCTATACTTTAGATAATAATAAAAGTAATTATCGGATATTCACATTTTCAAATCTTTTTCAATCTCTCTCTCACACACTTTTTCAAACTTTTCTCATTTTTTTCACCTTTTTTACACTCTCTCTCACCCATTTTTTTCAATCTTTCTTATTAATCTTCTTTTATCTTTTTTCTCCTCCTTTCTTTCCGTAACTCTCTCGTTCTCTTTACTATTTTTAAAATTTTCCAAATTTGACAAAATTTCAATATTTAGTTTTTCTCTATTAATAATTTTTTTCTTCATTGTAAAATTTGAAATTTTAATACAATTTTGATGTTAAAAAAATACAATTTTATATTTTAGTCTCCGCGAGAAATATTACATGTTGCAGACATTGTATTATCGTCTTAAAATCTACTATCTATCTATACAAATCATCCACTTTTATCTATATAAATCATCCACTAACTAAAATACTATTATTACCATTTTTTTAACTAATTAATTGAAGAATATTTAGGTAAATTAACACGCTTTTTTTCACCTTTTCATTTTTCAAACATTTTTCACTTTTTCACTCCCCCCTCTCCCTCTCTCTCTCCCTCTCTCTCTCTCTCTCTCTCTCTCTCTCTCTCTTTCAAACATTATTCACCTTTTCATTTTTTTTTCACACTCACACACTCTCTCTCACCCATCTTTTTTTCAATCTCTCTTCTTATTTTTTTTTGTCTTTTTTCTCCTTCTTTCTTCCTCTAACTCTCTCATTTTTCTATACTATTGTGAAAATGTTTATATTATGATAAAATTTTAATATTCAGTTTTTCTCTGTCAATAAGCTTTTTCAATCTTTCTTCTTAATTTATTTTTTTATATTTTTTCTCCTCCTTTCTTTCTCCAACTCTCTCATTTGCTCTTTAATATTTTAAAAATTTTCAAAATTTTGATAAAATTTTAATATTCAGTTTTCTCGATCAATAAGTTTTTTCCTTCCTTTGAAATTTTGAAATTTTAATACAATTTTGCTGTTAAAAAAATTAACAATTTTATATTTTAGTCTCCACAGAAAATATTACATGTTGCATGTGTGACACCATTTACCCCGAAAGTAATAATAAGAGAAAAGTACGAAAAATGAGTAAATTTGTTTTTCAAAATAATATTCGCAATTCATTTTCGAAATACCTTTCGCAATTAAAAGATGTCATCAAGTATTCGAATTCCATGTGAAAATATTTCAAATTCAAATAATTTTAAATTTTGGATTTAGAATAGGTAAAATGAGTAGTGGTATAACTTAATTTCTTTTTTTTTGGTAAACCAATGTATTCTCAATGGCGATTGTGGAGACTAATCCTTCGAGGTATCTGAAATCCATTTAAGGGGTTGACCTCTCCCAACAAATGTTTTTCCATACGCACTCGCCAGGGATCGAATCCAAGACCAAATGATTAAAGTACCCAAGTATCTACCACTTGTACCACATTATGTCGGTAGTATAACTGAATTTCAAATAAATTGAAATTTTGAAATTCAGAATTCAAATGGTACTTTATTGTTTTTTTATTCAATTGAGTAGGTATAGGCGGGCAATTTCCAATGTTCCGATTAATGAGAAAATTAAAATCTAAAAAGAATTGATTTTGCATTAGGCAAATACGGTTGAATGAAATTAAATTGTATTTAAACCGTTATACTGGCTTTTATATGTAATTAATTCGTTTGTGGAATAGGAGAGAAACAGTGACCAAACGGCGTTTTTTTTTGCCTTGCACATGCAGCAAGTTTGAGGTGTACACGTGTTTTTTATTGGCACAACGAGGTGTACAATGAGCTCGATAAGTGGTCGGTCTATGTCGACATATTTTTGATTGAGTATAATTAATATTAAGATATTTCTCTCTCTAAATTTTAGTTTTTTCATTCTCTCTCTATTTATGGATTCCACTTTTTCCTTCTCACCTCTTTCCTCTCTCATGATTCAACTTTCTCTTTTTTTCCACATTTTTTATTATTTTATTTGTTTAGTATTTATATAATTATACCCATAAGGACACATGCCATTTCTAAAATATTCAATTTCCCTCTGAGTCTTCTCTCTCAACAGATAAACATTATATGTTATTGCCATAATTTTATTATTTTTGATTCCTCGCGGAGAAATATTACTATTGTCGATTACTTTTTTTTTTCTTGATATTTTGTTTTCAGGAATTTTTGAGGAATTTTTGAGCTTGACGGACAAAAAATACATATTGTTGGTATAATTTTTATCTATATGAAAAAATATTTCACATTGTCGAAATAATTTTTTATTAATATATATCTACTCACATTCTTAAATCTCAACGGGAAAACATGTAATGATTTAGTTCATAGGAACTTATTTGTATATATTTTATATTTCTATTATTAATATATATTTATTCACATTCTCAAATCTCAACGGGGAAAACATGTAATGATTTTAGTTCATCGAAAGTTATTTGTATATATTAGAGGGAATTTGAGCTATCAATCTGAGCGGGCAACCATTGTATGTTGTCAATATAAATTATTTTATATATTTTGTATTTACGATATATTTATTTTTTATAACTGAATATTTAGCTTTTGAGTCCGGACTAGGAAACATTATTTGTTGTCGGTATAATTTTATCGCCACAAGCAATTTCTAAGAAACAGACTTCTACAATGTATTTAATCAAAACACTCAATACTAAAATCTCTATTTAACAATTACACGTTATTCCAAACACCCATTACAAAAATCTCTATTTTTGTATCTTGACTTTTGATTTCTTACGAGAAACGTAACACGTTGTCACTATTATCATTTTTTATATTTAGCTTTCATCAACGTTCTTATTTTTTAATAAATGAACTTTTACTTAGGAGTCTTGATAAGAAAACATTAGGTGTTGTCAAGTTAATTATTTTTATATTTTTCTTTTGAGTTTCAACGGGAAACATTTGATGTTGTTGTTAAATTTCCTGAGTTTTGATTCTGGATGGCGAAACATTACATGTTGTTAGAATACCAATACTTTATATTTTACTTTTACAAATATCTTTATTTTTATAAATGATTATTTTAATTTTGAGTCTAGACGGAAATTAATTAATCAAAATAATTCATAGGATTTGCCTTTTGTAACAATTAATAAAGGTATATTCCTAACTCTTAAATTTCAATCGCTGAACTTTTAGCTTAACACTTAAATCAAAACAAAATTTGTAACTATTTACTTAGTTAACAAAAATATCGGTACCCACGCGACGCGACCCTTACAGATGCACGTGTATATCACTAGTTCAATATGATATCCCAACCAACGGAAAGAAAACACTAGTTTTAGTTCTCTAAAAAAATAATTCATAAATTAAGAAAAATATTTGGGAGCCTCAAACCTTGGACTAGTCCTCACAAAACACATTTTTGCGAATGGAGTGGTAGACTGATTAGATCATATACATTGTGGTAATAACTAATTTAATATCTATTTATACAAACAAACATCATATGAAATTACCAATTTAAATCTCTTATTAACAAGACACATATCTAATTTAAGGGCAAAAATGTCATTACCTTCTCTTTCTTACTTTTTCTTTTTCCACTCTCTTTCTTCATTTGTCTTCTCTTTCTTCTTACACTCTTTTTCTTCCTATTCACTTTTCTCTTACACTTTCTTTATTCATTTTTCTTCTTACACTCTATTTCTTACTTTTCACTTTACTCTTACACTCTCTATCTTCTTTTTTTCTTTTTACTTTACTATAACCTTTCACAAAATTTTGACTTTTGCTTCGCTTCTTTTTCTTTATATCCCATATATCATCTTTCTATTTCCTTTCTTCTCTCTATTCTATTTTCCCATATTTAATTCTTTTCTTTCTCTTATCACTTCACTTTAGGGATTAATATTTGTCACTGATTTTTAAATTTTTTTGAAGACTACTACACTGATATATAAAAAAACACGGGATTAATATTTGTCATTGATAATTAAATTTTTTGAAGACTATACAAACCTACTATCTAAAAAATAAGAAGACTTAATGACTATTTAAACTACTGATCAATATTTAAAACAAATATTTATTATTGATAATCTACTATCTATCTTTTACTGTCTACTATAATATACTAATCAACTAAAATAATCAATTGAAACTACGACATAACTGCACTGATACATAAAAAACACGGGATAACTGAACTGATATAATAAAAAACACAAGATTAATTTTTGCCATTGATAATTATAATTTTTGAAGACTACAATAAACCTACTATTTAAAAAAACAAGAAGACTTAATGACTATTTAAACTGTTGATTAATATTTAAAACACACGTGACAAATAATTGTCGCGCGTGTTTTAAATATTAAAACACGGGATAAATATTTCTTATTGATAATCTACTATCTATCTTTTACTATCTACTATAATCTACTAATCAACTAAAATAATCAATTGAAACTATGAGATAATTGTACTGATATATAAAAAACACGGGATAGCTACACTGATATATAAAAAAACACGGGATAACGGCACTGATATATAAAAAAACGGGATAACTGCAATGATATATATAAAAACACGGGATAGCTGCACTGATATATATAAAAACACGGGATAGCTGCACTGATATATAAAAAACACGGGATAACAACACTAATATATAAAAAACACGGAATAACTGCACTGATATATATATAAAAAATACGGGATAACTGCAATGATATATATAAAAATACTGCATAGCTGCACTGATATATAAAAAAACACTGTACTGATATATAAAAAACATGGGATAACTGCACTGATATATAAAAAATACGGGATAACAACAATGATATATATAAAAACACAAGATAGCTGCACTGATATATAAAAAAAACACGGGATAACAATACTGATATATAAAAAACAATGCACTGATATATAAAAAAAATACGGGATAAATGCACAGATTGTTTTTAAATGATACTTTTACATATTTAGATTTGAATATTTATCTATTTTTTATTTGAGACTCCTTTTTTATCTACTTTAAATTTGTCTTTACGGGGTAATGTTAAGACTATTTAAACTCTGTCTAAGTTCATTCATAAAAAGAACACGACAGCATCCGTGCGTATGCACGGGTATCCTATATAAACTTATTTAATAGAGTGGTAAATTGGTGAGAAACTTAATTAACCCTCACTCTAGAAACCACCAAAAAATCATTTTATTATTGTGATGGATGGCTCCATGTAATTTTCGATAACATGCAATTAAACTCATACTGCTGCAATTATATGTTACCTTTAAACTATCATACAAACCAACATTTATTTTATATCCGGGAGCAAATACAGTTTTGATGAAAAGAAGTGGCCGCCACAGTTTATAATTATTGCTACACATTTATTTGACAAATTCGAGAAGCATTCTACTTGATTAATAATTAAATTTTGGAAGCTTCAATTGCCCTTTTTCCTTTCTGGTAATACTTGAAATAGGTCTCAGGATAATTTTTCACCGGTCGGTATAATATTGGCCTTGACTCGTTCACTAGTTTGTCAATCGGTTTAATCTCCTTTTCTGAATCTGGGGAGCAAAACATTGCTAATGTGAGCCTTTCCTTTTCTGCATTTATCACTGCTCTGTGTATTGGGCTCCGGAAATTTCCATTGCTCATTATCTGTGTACCATATATTCAACTTCATTACTAATTAATAATTCTATTATTAACAACTTTGGTCTTTGTTGTGTTGTGCGTGGCTGAATGTAAGAGTTAAAACCTCATTAGCACCGACAATTTAGAATGAAGACGTGTTTGGTGTTTGACACATGTATGTGTCGACACCGATAAGTGGTCTTTGTTGTGTTGTGTGGCTGAATGTAAGACTAAAAATCTCTCATCTGTTAGTTAGCAGCACCAACGGTTCAGATTGAAGACGTGTTTGACACGTGTGTCTTGACACCAACACATGTGGTTATATTATATTCAACCACTTACATATTTTCAAATAAGTATCGGTGCTTACATTTCAGTATCAGTGTCGTGTCAGGTGTCTGTGTTTGTGCATCATAGGTTATTACTACTTGCTTCTTACCTCTAGTTGATCACCAACATTGATCATGAGAGCACCTGGGATGATTGGGACTTTAAACCACTGATTGTCTTTGAGTACTTGGAGGCCTTCTACCTCTTTATCTTGCAAAAGAAAAGTTATAGCTGATCCATCAGCATGGGGCTTCAGGCCCAAAACATGATCAGCCATAGGACATGGTGGGTAGTAATTGAATCTCAAAAACATTACAGGTCTCTCTCCATACTCTTTTAGGAAACAGTCCTCTTCCAAGTTCAGTGACTTTGCCAGAGCCCTTAAAAGTACTTCAGTTAGAAGCCTTAAACTTTCTGTATACTGTAGTACATTACTCCTGCATTCACAAACCCAAAGAGAAATGAGGGAGAAATGCTTCTTCCTTGGCCAAAAAGAGTAATACTCTAAAATTGTTTCAAACTATAAAAATAGTTTTTTTTGCTATAGAAAGTTTAGGCGAGTTGGGTCCTGAGGGCTCACTAGGGTTAGGGAAGGCCTCAAGGCTCTTTGAGCGCTTACAGAGGTACTTACATATTATCCACCAGCAAGGTCCTCACATCGGCAGGAGGATTCGAACCGACGTTCTTGTGGGATGTAAACTGAATGCTTACCAACTGGATCAACCGTTAGCTACAAAAATAGTTTATGCTTACTTGGTTCAAATATATAAGAGTACCAAATAGATTTGGCAACCCATTTTGAGCTTGTATGTGAGGGGACCATAGAACAATCCCCACAAAACACATTAGAGTACTGGTTACCTGAAATCATTGGGTTCTAAGGGCCAAACTTTGAGGTTCCTCTTATCTTCAGGTTGTACCTTCAGGTATATTCTATCAGTCCAATCAAGCCTTTGATTTTCAGAATATATTATATCATTTCCATATCCTTCAATGCCGTTTGGTTCCCTTGCATATTTTTGCTTTTCTTCTTTTGGAAGATCAAAGAATTGCTTTGAAACTTCTCTCATTCTGTCAAGAAATGAGCTGGTCATGCCATGGTTTATTGCCTGAATCCACAAAATAATAGAGAGTATCATTCCTGGGTTTGTGAAAATACCTATTATTTAACATTTAATTTCTATTTACTGATTTGAACATTATATAGGACAACTATAGTCTCCAAATTAAGTAGAAATTATGCCTCTCTCTTATTTGAATCATTTGATCATAATATGACAGAGTACTATTCAAAGCATGCCTAAGTCCACTAGCTTTATGCTTGATGCATGAAGAAGCAAAATCCTAATTAGTCAAATAAGGAACAGTAGTTGGGATGAATAGATCTTCAGATTCTCTAATTCAGCTTTATTATTTGTAATATAATTATTACCACTAATTAATGATTTCCTAACCTGGAAACAGCCCCATGAATTGAGTGCAGAGCGGAGTTTAGCAAGTTCTTGTTGTGCTGTGGATGGAGATGTGAGCTTTTGAAGGTCAACCACTGGAATATCTGATGAAAGAAGAGCATCCCTAAATCCAACACCACCTTCCTCATAGATATAATTCATTGGAAGATTATCAGAATAGTTGACCAACTCTTGCACTGATTTACCAACCACTTCTAGTTTCTCAGCCGAAGCAACAAATTCCGCCATGAGTCACCAAGACAGATGTTATATGCAAACACAGATGTCAAAGCAGCCTTAATAGCAACTTTTCTCTTTTCCACACCTTAGTCCTCGCTCCAGTTCAATATGAATATGAATATCACAACCAATTGCTCCCCCCAATGCCATATTACTTAAATTTTATTTAAAAAAATTATCTCATACCGATGAAGTATTAATATTTTTTATTATTTATTAATATCTCTTTTTCAAGGATAGTTTTGTAAAGTAATTTTTAATTTTCTTTCCTATACAAAATTTGTGTGAAATAGTCAAAATTACAAGTAATTTGAAATGGTGGTAGTAAATCTAAACACTTATCACGTTGGACTCTTTTTTCATAACTTTTAATAGCGCTCAAAAACACAATTATATATTAAAAAAAATGTTACTAAAAGTCATGAGAAACTAAAACTGATAAAAAAAACTTTGAAAAACTCAAAAGCCAAAAGTATAAGGCAAAAAATTTCAACCGAAACATCATATTGATGCCAAAAGCAAACATTTTCAATGAAAACCTTTGTTGCCATAGTCTTTGGGCAATTCCGATGCAAAATATGGCCGCGGACGCCTCCCCTCTTATCTACGAGGCTCCTCAAAATCACATCGCATGATCGCACCAAAGACCAAAACTACTACATAATCGCATGCGATAGCGCTGCAGTTGACCACACAGCTTTATTCACACTTTATAACTTGGTAGGACCAGTACACTTTATGTAATATGTACATGGCTCCAGCCAAGATCACCACACAACTTTTGAACTGGACAAACAATAAATAGCCTCATCAAGTTAATGGATATAACCACATCTCTTAACAATAGAACATTCTTATTCATAGAAAGTGCAATCATAAAACTAAAGTGCCGGCATATTATCACTGTCGTATCTCTAACGAAAGAAAACAAAGCAAACAGAAAACAGAGACTCAACAAATAGTCTGTCCAGTGAATGTATTTATATAAATGAAAATTGATGTAACTGTAACCCAAGAATGTCATCCATCAGTACCTCCGGGGATAGCGATTCATGAGCCTACCTGAAGGGCACTCATATGCCAGGTGGCCCCGACCACCACAATTGTGGCACATCATCATGTGCCCCATGCAATCTCTACTCATGTGGCCCAATTGATGACAATTCCTGCATACAACATCTCGGTAACTGCCGCCGCCACCACCACCACCTCGAATACCCCCACCACCACCACGATAACCACCACCACCAACACGGTCTCCGAGATCATTAGCTTTCGGACACTGTCTAGCCACATGCCCAGAAACATTGCACAAGTTGCAAATGGGATCGTTTGGACAATCACGTGCCAGGTGGCCTGTTTTCCTACAGTTGTTGCATGCCTTCTCGTTTGTACATTCAGCTGCAATGTGACCCTGCTTATAACAGTTGTTGCACAACCTCATGTCCCCTGGAGGCATTAGAGGTGCGGCACATTCCCTAGCACGGTGTCCGACTTTACCACAGGTATGGCAAATGCCCTCATTTGGACAGCTGCTGGCCATGTGACCCGGTTCTTTACAATTCCAGCAAAGTGATTTTGTGGTGCATTCAGAAGCGATGTGCCTGATCAGACATTCAAAATCAGAATACAAAATCTAGCCACCGAAGTCACATAGCCGGTTAGCGAATATCAAAAACTGCCATCACTGACTTTTAATAACAAAACAAATTTGACAATCCTTTTATTTGTACTACCAAGACATATATTGAAAGTCGTATAACAGTGTAAATCAAACTACCCTCAAATTAAACTAAAATTAATCGAAGCGCCAATGAAATCAAACATATTGTCACCCGTTTGATACGATGAATCTTGCATCTTGGCTCGGGTAAGAGAGACTGATTTGCATTGTCATCAGCAATTTGATTACAGAAGAAAAAAATGCAATTGTAAAGAAGGTGGACGAGACCATAGTGGTCCCGCAAAGTACTTGCCATTACTATACTGCAGAAGGAACTAACACCTTCTGCTGTCAGATTTCAATAAGGTATTGACTTTTACCAACGAGGCGACAAAAGACACTTGGAAGTTGGAACACAGTAGTAAGATAGTTTCACAAGTAACATGACAGCATTGATCATATTGATCATAGATGTACAGTTACGAGATAGAAACCATTAAGTCAGCACAGCAGTATGTAAGCATGAATTCGAGATAACGGATCTAATAAAATAGTAGATGCCCATTAAAATGTTCGGCAGCTTCATTTTATCCATACCCAAAAAAAAAGAATTCGAGGATGGCAAACAGGAATGGAAGAACAAAAGCAAAACCATGTAAATTAAACAAAGAATGAAGAAATGAACAGAACAGGAACAATAATAGATGAATTCCTAAAAATTCAACTCAAGCCCAATTCCAAACACATCGTAATTCCATACCATCTAAACAGTTTAGTATCCTTGAGCTACATATTACTTTGTCTATCGATATTTCTGGTAACTATCATTAAAAAATTCATACAATACAACCAACAACAAAATCTAACTGAAGTTCAAATTATATCCAATAAGTAACCTCCTGCATAGAAAAGTGTCATTAGGCGAGCTCCAGATTAAAGAGGCAGCAAAATAGGCCAGCCTGCATTTCCTAAATCATTTTTCATAACCCGAACCCAATTTAATACACAGCAAGAAAAATATCATTGAAGTATAGGCTCGGTTCTTAGGAAACATAGAATAAGTTACATACCCAGGGAGGGCACAATTGTGGCAAACTGCAACATTAGGGCATTCTCTAGCATAATGACCAGGCCTCTTGCAATTTTTGCACAGATTATCTCGGCTGACCAACAACAACAAAATCAAATCAGTTTTACCATTGTCAGAAAAACACTAATACATTGCTAAAATCAAGTGGCTTCATGTATGCAATTTTGGTACTCATGAAGCTGAAATAACAAAAACAAACCACTTCATAGATGATATGTTTCAGAAGCAATGCGTACAATTTAAGCTCTGAACTAATCAGAGCAGCAAACAAAGTAAGAAAACAGCATACCACAAACAAAAAATAAATAGGCCATGCTGAAGGCTTCAAAAATGACATATATCGACTCATATCGTCTTCTAGCGAAAGAAATTTCAATCTTCAGCTTCCTTAGCCAGTAGATTTAGTACACAAAGCAAACAGTAAATAAATAGTTAAAATAAAGGGAAAAACCTGAAAGCCGGGCGAGAATCTCTCCTGTAAGGAGCATCGCGATAGGAAAATCGCTCGGAGTGGATCTTACGATCCATTGGGCTCCTGCTCCTGCTTCTGCTACGGCTACGACTATGGCTCCTACTGTCTGAACTCATTTTCAAAAAAATTCTCTCCTAACCTCTACAACACAACTGATCAGCAAAACCAACTCCACAACCAACACCACCAGCCACTGCCTCCTCCCTGTCCACATCACAACCACATATCCAGTATCATCCATAAGCCAAAACAAACCCCTTACCTCCCCTTCAAAATAGCAAACCACAAATTCCAAGAGAATACAGTATGAAACTTCAACAAGCAATCCATCTCACATCAACAACCAAATATCACTGTGCTCAACAACCAAAAACTGAGAACATGTCCACCAGCCATATTCCTCGCGATATTTACTTACTTCACAAGGGTTAATGATGATGATAATAATAATAATAATAATAATAATAATAATAATAATAATAATAATAATACACCTGACACATGATTGTCACTCTACCCTTTCAGCAATTAAGCTAACCCGGTAGAGAATCTAAACTATTGATCTAGAAAGAAAGACTCCCCACCTTTATGAGGAATATTTTCCCCTTTAAAGCAATTGGAGGATAAATAGAAAACGGCCACTGAGAAGAAAAAAAATGACATACATGGTGAGAGAAGCTATATATCTTAGCCATTGGAAATGACAAGCAACTTTGGGATGCACATATATTGAAGCACTAATTTGAAAGCTTTAGCTGTGTTTTCACAATAATAATAATAGGCACAGCCTCTAAAATTGAAATACAACAATTACACGGTCATTTCCTCCTTTTCAGTTTCTTGATGTAATTCCTTCATCTAAATTTATTGAGCACATCCGCTCTGTTCTCTTTTATCAACTGAAATACACAGCAGTGATGTATACCGACGTTTCAAGTACATATAAAGTTAGCTGAAAAGAAATGGAAGGGTATACAAATATTCTTGGGTATCATTGATTCTCAAGAAAGTAACTTAGCCATGTTTTCCATAATTTTATTCCCGTGTCCAACAGTAGGAATCTTATATTCCCATGGAAATGGAAGTTATTTCAAATTTACACAATTTTAACTCACCATTTCCGCGTCAATTTTCACAAATGTTATTACCGGGGAATGCTTATAAAAAATGCTTGTGAACTTTCCCTAGGAATAACATTTTTTCACTATAAAAACACGGGATTTAACATCGGTCAAAAGTAGGGTTTTAGCATAAAAAAATGCAGATAATTATGTTGAAATTAAAATGCTGAGAGAACACAGTAAGAATAAATAGATTTGAACAATGAGATGTGAATAATGAATATCCATCAAGTCAAGCATTTTCAATATTAATTAAGAATTTAAACGCCTTAAATAAAATTCAGTTATATTTATATCAGATGTTACCAACATTCCCAAAACCATGCTACAACAACCACAATACTAAATCCAATAATTTATATCAGATGAAGCCAAGTCACAAGGCAATGTTCCCCCAAAATTATTAACAAAAAATGTGGAACAATATAACCACATATAAAAGGGAATACGGTCAATCTATCAAGAATATCTTACACAGCAGATAAGCCATGGGAAATCAGAAACAGATGGGATCAACAAGTACATTGCAAAGAATATATAAAAGAAGACCAACACTTTGACTTATCAAATTTCTATACGACCAACAAACTGTCGCTGTCATCTAATCAAAACGGTCGTGATGATATAGACTCTCTCAATCAACAAAAAAGTGCTGGGGATTGATGAAAGTTAAAAATCAGCGAAGGCTACATTATGATTAAAGTAGAAAAGCATATAAATTGCATTGTTATAAAGAGTTATACATAGCAATTAAAAATTATCAAGAAATCATAGTAGCTTAGTCAAGTCGCTATGTTGCACAAATAAAATGTTTTTTAATAAAATTGAAGTACATTAGGCAACCTAGATTGATACAGAAGTAGAATCTATTTTTGACTGCGAGAGAGAATCAACTACTTGGAGATTCTGCTAGCCACAGAAACCGACCCGTAAACAAAATTGATTCGAATTGTATTTTTCTATAATGATATCTCAAAAAAAAAAGCTAGTGGCAGAAAAAAATCTTGCAACGTAAGAAATTTCATGACAAGAACACAAACTAAATCATCTAATTCCATCCATAATCAGTAACCGGCTATATTGCGAGTTGCAACAACTAAACAACCAAGCAGAAGAAACTAAAGTACTTCAGTAGAGTTATGTAACAACCACAGTAGAAATGACAAGAATACATTCAGTTAACGATCAAAAATATTTGATTGGAAAGAACGCTTTGAAGACAGCGATAATTGGAAGATTGATGAGTGTGCGATTAGTGTCTGAGAACCAGAAGATGATCTAAGAGAGGGAGGGAGAGTGTGTGTTAGGTCCTATCTATTTTTGCTCTCCCTCTGTATTGGCGCCGTACGCCGCTTCCGTCCACCAAGGGTCACCGCACGCGACCATAGTTAAGAGGCCGGAAGAGTGAAGACCCCTTACACCCGCACTCACTTTCGCGCTCTTTCTCCAATTCCCCTACCTATCTCTTACTCTGATTATTACGAAAAGAAAGCAAAGAAACATACGTACCTGTGAAATGAATCGCCTCGATTGGTTAGGAGAGCTACCAACAAACCATGTCTGATGCGAAATCAAACCGAGGATGAAGAAGGCTAGTGGGTCAACAGGCGCAACTGGGCCTGCCTGTTATTAATGACACCCCCCTCACCTTTGAGGGGAACCCCCCCAAACATGAAATACCTAAACTACCCCTATTTAAAAATTAACAAACTCATTCACCCTTTCATTTTTTATACGTTACCGTAAATTATCTCTTCCTATTAATCCTAGATGCAATTTCATCCAATTGGGCAGCCATGTTCCAGCCATGCAAAAAATTTACGTAGCTTTTTACCCAATTTGAGCGGCAAACGAAAATCCATACATATTACTACGTAGCCCATTCCCCAAACAGCCAATTTCCACCTACAAACTCGTTTATTAGCCCACTGTTGCACCACCAAACCCCCTTTCCATTCACACACATAAACCACAGCATTTCACTGTGTCTTCCACAAACAAAAGTCTTTCCCCTACGTTTCACTCGTTTTATAGGCCTCTGCTGCACCACCTCAAAGTCTTTCCCCTACATTGACAAAGTAGATGTTTTCCCACTTCAGATACGGTTGTACTCCTATAAGCTTCATGATGGAATTGTTCATCAATCATTCACTCCTCTCCTCGTCGCTTCACATGGATTGAATTTCTTTTCTCATATTCAAGAAGTCGCAACTGAAGGAGTTGAGAAGGAGTTGTGTATGTTGCCAATCTACTCTTGTGTGCTTATTCTGCTCTTAATAGCATTACAAACATACTTTGACCCACACGGTCTGGTCTCAACTATTGTTGCCAAATATTTCAATGCTAGAGGACTTTTGTTGTACTTTAAATACCATCTCCCATACCCTTTGTCAGGAACTTTAATTTTCGTGCCCCATCTACATACCTGCTCTATATACGACTTTGCAATGAAACCATCTCATCCTTCTTCCCTTCCTTTTAACCCCTTCAAGTACAATAAACAACAATGACAAAATGTTCCAAAAGTCCGTTTTATTAATGAACACGGTTGAGTATATTCCCTTATTTTATGTACTTCACAATAGTACTCATATCTATTGTCCTCAACCTGCGCGCCTTCCATAGCTTCCAACCAATAAAGTCAAATTTCCACACTATTTCTAGACAAAACTGGCTAGAAATTTAACTTCTCAGAGTACAGATAGTTGGATTCCTCTCACCTGCATGGCTGTCCCTCACTTTTGGTATCACTTTAGTCTATCATATAGCAAAACCTTTTCCCACAACCAGTACATAACCTCTTTACAGGATCTTATACATCCTCTCACACATATCAGTATTGAGTACAACATGTCACAAACCTTCAGCCACATACTATCTTTCATTTGTCAAACCCTTCAGTATTATGTAAGACAAAAATTTCAATTTAATTTGATTAACATCTATTTTAAGTGATAACATCGCACAAAGAGTTTTCAATCGGTTTGTCGGCAACCATTTCAACCTTTATAAAAACCACTTACTAACAATTTGCTTACATCTTCAACCTAAAAGTCTTATTACACCACCCAATCAACCTAAAAAATTGTCATAGTCTTCTAACTATTAAAAAAAACATTAGTTGACCACGCTATTATCTCCATTTAATTAGTGTTTCATTCACCAAAACAGCCTAACCACTTATCCATCCCTATTAAGCCATACCGCCAACGACGCAATACAATCTGCATACCACGTACGATATAACATATTTTCACTGTATTACTCGCTACCCCACCCCGTGCATCGCACGGGTTTTTGTCCTAGTAATTTATAATAAGCATAATTTTTGATTTCTACCGTAAATACGCTATTTACGAAATGAAGTGTGAAAAACACTACCATGATTTTAATGTTTGTCGTAGTGGTATGTATTTTTATTGTTTTTTGTAATAAAAGAACTTTTTGTTGTTTCTTTTATTACATTGTTATTGAAAATAAAATAATGTTATACACTTGCTTCTCACGAAGTGGACGACACGAAACTACAAACCGTACTGATGCTCATACTAATATTGACAATTGTGCTAAGCCTTCACTTTTGAGAAGGTAATATTAATTATGAATTAAGAGTATATCTTTTGTCACCAATTGACACCAATTTGGATTGAAAGGGAGGGAGCTCCGTGAACAATCATTAGTACTTCACACTAGGAGCTCCAATGGTGTGAATGGTGCTCGAAATATGAATGAGTAATAAGAACTAGAGAGGATTTAAGAGAAGATATTAATTTGGGAATGATTGGTACTTGCATTAATTTCAGTGATGCCATATAAAGAGTACAATCATTGGATCCCCTTTGGTAGTACACCTTCTAGAAGAAGTGTAGTACAATTATAAAGTGCTAAAATAGAAAATAGCAAATAGTACTAGTGCCTAGTACAGATAACTACTTAAGGAAATAACTGCAGTAAAATAGTAAAAGTAGCAAAGTTACTGAGAATAGTACTCCAATTGGTCCTACGGTCACAATACCCCCTCCTTGGAGAGCACTCTTGTCCTCAAGAGTGAAAATTGGGGAAATCCTTCAAGATGTCATAGTAGAACTCCCAAGTAGTAGCCTATTTAGGATGTCCTTTCCATTTGATGAGAACATTAGTAGCAGCAACACGTCCCCGTTTAACCATCTTCCTGTCAAGGATACATTCTGGTTCACCACGAGGCAGATTAGTAGCAGATGAAGGGTGCTGGACAGCAACAGCAGAAGGGTCTGTGCAGAGTTTTAATTGGGAAACATGGAATACATTATGAATACCAGAATCTGTAGGCAGTTCCAGCTGATAAGCCACCTTCCCCATGCGATCAATCACCTTATAAGGACCATAATACTTAGGAACCAACTTATGATAAGCTTGTCTTCGCAAGGAATATTGCCTGTAAGGCTGCAGCTTGAGAAATACATAATCCCCAATGTTGAAATTTCTGTCACTTCGCTTTTTATTACTCTGTTGAGACATACGGTTCTGGGCTCTCTCCAAATGAAATTTCAGTAGTTTAATAGATTCCTCTCTTGCAGTGAGTGACCTGTCAACAGCAGTACAGACAGATTCACCAGGAAAATAGGGGAGGTGAATGGGAGGAGGTTGGCCATAGACCACTTCATAAGGTGTAGTACAAATGGAAGAGTGGTAATTTGTATTGTACCACCATTCAGCTAGTGGCAGCCACACAGACCAGTCAGATGCTTTCTCAGAGCACATACACCTGAGATATGTTTCCAAGGCTTTATTGACAATCTCAGTCTGTCCATCACTCTATGGGTGGTAAGCAGTAGACCTATTCAAAGCAACACCTTGCAAAGATGGGATCCCTATCACTAGTGAATGATGTAGGTAATCCATGAAGCTTGAAAACCGAGTCCATAAACAGTAATGCTACATCAAGAGCAGTATACAGATGAGATAAACTCAAAAAATGAGCATACTTACTGAGCCGGTCTACCACCACGAAAATGACTTGTTTACCATGAGAATTTGGCAACCCCTCTATGAAGTCCATGCTAATTGCTTCCCAAACTCGAGAAGGAATAGGAAGTGGCTGCAAAAGGCCTGGGTAAGCAACCTGTTCAGGTTTATTACGCTGGCAAACGGCACAATCACGCACATAGGACTGAATGTCACGAGTCATACCCCTCCAATAAAATAACACTACAAGAAAATTGACCTATAGCGACGGCAAATCACCGTGGGTAAAGGGTTAAAAACCGTGGGTATAGCACTGAAAACCTATACCGACGGAACATTTTGTCGTCGTCTTTATTTGGCTATACCCACGGATAAACGGCGTCGCTATAGCCTATAGTGACGGTTTTCTGACCGATGGACAAAACCAAATAGCTATACCCACGGTCACGCTTCTGTTGGTATAGGTTTTAACATGACACTTAATTTCGCTATACCCACGCCAAATTCTCCATCGGTATAGGTTTTAATTTCGCTATACCCACATCAAATTCTCCATCGGTATTGATTTTAGTTGTAGCTCCTAATATGCTATACCCACCACTTGTAAAGAATTTATTTGTAGATTTTGGTGACACATCTTGTCATTAGCACTTACGATAATCAATTAAAAGCTAAATATAAAATAAATACATTTATGAAACAATAAAATAAAATAAAACTCAAATCATATTAAAAATTAATCACGTCTTACAAGCATTTCAACATATTGCAAATTAACATATACTCTTATATCAACTCTTACGATATTCTCAAAAGCATGTTAGCATATTGTAAATTAACATGTACTACTACATCCAACTCTTAAGATAATCTCAAAAGTTACAAAGAAAACAAATTGCATAAAATTAATGTAAAAGCTAAGTTTGACAACATAAAATCAACTTCTAATCTTCATTGACGCCATTATCTCCATTAGTGTCTGGACTTGGAGAATTCATTTGCTCCAGGGCACTAAAAGCAGTTTGAGCCTATTGAAAATAAAATAAATACAACTCAGCTTAGTTGATTTTTCCATACCTCATTTATATAAAATCTAGGAGGATAATATATTATACTTGTCTTGCCACTTGTAGAATATCATCAACATCTTCTCCAGAAAATCGATTTTGAATCAATGTCATAACATTTCCCAAGAGGCTTTCCATTTGACTAACTCTACTGCGTAATTCTTGATTTTCAGACAAAACAACCTTTGATTTGTAACAACCATTGATTCTACTCCTATGCTCCTACGACTATTTGTAACTCAACAGGAAACCAGTATAAAGTCAAGTTTAACCATATAATGGAAATGTATAGAAAAAACATGCTGCAATCAAGTAATGCTCAGAGTATCTTCTTTATATCAAACACAAACTACATTCAGCTTGGTTAGACAAAGAGAAATAAGAAAACTTATAAAACTCTGAGATTTTCTCTAGCTTACACCAAACCCAATATATAGGGGATCTATGAATCCAGTTCTTGGTATCTTTCCATTACACAAATTAATGCTTTAAAATGAAGATGCGGAAAAATATTCATGACTAGTGGTAGTAAAGGTTAACAGAGTAAGAGTAAAGAAGGCATTGATTAAGTAATGCATCCATCCTATAGATATAGAGAAGAAGCAAACCTGCATAGCAGAAACACTTTGCCAACTGAAGAGAAGCTGCATTCCAGTTCTCAGTATCACCACAGTGCATGTCTTTAGAGTTAACCACAGGTAACTGGACTGAACTAACACTAGAGGTTTCTGCTATAGTTAGCTTTTTAGCAGCAACTGCCTTTAGCCTGAACCTCTCAACTCTTGAGCCAATAACTTGGCTTAACACTGATGCTGCAATAGTGAATGCCATGGCCGATTTAGGCATTAACACAGACTTCCTTAGCATAGCTATGAACGGAACAGCTGCATGGACAGCAGTGAACCATGATGGCGATACAAGTATGTGTTTCCTGCAACCCTTCCTATCATAGCCTGCCACCTTGCATGTTGATGCTGTCTGATATGGGACAAAGGGAAAAAGATAAATGTTAGCCAATAATTGTGTAAGTTAATTAAAAAGCTAAAATTGCAGTGAACAATTCATGGAATACTTTACTAACATTAATGATAAAGCATATCACTTTAGGCCATACCTTGTCACACCTCCATAGACAGATGCCCCTCTTAAAAATCCACAACACTTCCTGTCCAAGTATCAATTGAGTACTACAAGTATCAATTGCAAAAGCACAGGTTACAAGTATCAATTGAGCATAAGCAAAAATGTAATGCAAGTAAAAAGAAGCATTAGTGGTATCAATTGAGTACTACAAGTAAGAAAATGCATAAGTGGTATCAATTTTCCAAGTTATAGGTATCAAATTATCTATACCATATGACTTAAGTGGTAACAAGGGCCTAATCATTATAGCCCAGCTAACCTGATTGGATAAACCATTTAAATCCAAATAAGCTTCTTTGGCAGAGAGAGCTCCTGAGGTAGAATGCTCCTTAATGTAACCCATCAGCCTTGCATCCATATAAGTTCAGAATGCTCCTTTTAATGTAAGCTTACTCAAGTAAACTGCAATGTGGAAGAAGCCAGGTTATGAAACACACACAATATTGTTGAGGTTTCATATTGTTGGTCTCACAATAAAAGAAGTGCATATATAGTGTAGTTAATATCACAAACACAACTAATCTTTTGGTGACTAAGCAATGCTTTTCAACATTTCAAATTCCTTCTCGATAGGTTTTTAATACAAGGTCATAGTAGCTTTAATCAATAATGTTAAGTTGTTTTCTATGAAACATTTAACAATGTACTTCTCAATGGGTTCCCTGAGGCCCTACTGTGAAGTGGTTCATGAGGAATTATGTCATTACAAAATACATATATGTTGAAGGTCACTTAACAAAAGGTTAAGAAGCATGCAAAGGAAAACATAAAATGTGGAACTTACAAAATTATGTCATTATATTTATGAAGAAGGTCTGTTTGAGTCCCACAAACCCATTAGAAGCTTCATCTGGTTAATAGCATAATGCATACCTATAAAACTCATACAAAAAATAACTTTTATGATTTAACAATATAAATTTGTCAGAAAAAATGATTTAACAATATAACTAAAAATACTAGTGAGTACCATACATCTTGATATTTCAGGGGCACTTATAGGAAATGAGATGAATGTGGAAATCCAATTGTGGAGATATAAAATTAGGAATAAAACAAATTACTATGAATTTTAAATTAAAAAGGAAAATGAAATGATACTGCAAGTACAGTGAATACTCTCTCTTTGCCTCGGCCAGAATTATACCACTGTTGTAAATAATAGCAAACCTGGCACTGGAAGTAAAGCCATGAACGGGAACATCAGTGGTGGTAAAGTTGACCTCCCCTAACCCTAAACCTCTAAAATTAAAACATGTATATCCTAAATCAAAAGAACGAAAATGAAATGCTCACAACAAAATTGAATTACATATATAGAAAATAAATCGATAGTTATAGCCAAGAAACAAAGCAGATGCATCAAAGAAAATCAAACAGAAACATAAATCACTACCTCATGGAAGAGAGAGGTGGCGACGCGAACACGAACGCGATGGAAGAGAGAGGCGCTGACCAAAGAACCGTGAGCGACGGTAGGTTAAAAAGAAGGGGACGAATTTTAGACCACGGGAAAAGAAAAACGGAGGGAGTGAATAAAAAGGGAGTGTCTGCGCAGGGAAGGGAGGCTCTACGCAGAGGGAGAGGGTGAGTTCGAGGTTAGTGGGATGAAGAGGATTTCTGATTTTAGGGTTAGAGGGAGGAAGAGAATTCTTGAGAGGGTGAGTTCGATGGAATTTCTGGAAAGTGATTTTAGGGTGAGTTAAGATTTAGGCGTTGTTGTAAGAGTCAAAATGTTGTAGTGTAGGTAAAAAAATGGGAGGGGGAATTATTTTGGTAAAAAAAAATAGGGAACTTTTGGTGAAAGTGAGAACAATTCCCGCTAATACCTATACCCACGGTTATTTTTCCACAATTTTTCTCGTGAACCTATACCCACGGTTTTTTTTTAACTTGTTGTAGGTATAGGATACCTATACCTACGGTTTTATTTACCATCGCTATAGGTCTCCGTTGGTATATGTCAATTTTCTTGTAGTGTAAAGACTTGACTCGGGCAGCAGTATTATCACGTTCGGAGTGTCCACTAGATGCAGAATCATGTAGCCAGTGTAGTATAAAACTCTTCACAGAAGCTGAATTGCCAACTACAAGCTTACCAAATCTCCTCAAGGTGACATTCATCCAAGTAAACTTTGGATGTGAAGCAGGGTCATCTTTCAAGTCATTAATAAGCTTCTGGACTTGTGAATCAGCCACCCAGGAGTCCTTCACTTGTTGTAGAAGGTCTGTACTGCCAACAGTGAGCGCTAGAGAGAGTAATTCGGCACCATCAACCCTAGAGAGGGCATCGGCAGCAACATTATCTTTACCTTCTTTATATACTATTTCGAATTCGTAGCCCATTAGCTTTGCCACCCATGCTTGTTGAAAGGGTGTGTATAACCCCTGCTCCAATATGTGCTCGATACTCTTCTGGTCGGTTTTGATGATGAAAGGCTTGTGAGTGAGGTATGTACTCCATTTTTGGATAGCATAGATAATTGCCAAAAGTTCCCTTTCATAAATGGATAAGGCCTGCTGTCTAGGACCGAGAGCTTTACTGAGATAAGCCACCGGATGATTCTCTTGCATAAGTACAGCCCCAATGCCACGACCAGAAGCATCTGTTTCTAACACAAAAACTTTATCAAAGTTAGGTAAAGCAAGGACAGGAGAGTGAGTAAGAGCATGTTTCAAAGTTTGAAAAGCCACAGTGGCATTGTCATTCCAATCAAAGCCATCCTTCTTCAACAAATCTGTCAGAGGTTTGGCAATTTTGCCAAAGTCCTTCACAAACCTTCGATAATAGCCAGCAAGACCGAGAAAGCCTCTCAATTGTTTGACAGTCTTAGGCACAGGCCACTCAGAGACAGCTTTTATCTTTGAAGGGTCAGTAAATACACCTTCCTTGGTAATGAAATGCCCAAGGTATTCAACCTTAGTTGTAGCAAAGTGACACTTAGCAAGATTCAAGAACAGATTGTTAGTCTTAACAGTTTCAAAAACCTGTGTAAGATGTAATACATGATCATGGAGAGAAGGACTATAAACCAAGATATCATAAAAAAAAAAACGATCACAAATTTTCTTAAGAACTCATGGAAAATGTGATTCATAAGTGCCTGGAACGAAGCAGGGGCATTTGTCAACCCAAAAGGCATGACAAGATACTCATAGTGGCCACTGTGAGTTTTGAAGGCTGTCTTATACTCTTCACCTTCACACATCCTCAATTGGCGATAGCCAGACCTTAAGTCAAGCTTAGAAAACATAGCTGCCCCACCAAGCTCATCCATCAAATCTTCAATCAAAGGAATTGGAAATCTATCTTTGATTGTATAATGGTTAAGTCTTCTATAATCTACACATAATCTCCACGACCCATCTTTCTTTCTAACTAACACAGTTGGAGAAGAGAAAGGACTATTGCTATGTTGTATTATTCCTTGTTTCAACATTTCATTCACCAAATTATCTACAATATTTTTCTGTATAACAGAATATCTGTATGGCCGTAAGTTCACAGCAGGGGTTCCCTCTTTAAGTGGTATCTTATGATCAAAACCACTCCTAGCAGGTGGTAACTCAGTTGGTTCCATAAATATGGGTCTATATTGCTCAATCAGAGACTCTATCTCACTAGGAAGAGAAGGAACAGAATTACCTGGGTGATGTACAGAGCATTCAAGTATGATAAACTGTGAAGAATCTTGGTCAAGCTGCAGAAAACAGAGTTCTGCTCCGTGGGAAACAGCAGAGTTAAGAGAATCATTTGAGATGAGCTTCACAGTAGGATTCTTGGCCCCCTTAGTGTCATCTTCCTGCCATTGAGAGTAAATTCCATTTGCAACCTTTCAAAATCCCACAATATTGGTCCAAGGGATTTCAACCATTGAACACCCAATATTAAATCACAACAAACCAATGGCACTACAATAACATCAGCCACGAATGTTTGATTATGAATCACCCAAGTGAAGTTCTTACACATGAAGAGTGCTTCAAATTTATTCCCACCTCCACCAGTGATCGATAATGGCTTGTTCACTGCTTCCAAACGGCAACCCAGCTTCCTAGCCATATCCAAGTCCAGGAAATTATGCGTACTCCCACTATCCAGCAGTATTTGCAACAGTTTTTTTGTTATACAAACCCTTAATCCTCATAGTGTGAGAAGCAGCCACCCCAGTCATAGCATGTAGGGATATCAAAGGTTGCTGTTCAGACTCTTCCATAGGGGTTAGAACAGGCTCAAGAGGCTCTGGAACTACCTCCTCAGTGCATTCTTCATCAGTTTCCATCAGCATTAACTGGTGAGACGAGCCCCTATGTTTTAATTGATGACCCGGTGTGAATTTTTCATCGCAATACCAACATAGTCCCTTGGCACTTCTTTCACGCAATTGGGCTTGTGTATATTGTTTAATAGGGTTAATAAGGGGTGTTTTCTGGGTAGTGTTATTTGGACCAGTGAGGGCAAGTGTTTGGGAATTGTTTGTAGCTTGTGTTTGGGCTTTGTAGTTCTGGTAGGGTTGTTTCTGGGCAGGTTGTGTATGGCTAGGTATTTTGGCTGCTTCACATAGTTTTGCAATGTTTGCTGCGTGAGCTATGGTTGTAGGATTAAACATCCTAACTTGAGCTTGAGTTTTAGGGTTAAGACCAACTATAAAGATGCTTAACGCGTGTTCAGGGAGCAAATTCACTTGTGTTTGTGCCAATTCAAAATCATCAATGTATGATTGAGCAGTGGAAGAGTGTTTTACCTGAATCAAATCGGCAAGTGGATCCTCGTACAAATCCCCAAAGCGACGCTTCACCTCTGCAGAATATTGTTCCCACAACGGATACTGATCGAAACGGCTTCTCATATAATTCAGATGCCACTGGAGAGCCAAACCCTCCAGATGAATCGACGATAGACGAACTCGCGATTCCGGTGGCGTTTCGTCGAGCAAGAAGAATTGCTCGCATTTGTATAACCAGGCCTTCACCTTTTTCCCATCGAACCTTGGAAAATCCACCTTGGACAGCCGCGTGGAGTAGTGACGAGCTGGAGGGTTCTCCGTTTGGGTTCGTGGTGTCGCAACTGGAGCTGTAACTCGCGGTGGAGGTATCACCACTCCTTCCGGTTCATGAATCACCCCCTGATTGTTGTTCGTGCTCTCCTGAGATGGACCCCGATTCTGCGTGGTAATCAAATTCCCGAGCTCTTCAAACCGAGAATCGATCCTCTCTTCAAATTGATCGAGACGAGCGTTCGCATCGTCTATCTTTTTGTCCAGATCTGCAATTGATTGAGAATTGCTACGTGTAACCACATTACCAGGCTGCATACTTGCTTTGATACCAATTGTCACCAATTGACACCAATTTGGATTGAAAGGGAGGGAGCTCCGTGAACAATCCTTACTACTTCACACTAGGAGCTCCAATGGTGTGAATGGTGCTCGAAATATGAATGAGTAATAAGAACTAGAGAGGATTTAAGAGAAGATATTAATTTGGGAATGATTGGTACTTGCATTAATTTCAGTGATGCCATATAAAGAGTACAATCATTGGATCCCCTTTGGTAGTACACCTTCTAGAAGAAGTGTAGTACAATTATAAAGTGCTAAAATAGAAAATAGCAAATAGTACTAGTGCCTAGTACAGATAACTACTTAAGGAAATAACTGCAGTAAAATAGTAAAAGTAGCAAAGTTACTGAGAATAGTACTCCAATTGGTCCTACGGTCACATCTTTGTTTTTAAAATCAAACCTAATTCTATTTTTCTATCTTTCTAGATATTTCTAAACTTGTTGTAATTGCAAGATCAAACACTGAGACAAGACAAAGATGAAGGGAAACAAAATTGGTTATGTGTTGTGAAATGAGTGGAATGTGAGTGGAATGTTTAGGACGAAAAGGAATCACAGTCGTCAAAGGAGACTTAAAGGAAGACCTTTTTCAACTAGTGAACGATGGATTCTTAGAGTCATTTGTAAAATTTACACTCATCAATTAGCGGAGGTATTGGTTAGTCATTCATACGATAGTCATTTAGCTGCATAAGAGATGAACTTTGTTTGTGACATAACGAAGAATAATGTTAAGCTAGGAAGCATTCTAATGATAATTAAATCCCGTAACAAGTTTCATTATACACATAATGGTTCCATGAAAACTGAAAAGAAATGCAACATATGTTGACCTTAATACAAAATCTCATTTGAAAATTGTTGTACGTTTTGTTTTGAATTTTAAAATTTTCTTGTTTGTTGCTTGTCATATAACTCACATGTTTTATCTAAGAGACAATAGACTAATGTCAACACCACTCGATGCTTGACTACTGGATAGTAATAAGGAATTAAATAGGAATGAAGCACCCAGAGAATCAAAGGATGGGGAAAGCAACACCATAAGTTATAGTAATTGCTCCAATTTTATTACACTTATCCATGACTAACAAGTTTTTAGCATCGTGAGTCGAATAATAAGAAAAATATCGAAAAGATAAATTTTCCTATTAAATTAAGCACTTATCTTCCCGTTAGCTTTGCTTATCTATTGTTTTCTCATATCTTAAAAAAAAGGTTATTTTTATTTTATACGTGTTATATTGAAATCACCAATCACAAGAACCTGTCAACATATATAAAACATTATCCATGGAATGGAAAAAAAAACACTTTCCATCTCGAAATTGAATTCTAGTACGAAAAATAGCTACAAAAACAGTAAAATGCAGAAATAAGGAATACTAAGTCTTATGTCCACAGACACAAAAAGCCCTACGCAGATACATGCGAATTTCCGGCCAAGATTACAACACAACTTTGAACTGGACAACAATAAAGGCCAGTGTTTTTCCCACATCCCTCCCTACTCACCCCACACCCCCAAATTTTGTAAAATGACCAAAAGGCCATTAATGAGACGCACTGTTTTCACCGATTCGGTTAGGGTCAACCGAAAACTTCCGGTTAGGCCCAACCGAACGTGTATTTTTTTTGAGACACACCCATTTTTTACCTCTTTTACACTATTCAGTTGAGGTCAACCGAATAATATAAAAAAGGTAAAAAAAAAGTGTGTCTCAAAAAATACACGTTCGGTTGGGTCTAGCCGAATATATTCGGCACGTAAACACGTCATCTCATTAATAGTAGTTTTAGAATATTTAGAATTAAGAGGTGTGGAGTAATTAGGAAGGAGTGCGGGAAAAGTGATCGCCACGATAAATAGCCTCATCAAGCAACCTAACTTAATGGATACGACCACATCTATTATAATAATAATAATAATACTAATAATAAATTCTTATTCATAGAAAGCACGATCACAAAAACTAAGGCGCCAACAGATTGGTATCACTATCACGTCTCTACCGAGAAAAATAAAATATACCGAGGCTCAACAGTCAGCTCAGTTAAAAATATATATATGTAGATGAAAATTGATATAACGTAACCCAAGAGTCTGCCATTCATTAGTACCTCCGAGGATAGCGATCCATAATCCTACCTGAAGGGCACTCGTATGCCAGGTGGCCACGACCTCCACAATTGTGGCAAATCATCAAAGGCCCCATGCAATCCCTACTCATGTGACCGAATTGCTGGCAATTCCGACATACAACATCGCGGTAACCACCGCCACCACCACGAATACCACCGCCGCCACCACCACGAATACCGCCGCCGCCGCCGCCACCACCACCACGAATACCACCACCACCAACACGGTCTCCAAGAACATTAGCTTTCGGACACTGTCTTGCCACATGCCCAGACACATTGCACAGGTTGCAAATGGGATCATTTGGACAATCGCGTGCCAGGTGGCCTGTCTTCCTACAGTTGTTGCATGCCTTCTCGTTTGTACAATCAACTGCAATGTGACCCTGCTTATAACAGTTGTTGCACAACCTCAAGTCCCCAGGAGGCATTGGAGGAGCCGCACACTCCCTAGCACGGTGTCCAACTTTACCACAGGTATGGCAAATGCCCTCATTTGGACAGTCGTTGGCCATGTGACCAGGTTCTTTACAATTCCAACAGAGTGATTTTGTGGTGCATTCAGAAGCAATGTGCCTGATCAGAAATTTAAAATCAGAATACAAAAACTAGCTACAGAAGTCACATTGCCTGTTAAAGTGTTGGCAGATATCAAATAACTGGCATCACCTACTTTTAATAACAAAAACAAATTTAACAATGCATTTTATTTACTACCAAAATATATGTATGGAACTCGTATAAGTCAACCTCACCTCTTTTAAACTAAATCTATCACCCTAGCTCGGGTAAGAGTGATGATTGGCTAATTACCTACTTGCATTATCATCAGCAATTAGATAACAGAAGAAAAAATGCAACTGAAAAGAAAGTGGATAAGACTATAGTTGTCGCATGAATCTTGCAATTACTATATTGCAGAAGACGAAACTAACACTCTGCTGTCGGATTTCAAAAATGAAACTGACTAATACAGACAAGGCAACAAAAGACACTTGGAAGTTGGAACACGGTAGAAAGATTAAAGATAGTTTCATGAATACAGTACTAAGATAGTTTACTTTAGATAGAAGTAATATGAAAGCATTGATCATAGATGTACAGTCAGGTTTAATTGAGTCGGGCAGCATTTAAGCAGCAAATGCAAATGTTCCATAGCTTCAATTCATCTGTACCCGAGGCCCGACAAAACGAATTCGAGAGTAAAAAAGGCTAACTGGAATGAAAGAACAAAAGCGAAACCACATAATTTAAACAAAGAAAGAAATAAATGAACAATAATAGATAAGCTCCTAAAAATCAACCGAAGTCCAATTATCAGTAAAAAAAAGAATGAAAAAATCTCAGTGCCATTATAAGAAATGTAACACAAGAATGATAATGGCAGAACATCCCAAAGGTGACATTGATGACATGTATACATGCTTCCTCCCAATAGAGGTTCTTGTTCTTCATAAAAAATTTAACTTGGGCATATTTAAGGTAACTGAATTATGAGCCAAGTAACTGAGATCATGAGTCAACTAGCAAATCAGGCAGTCAGACTAAGAACAACTTACAGATGGTAGCAGATGCAATAAAAAAATGTAAGGGAAAGCATGAAGGGTTTCATGTGATTAAGGAGACTGGATTTTTAAAGGGGAATCACGGATTAGAAAGAAAATAATAGACTAAAGAAGAGTGTTTTCCTTCTCCCTCCGGATATTTCCTCCCTTCTCTGTAATTCTGCTGTGTATCTATCTTACTTTCTCAATCTTATTTCTATTGTACTACAGACTGTGTGACTGCATTGTATTAAATATTGGGGTAACTTGAATAAGTGTGTTTGGAGTAGCATTGAACCCATTCAGACACACGTTCATCACCAAGCTATAAGGGCTATAAGTTGTCAATACACCATTGACCATGCATATGAGCATGTTCAACACAACCGCCCCAAAAACATTGTAATTCAATACCACCGCATCTATCTATTTTAGTATCCTTGGGATACATATTACATTGCTTTATCAATATTTCCAACAACCATCATTACAAACACATGCAACCAACAACCAAATCTGAGAAAGAAAATGTAACAGAAGTTCAAATTAGATCCAATAAGTAGCTTCCTGCAAAGAAAAGCGTAATTAGGCGGATTAAAGAGGCAGCAAAATAGGCCAACCTCCATTCCCTAAACCATTTTTCTTAACCAGAACTCGATAAAATCCACAGCAAGCAAAATATCATTCATTTATATGCACGGTTTTAGGAAACAAAGAATAAGTTACATACCCAGGGAGGCCACAGTTGTGGCAAACTGCAACATTAGGGCATTCTCTAGCATAATGACCAGGCCTCTTGCAATTTTTGCACAGATTATCTCGGCTGACCCAAAAACAACAAAAATCAAATCAGTTTTACAATTGTGAGGAAAACACCAATACATTGCAAAAGTCAAGTGGCTTCATGTATGCCACTTAGGTAATTGTGAAGCTGAAATAACATGACAAACCACTTGATAGTTGATATTTTCAAACGCAATGCGTACAATTTAAACTCTAAACTAATCAGCGCAGCAGACAAATTAAGAAAACAGCATACCACAAACAAAAAATAAATAGGCCATGCTGAAGGTTTCAAAAATGACATATAACGACTCACACCCTCGTCTGGCAAAAAAGATTTCAATTTTCTTCTTCACCTAACCAGTACATTAAGTACACAGAGCAAATAGTAAATAAAAAGTTAAACACGGGAAAAAAACCTGAACCCCGAACGAGAATCTCTCCTGTAAGGAGCATCACGATAGGAAAATCGATCGGAGCGGATCTTACGATCCATTGGGCTCCTGCTCCTGCTCCTGCTACGGCTCCTGCTGTCTGAACTCATTATCAAAAAAAACTCTCTTCAATCTCTACCACAACACAACTGATCCGCAAAACTAACTTCACAACCAACACCACCAGCCACTGCTTCCTCCCTGTCCACATCACAACGACATAACCATTATCATCCATAAGCCAAACCAAACCCTTTACTTCCCCTTCAAAATAGCAATCTACAAATTCCAATAGAATTGAATATGAAATGCTTTGGAGACAACGATGATGTGAAGATGGGTTCGAAGGATGGATGACTGTGCGGTTTGTGCGTGAGGACCAGACGATGACCGGAGAGAGAGAGAGAGAGAGAGAGAGAGATCGTGTGTTGTGTGTGGGCGAATTTTCTGCCCAGCATCGCTAACAACGGGTAGTTTCACCGTACGCCGCTTCCGACCACCCAGGGCCACCGTACGCCGCTTCCGACCACCCAGGGCCACCGCACGCGACGATCGTCAAGAAGCCGCCGGCAGAACCCTTATCTCCCGCACTCACGTTCGCGCTCTTTCTCTTTTTCCCGTATCTATCTCTTACTCTGATTATTATTAAATTGAAGTAAAAGAAGCAAAGAAACATACATACCTGTGATGTGAATCGCCTCAAATGGTGAGAGCCGCGAACGAACTGTGTCTGATACGAACAAAGAGTGCATTCCTCAAACTGAAGATGAAGAAGGTTCGTGGATTGGATCCACAAGTGGGTCAATAAGTGAAAATGGGCCTCAGTCTGGGCCTGGTAGAAAGAATAGGTTATTAAAGACACCGCTAAAAATTTATTTTATGTATCAAATAAGCTTTACAATATTATATATTTTTTACTATCATAAATAAGTTAACGATTTAATTTATATACACAGTAGATGTACAAGTCTTTTTACACTATCTACGAATTAGAGGCTGACACATCACCAAAATGATATTGGTCAATTGGTAACCATCAATTAATCAATTAGTAACCAACCACTCCATAAATTGTGATTGGTGGTGGTCGTAAAAGCCTATATACAATGTGTATAGAAATTAAACTCATAAGTTAATATGCTAAATTCAATTTGAAAATTTAGTTATCATAAACAGCATATATACAGTACACTACTTTTTGAACAATATAGCAAATAATTTATTTATATCGTAAACTAGGTTTTTTTTACGATATAACGTAAACTAGTAAATTTCACCTTAATTTAGTGAGTAATTTGAATATATAATGATAACAAGGGCCTATGATTAATATATTTTTCATTTTAACCAACGCTGTTGGTCTAATGGCTTAATCTATCCTGAGACACGGGGTTTGACCCGGTGCTCCCGGGTTTGATTCCCGCAGTGGACAAATTAAGTGTTGGCTACTCCAAAATTTGATCCTAAGCACGAGTGGAGATTAGTCTTTTTTTTAAAGCGTTAGAAAACTCCGCGGGTAGCTAGCAATGGTCCAAACCAAAAAATATATTTTTCATTTTAAGACTATTATAAAAATGTGTATATGATTTGAAGAATTTGCTTAAGCCCTCCCAAATCCTCCTCCAATACAATTTTTGAATTGCTCCAACTTAGGGGGGTTTGGTTTTATGAAGAAAATAAACTCTCCACTAAAGTTGATGATTTATCCATCCTCCCACTTATTTTTCATCCTTCCGTTTTTTTCAAACCCCTCTAGACTCCCAAACAAGCTCTCAGACAAACTAGCTTGTTTTTTCTAAGAAAATTCTAAGTGAGTTGGTTTGGTCAAGAAAGCTAAAGCGAATTTTAAGGCTTCAAAAATACTTATATAAATTATTATATAATTTTCATAAAAATAATACTTATATAGTATCCATTAACTATAATTGAACCGAGCTCTTTGTGAAATATGAACTTAATCCTTAATGATTAGATCAATACTTCTTTGCTAGTAACTTAAAGTAGTTGGTTTAGTGAAACACAACAAGACTTGTATGTGATAGATCACGAGTTCAAATTGTCACTAAGTCTAATTTGTTCGGTAAGTATTCAAAGAATCTTTAAGTTTTCTCTACCTCAGAATGAGAATCATCCTCCCACCTTAATATTTTTTCATATAAAAAAAATCAACCCTTACCTAGCTAGATTTTTTTTTTGACGTCAATTAGCTAGCTAGATAAGTGGCGTGTATTTGCTGCTTTAAAATAAAATGATTTGTCCTTTCATACATATCCAACCTTTTAAAAAGCGAACCTTTTTTTTACCGGAAAAGAAGTGGCTGCTTCTTTCCCCAGCTTTAAACATTTGTCTTCTTCTCGTTATTTTCCTCTTTTTTGTTTCTGCACATATTCTCTTTTCTCCCTTTTGTTTTAGTTTGATTTCCTATTACTTCTAACTTCGACGTATGTGTTAACTATGGCTCACATGATGATAATGGAACCAACCTTTCACAAAAAAAGGATAATGGAACCAACCATACATCACTTTTTTAAACTTATGTCTATCAGACTATATGTCCTGTTTATTTATTTTTGATAGTAAATATGAAATAAAATCCTCATGGCTAATAACTTGAGTTAGTTTGGTTAGACTCCAGAATTTTCTTGGAGCGGAGAGTGGTCATTCTATGAATTTTCTCCGTATTGGTGACTGCTCATGCTCCTCCAAACCTATGATGGTTGTGTTTGTGTATTAATAAAGTCATTTCGATACATAATTAAAAAAAAAAGGTCATTTCGATACATACGTTAGAATTAAGGATTTAAAGAACATGGAGAGAAAAGGGGTGAGTTCAATGTATCAAATCTGAGGTCAAACCCCTTTTTATGCAGTATTTTTTGGTTAGACGCTAAAATATATTTTTAATTAATTACTATTATTTTATTATTTAACTTAGCCTCTCTTATTTTTCAATCACATGCTCACCGCCGCTATCGCAAACAACGTGGTATAAGTAACTTAGTCTCTCTTAAATCTTAATGGTCTCTTATAAGTAAACTTCTAGAGAGCCATGTCTATTCTCTCCTAAGGCTCTTCCTATTGTCTCTACTATAAATAATTTTCAGGAGGGAAAGTCCAAAATATTAGACATGGCTGTCTAGAAGTAGAGACAATACCAAAAGCCTTAGATGAAGTATCAATAAGTGTCTAAATTCTATTAATGATTTTCCAAATTTCCCACCTAGAATCCGAGAAAACCTCTTCATTCCCATTTTTTATAACATGAAATGCCGATTAACTTAATTAATTATACTACATTATTTTAATGAAAAAATTAACTTTGATAAGGTTCCGCCTCAAATTTTATATTTGGCCATGTCAATTTGTGAGCTTATAGCAGGTAAGTTCTTTGTATAAGGATCTGTTTGGCAAAAAATAGTGGATAAGCTAGCGGATAGCTGATAGCGGATAAACTAGCAAACTGAATTTAAAATGTTTGTTAAAATTAGTGGTTGAACTAGCTTATAAATATAAAATGACATAAATAGATATTTGTAATTAATGCTTGAAAATGAGAGAGAATAATGATTTAATAGAGTATAAATAATGAATTTAATTAAACTAACAAGGGTAAAATTAGCGGTTTGACACGACTACCTTATAGCATTTTTCACTAAATTGTAGCTAAAATATATTTTTAATTAATTATTATTATTTTATTATTTAACTTAGTCTCTCTTATTTTTCAATCACATGCCCACCCCCATCGCAAACAACGTTGTATAAATAACTTAGTCTCTCTTAATGGTCTCTTATTTTCCTATAGATATCCCAAAATAGTCCATTTTTATTTCAATATGCTCATTTATTTTGTAAAAGTTATGATAGTGTAGTCCTATTTTTATTAATAGGAAAGAAAAAGACAGCAAAGGAAAAGAGAAAACTACTCACTAATTCTAGCAATGCCTAAGGCATCGGCTAGTAGAAAAGAAGACACAGCCGCGGGACAATGCTCCCAAATAATTAAGCAGACCTTGATCCATAAAAGAGTGAACAAAAGAGGGCATGCCAATCCAAATTCATGAGAGATCTAATATAATCAATCACCGGGGCAAAGGGGTGAGATAGAGGAACTCCTTCATCAATCATAGAAAGAGCTGTTGTTGAATCCGACTCACAGATAATGTGGCGATAGCCTTTACTCCAAACAATATCAAGACCCTTGGTAATAGATTGTAATTCGGCATTCATGTTAGTGGTGATACGACAACTTTCAGAAAATCCAAGAATCCAATGACCAAAGTGATTCTGAAAAAGACCTTAAAAACCCGACCTGCCAGGATTACCAAAAGAGCTCCCGTCATCATTCATTTTGAGGCAATTTTCAGGAGGGGGAGTCCAAGATACTAGACATGGCTGTCTAGAAGTAGAGACAGTAGCAAAAGCCTTAGCTGAAGTATCAAGAAGTGTTTGAATTCTACTAATGATTTTTCAGTTTTCCCACCTAGAATTCGAGAAAACATCTTCATTTTCATTTTTTTTGGTATAAAACAGAGGCTAGGCCCCTCTTCATTTCCATTTTTTATAACATGAAATGCCGGTTAACTTAATTAATTATATTAAATTATTTTAATGAAAAAATTAACTTTGATAAGGTTCCGCCTCAGATTTTATATTTGGCCATGTCAAATTGTAAGCTTATAGCAGATAAGTTCATTGTATAAGGATTTGTTTGGCAAAAAATAGTGGATAAGCTAGCGGATGAGCTAATAGCGGATAGCTGATAGTGGATAAGTTAGCAAATTGAATTTAAAATGTTTGTTTAAATTAGTGGTTGAATTAGCTTATAAATATAAAATGACATAAATAGACTTTTGTAATTAATGCTTGAAAAGGAGAGAGAATAATCATTTAATAGAGTACAAATAAGGAATTTAATTAAAGTAACAAGGGTAAAATTAGCGGTTTGGCACGACTACCTTATAGCATTTTTCACTAACTTGTAGCATTTTTTGAAACGCTACTTAAAGTAGAGTTTGAGCTTATAACTTAAAGCGTTTCATTTTTTCTCTCATTTTTACTCTTATTATTTTTATTAAATTCCTTACTTATCCTCCATCAAAAGAATCTCCTCTCTCCTTTTTAAACATTAATTACAAATGTCTATTTTTGTAAGTTAATTCAAGCGTTAATTTAATCAAACAATTTAGATTCAATCCGTGAGCTTATCCATTATCAACAACATCCACTCATTCGCTATAAACTACATTATCCACTATGCGCTAACTCATCCGCTATCCATTATTTTTTATCAAATAAAACCTAAGTCTAAAAAAAACCTCAGTTAAATTTTCCAATTCTTTTTCAAAATAATAAAATAAAAAGGTGGTGTGCTGGCCTCAACCCGCCACCGGCAGTAATTAATTTTGGTGGCCTATAGCATCTTGTTTTATTGGTAATGACTTTTTTAGGAATAAAGTGGGTTTACCATAGTATAGTTTTCTTTAGAGTAAAGGCCCAAATTCGTCCCTGACAATTTTTTTGTGGGACTAATTCGTCCCTGACAATTTTTTTGAGACACATTGATCTCTGACAATTCCAAAACGAGACACGTTAGTCCCTCCATCCATTTAACCGTTACCAGCACAGTAAACGTGGCCTACGTGGCACGTTAAGTGCCACGTGTCACGTTTATTTTGGGACAAATAAGTCCCTGACTTTACAAATTTGAAAATGGGACAAATCAGTCCCCGACTTTTTTGAAAAGGGGACAAATCACCCCTCCCCCCTCCGTTCCACTGTTCACCCCTCCCCCCACCGTACGTGAACCCCTCCCCCCAGATCTGGAACTCATCTCTCTCTCCTCACTCACGTTAAATCTGGAACTCATCCCTCTCTCTCTCTCTCTCCTCCTCTCCATCTCCTTCTCACTCTCGCAGATCGCACTCCGCCTCTCGCAGATCTCACTCTCGCAGATCGCACAACCACCGCCTCTCTTAGATCTCACTCTCCCCTCTCACCACCGTAAGCCATCACTTACCAAAACCTCACCGTAGGAACGAAAGGGATAGAAGAGAGGAGGAGGAGAAGAGAGGAGGGAGAGCGACGAGAGAGAGAACGGCGAGAGAGGGAACGGCGAGATGCAAAGAGAGAGAGAGGGAGGAGGATCGGTGAGGGGAGAACGAACCAGGGATGGAGGATCGGTGAGGGGACTAACGTGTCTCGTTTTGGAATTGTCAGGGACCAATGTGTCTCAAAAAATTTGTCAGGGACGAATTCGTCCCACGAAAAAATTGTCAGGGACGAATTTGGGCATTTACTCTTTTCTTTAATTTGTTGCATTCAATTGGTTACAAAAATTTTGGTTGATGTCCCCGCTTCCGTGTATTTTTTTTCTTTTTTTGATAAATAAATTTGTTTAAAAAAATAAGTGGTGATGACATTTTAATACCAAATGTAGAATTTACTTAAGGACCTATTTGGTAGGTAATCTATAAATACTCCTGTAAGCGCTTAAAGAGTCGTGAGACCTACTTTGACCCTGCGAGCCCCCGAAACCCATCCACCTAAATGTACCAAAAAAATACCAAACGTAGAATTTCGTTTCTCGAAGATCTTTTCCATTCTGTGCAAATGAATTTCTAGACTAGCAATAAGAAAATGAAAAATAATCTTGGGTGATGGGTCTCTACTACACATTGTTCTTTCGAAACAGATTAAACATAGGGAAGAATTGGAAACAATATTATAATTGTAGGAATAATTAGACTGGGTCCTTAATTTTGCTAATTTCTATAGGGACCTTAAAATTTCAATAAAATTTGGTCAAGTACATATATATATATATATATATATATATATATATATATATATATATATATATATATATATATGCCAAGGATACACGCCAGTGACGCCACAAACCATTTCAATTCCACTGACTTACTAATTTACTATCAGGGTTTTATCCAATTTGATTAAACTCAGATCAAATTAATCAAATTGGCCGGTCATTGAAAACTAGTGGTATGGTATCTAACTCAATTTTACTCACTTAGTTTAGGGGTAAATAGTGGCTCGGCCAACATTGGCGGTTGAACCGGTGACCCGTTGGGCACAAGCACTTCTTTTTTCTATTACAAAACGAGTCATTTTTAATAGTGATCAGGTCATATAGTCCCTCAACTGATCCCACTGAATTTTATCTATGAGCCAAGCTATGAAGTTTGGATATGGAATACGATACGAGATACGACACGATACGGATACGAAGATATGGGAAAATTTTGAAAATCGAGATACTACATGACTGGAATACTTTAATAAAAAATTAAATTAACATTTAAATATATAAAAACATAACAGAAAAAATAAAATTGAATAGAAACACAAATAGAAAAAACAAAGATGAAAAACAGAAATATTGCATTTTATTGATATGAGAAAAAATGGCCAAATAGATAAAAAAAAAGGCTTAAATATCATTTACCTCCTGCAAATATCACGTTTATCCATTTACCCCATTGCAAAAAAAAACTTTCAAAACAAACCTTGCAAATATTAAGTGTTTCTAATTACCTCTTGCTGTTAGTTTTAGTTAACAACATTAAGTCGACGCTGACTTTGCAGGGAGGTAACTAGAAACACTTAATATTTGCTGGAGGTAACTAGATCCCACTTAATATTTGCAGGGGGGTAAATGGATAAACGTGATATTTGGAGGGGGGTAACTAGATCCCAAATGGCAGCCAAAACTAACGTTGTTAGCTAAAACTAACAGCAAGGGGTAACTAGAAACACTTAATATTTGCAAGGTTTGTTTTGAAAGTTTTTTTTTGCAGGGGGGTAATGGATAAACGTGATATTTGCAGGGGGTAAATGATATTTAAGCCTAAAAAAAATCACAAAGAAAATATCTGGATGAAAGGAAGAGGACAACCGACACTCCTATGTATGAGTGTGACTAGTCATAAAAAGTGGGGGAGGACAAGTAACTGAGACCACCCGAAATCGTATAATCTGAATAGTCAGTGGCGAAAATAGATGACTTTTTATAGACCTATATTCATATTAGTACATAGTTGCTCAATAAAACAGAAGCATATCATTAGTCAATATATGATCATCTCATTGTAGAAATACATGTGATCATATCAAGTTAGATATAGTTACGTATATTTATCTCACTCATATCATAATGTATTATTTCTTCTATTATTGTGTTACGAAAAAACAGATAATTTTGTCTTTTAATTATTGAGGTATTAAAGTGTATCATATATGAGTGACAATCATGTGCTTAGTTGGTAAGAGGTATCAGAAATGTATCTGAGAAATATTATTAGTTGATAAAAAGTATCAAAGATGTATCTGAAAAGTATCGAGTCAAATATTTTTTAAAAAGAATTAAAAATTATTGAATACTCTTTAAGTGTCGGTATTGAATACGTATCCAATACGAGTACGTCTCCATTTTTTAAGTATCGAGGCTTCAAAGGAGCCAAGCACACACGCTATAACCCATTTCAACCAAAATAGTAAATGCTCACTATTCTTGTGGTAACGTATCATCAATCTCAAATTTGATGTTGCGATCTTTATTGCTAACAAATAGGATAATGCAATTACCAAGTTTAGGATGTTAGCTTTTTTCAAAAAGAGTTTTGGATGTTAGCTAAAGATGTCTATTCAGTGTAAGACTTAATATGGGAAATTTTTAAAAATTAAAACACAGTTTGGTTGGACAACCAAAATTGCATAATCGCAACAACTTTAAAAAATCTTGCAAAAGTAAAACAAAGACTAAAATCTCACAATCATGATATATCTAGAGGACTCAATTTTCCCAATTAAAACTTGAAGAACACAACAAAGTTCATAACTTACAACGAGGATGCACTGTGGCACCTGTAATAGGTTCGAATATTAGTTATTTTTAGTTTTAGTAGGGCACTTACTTTGTGAATTAGAATGTAATTATTAACCCAAACATAGTTGTTAATATTTTAGTTATAAGGTGGGAAATACTCCCCCACCACCCCACTTATAACCACTTCTTAGGTCATATCACTTCTAGTGTGAGAATATCCACTACAACAGATTTGGGGATGGGCAGCGCGTTTTTTTAGCCATGGGTAGCACTTTTGAGCGCTGCTAAACTTGGCGCTGCTGATTCCACTCCCACAATGGGCAGCGCTGCCCATCGCCCCAGCGCGTTCTCCTATAGGCGGCGCTTCCTAAAAACCGCTGCCCATCGCCCTTGCGCGTTCTCCTATAGGCAGCAGCGCTTGCAGCCAAAAGCGCTGCCCATTGTATAATTTTTTTTCCTGATTTTGTTTATTTTCCTTTTTTCTGTTTTTTTTAATTAAACAAAATGTACTAACACCAGTCATTACTCCAATCCTCCAAAGATTTGCAGATCTTGTTGATGTACTAACACTTAGAAACAAACAAATCGCAGATCTTCTTCTTAAGACCACAAAGGTTCGATTCTTTGTATTCTATATAAATAGTCCTATTCTTTGTACATATGATATACAGTTGAATAAAATTTACATTTGAATTTTTCTTTTACCCTAAGTGCTATTTTCTTCCTTGTGTGCTTTCTGCATCCTTGCTTTCTTTGAGTGCCTTGTATCTTCAACAAGTGGTTGAAGGATCTCGCAAAGAAAGAAACCAAGTGTTAGTAGATTTTCAGTAACTGAAACAGAAAAATAAGAGAGAAAATAGGGAGAGGGTGTACAGTGTTGTTACTGTTTTAATACAGTGTAGTTGAACTCGAAGATCTTGTTGTAGCGAGAAAATACAGTGTAGTTGAACTCGAAGATCTTGTTGTAGCGAGAAAATAAGAGAGAAAATACAGTGAAGGAAGAAGATGAAGTGAAGTGAAGGAAGTTGCTGAAATGGAAGCAGATGAAGGCGTAAGGGTTTCTGTGAGGGTTTTTATTGACTAAAGTGAGGGGGAATTAGAATTAAAATTAAAATTTTATTATAAAACAATAGGTAGCGCTTTTTAAAAAGCGCTGCCCATCGCCCCAGCGCGTTCTCTTATAGGCAGCACTTCCTAAAAAGCGCTGCCCATTTCCCCCAGCGCGTTCTCCTATAGGCAGTGCTTCCTAAAAAGCGTTGCCCATCACCCCCAGTGCGTTCTCCTATAGGCAGCGCTTCCTAAAAAGCGCTGCCCATCGCTCCAGCGCGTTCTCCTATAGGCAGCGCTTCCTAAAAAGCGCTAAGCATTGCCCCAGCGCATTTTAACCCAAAGCAGTGCTTACAGCAGAAGCGCTACCCATTCTCTGCGCGTTTTAAGCAAATGTAGCGCTTACATCAAGAGCGCTGCCCAATAGGGCGCCTTTTTTCTCAACATCTGGCGTAGTGATAAGCACACGCCTAAGACTAGACAACTAGAGTGTCACCTCAGTAGCCTAATAATAGATAACAGGTCTTATATAAACTTTGACTCTATATTAAATTTGGGTTCAGTCAATAACTTGTCAGGAAAATTGGCTTGATAGTATCTTCCTTATCAAAGACTAAACGCTAATCCCTATTTATAGGGAATACAAAGACTCAACCCTAAATAAGTATATCAAGAAACAAATAATACTCATAAATACAATTAATGGAGATCAAATCAACTCCTAATTTGTCTAGCCTAAAATAGGAAAGCTAATAAATATAATTGCAGACACAGATTTATTCCCGATTCACATCCCCCCTCAAATTGATGCGGCTCTTCAAGGAGCATAATTTGCTAACAATGGGGAACAACTTTTGTCAAAATATTTACAGCTCAGAACAGTTGAGAAACAGCGCCACTCAGAATCCAAGAAGTAATTTGAGCATAAAGAACTCGTAAGAACCAAGAACATTAAAAATCACGAACACCAAGAAACACACACACCAAGAACCAGTGAGAACCAAGAACACCAAGAATCACAAACATCAAGAACACTAAGAATACCACGAATGGTAAACACGAAGACTATGAGCATTTCACTCATAGGCTACATTCTCTCTTCGTTGTAGCAACCGGCCCGAGACTATGAGCCTTTTTTAAAGCTCATAGACTGCATTATCTCTTCGTTGCAGCAAACGACAAACACGACTATGAGCATATAGCCCATAGGCTGCTTTATCTCTTTGTTGCAGCAAACAGGTACTAGGACAAGAGCGACCAATGGAGATGTCGCTGAACGCACAACACGGTCGAAAAGAGGAACATGACGGTAGAAAGCAGAAACAGGTATAAATTGAGAACTCAACAAAGTGGTGCTGTTGGCGGTCGATGTCGCCGTCGGCAGCGGTGGTGAAACACGAAAACGAGGTCAGAATATGAGAAGTGGCTCTGATACCATGTCAGGAAAATTGGCTTGATAGTATCTTCCTTATCAAAGACTAAACGCTAATCCCTATTTATAGGGAATACAAACACTACAAAAAAATTGCCCATTAGCGATGGATTTTTCCCTCGCTAAATGCCCCAAATCCGTCGCTAATTCCCATTAGCGAGGGAATTAGCGACGGAATCAGTCCCTCGCTAAACTGCTCCTCGCTAGTGGTAATTAGCGAGGGAATTTGAATCACTCGCTAATTAGCGAGGGAACATTCTGTCGCTAATTCCCTCTCTAATTAGCGAGGGAATATTCCGTCGCTAACTCTGACAGCCATGTTTTTTTTATAATAGCCTATTTTTTATATAGTTATTATTATTATTATTATTATTATTATTATTATTATTATTATTATTATTATTATTATTATGGTGTGGTGGTGGTGGTGGGGAAGGGTATTAGGGTAGAGAGATGGGGAGAGAGAGAGAGAAATGAGCTATGTGGTGGTGGTGGTGGTCGTGGTCGTGGTTGTGGTTGTGGTGGTCGTGGTGGTGAAGGGTATTATGATAGAGAGAGAAGGAGAATAGTAAGGGAGAAGGAGAGAATGAGAGAGAGAGAGAAACGAGTGGTGGTGGTGGTGGTGGTGGTGGTGGTGAAGGGTATTAGGGTAGAGAGAGAAGATAGAGTGAGAGAAGAGTGTGAGAAGGTGGTGTTGTTGGTGTGGTGGTGGAAGAGTGAAGAGAGAAGAAGAGTGTGAGAGGAGGTGGTGGTGTGGTGGTGGAAGAGTGTGAGAGAAGTGGTGGGTGGTGGAAGAGTGAAGAGAGAAGAAGAGTGTGAGGAGAGAAGAAGAGAGAAGAGTGTGAGGAGAGTAGGAGAGAAGAGTGGCGTGTGAAAGGATAAATAAGCTGAAAAGTCAGAAATTTAGCGAGGGACTCACAATTCCGTCGCTAAACACCTGCACGAAGTCCTATCATTTAAAAGCTGTCAGAAATTAGCGAGGGAATTAGCGAGGGACTGAAAAATTCGTCGCTAAACACCTGCACGAAGTCCTATCATCTAAAAGCTGTCAGAAATTAGCGAGGGAATTAGCGAGGGACTGAAAAATCTGTCGCTAATTAGCGAGGGACCTAAAAATCTGTCGCTAATGACAGAATTTGCGAGGGACTAAAAATTCCCTCGCTAATTCCCATGCTAATAAGCTTTTTTTTTGTAGTGAAAGACTCAACCCTAAATAAGTATAACAAGAAACAAATAATACTCATAAATACAACTAATGGAGATCAAATCAACTCCTAATTTGCCTAGCCTAAAATAGGAAAGCTAATAAATATAATTGCAGACACAGAGTTATTCCTGATTTAATTCCTGAGTTATTCCTAATTGCAGACACATAACTCAATCATACAATCCAAGCGGAGTGTTGAATGAATCCCAGAGGGGCACCTGCGATGCCACTCCGACGCCCAAGTCAGTATAGGGAATGAGAGAGAAGTAATATTTTAGGAATGAGAATGTACCTATTAATGGGAATGTGTGCCAGTATTTATTGGGAATCGTGCTCGTTGTGAGCCATCGAATTGATAGAATTGATCTGAGCCATCCAAGTATGATAGTCATAGTTGGGCTTGAATATTGTGGATATGGACCAAAGTAATTAGGCCAATCCATATCCAATTGCTGAATGGGCCTCTTGGTCCAGTCCAGAACAATATGTACTGTACATTTGTAGCACTTCAATTCAATTCTCTTGTTTTCTTAGCTCTTATCATTTTATTTTATTTTGATAAAATAGCTCTTATCATCTTTACGCAAAGTATTCGAGCATTATAACATGGGGTGATCCCCCAGAGTGCTGTGTATGTCATGTCCAAGTAACATGGACCTTGTGCTTTTTTAGTTGGGTGGTTTCAACTTTCATAAATAAGATTCAACACTAATCCCATATCCTCATGCATCCGATGCACGTTGTTTCTTGAATGGCTGCTGCTACCATCGCCACCGTTGATTTTCTCGTCCGACAAATAATTTCTTGCCCCACCAGTACCACCACCAACTACTTCTCCCACATGCAGTCACGACTTAGATTGCAATGCAATGGATGGACAGTTGGACACCTCCTATAGCACTTAAAAAACACTATCACACTGCACTAGCAAAACTAATGTGGCATAAAGAAAGGAGCCCAGGTTTTCAAGCCAAAAAACAAAAGGTGGCCCTTATTGACCCGCTTGCTTGTTGACGCCTCAATTAATTTAATTAAGTCTATATCATTATTTGATTTATTAAAATTCTTGGCAATTTTGACAAATATTGTAGATGTCTATAATTATATGCTTCCTTTTTAGAAATTAAATTTAAAGAAAATGAATTACAAGACAAAAGTGTCAATTGTTAAGAATGTCTTTAGCAATGAATTTCACATATCTTATATTTATTTGAATAGTTTATAATCTTATTTGTAAATGTTATACACGTTGGCATACAGTATTCTTCTCTTGATTGAAAACATATCTTGTAGTATTTATCATTTTCTTTTTGTTAATATTTTTAACTTTACCTTCAATAATTTTATAAAAAAATTTCATATTTTTTCGAAATACTTTATCATTTTTTAAAGACAAAAAAATTGTGTGTAAAAAAAGGCAAAAAAATCTGATTATTGCGATTCAAAAGTAAGAATACAAGTAAAAGAATAAGGTACATAAAATTTGATTATTGCAATAAAAAAGGTACAGATACAAGCAAAATAATAAAAGGTAAATAGTTTAACAATCTATTTTTTAAATATTTGGGTAATTAATTCTTAATTAATGGTTTATTACACTATTATTTAAAATTTTGGATAATATATTTGGTTTTTTTAAAATAAATACTGAATATTTTAAACAGCTTAACATTATGGTTGTTAAAAAGAACCTGTCTAGATGAAAAATATAGAGTTAAACAGAAATTCAAATCTAAATTTTTTAACAGTACTAGAAGAAGAAAACAAAGTAGGTGGTCGACGTGCAGGTGGTCATTAGATCTTTTAGGCATTATTAGGACGATCACACTTGACCCCAAGAGAATTGAAGGTCCATTATTAGCTCATTGAATCACTACATAAGAAGGGCCTCACTTAAACTTAAGGTATCTTCTCTATCCCTAAAACAATATAACAATAGTAGTGACCTAACTTTGACATTTGGTGACTTTGTAGACACACTCACCGACCAACAACACCACAATGGACTAGCTGAACCACCATCATCAACCCCCTCAGGAACACTCTCGTTCTCGGACAAGAACAAACACTAATAATAATAGTAATAATAATAATAAGGCTAAATAGGACTTTTGGTCCTTTATCTTTGCTCCAGATTTCACTTTGGTCCTTTATCTTTTTTTTGGTCCGTTTTGGTCCCTCATGTTTCGTTTTTGTTTCATTTTGGTCCCTCACGTTAGTTTTGACTAACGGACGCCACGTTTGTTGGGGATTAAAACGTGAAAGGGACAAGAAAAGGAAGTGGCGGCGCTAAGGACAAGAGGAATAAGTAGGGCAATATAATATTAGGTAAAAGCTGCACTGAATTTCATAAAGATAGGTCTGAATTACATGCTACTGACATCAGTATATATATATACAATGAAACAGGCCCAGACCCATAATTTCGACTAGCCCATTCGACTAGGTTTCTAACTACACCTACTATAATTACAAGCAATAGAATTACTAGGCATATCTCAATATTCCCTCCTAATTCACATTGCTGAGCGACATCATTCCAAGCATTGTTCCCAGTTCTTCGAATCTTCCCTTTTGCAATGGCTTGGTCATTGCATCAGCTACTTGAAGTTCCGAACAGCAATATTCCAGATTCAGCTTCTCATTGTTTACTTGATCACGCAGGAAGTGATATCTGGTCTCTATATGCTTCGACCTTCCATGTGCGACAGGGTTCCTTGCGAGATCTATCGCAGACTTGTTGTCGATCAGCAATTTCATTGCTTCGACCATGTGCACTCCAATTTCGACCAGTAGCATGCTCAGCCATGATGCTTGACATGCTGCAACGGAAGCAGCTACATACTCTGCTTCACAGGAGGACAACGCAACAATACTTTGCTTCTTCGAGCACCAAGAGATGGGTGTCGAACCATACATAAAGACATACCCACTTGTGCTTTTTCGATCACTCCTGTCTCCACTCCAGTCGGAGTCAGTGTAGCCAAACACTTCATCACCATTCTTCGACACACTCTTGCTAGGGAACAGAATACCATAACTTAGTGTTCCCTTTACATACCTTAATACTCTTTTTGCAGCTACCATATGAGAATTTTTCGGCTTCTCCATGAATCTGCTGATCATTCCGACACTAAACATAATGTCAGGTCGAGTGTTGCACAAGTACCTCAGGGAGCCCACAATCTGTTTGAACAAGGTGGCATCTGCTTCAATCCCTTCGTCGTCGTTCGACAGCTTGCTGCTAGTGTCTGATGGTGTCGAAACTTCCTTGCAGTTGCTCATGTCGAATCTTTTCAGAATATCAGCTGCATACTTCGACTGGTGCAGGAGTATACCCTTACTTGTCTTGGTAAACTCCATCCCCAAGAAATATGATAGATGTCCCAGATCACTCATTTCAAATTCTGACATCATCACTTTCTTGAAGGCTTCGACTTCGACTTCATTGCTGCCAGTTACGAGTAGATCATCTACGTACAGGCACAACAACAACTGAGTCGAGGTTCCATTCTTCTTCACATACACTCTATGTTCATTAGTGCATCTAATAAACTTCTGAGCCAAGAGAAATCCATCAATTCTCTTGTTCCACGCTCTTGGAGCTTGCTTGAGCCCATACAGGGCCTTCTCCAGCTTATAGACTTTGTCTTCTTTACCCTTCGACTCAAAACCAGGTGGTTGACAAACATAGACTTCCTCCTCCAGAGGTCCATTCAGAAATGCTGACTTTACATCCAGTTGATGCAGGGGCCAGCCTCTATGACTTGCCAATGCTACTACCAATCTTATGGTTTTGATCCTGGCTACTGGGGCAAAGACCTCATTGAAATCCAAACCGGGTTTCTGCAGAAACCCTTTGGCTACTAGCCTGGCCTTGTACTTGGCCACTTCTCCATTTGGCTTGATCTTGGTCTTGAAGACCCACTTCACCCCTATGGCTTTCTTTTCTTTTGGAAGTTCGACTAGCTTCCAAGTATCATTCTTTTCGATTGACTTCAACTCGTCAACCATTGCTTCCTTCCACTGCTTGTGACTAAGAGCCTGCTCCAGGCTTACTGGTTTTGCTTCAGCCATCAGTTCGAATTGAGTTAACTCTCCCTCTGTAGTTACAGCAGAATCTGGGATTGTGTCGAAATCATTTAGCTCTACTGATTTCTGCCTTTCCCTTTGCAACCTTCTGAGAGGTTCGACAGCAATGGGTTCTTCTGGCTCTTCAGTTTCGACCTCGTCGACATCCTGATCACTCTGATCATGAACTTCTTCTAAGTCCATTGTTGTCGGTTTTTCACAACATTCTTCGACAGTTCTCTTCAGGCAATGTTCTTCGACAACCTGCAATTCGACACACTTCTCTTCAGTCGAATTTGTATCTGGTTTCAACAACAGCAACTCTGGGTCTATAGTCGTCATGAATGATAATTCCTCATCATCGTTGCTGGCTATGTTGGAGGTATCCCCAGTGTTTCGACTGGCCTGCCACACACACATAGCACAAGTATTTTGAGCATTACAAGTGTATCCACTTATACAAGTGTTCACACTGTTCTGCTCGCTACTTTCAACAATTTCGTCAAGATGAGTGTTATCTTCAATCTCATCTTCGACTGCCATCAGCACTAGCCCATCTGAGTCGGAGTCTGTGTCACTGTCACTCGCAAAATTGGCTTCAGCATCTCTAGAAACCTTCTTGTTTTTACACTTGTTCCTATAATGCCCAAATTGCTGACAGTTATAACACTGAACTTTCGACAGGTCTCCCTTCTTCTTGTCGAAAGATCCTTGTTCTTTCTTCTTACTGCTTGATCCCTTTTCTCTACCCTTCTCCTTGTTGCCTGCCTTCCAATTTCTCTTAGAGGAGTATGAAAGCAAGGCTTGTTCAGTTTCTTTCTCTGAACTTCTCTGCCTTATTCTCAATTCATGCGCCTCTAAGGAACCCTGAAGTTCATCTAACTTCAATGTATCTAGGTCCTTGGATTCTTCAATAGCAGTAACAACGTAGTCGAATTCCAGGGTTAAGGATCTGAGCACCTTTTCGACTTTATTTACTTCAGTCACAGTTTCACCATTACCTTTCATTTGATTAGTTAATGCTACTAACCTCGTAATGAAATCTCCAATCGATTCTCCATCTGTCATCTTCAAGCCCTCGTACTGCTTCCTGAGCAACTGTAGACGTATCTTCTTCAGCCTATCTGCTCCTCCATATGAGTTCTTTAGGATGTCCCAAGCTGCCTTTGCTGAATCACAGTCGATGATCAGGTTCAGGATGTTGGAATCAACGCATTGGTGAATCAAAAACAGCCCTTTTCCATCTTTCTTCCTCAGCGAATGGTGGTTGTTCCTCACCGCTTCAGTGGCGTTTGCTGCCAAGGGTGGAACACCATCATTCACGACATCAAGAACATCTTGATATCGAAACAGCACCTTCATCTGCGCACACCAACGTTCATAATCCTTTCCGTCGAAGATTGGGAGGTTCCCCGGAATACCTCCACCAGAGTTGTCTCGCGCTGCCATGAATCTTGATAGATTTTGTAAGGATCTAACAAGCTCTTGATACCAATTTGTTGGGGATTAAAACGTGAAAGGGACAAGAAAAGGAAGTGGCGGCGCTAAGGACAAGAGGAATAAGTAGGGCAATATAATATTAGGTAAAAGCTGCACTGAATTTCATAAAGATAGGTCTGAATTACATGCTACTGACATCAGTATATATATATACAATGAAACAGGCCCAGGCCCATAATTTCGACTAGCCCATTCGACTAGGTTTCTAACTACACCTACTATAATTACAAGCAATAGAATTACTAGGCATATCTCAATAACGTTGACAGTTAACTGCTGACGTGGCGTCCTCAATTCATTAATAACGTGGCATTTTCTTTTGTTTAAATAAAAAACAAATTAACAAAAACAAAATTAAAAAATCCAAATTCCCAAAACCCAGATCTGCGTTCACCATGTTCTTCGTTTCAGAAACCCAGATTTCTTCCATTCGTTTTGTTTATTCATGTGACTCCGATTTTGGTATTCAACCCGTATTCGTTCTTCGTTTGCATTTGAGATCTTCGTTGGGGATGCGTTTTCTAGATCTGGGTTTGAAACCGAGTTGCTGGAAAACGAAAATGAGGTTGAAGATGGGGCTGGAAAACGAAAACGAAAATCTGGGTTTTGAAGTCGCTGCATTCAGAAACTTATTAAACGTGATGAGGTTGAAGACGATGTGTTGCTGGAACTAAGAGTTCAACAGTAATTGGAACAGAAATTGGAACGAAAGAGGAACGATGTTCCAGATCTGCTTCATACCCTTATCGTGTTTCATCTTCTCAGTCTCAATTCGTAAGGTTCCAGTGAGAAGAGGAACGAATGTTCCAGTGAGAAGATGGAAGAGATTGATGTTCCAGTCCTATTTAGCCTAATAATAATAATAATAATAATAATAATAATAATAATAATAATAATAATACAATATACTTATATGTGTATGATAATTATAGTAATAATACAATATACTTATGTGTATGATAATTATAGTATGATTATTAAAAAAAAAACTATGTAAAGAGTAAAGTCTAATCAATCCTCCCACTTGACCCACCAGGTGACATTGGCACCAGCAGCGTTTGGGAATGACAATGAATGCCACCCAACATAATGCTTCAGTGACACTCTAAAGGTTGTCTCTTTTTATCAAGAGTGTTGGAATACAGGATAACTAAATCAAATTTGTGTGTTGAGAGGTTTTCTTTTTTTTGGTGAAAATTTGTGGGCTGTTTTTTTTTACCCCCGGGACCATATACCCCCTTTTTTCAATAAATTCCCAAAATACACCGAGTTTTTCTTAAAAAAAAGATTTTTTTTTAAATTTTCGGAAATACACATATTTCCGAAAGGCAGAAATATGGATTTTCTGGAAATACCTCATCCGGAAGCCAAACTGGCTTCCGAAAATACTTCATTTTGAGGTATTTCCAGAAAGTTTAAAAAATTGGGGGGTATAAAAAAATTCCGGAAATATGCCAAAAACACATAAATCCGGAAGTCAAAGAATATTTTTTTTGACAACGCCGGAAGTCAAAGAATTGGCTTCCGGAATTATGTCTTTTTGACCTCGCGCGCAAACCAGTTTGAAGCTTAGCTACTGCGAATAAAAAATTAGTGCAAGGCTAATTGGAAGATTTGCACTGAACCAAGGGGTCCCTTCTACTTGCTTGTTTACAAACTCTCATTAAGCTTTAATATTTAAAGACTTTGGTGAGTTCAAAGTCAAGCAATGTGGGACTTCCCACTTTTGAAATATCATTTGTTTTTTTTTTCAATAAAACACAACACTTTTACCCACGGTTTTGTCCGTAGGTAAAAAATTTTCCAAAAAAAAAGACTTTTACCCACGGTATTGTCCGTAGGTAAAAGTCCATGTTTTTTAAAAAAACTTTTACCTACGGACAAAACCGTGGGTAAAAGTTCAGTTTTTTTAAAATTTCAAAAACAACATTTTCTATTCCAAAAATATCCCTTTTTAACATAATTCCGGAAGCCATTTTTTGGGAATTCCAGAAATATCCCTTTTTAACATAATTCCGGAAGGTAATATTGGGGGGGCTATATGATATTTCCGGAAATATCGGATTTTACGGTATTTCCGGAATGTAAAATGTGTTCCGAAAATACCGTAAAATGTCATATTTCCGGTAAATAAAAAAACATACCTTTGGATTTATCTAGATTCAAGATATTTCTGAAAATTTTGTGGATTTAAGCGGTAGTTTTGTCTGTTTGGTCTTTTAAGTGGGTATATGGTCTAAATGGGGGGGGGGGGGTTGTTTACCAAAAAAACAGCCAAATTTGTGTGTGAGAGATTGACACCATATTTTTTCATACTTTTTAGAAGAGATTGCCAATCAAATAAGTCGAATTGAACCAATTTGTTTGTTATTTGATTGATCTTACAAAGAAATCTACTATCTATCTATACCATTTACCCACTACCAAAATTACAATTTTATCCTTTTCACTTTTTCACTTTTTCAAACTTTTTCACTTTTTCACTTTTTCACTCTCTCACACACTTTTTCACTCTCCCTCACTTTTTACTCTCTTCTCCTATTTCTTTTTTCAATTATCTCATTTCTCTATTTTTCACAGTATACCTACTTTAAGTTAATCTACATGTCCCCTTCATTTTTCTTCTTTACTATTTTAAAATCTACTATCTATCTATACCATTTACCCACTACCAAAATTACAATTTTATCCTTTTCACTTTTTCACTTTTTCAAACTTTTTCACTTTTTCACTTTTTCACTCTCTCACACACTTTTTTACTCTCTTCTCCTATTTCTTTTTTCAATTATCTCATTTCTCTATTTTTCACAGTATACCTACTTTAAGTTAATCTACATGTCACCTTCATTTTTCCTCTTTACTATTTTAAAATTTGACAAAATTTTAATATTTGTTTTAGGCTAATTAAATCTGTTAACTTTAAAATTGTCTTGATTTTCACGGGATAAAGTTCTGATTAATTAAATTTTGTCTAAGTCCATACATTACCCACTACCAAAATATCAATCTTATCATTTTTCCAACTAAGCAATTGGAGTATATTTAGGTAATTTTATTTTTTCACTTTTTCAAACTTTTTTCTCTCACACTTTTTCAAACTTACCATTTACCTACTACCAAAATATCAATCTTATGCTTTTCCCAACTAAATAATTGGAGTATAATCAATTATTTAAAATAAAATTATTCATTTTTATAATTTACTCAAACTACTCAAACCTACTTTTTTAAAACTTTTTCCCACACAACTATTTAAAAAAAATATTCATTTTTATAATTTACTCAAACTACTAAAATTACTAAAATCAATTAAAATGAGTAAAATCAATTAATTTTTTCATAAAAAATTAAATCAATCAATTTAATCACTACAAAAAATTACCAAATAACTATTTTATAATTACTAAAAATGAGTAAAATGCCAACGGGAGTGCCAACGAGAACGCCAACAGGAGTGGCAACGAGAGCGAGAGTGCCAACGGGACTGCCAACATGAGTGCCAACGGGAGTGGCAACGAGAGTGCCAACGGGAGTGCCAACAGGAGGACCAACGGGAACGAGAACGCCAACGGGAGTGGCAACGAGAGCGAGAGTGCCAACGTGACTGCCAACATGAGTGCCAACGGGAGTGGCAACGAGAGTGCCAACGGGAGTGTCAACAGGAGGACCAACGAGGATGCAAACGGGAGGGGCAACGGGGATGCATATTTTACCTCTAATGTCCAAATACAATATTATGGATCAATGTAATTCTGATTGTCAACAGGGATGCGTATTCCACTTTGAATTTCAAATCATACATTTTGAACATTGTTCACAACTTATCAATATCTTTCAAATTACTATTATGACTTCATGGTAATACACCGACCATACATTATCACCCGTGCGTATGCACGGGTAAAAACTAGTTACAAATTCTTTTTTTCATCAAGTACTTTAGAATAAGAAATTACAAATTCTAACCATACCGACCTGATCAATATTCATAGAATTAAATCTTCTCTCCCCAAATCAAACAGAAATGACTCGTGTGACGTGTCCAGCTGTATATGACCCACCTCTCCTGCTCTCTCACGAAATCGACAAATGCACCGCTGAAACTTGGTTGAATAATTCAACCCAGTGCCATACTAGTTTGACAGAGAACCAACGAAAATAAATATCTAACCAGCAAAATGCATGCCAACTTGAGTAAGAGTAAATGACCAAAATAGCTTCACGCGCAAATTACTATTCTTCCTACAAAACCGCATTAGATTAATTAAATCAACAAAGCTAGAAAAAATAGAATACCAAACAAACAAACAATACCTTCCTAATAATATCCGTTACCTGCCCAGCTGCCTAGCACTACAACCACTAAATATATTACAAAAGCGAACCGGTTCGAACCGGTTGGTGGAAGTATACCTAACCTACTACTACCTACTCTACTACTATTCCTAATCTAAAGACTCAGCAAGTCTGAACCAAACCGGGATCCGGTCCAACAACTTCTTTCCTCTTCCTAATCTCCAAAACTTTGCGGTGGCTATTGGAGTGAATTTCGCTACAGAAGGTGGGGCTGCAAGCCGGTCTATACTCTGAAAAAAGTCGACCGGATTTGTAACGAACACCGCACGCGTTGCAAAGGGTTTTTGCTCCCAGAGGACCAGTTCTCCACTGTGGCGTCTTCTGCACATGACAGTGACTGCAACGTCTCTGTAACTGGGCTTGGGCCTGGCTCCCAACTGTTTGGGCCTCAGCCTTTTTCTTCTGCTTTTTCACCGGCGGCTCTCCGTAGACCACAGGCTGCAACGCAACAAGCAAGGGGCTATGAGACCAAACGGTAGGATTAGGTTTTCTACTCCTCACGGTTCTCGCTTTGGTGGTGACTTTCATTTCGGAGGGAAAACGAGGAATTTTCTTTGCATGCTCCGTATTTGTTTGAAGTTGAACCGGGTAGAGAAGCGAAAGCTCCGGGAAAGAGTCATCTACAAAGTGAGAAACCCACTCCAGTTCTGCCACGTCACCATCCTGTATAGAAAGTAGAAATTAATCTCAATTTCATTTACAAAAGAAGCTTTAGAGAAACGAAGAAGGAAGAGAATAAGAAAGAGAAAGAGACTCACCGGAACGAGTAATTCGGTGGAGAAAATTGAGTCATAGGAAGCGTCGGTGGAATTGGAGTTGCTATTTTCTGAAAGTGAGTGAGAGGAAAGAGATGAGTTCTCTTTTTCTTCGCCGTTATCTTGTTGCTCATGGTGAAGAGACTCGCCGTTAGACAAGTCAAGGAGGTCGTCAACGGAAAAATCCTCGCCGCCAACCACCGTGTTCGCATTCAGATAAAAAAGTTCCTCGCCTAGCGTTTGTTGAAAGAGAAGCTCCCTCCTTAAACTCGGTTTCAAAGCTGTTGCAACTACAAATTCCATTTCTGTGAACAAAAATTCAATTAACTGTTATTTTCTCCAATTTCAATTCTCCTAGTAAAGGAAGTTTTATAGAGTTAATTTCAATTTTATTATTACCTGTGAAGAGGGAGAAGTAGAAGAGCTGCAGTTAGGTTTGTAGTTTGAACTTTGAAGCAAAGAAAAAATCAAAGGCTATTTCTTCTTTAACTTTATCGTTCTTTCTTTCCCTTCGTTCTTATCAGTGTCTCTGTTATGTTATGTACTTATTTGTTTCAATTTAAATAAATAAATATATACATTATACAGTACCAAATCTTTCCTTTGTAAAGAGTGATCCAGCAAGCGTGTGACATATGGTCACGTGGTGGGGCTTGACTATTATTGCTATTCTTTTTATTTTTTATTTTTAAATTGAATCGTTGATGATGGCTCCGTAAAATTCAAGAATTCTGCTACTATCGATGATTCTTATTTATTGACCAAACAAAAAAAAATAGTGAACCGGTCCAATGCAAATGTGCGACCGGCTAAAAACAAAAACGTTAAAATCACACGCCGGTTTTGACTGTTACAATCGTAACAGGTCACAGCCAGCGAGCCACCGTGATTGGATTTTGATCAACGGCTCTGATTGCGCATGTGGTTTTAAAGCGCAGTTTGGCGCTACCAGTTTTGAAAGGAAACACAGAGATGCCGTAATTAAACAGCAAACCGCCAACATTGGTGTTTGAAAAAAAAGCAGCATTCTTTTGGGTATTTGCAACAATGGGAGGAAAGGAATTGCTTCTCCGCGTTGATCTCGCCTCAATTTTTGGATACTTTTTTCTTTTTTCCTGCTTTAATATTTTTATAGAGTGAATAAGCAAATCAGATGGTTCGCTCTTTTTCAATTTAATTAAAGTCCTGAGTTCGAATCTAACCTTTGGAAATGCAGTAGTGTTAAATTTTTTAAGGGAGAGCTTTGGTGCCCATTGTGGTCATACTCGACTTGAGAGATTAGTCTCTACAATTGTACGTAAAGGATATTCGGTTCACACAAAAAAAAAGTGAGAGAACAAATCAAATCTCTCACAATTAAATATGACTGTAGGATGTAGCATAAAAATTTATCAACAATTGAGATTTAATACTGATTGATTCAATTTTAACCACTTCATAACATATTACACAATATATTATCATCAATTTTAGTGGTTCCCCCTAAATTTAATACGTGAAGTTTGTAAAATTGTTTAAGGATAAAATTTAGGTCAACTTGTTTAGGTTAAATCAATTATGCTATTCACTAAAATCAAAGTAATAATGGACAAAAATTTAATACAAAAATATACTTTTAAAAATACATAAGAGTAGTTTTTTTGACAACAAAATACGTAAAAGTAGTTGGTAACCGTTGTTTTAGTGTATTTTTAGTGAAAAACATGACAAATAATATATACAATTTGACTAAAGTTTTATCATTTGACTAATTAGTTTCTTAAAATTTAATAACTAGTCCATATTTTTTTTATTTTTTTGGATGAAAACTAGTAGACTAGCTAAATAAATTCCATCTTGTCAGAAATCAACTAAAAAGATTTCATATAAAAGAAATCGATGAAATAGATTTATGTAATTTGCTGCTTGTTTTTATTTAATTTAAGGTCAAATACGAGAAAAGTATTAATTTAGAGAATAAATTTTGTCAAGAAAAATTGTTTAGAGAAAAAATCAAATTTTTATTCTATTACTATTATCTAATCTAATCTAATATCTATTTATCTAATCTAATCTATCTAATATCTATTTATCTATTTATACAAACAAAACTCATCTGAAATTACCAATTTGGATATCTTATTAATAAGACACATATCTAATTTAAGTATAAAAATGTCATTACCCTCCATTTCTTTCTTTTTCTTCTTACACTCTCTTTCTTCTTTTTTTCTCTTTCTTCTTACACTCTTTTTCTTCATTTTCACTTTTCTCTTACACTCTCTTTCTTTATTTTTTTCTTTTTATTTTAGTTTTACTTTTCTCATCAACAATTCTTCTCTTTCTCTTTTTTTTGGTAAATCATTTTTCTCTTTCTCTTATCACTTCACTTTAGTTTTTGTAACTAAATTTCTAAATTTATACAAACACTACTCTACTAAAATGAACTATAAAAATGTAAATGAGTCCCACTAAAAAACCAAAAAAAGATATCACTTTTTTGTAAAAATTTATTACCTTAAAATTTTAATTTTTCTTTTCGAAAGCTGTTTACACTCTTATTGATAATCTACTATCATCTCTTATTGATAATTTACTATCTATCTTTTACTATCTACTATAATCTACTAATCAACTAAAATAATTAATTGAAACTACGAGATAACTGCAATGATATATAAAAAAAAACACGGTATAACTGCAATGATATATAAAAAAACAAAAGATTAATATTTGTCATTGATAATTAAACAAGAAGACTTAATGGTTATTTAAACTACTAATTAATATATAAAACAAATATTTCTTATTGATAATCCACTATCTAACTTTTAATATCTACTATAATCTACTAATCAAATAAAATAATCAATTGAAATTACGAGATAATTGCACTGATATATAAAAAACATGGGATAACTGGAGTGATATATAAAAAAACACGGGATTAATATTTGTCATTGATAATTATAATTTTTGAAGACTACTATAAATCTATTATCTAAAAGAACAAGAAGGCTTAATGACTTTTAAACTGATTAGTATTTAAAACACACGTGACAAATATTTGTCACTAATACCTAAAAAAGGACAAATAATTGTCACTGATATGTAAAAAAATGCGAGATAAATATTTCTTATTGATAATCTACTATCTATCTTTTACTATCTACTATAATCTACTAATTAACTCAAATAATCAATTGAAACTATGAGATAACTGCACTGATACATAAAAAAAACACTGGATAACTGCATTGATATATAAAAAAAATACGAGGATAACTGCAATGATATATATAAAAACACGGGATAGCTGCACTGATATATAAAAAAAAAGGGGATAACAACACTGATATATAAAAAACACTACACTGATATATAAAAAAACACGGGATAAATGCACATATTGTTTTTAAATGATACTTTTACATTTTTAGATTTTAATATTTATCTATTTTTTATTTGAAACTCATTTTTTATCTACTTTAAAAAAATTGTCTTTATTTTCACGGGGTAATGTTCAGACTATTTAAATACTGTCGAAGTTTATTCATAAAAAGAATACGATAGCACCCGTGCGTATGCACGGGTATCCTGTCCTCAAACACATACTGGCGGGATTATAGGAGCTTCCTTAAATACTCCATCCTTCGGCCTCCCGAGGCTGACCCATGACGAGGACCATGCTCTGGGCAATGACGGAGTCCCTCGGTCCATACGCGAGAAGAGTCCTTCGGTTTTGGCTTCTCGCTGGAACCCCTCGGTTTGTCGTGTAGCTATCCAGTAGCCAGTTCAGCTATGAGCGGTGTTCGGTGTGGATATCTTGTGTTTGCAGGTTAAGTTTTGATGATGAAGTGGTTAAGACATAGTGACGATGAAGTGATCAAAGTCAAAGTGACAAATGGACCGAAGTCAAAATGACAAGCAGGTTAGGTTTTGATGATGTGCTCAAAGCGGAAATCCAAGGCAAGCAAGACTCAAGAAATAAGGGTAGTCTCTAGGGTTTGGGTCATGTCCTAGGATATATTGTAAGCCGCTTCTAAGGGTCAGCTCATCTCACAGTCTCATTGCCTTCACTGTTTTCTAAATGCATGCATGCATAGGTAAGGCACGTAAACATAAAAACCATTTTGTGAAAATAATAAATCGATTCAAATCATTTTTTCTGAAGCTTGAAATCGATTTCCAACTTTCTATGAAAGATAGAAATCGATTCATGACTTCCTTCCTAAGACCAAAATCGATTTCCTACTCCTTTTTAAAGTGCATAATCGATTTTCCCCTTTAATACATAAAGCACATAATCGATTTGCTCCTATACTAAAGTCAAGCTAAGAATCGATTATTCTCTTCATACATCTAAGCATAAAATCGATTTCCTTCCTATTTTAAAGATGCATAATCGATTTCCTTCCTGTTTTAAAGAAGCAAACAATCGATTCCTTTTTACTTGCTTAAAAGACAAAATTGATTACACACCTTATACAAACAGGCACATAATCGATTTTCACTTATCCTTTAGAAGAAATCAATCGATCACACACTTATGAGTTATTTCCTTTTTAAAGACAAGAATCGATTATCACTCCTAAGTATTTCAGGCACATAATCGATTATCATATTTAGGCCATTCAGGCACATAATTGATTTCATCATTTCTACAATGTATTCAGCGATCATATTTTTTATGAGCCTATAAATATAGGCTTCACAATTCACATTTACACACAACCCATTTCACGATAAATGCATCAAACGAAAACAACCCTTTTACATTTTCACTTCTGCTCTTCACGCACTGTTCGTCCATCAGAGTTGATCTCTCGCAAGGGTTAGTCGGGTTGGGGAAATTTCAAGTTGTAATATCTGCCTACACAAGAGGTATTTTGGTCTTTACATTTGTAATTGTTTTATTGTTGTGTCTTGTACTAGGGAGTGGGGTATCTCTCTAGGGTAGCTGTTTGTACTAGGAAGTGGGGTATCTTTCTGGGGAAGCTGGTTGTAACAGGGGTGGGGTATCTCTTGTTATTGTTGTAATAGATTTGAGGGCTCTTCACAGGTGGGGTATCCTAGGTGAAGAGTGCCTGAGTCTGTAATGGTTTCCAAGGCACCCGTAAGCCTTGTTGTGTTAGTGGAAAATCTCACAAGGGTGTGAGGACTGGACGTAGGTCACTGGGAGGTGACCGAACCAGTATAAATCTGATGTGTTCTTTATTGCTTTATTTTCTTTTTCGTTTGCTTCCATAAACCTGCGCGAAAATTAATCTAAGTCGTTAAAAAGGGGAGAAGTTTTTAAAATCTCAATTCACCCCCCCCCTCTTGAGACTTAAGCCACTTGGTAACAAGTGGTATCAGAGCTAGACTCTTGTATAAAGGGCCTAGCAGCTTCAAGAGAAATGGCTTCAGGTTTGTCTTCGCAAGAGGGTGCTTCTCTTACCCGTCCTCCGGGATTCAACGGGGAAGACTATGCATATTGGAAAGAAAGAATGAGAATATTCATAGAAGGGGTAGATATAGATATCGGAAAATGGACCTTTTGTTCCCAGGCACAAGGTAAATGGCGCACTCACAGTGAAAGAAAGAAATGAATGGACGGATAATGATAAAAGGAAAGTTCAACACAATTTCCGTGCCAAGAACATTATCACTTCCGCACTCAGTCCCGATGAATTTTTTAGAGTGTCGAATTGTAAAACTGCTCAAGAAATGTGGGACAACCTTCAAGTCACTCATGAAGGTACTAGTGAGGTAAAAAGAGCAAGAACTAAAAGCTGCACTCAATGCGTCTGCACCACATAACACACAAAACTCTCAAAAGTGATTTATTTAGTGAAAACATCTCAACTATCATTCTCAACTGATTTCCTCTACATTTTATTACTTATTTGCATTTTGTTTACTTATCACCATCATCCCAATTTGTGAGTAGTATAGTTCACACTAATTTATACACTTTTAAACTACAAGAGTTAATCCAATCCCCGTGGGTTCGATCTTTTATACTACTTGTTAGTGACTGTGTATACTTGCACATCTTTTACACACGCCAAGTTTTTGGCGCCGTTGCCAGGGATTGCCATTAATTTTGGTTGTTTAGATTTATAAGTTAGTGTTTTATTACTCTGGTATTTTGTTTTATGTGCAGAAGCATTAGGTGCAGATGCACTAGCATATGCGCAGGGCCAGAACACCAGAATTTGAATTAGATCCTAAGGTAGAGAGAAGGTTTAGAAAGTTACCGAGACTCCAAAAGCAAAGATTACAAAGCTGCAGAATCACAATGTCTCAACAAAGTGAAGAAGAGAGATCTAGACCATGTTCAAGTGGAGGATCAGTCAGAGGTGGTCCAAGCTCACATCAGAGCTGTATGATTAATGATAGAAATAGACCCATGAGGGATTATGCTATGTTTAATCATCAAAATATGTAAATAAGTATAGCAAGACCTCATATTAATGCTGTGCATTTTGAATTTAAACCCACGATGTTCCAAATGCTACAAACAATTGGTCAATTTGGTGGATCTCTCCATTAGGATCCCCATGAGCATTTAAAACAATTTTTAGAAGTATGTAGTAACTTTATCCTTCCTGGTGTTAGTGAAGATGCATTTAGACTTAAGCTATTTCCATATTCTTTGAAAGATAAGGCTAAATCTTGGTTGAATTCATTAGAGCCTAATTCTATTCATTTATGGAATGAAATGGCTGAAAAGTTTTAAGCAAAAATACTTTCCACCCATCAAAAATGCCAGAATGAGAAATGATATTACATCTTTTAGACAAAAAGAATTTGAATCATTGTTTGAAGCATGGGAAAGATGGAAAGAGCTTTTAAGGAAATGTCCACATCATGCTCTGCCTGTCATTATTCGAATGGAAATTTTTTATAATGGTTTAGAATCCCAAAACAGAATAATGCTTGGTGCATCATCTGGGGGTGTGTTATTAAACTTGTCTTATAATGAAGCATGTAAATTGATTGATAGAATTACAACAAATAGTTCTAGTTGGCCTACTGAGAGGGTGAGTGCCCAAAAGAAACCATCAAGGGTACATGAAATTAGTGATGTATCAGCCCTATCTGCTCAGTTAGCCTCACTGACAAACATGTTTAAAAACTTCACTTCAACCAGTGCACCTGCACCAACAAAAAACACTGCAGCAGCCATAGAACAAGCCCCCCAGGGTGATATATCTTGTGTGTATTGTGGAGGAGGTCACTTGTATGAGGAATGTCCTAGCAACCCTGTCTCTGTCAATTATGTAGGATACCCTAGGAATAACAACTCTTACTATAACACCTATAACCCTGGCTGGGGGAACCACCCAAATTTTAGATGGAACAATACTAGTGCCCCTGCACCTAATGCATCTGCTCCAGTCACACCACCAGAATTTCAATCTCAGAACTACCAAAGGCAACAACCACCTGCCAATGATAACTCCTTAGAAGCCTTGCTCAAATCCTTCATTAGTGAAACTAGAACAACTAGGAAAGCACAAGATGAATCTATAAAAAATTTGGAGAATCAAGTGGGACAATTGGCAACAGCCCTGTATCAAAGACCAACAGGTACACTACCACAAAATACAGAAGCCGCCACATCCCACAGGCCAGGTAAGGAACAGATGAAATCCATTTCTCTTAGAAATGGGAAGGATCTTGCAGAACCATATGAGATTGAAGGTGAAGGTGAGGTAGAAACTGAAAAAAATAAAAAAGAGAAAAATTTGCAAGATGCAGAAGCACCTGATACACCTGCATCTAAAAAAGTTAAAATGCCAAGGTTAGTTCCCGAATACCCTCCTCCTCCTTATCCTCAAAAATTAAAAAGGCACATGAGGATAAGCAATTCAGTAAGTTTCTTGAAATTTTACAACAGTTACACATCAATGTTCCCTTAGTAGAAGCACTTCAATAAATGCCTAATTATGCTAAATTTATGAAAGATGTGCTTTCAAAAAGAAAAAGATTAGGGGATTTTGAAACAGTTGTTATGTCCAAAGAATGTAGTTTAATTTTGCAAAACAAAATACCAAGAAAATCGAAGGATCCTGGTAGTTTTACAATTCATTTTCAATTGGCAAATTCTATACAGGTCGTGCATTGTGTGATTTAGGTGCAAGCATCAACTTGATGCCTAAATCCATCTTTACAGAACTAGGAATTGGAAATGCTAGGCCTACTACTGTAACACTTCAACTTGCAGACAGATCAATAGCCTACCCAGAAGGGATTATTGAAGATATTTTGGTTAAGGTTGAAAAATTTGTGTTTCCTGCAGATTTTGTTATTCTTGATTTTGATGCAGATAAAGAAGTGCCAATTATCCTTGGAAGACCATTTTTAGCAACTGGGAGAGCATTGATTGACGTGCAGAAGGGAGAACTAACCATGGGAGTAAATGACCAAGAGGTGAAATTCAATATGATGAATGCTTTGAAGTATCCTGCAGAGGATAATGCAGAATGCTCAGCCATCATCTCTCTTGATCAAATAGTGCAGAAGCAGTCCCATAAGCAGTATGATCATCTCACCAATGCTCTTGCATCTGAAGCTCCTGCACTACTAGGTGAAGACATGGTAGAAAAGGAGAGTGTGGGAAGAAGAAATGAATCAGAGGAAGAAGGAATTGTTAAAGAGATTGAGCCTGAACCAGACCCTAAAGAAGCACTCAACAAACAACCAACTCTCCCAACTCAATGCCCATCTCACAAAAATCCAAGTCCACAAACTTTGGTGAAAGTGTATCCTAATGGGGAAGTGGAATTGTTTGATGAAGCCACTGGTTTCACATTCAAAATCAATGACAAAAGGGTGAAGCAGTATTATGGAGCACATGTGGTGAGGGACAAAGGCACCACTCATTTCCAAAATCTCTAAATCAAGGAGATAGTCAGGCTGAAAGACTCTTAAATCAAGCGCTTATGGGAGGAAACCCATGATTTTGAATTATTAATTATGTTCTTTTTTCAGTTTTATGTTTTGAAGTATTTTGTAGAAAAACAGAGGTGGATGGTGCAACTGCATCTAATGCAGATGCACCAAAATTTGAGGAGCCCAAGAAGAAGAAGCAGAAGGTCAAACACATTCCTGTGAGATCAAGCTCAAGGCTCAGGAGTGGAGCCAAAAAGTAAACTTGAATGTTGTTCAATTATTTTGCTTAAAGTACTTTGTTTAATATGTTTGGTTTGTCCCACATGTACTAACCCCTCTCCACATTTTGAACAAAATTTCTTTTTGAAACTCAACTTAGAGCAGTGAGGACACTGCTCAGCTTTAAGTTGGGGGAGCACTTTATGCATGTGTGTGTTTTAAATAGTTACGTGTGTTTGTTTTTGAGTACTTATATATGTTTGTGTTAGTATCTGTTATAGATATGTGTTTGTTTGTCCATGTGAAATAGTTTTAATTAAATTTCAGTATTAGATGTACTTAACAAAGTAGTTTGAAATGCATTAAACTGTTTTCAAAAAAGTAGCAATTCCTTTTCAAAAACAGTAGGATTTGATAGTTTTGAAGCATGATCAGTTTAGATTCTTTTTCACAAACTTAGCCAAACGCATTCTTTGAACTGAATTTTAAAATGATGAAAGAAACCATGTTTTCCCCAAATAACCAATTTTATTATTATTTTGACACATCAAAACTGAGTTTTGAAAAGAACCTTGCTATTTGAAAAAACTATCTGATGCAAGAGGAATTTTTAGAAAGTCAAGGTCAAAATCAAGTTTTTACTAAAAATATAGAAGAGCATAATGAATTAAGTTTGGGGGAGTTTCCATTAATACTAAGGCAAAATATGAGGAACTTAGAGTATTCAATACCAAAGGTTCAAAGTGTTGTAATTAAGCTATATTTGCCTGAGTCATTAAACTGTACCCGTTCCAAAAGTGCATTTGATTTGAAAAGAAAAATTCAAAAAGAAAAGAAAGAAAAAGAAGAAATGAAAAGAAAATCAAAGAAAAAAGTATGCATAAGGGGGTCAGTGAGGAGGGCAATATATGCTACAAGTCTTGAATGTAGTATCAAGTGCATCTGCATTCAATGCATCTGCACCGTTACAAAAAGTTCTGTAACATCCCCTATATTTTTTTTTATATATAGCTATTTTAATTATCTTGACGTGAAATTATATTAAGTGATTTAGTTAGTTTGATTGAAAATAAAATGATTTGAAAATGACTTGTTTGAATTATGAGTGATGCAATTTGTGTGTTTATTTAAAAATAATTGCATTGAATTAGATACTTAGAGCTAATAGAAGTCATGGGGGAAGGATTAGTAACTGAAGGGCAGAAGGGTAATTTCATACCCCTTTAAGTGATCAGCTGAGCCACACACCCAGCCACTCTTCCATTCATTCCATTTTCTTAGAACTGAAAAACAGAGAGGGTTTGAGAGAAAGAAAAAGGGGGGAGTCGCAAGAGGGGAAGAAGAGAAGGGGAGGGAATTGATCCCCAATGCATGTTCTTAATTCCTTGCCCATTGTAATCCTCACAGCATCCTCTTCAATCTGAGGTAAAGATCCTCACCTACATCTTCCTCCTCCATCAAATCCCAGTTCTGAAAACGAAGCTCAAAATAGGTCTCTCTAGGTTGCATGTTCATCCTTTCACCATTTGGGGCTGTTAAGGAATCTCCACTTCAGTTCCGTGTAATTCCCGAACCTTCTTTTCGATCTAGAACAGCTGGGGAAGGATTTGTGGTTGCTGAGTTTGAATTGTCTAAGGGTTGGTGTTCGTGAGAGCAATAGGAAGCCGTTCGGGGATAGTTCGGGTATTCGGAGTTCGTTCGAGTCATTGAAGTCTCGGCGTTGTGAGCGATTTTCATCGCCGAAAGGTGAGTTCTATACTCACTAGGGATTTACGACCAAGTGTTTTGTGTTCTGAGTTTCGGTGTCGCGTTTTACGAAAATCCATATCAATCCGCTTTGTGAAAATACATTTTAAATACCGAATTATATGATTGATTAAGTTACTTATGAATTGTTGTTATGATTGTTGATTGCTATGTGATGATTGATTGGACTGTAATTGACTGTAATGGTGTGCGTGTAATGTGGGAGTTTCGATCGGAAAGTATATCGGAATCGGAACGGAATGGTATCGTGCAAGAAAACAGCAAAACTGGGCTACTGTTGAACACGCACGGATCGTGTCTTATGGGGGCATGGACCGTGCTGGCTGTTCGCAGGGAGCCTGGGTTGATTTTTAGACCTCGCACGGATCGTGCGTTTAAGGAGCACAGATCGTGCGTTAGGTTCGGTTTCAAAAATGTTAAATTTTCCAGACACGCACGGGTCGTTCGCCCCTGGGCACGGATCGTGCGTGGCCTTCGGGTAGCCTCTTTTAAAAAGTGTTTTAAACCGTTCCTAATGATTCCAATTGCGTTCTAATCCCTTCCCCAACCTCACCCAATGATGTTATAGTACCATTGCCAGGAAATTGACTGTGATTGATGTTAGTTAATGTTCCGAATCATGTTGACGTTATGAGATTGATTATGACTAAGTTAGGTTATCATAATGTTGAGTGTGGGCGATACATTATGATGTGAACTAGGTAATGGATAGTTATAGGTTAAGTTAACAACGTTAGTAATACCGTGTGAGATCACCTAATGATAAGATCATGTTAAGAATAATGCCATTGTTTTGTATAGGTTCATCGTTATGTTCAAGGATCATTGTTATGTTCATGTTCAGGTATATTAAAATATATACATTATGTTGGGGTGACGACCCTATTTCAGTTTAGTGTGCTAGGGGAGGGGAAGTCATGAGCTCTATGAACCTAGGCCCCATGAGGTTTGCCCACTAGCGATTAGTGGATTGGGTTCACCGGGAGCTTATTTTGCCAAGTGACCGGTGACATGCTAAAAATCATTGTTCATTGTTCATGTGTTGCCTCTTGTAACTGCTTATGAGGGTTATGAGGACAACGTGTATGTTAGCCACATAGTCAAATATGAAGACTATGAGTTATGAATCAAGAATAATAAATCAAGCATAATTGGACCGAGAGAAATAGTAAGGGGTCTCGATAGAACTCACCGAGACAAGTTGTCTCACCCAATCCATTGTTGTTGTTTTTCAGAGATGCAGGTTAAGTTGAAGACGATGAGGCATGGCTAAGGAGTTGCTTAGAGGATTTGCTGATGCTTCGTTTACCTTGTTATGTATTTCCATTCCTGTATCTTAGATTGTACGATTGTACGACTTATGTTTATAAAATTGTAAATCGCTTCCGCAGACTTTCTATTTTGGTACTGAACACTAGTTTGAGTGGTGTAAGAAATGGATTCTTGTATTTTACGTCAAGTTATGTAAGCGCACTTGATGAGTTTTAGCTTCGAGTATTAGTATTGTTCAGTATTTAAAACAGGAGGTACTCTGATGTATGCCAGTAGTGCATTTCGGTAATTTCTACAAGTTAGAAAACATCGGGGTGTTACAAGTTCAGTGCTTCAGCACTTCACAAAAATACCCAGTGCACCTGCACCTATGAGCATCTGCACCAAAGAAAAGAACCACCAAAAATAAGAATAGTGCATTGACTCAACAGTTTTGAAATACTCAACCAAAGTCCTTTGTTGTGCTAAAAACCCCCCCAAGTCTTGAAGATGTCGTTAGTCTAGTCTATATTTTAAAACACCGTTGCTTTGACCAAACATGATCTAAAATTTTCAAAAGGCTAAGAGAAATCTTTTTACTTATTTTTGGAACTGATTGATTCTCAGGGGGACACACACTCACACAAATGAGTTTTAATAACTTTGGATGTTTGGAAAATCAAAGGCACAAAAGACAAAATTTTCTAAGAAAATGAAGTTCATAAAATGCAAGATCATTCTTTGAAAAGATATGAGCTGACCTGTTCTTTTGGATTATCAAAATCTTAATAGTGTTTTCTTTTTTGTCATTACTTGAGGACAAGCAATGGTTTAAGTTTGGGGGTGTGATAACTCTATTTTATATAGAGTTATTTATGCATCTAAACATAACTAATTACTTGAAATCAAATGTAATATGTGTTAAATATAGTAGTGCGAATAAAATAACAACATTTGTGGTTTCAAGATAAATTCCATTCATAAATTAGCACTTTGTATATATATATTGGTATGTTTGATGTATTTGTTCAGTGCACCTGCAGTTGATGCACCTGCACCAGGAAAACAACAGTGCGTCTGCACTAAAAGCATTAACAACAGTGCATCTGCACTAAATACATTTACAACAGGGCAACTGCACTGAGGTGCATCTGCACCATCCTGCACTAAAGACAGATTACCCAACATTGGAAGCACCTCAAACCATACCAATACATAAACACCTCAATGGCATCATGTTTAGTCACAAGTCACATGGAGGCACGTGCCAACATGCAAAAGGAGGTGCCTACAATAGAAGACCATTATGAAGGGTCATTCACTAGTGGAAAATAGACATTAAAAAGCATCATTTAGCATCGGTTGTTTGAACAACCAATGCTAAATGTAGACGCGGTGGCAAATTTGTAATTAAATTGAAGTTTTTAGTTTTCGCGCCTACATTTAGCATCGGTTGTTTAAACGACCGATGCTAAAAGTATATGCGTCATACTTTTAGCATCGGTTGTTAAAACAACTGATGCTAAAAGTGTATTTGCGTGAGACATTTAGCATCGGTTGTTTAAAGAACCGATGCTATAAGTATATGCGTCAGACTTTTAGCATCGGTTGTTTAAACAACCGATGCTAAAAGTGTATTTGCGTGAGACCTTTAGCATCGGTTGTTTAAAACAACCGACGCTAAAAGTCTGAATCCTATTACTTTTTCCCATTCCTTCGCACCTCTCGCTCTCTCTGAACACTCTCTCGCTCTCTCTGAAACTCTCTCACTGTAAACACTTTCGCTCTCTCTGAAACGCTCACTGTAAACGTCGCTGCCTCCCTCTGTCGCTCTCTTCTTCTACCTCCTTCGCGAACCTTAATGCAGTAAACACTCTCTTTCTCTCTGAACAGAAGTGAACGAAAGAAGGAGAAGGACGTTGTCGGTTGCCCTAATTCGCTGGTCCTCTCCTTCGCGAACCTCAACGCACTCAACGCTCTTTTTCTCTCTGAACAGAAGTGAACGAAAGAATGAGAAGGACGTTGACGGACCTCAACGCACTCAACGCTCTCTTTCCCTCCCTCCGTTGCCGGTTGCCCTACTTGGGTTTTTGTCTACTAGGTAGGTACCTTCCCTATCTGATTCATTCATGTCGTTTTTTAGCTGAGTAGCTTTTTCAGCTTGTTTCACATGTGCACACCATATGTTTGTTCATTTGCCTAACTTATGGAGTCCAAATTTTATGAGTTCTGTGTTCATAAAACAGCTCTTCAATAACACTTATTATTATTATTATTATTATTTGGAGTTTGCAAAATGAGGGTTTAGGATTGGTGAAATTTTTAGTTTATCATATACCCTTTTAGTGTTGATAAGTTGATGATAATTGGTTTTGTTATATATATTGTCTTGTCACTTGTTTGTCTTAGGGTGGGGTGACCAGAAATCCTCTTGACACCTCTTTGATCAACTATTCTAGTAGCTCTCTCAAAGTTCTTGCCAAATAAGAAATGCAAAATAGAAAGTTGATCATCAGTCAGTGTATGTGTAGATTCAATTTCCTTCCATATTGCTTCTGCTACCAAACTACTTGCACTCATTCTCACTTTGCAATTGCCAGTGCCACTACCCTTCAACAATAATAATATAAAAAAAAGGAAATAACATAAAAATGGTTTTCAAGCCACATAATCATTTAACATTAAGGGCAGCAAAAACTTAGTGATTAAGAGCGAAGAACTACATTGCAAAATAATTCTTTATATACTTGTAAATTGGTATGCCTGCTAATGTGGTTACTTGTAGTTCTAAATGGTTTTCTTTCTCCCTCTCTCTCCCTCTCTCTGTTGGTTGCTGTGTGCCCTATTGGTCTATGACAGTTAGAGTTTTTTTTACAAAGATGAATGAATACTATTTCAGGTGCACATATTGGTCTCCTTGCTTTAAAGTTGATTTCTTTGATACATAATAACAGATTTGGAGTCCTAGTCTCGACATCACAGTAAGTCTTCATCTAAACTCTTTCAGCAATATTCTTTATTTCTAACTAATGTGATTTTATGATTTCCCCAAAATGGAAACTTTTTTTTATAATTACATAAATATAATACATTGATTCTTAGATACACACACATGTGTAAGAGTTATCAAATTGATTTCTTTGTAAACTACTTTTGTTCATTTCATTCCCCTTCATTAAAAGGATTCCTGGGGAACATTAAGTTATGTGAGATGGGATTTTATTTACTATAATTTGTGATTTTGATTAATCATCAATGAATGATGAGTTCTATAAATTTACTTCTCTTTATTGTTTTACTTAGATACTTAATTGGAAACCTTTTTATTGGAACATTTTTTCAATGAGCTATATTTTTACTTGTTTTGATTTATGAATTTATTTTTACTATCTTGGTTTGATGTGATAGTTTGATTTTGTTTTAACAATTAATACTTGGTTGATTATTTGGACCACTCTTTGAAGCTGAGTGTTGGACTCAATCCCCTTCATCAAAGTTCTGAAAAGTAACCATGGTTAAGCCTATTTAGGTTAACTTGATCTCCAAGCAAAACCTCACTTGAAGGAAACCTCCAAGGCTATATAAAGGCTTCCATCGGTGTAACCTGCTGGGCAACTTATGCAAGAGTTCTTCAATTGGTTTAATCTCTACCCTATTGGTATCTCTTGTACTTTCCATTATATCAACATGTTTCATTTCATCTATTTTTGCCTTGCAATGCATATTATGAGCTAAACCTCTTTCGTTGAGATGTTCTAACTTTATAATGAGCTTTTGAGTAAGTTATTGTGCATTTAAGTGTTGTATGCATTTTGGTTCTTGTGTTATACTACATCCATCTTATTTTAAGGTTGATCGCTTAGAATAAGTAGAGTTATATTCACAGACATGGTTTATAACTAGAAATCAAGAACTAATAAGGGTGAGTGTTTTAATGGAGGCTTTGTTAACTTGTGTAATAAAGAAAACTTTGTTAAAACCATATTAAGTCCTAGACATGGGATAACATAGTCCTTAGGGTGATACAGTGGGTACATTAAAGGCAGGAGTGAACTTATTTAGCAAGCCTAGACATAGGAAGCTTGTAACGAAACTCTGAAGAAAGTAGCTGAAAGGCACATACTGATGCAGCTGCACTCAATGCTTCTGCACCACAAAAACACACAAAACTCTCAAAAGTGATTTATTTAGTGAAAACATCTCAACTATCATTCTCAACTGATTTCCTCTACATTTTATTACTTATTTGCATTCTGTTTACTTATCATCATCATCCCAATTTGTGAAGTATAGTTCACACTAATTTATACAGTTTTAAACTACAAGAGTTAATCCAATCCCCGTGGGTTCGATATTTTATACTACTTGTTAGTGACTGTGTATACTTGCACATCTTTTTCACACGCCAAGTTTTTGGCGCCGTTGCCGGGGATTGCGATTAATTTTTGTTGTTTAGATTTATAAGTTAGTGTTTTATTACTCTGGCATTTTGTTTTCTGTGCAGAAGCATTAGGTACAGATGCACTAGCATATGCGCAGGGCCAGAACACCAGAATTTGAATTAGATCCTGAGATAGAGAGAAGGTTTAGAAAGTTGCTGAGACTCCAGAAGCAATGATTATAAAGCTGCAGAATCACAATGTCTCAACAAAGTGAAGAAGAGAGATCTAGACCAGGTTCAAGTGGAGGATCAGTCAGAGGTGGTCCAAGCTCACATCATGAACTTGAGGATGATCACAGAAATCAATTCATCAACATGGGCCCAATAGGTATGATTAATGATAGAAATAGACCATGAGGGATTATGCTATGTTTAATCATCAAAATATGCAAACAAGTATAGCAAGACCTCATCATCTAGGCCATGAGGGATTATGCTATGTTTAATCAACATTGCCGCCACTTATCATCATCTGGGTCTAGAACGCGTCTACGTGACTTAGTGGATCCCCGGTTCCGTTATACGTGTCGATGGATGGCTCGCGAAAACGGTGAGGGATTGCTACCGCTTCAATTGCTTATGTGAACGGTTGGAACGCTCTCAGGGGCGCTCTGATGGCTTTGGCCCTCTGGGCGTGATTCTGCATCTCCGCTAGCTGTTCTTGTAATCGTACCTCTCTGGCCTCCAGTGCCTGAGAACGCAGATGCTGCTCTACGTTTCTTCTGGCTTGCTCCGCATTCTGATTTTACAGTGCTCTCACTGCGTCGAGTAGCTCCAGTATTCTTGGATCGGTATTGCTGGATGAGGGGGTATTCCTCGTGGCCACCATGGTAGGGTGGCAGTTCTAAGGATTTAGTGGGGTAGGAAAAGTTTTACCAGGCCCCACAGTGGGCGCCAAAGTTCCTAACTATTTCTCTTGGGAGGATCTAGCTAGAACAAGAGTAAGATGATAGTAGAATGAGTATAGAGAGTAGAGTATATTGTATGAATCAAGAATGTTCTCTCCTTCATTAGCCTCTAAGGGCACTATCTATAGTACATTGGGTGTTTAATGACAGTAAATACATTTATAGTCGTTACAACCTTACTGGCGAGATTGTAGGAGCTTCCTTAAATACTCCATCCTTCGGCCTCCCGAGGCCGACCCACGACGAGGACCGCGCTCTGGGCAATGACGGAGTCCCTCAGTCCATACGCAAGAAGAGTCCTTCGGTTTTGACTTCTCACTGGAACCCCTCGATTTGTCGTGTAGCTATGCAGCAGCCGGTTCGGCTATGAGCGGTGTTCGGTCCTACATGTGATGGTCGCATCGGCTGTGAACAGTTTGTATAAAACAACTTTAAGTTAAAATGTTAAATGCGTAAAAACAGTTCGGAGGGAATAGCTATTAGGGTTATATATATATATATATGAGGTTTTCCTTTTTAGTCTAATATATACTATTTTTTTTTCAACTTTTGATTCTTAATTATATTTTTACTTGCATGTTTTATCCTTACCACTAAGTTGTTATTAAATTAGTGTTTGGTTTTTTTTTAAGATACCCAGGAATACGGGAGGTCGATTTGGTTCTAAGGTTCAATTTTCGCAAGACAAACTCGATTTTGATCCTGTTCTGTACCTAGCAGTGTTTTGTCGGCTGCTGTTGGTAGGTCTCTTGCTGCTCCTGGCAGGAGGTTAGTGAGCGCCCGGGGGGGTACCTACAAAGCCACTCCGACGCTCAAGTCAGTAAGAGAATAGGCTAGTGAATTTGCAAGGGAAGAGTGTGTACCTCGTAAATGGCTATGCGAGCCGGTATTTATAGGAAATCGTGCCCATTTGTGGATCGTCGAATCAGCGGAATTGATCTTAACCGTCCAAGCGTGATTGGGCTTGTATGTTGTGGATATGGGCCAAAGTGATTGAGTCAATCCATATCCATTGCTAAATGCACCTTCTGGAATTGCTAAATGGACGTCTTGGTCTAGTCCAGAACAGTTGCCCCCCAAGCCGAGATTATTCCGGACGATGGTCTTGGCTTGAAGGACTTTCGTTGATTTGCCGGATTTGTGAAGTCACGTGGGACACTGCCTTTGTAACGACTGTGTTTTTAGGTTTCTACTCTCTAGAGAAAAAATAATAAGTTTTATCCTCACCTAATTACCTTCTATAAATGGGTGAGTCTTCGTCTTATGGTCCACATTTTGAAATTTTGCGAAGGAGTAGGGATCAAGCTACCTTTGGAGCGCCTACTTGAAGGGGAGGAGGAGTAGGTATCAAGCTATCTTTGGGGCGCCTACTTGAAGAGGAGGAGGAGTAGGGATCACTTGCTTCAACGTTTTTCCTCCTTGGTAAGTGTTTGCTGTTTCTTTTCTTCTATTGGTGGCGCCCTCCTGGGCGCCTTGGGCGCCGTGTTGCGAAATAGGGTTTGGCGCCCTCTTGGGCCCCTTGGGTGCCCCATGGGTGCTGCCTGCTTTGGCCTTGGCGCCCTGCCAGGCGCCCTGCCTGCTTTGGCCTTGGTGCCCTGCCTGGCGCCCTTATGGGCGCTGCCTGCTTTGGCCTTGGCGCCCTGCCAGGCGCCCTCATGGGCGCTGCGTGCTTTGGCCTTGGCACCCTGTCAGGCACCCTCATGGGCGCTGCCTGCTTTGGCCTTGGCGCCCTGCTTTGCCCCGCGGTAGATGATGATACCGTGCCTTCAGAGGAAGGGGGCGTCCCTGCCTTTATCGTTACCTGTTCTGATGATGATCTGCCATTTGAGCATGAAGTGGTGGAGATCAGTGGTTTAAATTATGACTGGGTTGCTCGTGCTGTTCGTTCCACCAGGAGTTTCTACCTTCCAGGGAAAGAGCCCCCCCCCCCCCCGCTACTTGCAAGACACACTGGGAGGCGACTGGCGGGTTGAAACATTGGGCATGACACCATGATGTCCCAGAAAAATAATGGCGTCAAATAGAAACCTCTAGACGCACCTTTGTATTTTTTCGGTTTATGCCGATTTTCAACAAAAAATTATATAAAATTGGTCCCTTGGTAGAACGGATTGGAAATTTTTACTCGACTTACAATACCTGTGATTGCCACTAGCAACAATGAAGTGGTGGGTGAAAGAAGATTGGGATTAAGGGCGTGTTTAGTGACCGTTGAACGTTACTATGTTAGGGTTAAGACACCTGACTTCAAACATGTATGGGCTTATAATTTTGGGCCTATAAAGTTGACCCCCATGATAGGGTGTGCAGAATTCCTGATGGTAGGAAATTCATGATGTTCCATAGTGTGATTTACAAAGTACGGGTTTCCCCTTTCTTTACACCATTTCAGCTGGAAGTTTTGAACCATCTTCAGATAGCTCCTTCTCAGCTCCACCCAAATTCATGGTGCTTTGTGAAGTGCTTCGAGTTGGTGATGAGAGTTTTACAGAGGAAATGCAACTTGAGGGTCTTCATGACTATTTTCGAGGTGCAGCGTCGTCGAGATTCTTCGGGTGGCATCACTCGTTATGAGTTTGTATGCTTGAAATGTCGGGCAAGCTGTGCTTTCTTTCAAGTGTATTCGGATAATCAGCATGATTGGAGGTTTAAGTATTTTTACCTCGTCCCCTCTAGTTAGAAGGTTGTGGACAGCTTGGGTTTCTTTGATGAACAATGGTGTTTGGTTCGGGATAAGTTTCACCTTGGGTGGTGTAATATTGATGTTGATCGTGTTTCTCGGTCTTATCGTGTCCTCCTGTCTGAGTTATCAGAGTCCGAGCTGAGGACTTTAAGTATGCTTAAGAGAATCGTCGGTCATTTGCCCACTACGCCACAAAAGATTTTGTGCAGTGAGCTATCAAAGGCTTCAACGATTCTTGAAGCTGTTGAGCTCTTAGGTTGCTTGTTTGGTTTTAGCGTGCCTTTATCTTCTCATTTGTTTAACTCTTCGCTTATGTTGCTGATTTGTTTCATTGTTGTTTTGCAGACAAGATGGCCGCTCCGCTTTCCTTCAATGAATTGGCTTCTTTGGCCGGGAGGAAGAAGCCTTTAGGTGTCGAACCTAATGAGGCAAACAGTTCCGTTCCCGCAGTATCGGCTCCTGCCCGTCCCTCTATGGGAACTCGCCTAAGCCTGGGAGCACCAAGTCGGGTTGTTAAAGATCTCTCTGGGGGGTCGATGGTTCCAATTGACCCTACTACCCTGGGGGTTCAAAGTAAGTCGAAGCGCAGGAAGAGCAGTGCCCATCGTTCTCCTCTTGCTGACTGCCCTTCTTCTGTTAGGCGTCCCTCTCTTGAGAGTACAGACGAGGGTGAAATTAGCTTCACTACTGATGAGCGTGATCACCTCCTAGAGCACCCTTTCGAGCTTGCCATGCGCATGGTCAAGGCTGGGGAGAGTCTGTATGCGAAGGGGGGAGCTGAGAAGGGGTGCGGATCTCATTCAGGTAATACTTTAGAGTTATTTCTTTAAGCCTTTGAGAAATCTTGTAGGTTGGAGTCTTTAACCATGTTGTATTGTTTTTCTCTTTATGTAGGGTTGACCGACAAGAGGGATCGGCTTATCTCGGATAAAAACCGGCTTCAGATGAATCTGCATGGAGCACTGGAATCTTCCCGCCGGACCAAAGAGACTGCTCGCCACTATCAAAAGAACTGGGAGGTGGCCTATACTGAGAGGGATGAGTACAAGAAGAAAGTGGAGGAGCTTCGATCCGAATTGGATAGTATGAAGAAACAGAGGGATGAGGCTGAGAAGAAGGTGCATGTGGTGGCCGGGCAGGCTGTAGATTTTTCCTATGCTGCCTATGACAAGGCGATTAGCCATGTTCAGTGTCTGTATCCGAAAGCCGTTCTAGAGTCGGGCGTCTTTCAGTTTGATCATGAGGTTCGGGATGGAAGGATTGTCAAATACCACTCCAACGGGGTTGACTTCGATGTCGTTGCCCCCTGATTATTTCTCTCAGTTCAGTTGCTTTGATTGTGTCATTTTTCTTTGCCTTGTTGAATTTCGTTATGTATCATGTTTAATGGAGCCTTGCTGTCTCCAGGGCGATTTTTATATTACATTTCCACCCCGACGAGGTTGACTTCGATGTCATTGCCCGCTGATATTTTGTGTTGCCTTTTGAAACATCCATGTATGTTCTTTGTCTGATCCCGGGCGCCAGCCGTCGCTTTGCGCATCTGAACGTATGATCTCATATTTCCTCGTGGCAATGTTTACTCTGGGGGAAGTTTATCAGAATCGATCTGAATTTAACTCGCCCATCAGAGGTTGCGACACGTTTAAAGTCGATTCACACCTCGTGGGACTCTAGGGGAAGTTTATCAGAATCGATCTGAATTTAACTCGCCCATCAGAGGTTGCAACATGTTTGAAGTCGCTTCTCACCTCGTGGGACTCTGGGGGCAATTTATCAGAATCGATCTAAATTTAACTCGTCCATCAGAGGTTGCGACACATTTAAAGTCGCTTCGCACCTCGTGGGACTCTGGGGGCAGTTTATCTGAATCGATCTGAATTTAACTCGCCCATCAGAGGTTGCGACACGTTTAAAGTTGCTTCGCGCCTCGTGGCAAAGTTATCTCTAGAGGTAGTTTATCAGAATCGATCTGAATTTAACTCGCCCATCAGAGGTTGTGACACGTTTGAAGTCGCTTCGTGCCTCGGTTTATAGGGAAGTGCAAACGATCGCAGCGTCGATCTCATGCCCCCCTTTTTACCGTCAGGCTTTTGCATAGTTGCCTGGTCCCCCGCCGCCAGTGTTAGGACCTGGATTTCTATTCTGAAAGTAATAGTAAATATTGCTCAATGATATTTTTGTATCATAAACAGTAAAATTTCATTCATTCTTTCATGCGTGTTATCAGTCCACGCTACTACATTGTTTTGACACGAAAGCAAAGCTCATACAACCAACTTCTTTAGTTTAACAGCGTTCAAGGTATTAGGATCGACAGTCAGATGGTGGCAGGCTACCTCGGGTGGTATCCCTGGCCCATTCACTGCAGATCAGGGAAACAGGTCCCCATTCTCCCTTGGGTGGATGGTGAGTTTCTCTTTAACCTCCTCAAGGAGGTCAGAACACTCTTCATCTGGCTTGAACCTCTTCAAACGCTTTTTTGGCTCCTTAGTAAGGGTGGAATCTTCTTCCTCTTCCTCACTATCTGAATCACCTCTGGCATCCCAATCTGCCAAATTTATCTCAGCTTCTTTCCTGAATCCACTGTCTGGGACTCTAACTCCAGCAGTCTCTCTTTCATCCTTCATGCTCATATAAAAACACCTGCGTGCCGCACCCAGGTCCGCCTGGAGGGTTACCACCTTATTTTCCAGGCTGTAGAACTTCATTTTAAGGTGAACCGTTGATGTTACTGCCTCCAGCTTGCCCAGTGTGGGTCTCTCGATGATGCATTGGTAGACCGACTTACATGGGAGGACTAGGAATGTTATCTTGACAGTTCTGAACAAAGGTGATTCACCATCGGGGTCTCCATAGGTGACCATCAACTCCAAGTGGCCCAATGGTTTGGTTTTTGACCCGTTGAAACCTGTTAGATCCCCTCCTCTGTATGGAGTCAGGTCATCGGGGGATATGTTCAACACTTGCAGCAAGTCTTCAAAAATGATGTCCACTGCGCTTCCCTGGTCGACCAGGATTCTTCTTACCTCAATGTTGGTCATGATGGCAGTGATGAGCAACGAGACATGTTTATTCGGTTTTCCATCAAGCAGATCATTATCGTCAAAGGATAAGGGCGGTCTCGTTGATCCCTTCATAGGGGCTGAGGTTGATGTCACGCTCAAGATTTCCTTCCACTTCCTTTTCATCGACTTGTTTGATCCCCAATCATCAAGGGGGTTGCTTCCGTGAATCACCATGGCCACTGGTCTTCCTTTGGATTTACGGGTGTATTCTTTCTCGGAAGATTCGCTGTCATCGTCTTTGACCCCTTCACCGACTGGGGCCTTTCCCTTCCTAGGGGATCTAGATATTCTTCCGGGGGATCGGGCTCTTTTGCGCGATCTATTTGGTTCTTCCTCGTTTTTCACGTACTGTAGCAGTTTCCCTCTCTGAATCATTTCCTCAATATCGTCTCTGAGAGCACGGCAGCCATTGGTATCGTGGCCTCCGCTTCGATGATAGCGGCACCATTTCTTCGAGGGGTTCTGGCCATCTTTCAGTACCAAAGGCTCTGGTCTCTTGATGTTTTTGAACTCAGTGTTAGCGCATTCAGGCCAGGATCTTGGCCCGAGATGTGATGAGGGGGGTAAGCTCCGTGAATTTGCGGGGGCGCGCCACGCGATGACTGCCTCCTACTACCTTTCGCTGGCGGACTTCCCGGGCATCTTCCATGTCGCCCCCGACCTTTGCTGCCTCGCGGTAAGCCATATCGTCCTCTTCGTAATCCATGTACTTCTGAGACCTTTGAAGGAACTCGCCCAAGTTCCAAGGTTTGTTGATACCTACATCCATCTGGAAAAGACTTCCCTTTCTAAATCTGTCTTTCATCCAAAATAACCTCTGTCTGTCTTCCAAATTTCGAACACACGAGGCCTCCTTGTTGAAACGCTCAATGTATTCTCTTAGTGTCTCATCGTCATGTTGTCTGACGGCCCTTAGCACTTCTTCAGATTTGGGTTTCAACCGGGAGGCGGTGAAATGAGCTGTGAACATTCTCGCCAGCTGCCTCCATGAGGAGATAGAGTTTGGTTTTAACTCTTGAAACCACTCTAGTGCGGAATTTTCGAGACTGAGGGGGAAAATTTTGCAGTGAACAGGCTCCCTGGCGCCTCTATAGCGCATCATCAGGGAGAAGTGTGCCAGATGGCGGTTTGGATCTCCAGTTCCATCATACATCTTGAGGGCTGGCAGCTTCTCCAAGGCCCTTGGGATTTGGCATTCATCCACCCTTCGAGTGAAGGGTCCTTCATCGGAAAACCTCATTGAGTTGCGAGGGGAGGTATCTTCATAGTCTGTTTCTCGATACCTGCGCCAGTCGGGGGATCTCTCGATGGTGATCCTCGGTGATGCCTTTGGTGGGTATTGACCCTGTCCCTTGGCCTCTCACGAGAATTAGGAGATGCACGTGAGGAGGTCCTGGAATGGGAATCGTGAGGCTGATAGGTATCATCTGGAGGGGATGGAGGGGTCCTCGGAGGTGAGCCTGATCCTCCATGCCCGCACCGCTGAGGGGGAGAGCGATGTACGTGCCTCCGCCTTGGGGGAGAACGATGGACGAGATGCCTTCGAGGGGGAGACCGATGCACATGCCTTCCCCAGCTGGGTGGAGGCTGCACAGGCAGGGAAGCCACGACCTTTCAATCTCTCTCAGGCGAGCTTCCTACTGCAGCATAGCTTGAGTGCGATCGACCAGGAGATCCAGAAGCTGACTCACATTCGAGGGTTGGGCAGGCTGACTGGTCTCTTCGTTAGGCAGGCTGGCGACGTTGCCTTCCGGAGTACCCTCTGGTGGGGGTGCGGGTATGGCAACGCTTTGAATCCGGGGGTCTACCTCTGGGAGCCATTGAGTAGCAAGAGAAAAGTTTGAGTAATGATGATGTGAAAGATAGATAACTCCCACTGTAGTCGCCAATGTTCTGTACCTAGCAGTGTTTTGTCGGCTGCTGTTGGTAGGTCTCTTGCTGCCCTGGCAGGAGGTTAGTGAGCGCCCACGGGGGGTACCTGCAAAGCCACTCCGACGTTCAAGTCAGTAAGAGAATAGGCTAGTGAATTTACAAGGGAAGAGTGTGTACCTCGTAAATGGCTATGCGAGCCGGTATTTATAGGAAATCGTGCTCGTTTGTGGATCGTCGAATCAGCGAAATTGATCTTAACCGTCCAAGCGTGATTGGGCTTGTATGTTGTGGATATGGGCCAAAGTGATTGGGCCAATCCATATCCATTGCTAAATGCACCTCCTGGAATTGCTAAATGGACCTCTTGGTCCAGTCCAGAACAGATCCTAAGTACAAGTGAAGATTAGTATTTTGTTGAGTTCGTAGGGACACTCCTGTGAGTAGTCCAGCAATGGTCCAAACTAAAAATATATTAATAGCAAGTCTTAAAGTATTCGACACCTTTTGTCAAAAAAAAAGGTATCTGATACCTATTACAGTATAATTTGTTAGATAAGAATGCTATTACAGGTGTAGCCGTGTAGAGCCACCCAGAACAAATAATTAGTAGAACTCCACAATACCAATAACTATTATTTTATGGAAATACAATCTAGAGGGTCTACACACTGTTCATAGAAGAGACATTAGCTACACTTAGACCTAGCTAGGAGTCATATCCATGAGTACAACTTGACTAAAAAACTCTAACAGGTCAAAGATTCTATTTGAGAAGATTTTCCCATTATGTGTCTCCTAGACAACCCACAGAATTGTGTACCAAATCATAATTAGACTCCTCCTATTACTAGTTGGTACATGCCACGACAGAGTATCGAGAAGTGAGTAGAGAGACCAGACGAGAGGGGTAGAGGCACCCCAAACCACTATAAAACTGAATACCATAGACGTGTTGAGAAATCACACCTAATGAACTAGATTAGCCTAAGATAGAAGTCTATTTAGGAGAAGGCGCCATGAAAATTCCTTTAGCTTAGTGGGAACCGCTCTTCCGTTGCTCATCTAGGACACAAACTTAATGTGGTAGATGCAGAGGCGTGGTGCGGTGAACAAGGAGCAGATGCTCATATGCCTATTCAAAAGAGTACACCCCCTTCATTGCTCTGATCCCAAATCTAGTAGTCATTAACTGAACTAATAGCTGCTAAGGAAGGAGACGCATAAGATCCCCCAATAGGTCCTCCAAGACATAAAAAAGCTCGTCCTCCATAATAAAGTCCATTCCCACTCCTATATGTAGGGGTGCACAAAATGTCCATGGTTAAAAAACCAATCCATAACCACTAAATATCCGGTTTATATAATTGGTCCCATAACCAAATTAGTGTAACTGGTTATTATTTTGTAAAACCGGTTATTTAACCGGTTATATCCATAACCAGATTTTATAACCGGTGTTTGGATTATTAACCGGATTTTGAATTTTTAACCGGATTTTGAATTTTTAACCGGTTTTTATATTTTTAATATCTATAATATAATAGTTATATAATATATATAAATATAAATATAAATACATATTTATATATGGAGGTGGTTCTAGTGGTGGCCGGTGGCGGAGTTCTGGTGGTGGTCAACGGTGGTCAACGCCGGTCAACGGTGGTCAACGGTGGTCAACGGTGGTCAACGGCGGTCAACGGCGGTCAACGGTGGTCAACGGTAGTCAACGTCGGTCAACGGTGGTCAACGGTGGTCAACGGTGGTCAACGGTGGTCAACGGCGGTCAACGGTGGTCAATGGCTTGGTTAAGTTTGATTGGATATGGATATTTTATCTAGTTATAAAATATGGACATCCATATCCAATCCCAAAAAATAATATGGATATGGACATAACCAAATCCAAATATATGGTCATTTTTAAAATGGTTTTGGACATAGATTTGGATAAATTTAGATAACCGGATGTTTTGTGCACCCCTACCTATATGTGACTAACAAAATATTATGGTGGCAGCTTGGCACGTGTCATGCTAATAGCCTTGAACAAACCATGTCACTATTTTTTACCATAGATGTCCTATCACATTTTATTTTTATTTTATTCTTAAAATATGCTCCCTCCACCCCAAATTATAAGCAAAAGTAATCAACTCACACTTGTTAAGAAATTTTATTCTCATTTCATATTCTCATATTTACTGTTAAGTGTGTTTCTCAAATTTATCCTTCCTTATAACTAATCAACTTTACTAGAAGGAGTAAAAACAATTTGTGGAGAAGACAAACTCAATAATAACTATAAGGTGGTTTACAACAACACTATCAAATAGGAAAAAAGTAGTCACACATCATTTATGTTTAGAAAAATTTTAATATTTCCTTAATATAGAATTGAAAAATATGTTCTTCCTTCCAAAACTCCCCAACCATGTTTGGGAGAGGGATTTGAGATGTTCATTTATGTTTAGAAACATTTTAATGTTTCCTCGGTATAGAATTAAAAAATAAGTCTTCCCCTCCAAAACCCTCTAGCTATGTTTGGGAGGGGGGGGGGGGGGTTGAGATGGGAAGGGAAGGCTTTGGAAATATTAGTCTATAATTTAATATATATTTAAGATTTAAATTTTTTTAAAAAATAACATAATAGATAACAATATAATATTTTTAATCACGGTTCATTTATGTTTAGATACATTTTATAGTTTCCTCAATTCATAATTAAAAAATATATCCTCTCATCCCCTCTCCTCCCAAATCTATTTGAGAGTTTGGAGGGGAGGGCTGGGGGGTTCTTCGGTTTGAGAGTGTATTGGCAGAGAAGTAGAAGAGAATGTTTATGATTAATGTATTTTAAATATTGAGAGTTGTTGTATAAAAACGTGTGCAAGTATACACAGTCCAACAAGTAATATAATGATAAATAGATATCGTTCCCACGAGGACTGAACTCTAAAAAGTGTTTAATTTGGCTAGCAAATTAGTGAGGTAAAATAAGTGACACAAGTTTTTGAAAACATTTTTAAATAACAATTTAAGTAAAGGGGTGTGAAAATCAGAGTTGGGAATGAGTTGGAATGTGTACACTATTCAAATCCATTTTAATGCACTAATGTTGCATCTGATGCTGCAGCATTAGATGCTGTCGCAACAGTTGTTATTTTGTCAAATACTTTCACTAGGGTTTTGCTATAAGAGTCTATGTCTAGACCCTAAATAGGTATACCCTAGGCTGCTTACGCACCCACAGTGTTCATCTTATGGATTTTGCCCTCCTATGGCTAGGGTTTAAGCAAGTAGCATTAAAGTGTCCTTTAATACTAACTATCCATGCACTACAAAAAAATTGCCCATTAGCGAGGGATTTTTCCCTCGCTAAATGCCCCAAATCCGTCGCTAATTCCCATTAGCGAGGGAATTAGCGACAGAATCAGTCCCTCGCTAAACTGCTCCTCGCTAGTGGTAATTAGCGAGGGAATTTGAATCCCTCGCTAATTAGCGAGGGAATATTCCGTCGCTAATTAGCGAGGGAATATTCCGTCGCTAACTATGACAGCCACGTTTTTTTATATTAGCCTGTTTTTTTATATAGTTATTATTATTATTATGGTGTGGTGGTGGTGGTGGTGGGGAAGGGTATTAGGGTAGAGAGAGAAGGAGAGAGAGAGAGAGAGAGAGAGAGAGAGAGAGAGAGAGAGAAATGAGCTATGTGGTGGTGGTGGTGGTTGTGGTGGTGGTGGCGGTGAAGGGTATTATGGTAGAGAGAGAAGGAGAATAGTAAGGGAGAAGGAGAGAAAGAGAGAGAGAAACGAGTGGTGGTGGTGGTGGTGAAGGGTATTAGGGTAGAGAGAGTGAGAGAAGAGTGTGAGGAGGTGGTGGTGTTGGTGTGGTGGTGGAAGAGTGAAGAGAGAAGAAGAGTGTGAGAGGAAGTGGTGGTGGAAGAGTGTGAGAGGAGGTGGTGGTGTGGTGGTGGAAGAGTGAAGAGAGAAGAAGAGTGTGAGGAGAGAAGAAGAGTGTGAGGAGAGTAGGAGAGAAGAGTGGCGTGTGAGAGGATAAATTAGCTGAAAAGTCAAAAATTTAGCGAGGGAATTAGCGAGGGACTGACAATTCTGTTGCTAATCACCTACACGAAGTCCTATCTTCTAAAAGCTGTCACAAATTAGCGAGGGAATTAGTGAGGGACTGACAATTCTGTTGCTAATCACCTGCACGAAGTCCTATCATCTAAAAGCTGTCAGAAATTAGCGAGGGACTGAAAAATCCGTCGCTAATTAGCGAGGGACCTAAAAATCCGTCGCTAATGACAGAATTAACCAGGGACTAAAAATTCCCTCGCTAATTCCCTCGCTAATAAGCTTTTTTTTTTTGTAGTGATATTATCTTTTGAGATCTATTTGCAAACCATGTCTGAATTTACAAATGCTACTTAAAATTAGTTGGCCATTCCTAACTTAATAGGGAAATATTAATTTCGCAAAAGATAAAATGCTTAAACATCAAACACACTTCATTAAATGCATTAAAACTTCATTACATAGATCTCAACATTCCAACTATGGGTATTTAGCTCATAATGAGCAAACAACACAAGAAAAATAACTTAAACATAAATGCTAAAGTCATAACTAAGAAATACAAGGAAGAAGTTATACTATGAAGAACCGAAGGTAGACTCCAAGAGTTGAATCTTGGAGATACGAATCAGCTCCCAAGGTAGAATTTCCCCAAGTAAAGCTAGCTTCTGTCGTTGCTGCAGCAACACTTTCAGCAATGGTCTTCTTAATTTGGTAATGAGAGGTAGCTTCGGTAAAAATGGTAGAAAGCTATTTCTAAACTTTCTCCTTTCAGACCTAGCATGAGAAAATGAAGAGGAAGGCTGTCCTTATATAGCATTAGGGTACATGATCCAAGAAACTCTAAATTTAAGGTGCCCTTTGTCCTTATGTGTGACCAAAAGTACATGTGCCCAAGGAAAAGATGAAATATTCTCTGCTCAGGTGCTGGCATCCCAGGTAGTGCGCTTGTCCTTGATTGACAGCTGGAATGCGCTCAAATTAGCGCTTCCAGCATTCTCTCTCATCTTGCGTAGGAATGCATTGTTGTGGCAACTATTGCTGCAGCAATACGGCACACAAAAGGGCATCAAAGTGCCAAATATTTTTTAACTCAGGGGTACAACCTTCATTAATCAAAACATGTTATTTACAAACATAAAGCAATTAATTAATTAAGAATACAATGATTTAGGCTTAAGAATGCATAAATAACTCTTATAAATAAGAGTTATATTATAATAAGATGGCAAAAATTTGAAGATTTGTTATAAGCCCTCCACCCCCCAACCCTCCTGTAACACATTTTTTGAGTTCATCCGTTTTAGGGCGTTTTAGAATTGTGAAGAAAGATAATTTTTTTCATTCAAAATGAGGAACTATCATTCCTCTTCTTCCCTTTCCTTCTTTTTTTCCAAAGCTATCCCCTCCCTTTCAAACTCCCAAACATAGCTTTAGGTGTTTTGGAGAGTTTGGAGGAGAAGACACGAGGAGGGTTCAAGATTAATAATCGTAATTCATTAGTTGTGGGGAGAAAGAGTGTCCCAAGCCCCTCTAAAACCCTCTACTAGATTATTTTTTGAGCTCCTCTAAAATCCTCTAAATTTGGGAAAACTCAAAAAATAAAGTAGATGGGTGTAGAGAAGCTTGGGGGATAACTTTATCTCCATAACAAATGAATTAGCATTACTACTATTAATTATAAACTCTCCTCTTAAACTCCCAAACACACCTTTAGGATATAGGATTACAGGTTTATGGTTTAAATTTGCGTTTCCGGTATAGGGATATATGTTACGTATATCGTAGGGTCTAAGGCTTAGAACTAGAGTCAAAAGTCTAGAGTTCAAGATTTCCAGTTTGGGGTTTGATGTCTATGGCTTTGGGTTTGTGGTACAGGGGCTTGGGGTTTTGAGTTTCACAAATGGTGTTGGGGGTTTAGAGTTTGGCCAATACCTTCATACAACCCCCAAGCTACTCAGTAGACACCCCCTAGCACCCAAAATCCCCAAAATAACCCTCCTTCAAAATACCAAATCCCTTCCCTTTCCCTCTCACTCTCACACACACCCCCTCCATTCCAGCCCTACCTCTAACCTCCGAACCCCATTCCTCTTCTCCCTCAAAATCGCCCTCTTCTCTTCTCCCTCAATCTCGCCCTCTTCTCTGGTTACATTGTCCCCCTGTCGCTTCTTACGGTCTCCACGGGTAACACTTCCTTTCGCTTTCACATTCTGCGTTTTTTTTCTTCTGGTTTTCGCATGGTTCGGAGGTGAACTACCAAACGGGTTCGACCCAAAAACTCCTAACCATGTGAAGTTTGCTTGAAATCTGTTGTTTTCGCGTGGTTCGGGCGATAAGTCCCGAACTGGTTCGACGTACAAGATCCGAACGGGTTCGAGGGTTAAGTGTTGAACCACCCTGTTTTTTGAACTTTCTGAATTCTAGCAGTTTGTTTAATTTTTTTAGTATGGCAAAGACAAGGGGTGGTGGTAGTTCTAGTGAGAGACGGGATGAGTAGCGTATTTAGTATGGCAAACACATTTGGCTCTGTAAGACATATTTATTTATATATATATGAGTAGCGTATTATTTATATGTGTTGTTTGTTGAAAATTAGGCAGTTCAGAAGTTGTTAAAAATATGCCGCTTAGTTAATTTCAGGACTCGTTAAAATATAAAAGTTGTTAAAAATATACAGTAGTTCGGTGTCAAAACTCCGAACCAGTACGGTGCAAAAAATCCGAACTGGTTCGGTACCAAAAATCCGAACCTGTTAAAACAAGCATAAAAGGGGTGTGCCTGTGCATTGTAATTAAAAATAACATACTCGGTACTTATGGTCCGAACGGGGTTAGATTAACAGTTCTACTTCAGGAAGCATGGAATTAGTTCCTTGGGTAAGTGATAGAATAAGAAAATGAGTTGACACCCAAGAGTCGCGAAGCAATTTTAATTAGGAAATAGAAAGCTAGCCTGAAAGCTAGCTATATGATCAACATTTTTGTAGCTAGCGATGTAATGCACACAGGGCGGTCCCAAATTATTTGGAGGCCCTGTTCAAATTTTAAAAATTGGGTCCTAAGACCAAAAAATCTCAAACTAGTTTATTTAAATTTAAAATAAAATCTCAATACAACTTTAAGTTTGGTATACTAATTTTCAAACGATGAATGAATAGGGGCGGAGCTTGGGATGGTTCTTTAGGAGGCCAAATTAACATTTATATATTTTCTGTGTGGGGGTAACATTTATACATTTATATGAATTGAAATGATATGCAATGTGCAAACATATTTGCAATTCTCTAACAAGACTATTTGTGGTGTATTGGTATTGAGCATTTCATGGTTTGTATAAAGTGATGGGTTTGAATCATGATATCGCCAGGAAAATTAAATTAAATTTTTAAAACACTAATTAAAAATATTAAAATGTATCCAATAAGTTTCAAACCCGCATAAACAAAGTGACAAAGTGGAACTTTAGCCACCGAGAAGAGAGGCGATAACGTTATTAAATGCTCGCATGTTATATATATAAAATTATACAACTATTTTTTTTGGGCCCTAAATAAATGACATTGGGCTGACCGCACAGGCCAAACAGGCCCATGGCCGGCCCTGAATGCACAATAAGACTAGATCGTGACTTTTCCACATCCCCTCCTACTCACCACACATCTCTTGACCCTGTGAAATTACCAACTTAACCTTATCTTTCTAAAATATTCCTCCCATATCCTTCATCCCTCTTCTTCTCCTTCATCTCCTACACAATCCCCTCAAACACCCAAACCTCCCATCTCTCCACTCCAAACCCTATCCACCACTCCTACATCATTACCCTTCTAATCATCTTCTCAACATTGGCAAACATCATAAGGTATTATCCCTACCAAACATTTTTCGTTTTCAACTCATTTAGTTGCTGCATTTGGGTTTTTTTCTGAAATCGCGCTCAGTTCGGTTACCCTCAACCGAACGGATTTGGTTAGGCCTAACCGAACGTTATAAAATCACATTTGGAGGTGTTCATTTTCGTGGGTCACTCGGCAATGGAGAATCGAACACGTTCGGTCAAGGGGAACCGAACGTGTTCGGTTTAGGGCAGTCGAACACTCGTTTTCCAGAAACTCCAGTAACTTCTGTTTGAAATTTTTTTATTACAGGATCATATAAATGGAAGGAAATGATGTGTTGATGGTACTAGACTTTACGAGTTCTTTCACAACGGATAAGGTACGGAACATTCATTTTTTTTGTAAGGTAATTTGGCTAAGTATTTAAATGACATTTAATTTTTCATTTTCAGTTGTTTGCAAACCGTGAAGAGTTGTTGACATGGGTACGTAGCGTCGGCAGGTCTCTTGGGATGGTGATTGTGATATCTAGATCTGACACCGGAAATCGATCAGGTAAAGAATTTTGCACGTTGATTTGTGAAAAAGGTGGAAATTATAGGACTAGTGTAGTTGAGGGAACAAACACTGGGAAATGTTGCTGTCAGTTTAGATTGAAAGGAAAATTTATCAAGAAGCTTGGAGGATGGATATTGAGGGTTATGTGTGGAACACATAACCATGCAGTCCTATCTTATGATGAAGGTCATCCGTACAGTGGTAGATTAACTGAGGAAGAGAAAGAAGTGGTGGATAGAATGACTAAGAATCATATTGCGCCTAATCTCATAATTAACGAAACCAAGACCATGAAGCCTAAAGATAGTTGTACCACTCTAAAGCAAATATACAACTGTCGTTCAAGGTAACGATCGAGTATGCTTGAGGGTAGGACTGAGCTCCAACATTTGATGAAGTTGATGGAGCGTGATCAATATGTTTACTGGTCTAGAGTTGTAGAGGGCACTAATATTGTGAAAGACATTTTTTGGGCACATCCAGATTCCATTGAGCTTGTCAACACATTCCCGATTGTATTGTTGATTGATTCCACGTATAAGACCAACCGGTATAGGTATCCGTTGGTTGAGATCGTTGGTGTAACCTCAACCGAGAAGACTTTTTCGGTTGCATTTGCTTATGTGAATTTTGATAGGTTGGATAACTATGCATGGGTTTGTGAGAAATTAAAGGGTTTATTTAGGAGACGGGATGAATAGCCAAAGGTTATACTTACTGATAACGAGGAAGGTCTGATGAATACTCTGTCAGTTGTATTTCCATCATTTGTAAATTTGTTGTGTCAATTTCACATTAAAAAGAATGTGAGGGCCAAAGCTAGGATGATCATCAAAGACGTGCCTATAGTTGAGGATGTGATGAAGGCATTTCTTAGAGTTGTCCATGCGAAATCTATTGATGAGTATGACATGGAATTGGCACTTTTCTATCTAATGTCAGCACCCTATTCTAGATTCATAGATTATGTCAACAAACAATGGTTAGTCCCATACAAAGAGATTTTTATTGATGCATGGATTAATCGGTATATGCACCTTGGCAACAATACCACTAACAGAGTTGAGTCTGCACACTCTCGGTTAAATAAAATATTGCATGACAGCAGGGGAGATTTGTGTAAGTCTTGGGATTCAATTTGTACCATGCTTAGGATTCAGTTTAATGATCTCAAGATGAGTTTTGAGCATAGTCTAAGTAGGACAAAAATTTCTCAGTTGAAGAAGATCTATGAAGAAATTAGGGGTGTAGTTTCTTCCAACGCTATAGATCATATTGCAGATGAGTTGCAGCGGACTGGAGCCTTTGGTATTGATGCATCATTATGTGTCTATTTGATTAGAACCACACACAGACTACCATGTGCATGTGAACTCAATAGGTATGTATTCCAATTGTTCTCATATCTTTTATTCAATTTGTAAATTGAATTGTCACTAAAAAAATAGACTTGTTTTGTAAATATATGATGGACTGCACCCCAATATCGTTGCGTATGATTCATAAACATTGACTAAGATTAAATTTCAAAGTACCTTGTGAAGATGATTTGCCAAATGATGAGTTGAATCTAATTATGGAATTTGAAGCTATACAGCAAATATTTGAGGCCTCTGATCATGCGGGTAAAATTATGTTAAAGGCAAAAGCACGTGAGTTGGCCTTCCCACACACTACTTCCATGTGTCCACCTCCGAAAAAGATCATCACAAAGGGAGCACCTAAAAAACCCAAGAAAACGAGTCATGCATTCTTTACAAAGCGAGCAAAGTTATATTGGGAACACGTGGATGAAAAATTTGACTCCCAAGAAGATACCTCATATTTTACTCAGTCTCGTAAACGTCCTACTCCTACCCAAAGTAAGAGTTCCACTGGCACTCCACCTATACCAAAGTCAAAGTGTCCGGCACCTACTCCATCACTAAGCAAAAAACAAACTCGAGCTGACAGTTCAACTACCACACCTACTCCACCTCTACCTACTGTTACTCATACGGAATTTTATTATAAATTCATAAAGGGCTTGCAATCGATCATTCATCAGTACGTTGACAATATTGTTAATGTTCATGGTGATGGGAACTGTGGATTCAGGTGTATTGCAGCATTACTTGGACGGGATGAGGAGGTTTGGCTTTTTGTGAGAAATGATCTTTTGGAGGAGATCAGACAATACATTGACTTCTACCTTTGTGTATATGGTGGTATGAGAAAAGTCACATTTCTGATGAAGTTGTTGATGCAGACAAACAAGGGTGAAGAGAATTGCATGACTGTACCAGATATAGGGTATCTAATCGTTAACAAATACCAGGTCGTACTAACTTGTTGGTCTGTTAACGGGTCTTTCACCATTTTCCCATTTCATATTGCCCCATTCAGAAGTGTCCGTCGATTCAACATATGATTCACGGATAAACACTTTGTATAGGTATATCGACTTTTATTTAGAATTCAATTTTATATTGTCAAATATTATGTTGTTTTTGTCTTTGTAAGGTTTTTTTGAAGAATGGAAGTCCAATGCCCCTGCCCGATGCTCTTTGGAATGTTAACAGAGACCCGTAGCAAATGGTTAGGACACGCTGTTTACGGGTCGTTTGCAAAAGTGGAAGACTTTGGTCTTTGAGACCCAACCACCGGCTTATGTAGATTTAAGTAAAGATAGTGATTAGTTGATTCATTATTGTTTTCTAATTTGTATTAAGACAACGAATCTCCCATGTATGATTGTTATGACTTCTATATGTTATGTACTTTTTTAAATCAATACCAATTTGCGTTAGTAATATTAGTCTGCAATTGTAATTTGAAACTTAAAACAGAAACATTTCTGGTTTTCAGTCTGTGCAGTAACAAGTGTGTTCGGGTGATGCCAACCGAACAGGAACAGGTTCAAATCCCCTCCCCCAGACGAACAAAGTTGAACAACACACCCCTTGTTATGTTTTATAACGTCCGGTTGACGTCATCCGAAGACGTTTGGTTGGCCTTAGCCGAATGATTCGGTTGGCCTCAACCGAATCACACGTAGACATGTCCTCTACTTAAGAGTATTTTTAGAATATTTGGAGTTAAAGGGTGTGTAGTGAGTAGGAGGGGACGTGGGAAAAGATGGCCCTAAGACTATAGATTCAAAGCACAACTAGAAGAATATAACACGTCATTAACTTCTCAGCATGAACTCATTCAGACCATGAATGGATCTACGCTTAGAAATTACTAGTGTAGGGTTTTTGTCAAAAAAAAATAGCTTGTATAGGGTTGAAATAAAGAAAGAAACTGAGCCCATGAGCTGTTTTTTTTTGTGAGAACCCATGAGCTATTTATCAACAACAGAATTCTTCCCAATATTCCAATATCATTCAATATAACTGATCCTACTTTGTTTTGCCCTTGTGTAGTGTATAATTCAACCACATGTTAGGCATCATTTCCTTATAACTTAAAGTGCCACATCAAAATCAAAAATACGACATCTATTTAATATTCCATAACCACCGGCGAGTCACATTTCCTTCTCAACCATTTCAATTTTAGATCAGAAACTAAGAATATGTTTGAGAGGGGGTTTTGAGAGGGAGGGGCATATTTTTCAATTCTAAATTAAAGAAGCTATAGAGTGTCTCTAAACATAAATCAAATGTGATAAAAAATGTTATATTAATATCAATTAACTTGTTTTTTTTTAATTTTTTAAAATCTCAAATACATATTAAAATATCGACAAATCTTTTTCAAGCTCTTCCCTCCCTTCCCCTCGCAAAACCCCCTCCCAAACATACCCTTAGGGTGTGTTCGGGAGATTGGAGGGGAGGGGAAGAGAGGGGTTGAGACTAATAGTGTAAATTCTTTAGTAATTTGGAGAAAAATTATCCCCCTAAACCCCCAAACCCCCTCTCCTAGTTTATTTTTAGAGCCCCTCCAAACTCCCCCAAATATGGAGGGTTTTGGAGGGACTCCAAAAATAAACTAGAAGAGGGGTTTAGAGGGATAATTTTTCTTCTCATCACTTAAGAATTTATACTATTAGTCCCAACCCCTCCCCTCCCCTCCCCCTCCAAACTCCCAAACAGACCCTAAGGTAATTCTATATGATTACCTATAGCAAGCACAAGGTTGACATCAAATACTTAAATTACAGACTAAATAAAAATAAAAGGCATAATTATGTTAATTCCTGTGAGGTGCGTCCTCTTCATCTATTTCTTAGCAAACAATCATGAGAAAATTTAGAGAGAACATTGTTTGCTGAAGATTCAACTAAAGACCCAGGCTATGTTTCTACAATGAACTCAGCAGCGAAGATATCTTTGAAGTACATATTGGGAAAGTTGTACTTTTGAAGCCAGACAGATTCTAGAAGTGATGTTACCAAACAAGTATGCAGGATTATCTTCGTAGTTGCCTCTGCATATAAGCAAATACTAGTTAAATGAGAGCCATTCCCTTTATAAAAATATAATTCATATATGATATACCAATACATTTTTTTATACTGAACTTTATCAATGACATACAAATGACTAGGCCAGTAAAAATATATTGATATTCGATAGCATTGCAGAAACTGCCATGTCATCACAAGAATAAACAAAAAACTTAATAACTATTGCACCCACGTTTGTCGTCAAGTCCCAAGAGTGTGGAAGTGTGCAAGATCTCTACTATTCCACCCGCAATGGTCCATGATTCAGATATCTAGTCCAAAGCATGAAGGGTGTTGAGAGGTCCACATCAGCTAAAAATGGCTTAAGTAGGGCTTATAAAACTCAGGGTAGTCCTTACCTTACAAGCGAGTTTTGTGGGGTTGAATATGATCCGAAGTCCTAATTCTAGGAACTATACACTTACAATGTAAACAAGTTTTATATAGGCATTAGGCATGCAGTCGTAATTAGTATAATACTATAATTGAACGTGTGTGTAAAAAATGTTTACATTGAACAATACATTCATATTTCTTAAAAAAAGTGTGTAATCATAAGTAAATGTGTAGATTTATTGTTTTTAGTTTTTTGCGTACGGAAAACATATCTAATCTCAAACAAACATACTCTTGGGGCATTCTGGACAACTTGCGGCCGTCTCTCAGAAACTCTTTCTGGCTCTGGGATCAACTCTGGACTATCATGCTTGTAAAATGCCTGTAAAGCTCTTCCAATAAATGGGCGAACAATATTGACTTCCATTGCTGATAAATTTTTGATCTGTAAAACACCGAGAACTATGGTGTAAATTGTCAGAAAAGAAATGAACATACATGTAAAGAGACCAACGGCCTGCACTCTCCAGCCATATTTTCTCATTTCACTTTATTTGAAACTTAAATTTAATGATTGAGATAATTATAAGCTTCTCTAAGTTGAAGGCAAATTTTGGCATCAATTTTATGATTTTATCACATTATGGCTCTAGTATGCAAAGGATATCAAGCATAAAACTGAAATTCAAAATCTAAAATCTAATGCAGAGGATTTTGATTCTTGGGCTTTGCTAATAACAAACTTGTTATGTTCAGAATCTTCAATTACAAGGAAACTTTATTGAGATACTTTGGTAGCAGGAGCGCAAATGAGAGACGAGACAAAATATTCATGTAAACTTTTGCCTGTGGTTAGTTACCTTAGACATAGAATGATCATATAGGTTTGAACTCTAAGCCTGCCTTCCAATATGAACCAGAATCAAGTTTAACTTGAAATGTGTTTTGAAGAATTCAAATATGACCTTATTGTTAGTAAAACATTTTAAATGTTACCATAATAGACAACATATGGTACAATGGTATTGCAAAATTCTGTCAGTAGACCAAAATTAACTCCCTATGAAAAAAAATTCCCTCTACATTCAGAGCTGCATTCTAGGCTTCAAATAAATACAACTAAAGAAATAGAGAAATTACCTTCACAGCTATTGTACGACCATTGAATGCCTCCAAGTCAGTTTCAACTTTATGAAACCGCACATCTCTAATATCCTCAATTAGAGACTTCACCTTATAAGAGAAATAAGTCAAAGCGTCAGAAGAAAAGCTTGGTGCATATTTCTGCAAAGTGAAACTTCTTTATACTCACCATATATACATCGGGAATGTTGTCACGCGCACTAAAATTAAAAAAAGAGATTAGTTACTATTGTAAAATAATAGTATCAAACAGAATCAGATAGTATTGTCTCTAAACTTACTGGTCAAAAAGAAGTGTTGAGATTTCTACATAATGAAAAGGCAACTGATCTGACATCTCCTGAGAGTCTCGCTCTGCCTCCAAAACATGAGTCAACTTCTCTGGTCACAATCAAATGTGTAGTAATATTAAGTTTTTACTTCCTGTTACTTTAACCAACAAATTTTAAACTAGCAAAAGATAAAAGGCAAATGAGCACTATTGTCCACAATACATCTATATAGACCACCCAAAGGACAGGAAAATTTTAAACAAAAAAAATATGCAGTTGATTAATCATCATAAGCAGGAAAAAAGCAATATAAAAACAGACAGTTGAATACCTAAACCCAAATTAGAATTTAACACAAGCTTGCAGTTGATGGGCACTATAAGAAATGTAATTCATAAACACATTCTTCAAATTTCTTTTCTCTTTCTCTCCCCTTTGTTCTCATATCACAATTGAGCACTTCAATGTATGGGCTTGTCCATCAACTAAAGCTACGTTGTTTTAAATTGGGTAAGCGTTAAACTTAGCATTTGCTGTCGACAAAAAACGTTATAAGCTAGTGAGAAAACGCTATAAGCTTGTCATGCCAAACACCTACAATGAGCTTATCCGCCGTAAGCTATCTGCTATAAGCTAGCGGATTGGCATTGCCAAACAGAGCCTAAGTTTGGGAGTTACTTGTCCAAAAAGTCTAAACAATTCAGACTCGAAGCTCACACCTTATATAAATTTGAATTATCTTTATTTTATCTCATGTGGGACTTATTCTCCAACAGTTTCTGGAACTCCATGACCACAAATGTAGCCACACCAATAGCATTTATCTGCATCTTTTGATTGTATTAAAGATAAAGATCACAATGTAGCTGCAACTATGACTGCAATTCAGAACCTTTTTTGGGGGTAAAAATAAGAAAGAAAGGAAGCTTACCGACATTCATCCATTCGGGAGGGCAAATGGAGCACTTGCCTCTCTTCTTGAGAGCAATAGCCAACCAAAGTGGTACTTGAGTAACAATTTGTGGTGTGAATGGGCCAAAATCTCCCTGGCATTATAAAAAAATATAAACAAAAAACGCATCAAGAAAAGACTAGTGTTCAGGTTTTTTAGTTATTGCTTACGGAGATGAGACACAGAAGATCCATTTTGAGATTAGGTACGATGTCCACAATCTCGTCCTCAGCAACGAACTCAAGCTAAGCCAAAGAAAACAATATCCTAATTAGTATATTAATAATTAATAATTTTTAAACAATGTCAAGCATGAGGAGCAGGGAAAATTTCCAAACTTTCTCATAGCCTCATCCGGTGTGGCAATATTATACCTCCTCTGCTGAAAACTTTGAGACCTCATGGTCTGATTGCCCAGCCATCTTTTCTGTTTCAACTTTGAACTCAGCCAAATGAATTGGATTCACAGTTTTACTTGTACGGAGATAAAAACCTGGCGAGTCATGAATAAAAGAGATTAACTAAGTCGAAAAGAGACAGAGTTATAAAAAACGTACACACAGTTGGAGTAGCAAGGACTACATTAATGGTTTGTAATGCCGCATTACGTGTCCAAAGGTCATATTTGATAACAAACTTTAGACATTTTCAATTATCAAACAAGACCAATGCAAAGACAATGAAATTCTTAAACAAGTTTTAGGCACCCGAAGCTCATAACAGACAATTTTATATCCAAACCTTCTCAAAAGTCTCTTGCTCCAACCTTTCAAGTAAAACCTAACCTAATCGGTTCTAGAACTATATCCGCAAGCAAATACAAATTAAAAATCCAAGCTATCCACAGCATGGCTAAAAAATGGAAAACAAAGTAAATGTAACATGTGCACACACTTGCAACTCAAAAAAGAATCCTCAACAGAGGCAAATAAAGTTAATAGAGTCAACACTGAGAAAATGGCAGGAAAAAGTGCATCGAAGTTAGAATTCAGTCCAATTCTATTATATACTTCAACTCAAGTCAGAATTCAGCAACTAATTTCAAGAATGAATAATATAAATTCACTTTCCGTCTCCTCTTCCCTTCACACACTTTATTATTATCAAACCAGAGTGAGCTAAACATCAAATTGAATTCACAATGCTTTTGATTCCGTCACACTCCGGACGTGGCTTCATTCTATTTCAGAGGAACCAAAATAGATGAATTTTTTCTAATTAAATAAAAGATAAATAATATTGACCTCCAGCAAGATAAGAGAGCAAGAGAGCTTCAAGTTCAACTTTGCAGTTTAATTGTTCGATTGAAGAGAGATATCAATATCATCCGCTAAAATAAAATAAAAACAACAAATTAGACAAACAGGGGAGAGCATAAAGAAGAAATGAGAGAGACACTTTTTAATTTGAGGTTTTAGGGAAGACATTTTGGGGCGATGACTAAAACCCAAAGTGAGGTGAAAAACCCCTAAAATAGAAAAAAGTGCATGCACGGTGAGAGAGAGAGAGAGAGGCGAACCAGTGGGATGCGGTGCTCTGGTGACTGGTGAGTGGATCACACGGCTGGACACTGAGGAGAGAAGGAGAAAAAGATCTGAGAAGAGACTACAGTGTGAAACACTGATGATTCATGAGTTGTGTGAACATGGACTACGGTCAGTGGGATGCAGTAGCGGCGCCGTGAAACGCCGAATTGCAAGCTGTAAATCTCACTCTCTTCCGGCAATAAATTTGTGTGAAATCTCACTCTACCGGTGGAGGGATTTGTGAGAAAAGGAGACTGTAAGTAAGGCTTTGGATAATGGAAGGAAAGAATGTAAAAGGAATAATAGTGACTAGAAAGTGAGATGATATTTTGGTCGTTTGATTGAAGTGAAAGTGAAGTAGAAAGTGAAAGGAAAGAAAGGTATAAAATTATTAAAAGACATAACTACCCCTATGTAAAAATGGAATTTATACTTTTATATATATATATATATATATATATATATATATACTAGAATAATTGACCCGTGCCATGCACGGGTATAAGTATGCTATTGAAAATTGTTGTCAAATAATTTATATTTTGTAAGTTGGTAGAAAAACTCGTGTATAACTAAATGATGCAATTTTTTGTGAGTGGAAAATAATATTTAAACTATCAAAATTTCATGTTATTTTTAAGCACAATATCATATTGTGGTGATTTGTCCCTCACTGTTGGTTGTCTTGGCAATTTCAGTGACATGGAGACGTCGGCTCCCGGATTTGAACTCGGGTGTGAGCGGTGGTAGTGTGTGTGCGTGGTGTTTATTTGTCATTTCATCTAAGTAGACCAAAAAAATATTGTGGTAATTAGAGCTCTTCATCACATACTTTATCTTAGAATATGACGATATTAATGAGCATATCATATCACGGCCATGTCAGATCATATATTTGGTCAAGGCAATCCACTACTAAGTCGCCTACCTCCCAATCAAGACTGAGTAAAAAAATACTCGATGCTTGGAGAGTAGTGCTTGTAACAAAGAATATCTCAATATCAACCCTACATGTTATTGGGTTCTTCCCATTTTGCATTTCTGCTATCTATCGTTTTCCATTCATCCTACTAACTTTTATTCCAGATATTGCAGCAGCCACCATAGAGAATTATCAAATTCGAATGCTCCCTCCCGAATGTAACTTGAATTTCAGCAAGATAACCTTTGACTCCTTGTCTTCAAAGCAATATTAGCAACACCCATATAAATCAATCATTTACTGCAACAACCTTCCAATTTCATAAACTTGACAGTAATTCCTTCCCCAAGTTGCATATCATCCTGCTGATAAGTGATAACCAATTAAACTCATCAGAAATGATTTTGCTAATTTTTACAGCAACGAAATTTAACAGCTGGTCATATAATATTGCCATTGAGATAATATCTCAATATCAACCCTACATGTTATTGGGTTCTTCCCATTTTGCATTTCTGCTATCTATCGTTTTCCATTCATCCTACTAACTTTTATACCAGATATTGCAACAGCCACCATAGAGAATTATCAAATTCGAAAGCTCCCTCCCGAATGTAACTTGAATTTCAGCAAGATAACCTTTGACTCCTTGTCTTCAAAGCAATATTAGCAACACCCTTATAAATCAATCATTTACTGCAACAACCTTCCAATTTCATAAACTTGACAGTAATTCCTTCCCCAAGTTGCATATCATCCTGCTGATAGGTGATAACCAACTAAACTCATCAGAAATGATTTTGCTAATTTTTACAACAACGAAATTTAACAGCTGGTCATATAATATTGTCATTGAGATACTATACGTGAAGAAGGTATAACGAAAGAAGGCACATGCTAACATACTCACACTTGCTTTTTAGTAGTAATATGTTAGCAATGTATACACTTTCTATTTGGACTAAAAACCGGGCATATGCTAACATACTCACACTTGCTTTTTAGTAGTAGTATGTTAGCAATGTATACACTTTCTATTTGGACTAAAAACCATGGTTTAGAAAATCGGACCGGTCGGTTGAACCGTGAACCGGGGAGGGAAGCTGTTCGGTTGAGGCCCAAAACCGTTGAACATTTAAACCGGATTCAAAACCGAATTAAGAGCCGATTAAAAATCGCTATAACTGGAGAACAAACAGTTTAAAACAATTTAGGAAAAAAAATTTAAACTGCCTTTTAAAAAAATGGTTGCCCATGGACCCCACGTATCCTGACCAAACATGGCAACTGGCCAATGCACCAATTTTAGTTCAACCGCAGCCTCTGATGTTCTATTTATAACAATCACTCACGTTCCTAAAGCTATACATATTTGATGTGGGACTAACTTAGGGGGAATAATGCTACTCACTCTCACATATGCACTCTCTTAGTTTTCATTAAAAGGCTTCTTCATCGTTTCTCTCTCCCAGGCACTCTTACATATACACTCTCTTTGATGTTGCCGTGTCTTTCATCGTCTCGTTCACCCCTTATCTTTCCGTGTTGCTGCTCTTTGTAGTAAGTGTTTTTACAAAAAAAAAATGGTGGCGTCAGGGGGGGACTATAAACCACCCCCTTAATTTTTAATTTTATTTTTTCCAATTCTTCACCACTTAAATTATAATATTATATTATATATATATTTGCATTTTATTGTATGTGTTACTTATAACATTTCTTCCAATTCTTCAACAGTGCCTTCTCCGGTTAAACATTGCTAAAAACCCCAACACTTCATTTTAAATTGAATTTTTTAATTTAAAATATTTTAATTTCTCTCTCTTTTTGTCATTAATGTTGGGTTATCTCTCTCTTCTCATAATTAATATAATTTTCCTCTCTTTAAAAAGAATCAATATTAACATTTGTTTTTATATTATATTTATTGATTATTAATTTAATTTTTGGACTAATGATTAGTTATTTTTTATATCGATGGGTGCATTAAAAAAATGTCATTTCAGTTTATAGGCTCCATCAGAGTCTGACTCCTCTCCATTAGGAGAGGAAATGACAATCTGCATTACTTTTGACATGCACATGACACGTGGTGCTAAACAAATTAAACGGCTCAGATTAAAAATTTAAAATTAAAGTTAAAATACATCATTTCAATTTCATTAGCGCAAGGTTGTCAAAGGTCTCATCTTCTCCGACCTCTACCCAAGACCATCTATTGCCCCATCGTGCCTCAAACACTCTGTCGTCCGTCCTTGCACCTCCATGTCTGTCGTTCTCACACCATGAAGTTGTACGACAAACATCATTAGAAGTTTGTTTCCAATGATTGCAATTAATGAATTAGTTAGATTCTCAAAAAGAAATTCAAAGAATTTCACAATTCAGAATTGCTCGTTAGTTGATCCACACCAAGCTTTACCCTTTTCTCTATTATTCATTAAATTAGAATATTCTAAAATTGAATTAAATGTTTTAGGAGATGAGTGTCCATTGAAAAAGTATATCTAGAAGATGCTTCAAAATATGGAAATCCCACCTCTAATATAACAAAAATCATGGGGAAGATTGAAAGCTTTTTAGCTATATCACATGACAACCAAAATTTGGAAAATATTTCAAAATTCAGAAATACCCACATCTAATTTTAGTGCAAATCAAAGGGGGATAGAAACAATGAATATGGCGTCACGGAAGAGACTTGGCGACAAAGCAGTGCAGCGATGGCGATCTTACGGACCAGCGACCGAACTCGAGCAGGCATGGCGACTGCGGGTGGCCTTGCCTAGAATTCAAGAGAGATGAGTTCAAGAACATGACACCGAGAGATTTTTTCCACGTTTGTTTTCAGAAAAAAATTGAATAACTTGGATAGTTCTAAGCCGTGAGATTTGTTTACCACCACATGTCATGTGCATGTCAAAAGTAATGGAGATTGTCATTTCCTCTCCTAACGGAGGGGATCCGGACTCGCTCCATCAAGAGTACTTTTTTGTCTAAATAAAAATGTTAAAAAATATAATAAAATTGAACTTTGTTTGTCTAAACAGTTGTTAACTTTTTTTTCCACACAGTTAAAATACACGCTATCTTTTCTTACTTTTACCATTATAGATTTATTCAATAAAAATTGTCTTCCAATCTAAACAAAACCAAATGTCTTTCTTATTTCTAAGTGTATTAACCAAGGACAAAAATAAAACAAAAAAATGTTTTTACTCGGTTAGAGTTTATCTCAGAAATTTAAAATTTCAGAAAATGGGAAAAGAAAACGTGAATTTTATTATTCGGAGACACTAATAGTGTGACATTTTTTTAAGAATTTTTTTAACGAAGCTTGAAAATTCTGGAATGTAACATAGTTTTTAAAATTTTAATTTGTAATATGTGATATTAGCATAATTGGCTATAAAGAAGAAATAGAAGTCTTTTATTTATTTCTAAAATTAATGCAGAGAGAGAAAGCATTAAATTATATTAGAATTTTCAAATATAAAAAAGTAGGTAGAATATTAAATTACATGTATGTCCGTCACATTAAGTTGTTTCTAAGTGAAAAAAGAGTTATGTTTTTCCACATGCTCTCTTTAATGATGACCATATGTGTGATTGTACCATATTATTATTATTATTATTATTATTATTATTATTATTATTATTATTATTATTATTATTATTATTATTATTATTATTATTATTATTATTATTATTATTATTATTATGCATTACGGGATGCATGTCTAAGAGACTAACATCTAAGAATTTGGGCCTTAAGATACATTCTAAAATGTATTTTTAATAATTCATAAAACCTAATTTTATTAATTTTGAAAAGTAAAATAAATAAGATAGATCAAATATACATGAAAGAGATTTAATAAGTGATTCATTATAATTTTGTAAAAAAATAAGTGATTAATTGCAATACTCATAAACGTCTCCTCACATAAAAATTAAATTAGTCATTTAACTATATTCATTATGAAAATAATTTATATAATATAACTTTTTAATTAGTTGTTTTTTTAGAAAAAATACTTAAATAACTCTTAATCAAAAAGTCTTTGAGTGTTGATAATTAAATAATTAAATCAAATTAGAAAAACATATTATTTAGTCTTTATTATGCATAGTATGTGTAAAACATTAATTACAAAAAAAGATATTAATGACTAAATTGCTGTAGAAGTGACACATGGAATAGCAATTAATGAGATTCATTCTCAAATGTTATATATATTAATATATATATATATATATATATTCTGCTCCGTTTGAGTTAGGTAACGCCCGGTATACACACATTAAAAGGATTGTGGCTCTGATATCGTATTGCCAGCAATAACGTACTTTTGCTCGGTGATCGGTTGACGATCCCTGTCTGGTATCAGAGCCAGATGGTGGAAATAGGAATGGGGTATTAACTTCGAATTTTAACTTTGCTTATCTAACTTATGCTTTACAGTTACTTATTTATGTTCTTAATTAATTAAGTGCCATAAATAGGGGGTATTAATATTGAAAGTTTTATGAAAATACAAAGTATATCATACTATAGTGTACTCCTTGACTATAGCTAAACAGCCAAATGCGTACATCAATACAGGCGTCAGGCAAAGGCAAAGGCAGTCTTACTGCTGTATTTTCTCAATTTACACCTCTTGGGGGGCCCCAATGTGGGTATGACCATGGGTTTTGAGAAATCGTATAGTCAATTTGTCTACTATTTTATGAATAATAACTATTATTTATGTTTTTATTCATCTGGATCATATTTCTGCAGTTTAATTATAAAGTGTTCTTTATAAGGCTTTATGTACTCTTTATATATTTCCTTTTGAATCATAAATTATTCATCTATGTTTATACCTTGCAGGATGTACCTATATCCTTAAACATTTAGCGAAGTATTCTGCTATATACTTTCTTTGAGATATTAATTATATATCTATGTTATATTCTGCATATTTAATTGATTATGTGTCTATGATCAAAAATGCTTTGAAAGCTCTTTTCATAAATACTTTGCTATCTCATTTGACTATAAGGATTTTTGTAAGAATATCTGGAAATCTCATTAATGTCGAATGGTAAAGGAGTATGTAAGCCCCTGTTGAGAAAGGGCGGTCAAAATACCACCCGGAGAGATAATTATTCTTAACTATCCTTGATCTCATGAGGAAGATTTGCGAAAACTCTTTGTTTTTGATCATATGATTGACATATTTTAAATACAAGATATAACTTAGAATATAATTGATAAACCAAGTCTGTTATATAACTGTATTTACTTTAATATTGTTTTCTGCATAAAGGTTATTTCCACTCCAAAGTATAAATTAGAAAATAATTCCTTTATTCAAGTTTAAATATATTCTGAGGTAACTATTGCCTTGTCTTGTAACAATTATAATTAACTCCAAAATACGTTTTAGAAAGTAATTACGATTTCAAGTTTAATACCCAGATAGTATGGCCTTAATCTGATACATGAACAAGTACAAGTAACTCTAAGGTATGTTTTAGAAGGTAAGTTATAAGTTCATTTTTAATACCTATATTCTTATAGAAACCAAGTGAAGGCGTTGATATCTACGGGTGAGGAAAACAAAACCATTTTATTTACTATATTTAAGTCATTTTCCTCACGTTTCTCTTGTTCCAATAAACCTTCATCTTCTCAATCTACTCTTAATGAGAATCAATCTAGCCAATCCTTTTCAAACAAAATCTTCAAAGAATAAATCCGTTTTGAGAATATCAATCAGGATTTAGATGATTGGGATATCCCAAAAATATCTGAGAAAAACCTTTATAAACCAGAAGGGTTTTTCTCTAAAACTGATTATATTATCAGAACTGTTGAACAAAAAATCATACTCCGAAAAGATGAGGAGGAATTTCCTCTACTTTCTGAAAAGAGTATGAACAATCATAGAAATAGGAATTTCAACTACTTGCACATAGGAAGTGTCCAGGTGGGTATGAAACCCCTAACCAGAGAATCTCTTAACGTAGCAGTCTTGCTCTTCTTAAGAGATGCTCGCCACAATCAGTTTCATGATTCCTTACTAGGAACTGTTGAAACTAGCCTCATTCATGGGCCAATCTTTTTTAATTATTTTCCAGATCTGACTGTTAGTCTGGATGACAAGAACATCATTGATGTTCTATTTCTCAATGTCAAGTGTCATGGTTATGACATGAAGGAAGGATCTGTCCCTATCACTCTGATATACAGAGTTCAATACAAAGTTATGAACTCTATCAGACCCAATTTCCTCAAAACTAAATGTCACAAATCAGGAGAAACCACTTTGTTTCTCACTGACAATAGCCAGACCAATATTATTGTGCCTAAAACTATCCAGTGGAATGACATCACCCTACCTGAAACCTGGACTTTAGAGAAGGCTGCTCCTGCGGCACCTAGGTTAACTCCAGAGTTTCAAGATGTCATACAATATCAATCTGGGAAAGTCGATCTTGTCTTCAACAGGAGAAATTCATTCTCCACTCCCAGATCCCTTAACTCTGAAGAGGACTTCAGAACAACTATGTCTAGAGGGACCTTCTCTAGGAGATCCTTCTCAGTAGCTAGGGAACCTCCCAAACTTGATGCTAGACCCTCTCATGATGGTTCCACAATCCACTTACAGGGTTTTGAAACCACAACTCCTGTAAGGACTTCCTATCACCAGAACGATGAGGAAGAACACAAATCTATCCAATCACCAACATATTCCTCTCTTAATGAACCTTATGATGTTATCTAAGTTCATTGTTGATAAGGAATCCCTTAGGAAAGAATTCTACTCTGAGAAATGGTCTCCTCACAAAGAGTGGTTCTTTCTGCACTTCCAGGGACACAAATGCAAAAGAATCCAAGAGGAATTTTATAAATTTCTCAATCATATCAAACGAAATATCCCTTTCTTTAACTGGTTTCATGAGTATGCCATCAAGAAAGGTATTGTCTATCATTTCCAATCGAGTTTAGTTAGCAAAAAACAGGATATTCCTGTTATTCCTACTAAAGACCCTAGAGATATCTTAGAACAATCTAGGTATCTTCATGCTTTAGGTATTCCTACCCAGGTAGAAAGCCCTATTGCCTATCCTGTTCTTCAGCAAACCGATCACAACGAAGAACTTTTAGCCAAAATCAATAAGCAACTTGACCTTCTTAAGGCAATGGCTCTTGACAATCCTTTACCCAAAAGCAATAGCTCTATAAACGCGTTGAGAGAGACATCCTCTGAGGAAGATAACCTGACTAGCTTTAATGCTAAGGTTATCTGCTTCAAATGTGGCATTCTTGGCCATATCAGCGGGAAATGTCCTAACCAACCCAAACCTGGTTACAAACCAAAGATTCACAAAAGGAAACAGGCCAATAAACCTGTAACCCAAGGTGAACCTCAAACTGCTAACCAAACCTCAGGCACTTGCTGCTTGTGGTAAGAAAAAACCTAGAGCTAGCCAATCTACCAAGAAGCAGCTTGATAACCCCAAAAGGCCTATCACTTGCTTCACTTGTGGCAAAACTGGTCACAAAAGCAAAACCTGTAGGATCATAAGAAAACTTAAAGCCCTTAAGTTAGATCCTAATATCAAAAACAAGATCATCATCTACTGTAGAGACAACAAACCCAGTAGACACAATAGGATCTTAGGAGAACTTAGAACCCTTAACCTTGATCCAAGAACCAATAGTAAAATTTACAAATGGTTAAATCAATCTTTTAAAGACTCCAGTTCAGAGTCTTATTTTTTTAATCCTTTTTCTGCCATTAACAGATTCAATATTAATATTTTGTCTCTTATTAAGAATTTTGAAAATAAAATCATCTGGGAATCCCCAGCTCTGCTCTTCTCTTTTCAATTATCTATAAATGGCATAAGTACTTATTATCTGGGGCAACCCAGTGTGTTTAAATCTCTGAATAAACCCTTTGATTTAAACCACAATATTCCCTTTGTTCTTAGTATTTCTGGTCTAAAACAGAGCCAAACCAAGGCAAAGATCAATAACAGCACCAAAAGAATTACTAACTAACTAGTCACCTACACTAGTTCACAAACAATTCTTGGTACCTATAATCTTGTTAGAACCTTTTTAGATAAAAGAAGAGTTTTAACTATCAATCTAGTTATTTCAAAAAATCAAATTAAATTATCTTGTGATCATATTAGTCTTCAAAACGTCATAACATGCTATGATTTTACCAAAAGACATAGTATTCAAAGTATTTTTGACATTTTAAGTATATTTGATTTTGATATCTTAGAAAGTCAAGCATTTCTCTCCCTGACTAACTCTCTTATGACTGTTTACAGGGCCACAATCGAAATGACTTCCAGAGCTTCCTCCTCAAGAGGAAGAGGTAGGGGCAAAGGTAAGATTGACCCCAGTATTTTACCAGTTACTACAGGATCTTCCTCCCAAAAACAATCAGGGTCTTCTCCCCAGAACACCCAATCAATCTTACCCCAAAACCAATCTAAGCAAACCAGGCAAGACTATGCTTTCCCAATCCAAACCCTCATTGCCCTTCAGGAACAGGGAGCAATCAACCTTCCCAGGAAAACTTGGGCCAGCATTGCCGAAGAAGGCAGCGACCAAGATATCCCTGCCCTGGACCGTGCCATACAGGCCCAGGAAAACCTGATGACCCAGAACAAACCTGGTCCATCCCAAATCACCACAATCCAAACTCAATCGACCCAAGCCCAATATATACCCAAGGAAAACTATTTTTTCTTGGCCCATCTTGAGCCAGAATTCATGGACAAAAATCCAAATAGAATTCCCTCTAAAATCTTTCCATCTCAAACTCATCTTCTCCCCTTAAGCCCAAACAAAACCCAATTATTTTATGAGTTTGTTCTCATAGATACAAAATCTGTATCCATCAAACATTACAGAGATCCCAAAGACAACTCCTTTATCACTCACTCAACCCTCCAAATCCTAAAGGTGTTAACACCTACAGATTTTAATCAAAATCCAAACAAAACCAAAAAATTCTCCCAAAACTTTGATCCTATTGGATACAATTACTGGGACTATGTCAAAGCTTGGGATTACGTCATCCTTGGCCTGCAAAATCAATCTTTCAAACATTCTTGGTTGATTTATTTCAAAAGAGCAACCAAGTACTCCTTCCCAAACTGGTTTCTTCAGTGGTGGAATTTCTTTGGTCCTATCCCAGAAATTATCCCTACTGAAGTCCACGAAGGATTTCAAGTTTTTTCAAAGAGATACAACAAGGATCTCAACAATTACCCAATCCTTTTAAACTTTTTTACCACTTTTTCCTTGTCATGGATTTTCTCATGGCAATACAAAATTGGTGATTATCATTTGAAAACTGTATCATCTTTTTACAAACAAGCTTTTGTCAAATGGTGGCCTCGCTTTGATGCTTCTATGGCATCACCTGAGAGTGTGACCAATTGGTTTAAAAGCAATCCTAGGTCTCTGCAAGTGGCTGATCCAGACACCTGCAAATTCCTCAATCAAAAGGCTAGAATTTCTGCAGCACTTGCAGCTTCTACCTTTGAAGAAGATGTTCTGAAAAAACTTCAGAACATCATGAAACTTCTTCAGGATCAATCTGGGGACAAAAATGTCCCTTCTTCTTCAAAGAAAGACAACAAGAAGAAACAGGTCCAGACCTTGTCTTCTTCATCCTCTTCTATTGATTCATTTTATCAAAACGAAGAAGGCTGCTCTGACAATTACTCTCCTGATGATCTTCATTAATTAAGATCTTCAAAGAGGTTTTATTTTCAATCATTTTCGAAATTGTCCTTAAGCAAGACAACTGTACCACCCTTGGTGGGAAAAACTGCTCATCTACCCTGGATCGTGGTAAATGTAATACCAGCAATGGTATGAAAAACTGGTCCAACAACACCCTTGGACATGGTGATCGTAATGTCAGTGATGACATGAAAAACTGTTCAAAATTATTATTATGTTTTACTAACAAATACTTAATTTTTGTTAGCTTGTCTGAATCTAGTCAATGGTCACCCTTGACACCTATCATGGCAAGAATTATGGGCTTTGCTTCTGTCCCCCACCAAGCAAAAGCACCAATTATGAAGATGCAATTATGATCCTTGCTTTTGTCCCCCACTGAGCAAAAGCAGCAATCATATTCTTCAAGGAATCTACTTTTCCTTCAATCTCGCCACCAATCAAGGCTCCCCTCTATCTTGCTGAACAGTCCAAGTCAGAAAACTTTGGATTCCAAACAGTACAGGTCAGCAGTGCACAGTGCAGGTCACTTAAGTGCACAGTTCAAGTCAATAGTCATAGGATTCTAAATAAGTAGTCCTTTACTGTTTATTCCGGTTAGTAACCGGTTACTATTTCAATCTATTTCTATATAAGCGTGCTTAGGCATTTGTTAGAGACACGCTTCAATTATGACTTCACTCTACTTCTCTCTCTAGTTCTAGTGAGAAGCCAGAGCTTGTAAGCTTCAATCTTCTTCTTCTTCTCTTCTTCAATCTGTAACTCATAGACAGTTCATTGTCTCTTATGGAAGGCTTTGCCTCCTAATCTATCTTATTGTTTTCTGTCTTTATTTATTTATTTATTGTTGCATTCTGTATGCTACCTACTTCCCCTCTGTCTCTTTAAATTAATTAACTTCTGATTCCGATCCCTGTCTGGTATCAGAGTCAGATGGTGGAAGTAGGAATGGGGTATTAACTTTGAATTTTAACTTTGCTTATCTAACTTATGCTTTACAGTTACTTATTTATGTTCTTAATTAATTAAGTGCCATAAATAGGGGGTATTAATATTGAAAGTTTTATGAAAATACAAAGTATATCATACTATAATGTACTCCTTGACTATAGCTAAACAGCCAAATGCGTACGTCAATACAGGCGTCGGGCAAGGGCAGTCTTACTGCTGTATTTTCTCAATTTACACCTCTTGGGGGGGGGGCAATGTGGGTATGACCATGCGTTTTGAGAAATCCTATAGTCAATTTGTCTACTATTTTATGAATAATAACTATTATTTATGCTTTTATTCATCTGGATCATACTTCTGCAGTTTAATTACAAAGTATTCTTTATAAGGCTTTATGTACTCTTTATATATTTCCTTTTGAATCATAAATTATCTATCTATGCTTATACCTTGCAGGATGTACCTATATCCTTAAACATTTGGCAAAGTAATCTGCTATATACTTTCTTTGAGATATTAATTATATATCTATGTTATATTCTGCATATTTAATTAATTATGTATCTATGATAAAAAATGCTTTGAAAGCTCTTTTCATAAATACTTTGCTATCTCATTTGACTATAAGGATTTTTGTAAGAATATCTGGAAATCTCACTAATGTCGAATGGTAAAGGAGTACGTAAGCCCCTGTTGAGAAAGGGCGGTCAAAATACCACCCGGAGAGATAATTATTCTTAACTATCCTTGATCTCATGAAGAAGATTTGCGAAAACTTTTTGTTTTTGATCATATGATTGACATATTTTAAATACAAGATATAACTTAGAATATAATTGATAAACCAAGTCTGTTATATAACTGTATTTACTTTAACATTGTTTTTTGCATAAAGGTTATTTCCACTCCAAAGTATAAATTAGAAAATAATTCTTTTATTCAAGTCTAAATATATTTTGAGGTAACTATTGCCTTGCCTTGTAACAATTATAATTAACTCCAAAATATGTTTTTAGAAAGTAATTACAATTTCAAGTTTAATACCCAGATAGTATGGACTTAATCTGATACATGAACAAGTACAAGTAACTCTAAGGTATGTTTTAGAAGGTAAGTTATTGAGTTCAATTTTAATACCTATATCAATGTTTTTAAAACCGGACCGGAGATCGAACCGGCGAGACCTCCGGTTCATGGTTCAATCGGTTCAACCGGTTCAACCATGGTTGAACCGGATAAGTAATTTATTAAATGAAAAATAAAAAATATTAAATTTTGGAGAAAAAAGTAAATTTAAAAATAAAAAATTGCATTTCGGGCGGTTCAAACCGGTTCAACCCGGTTCGGTTCCCAGTTCTTTCCCGGTTCAAAGCGGTTCTTAGCGGTTCAATCCGGTTCTTGGGCGGTTCTTTGGCCAGCGGTTCAAATGGGGTTGAACCAACCGGTCAGGGGTCTGGTTCCCGATTCAACCGGTTGAACCGGCCGGTCCGGTCCGGTTTTTAAAACCTTGACCTATATTCTTATGTAAACCAAGTGAAGGCGTTGATATCAAGGGGTGAGGAAGTTTTCGTCTTATTTATAAAAATGCTTTCCTCACACGTTCTTGAACCCATTTCTGGTAAGTCACCTATATCTTCATCATCACCTTCATCTCAATCCTCTCTTAATGAGAGTCAATTTTTTTCAAACCAAGTTTTCAAAAAAGAAACCTGCTTTGAAAATCAATCTACCTTATCTAAGTTTACCATAGATAAGGAATCCCTTAGGAAAGATTTCTACTTTGAGGAATGGGCTCCTCACAGAGTATGGTTCTTTCAAAATTACCAAGGAAGCAAAAAACAAAAAATCCAAGAGAAATTTTACAAATTTCTCGAACAAGTAAAGTTCAATATTCCTTTCTTTGACTGGTTTCATGCTTATACCATCAAAGAAAATATTGACTACCCCTTCCAAACTGACATGGTTGGTAGAAGAACCTTAGACGTTATTACTGTTTGGCATTTTAAGGATGGTCAAATGGTTCAATCTGAGCTTCCACCCAAAGTCCCCTTTGCTCTTAATAGCAAAGATCAATCTACTCTTGTTATGGCCTCCCCTTTCAAAACCAAAACTGAGGAAGGACCTGTCTCTGCCAAAGACATCAGAGACCTCATGGAGCAATCCAATTATACAAACAAATACCTCCAAGCTTTAGGTGATTCCAGTAGTAGTAGGAAAGGCAAAGAAATTTGTCTTGACTCTTCTAAAACTGAATCATCTCCATCTTCTACCCAATTAGAAAAACCCCTTTTCAATCCTTACAATGTTTCCAAAACCTTCAAAGATACCCTTCGACGTAATAATCCCAAAGATCACATCAAAAAGGAAGTTGAAAATGAACTCCTAGCCAAGGTCAATGAGCAATTAATCCTCCTTAGGACAACTGCACCTGACACACCTTCACCCAAGAGTAAAATCATCAATATGCTTGATGAAGCCTCTTCTGATCACTCAGAAGAAACCAATCCAGAGGACAAAGTCAGGCCTATCATCTACAATCCCAAAAACCAATGGAAAAGAGAAACAAAACTTTATTATCCTAGAGCCACGGCCCCTGACCTTCTCTTAGAAGAAAAAGAGACCAACATCAAAAGCTTTAGTGCTAATAATGTTTATGAATGGAACATTGATGGAGAGAATGAGTATGGCATAACCAAAATTCTTCAAAACATGACTATGGTTGCCACTGCTTATGAAACCTCCAACAATTGTCCAGAAAACATGATCGTAGAAATCCTTGTTGCAGGGTTTTGTGGTCAACTCAAAGGTTGGTGGGATAATTATCTCATTGACAACGCCAAACAGTCTATCCTCACTGCAGTCAAACTTGACTCCAATGGCATCCCTATCCTAGATGAGGAAGGCAGTATCCCTGATGCTGTCAATACCCTTATCTTTACTATTGCCCAACATTTTATTGGAGATCCCTTTTTAATTAAAGATAGATCTGCAGAATTATTATCCAATCTTAGGTGTAAGACCCTCGGTGATTTTAGATGGTATAAAGACACCTTTTTGACAAGAGTCTACACCAGAGATGATAGCCAACAAGCTTTCTGGAAAGAGAAATTCTTGGCTGGTCTTCCCAAATCCCTAGGTGATAAAGTCAGGGATAAACTTCGTAGCCAAAACCCTGATGGCATCATCCAATATCAGCAATTAAGTTACGGACAACTTATTGCCATTATCCAACGAGTTGCTTTAAAGATTTGTCAAGATGACAAAATCCAGCAACAATTATCCAAAGAAAAGGCCCAAAACTCTAAGGATTTAGGGACCTTCTGTGAACAATTTGGTCTTCCTTGTGCTAAGAAAGCCGGGTCTAGGCCCAAACCAAAATCCAATAACGTTTTACCTAGACCTAACTACTATAGGGAAAGGCGTTTCAATAAACCCAAACCTCAACCTACGGGTCGACCCGCAGGAAAACATTATGAAAATAATGACAAACCTGGGAATCCAATTATCTTCTTCAAGTGTGGCAAACCTGGCCACATCAGCAGAAATTGCAGGATTTTAGGGAAACTCAAAGCCCTAAACCTTGACTCAGATCTCGAGGATAAGATTAATAATCTGTTAGTCCAATCCTCAGAAGATACTGATGCAGGATCTTCTGATCAATCTTTAGATAACCTAAACCAAATTCAAGAGGATGACTTAACAGACTCCTCCAATCACATTAATGTCCTCACTAGAGAACAGGACCTTCTCGTTGAAGCCACTAATGCTATCCCTGACCCTCAAGAAAAGGCTAAGTACCTTAACAAATTAAGGGCCACCCTTGAATCTAATCCCCCCAAAAGCCCTCTCGTAACCAATAGGTTTAACCTTAAAGATACCTTTAAAAGGTTAGAGAGAACTAGTGCAAAACCCGTTACTATTCAAGATCTTCAATCTGAGATCTGTTGAACCAAGGACAAACACTCTTTGTTTTGTATGATAACAAATTACATTTAGTCTACTAATGGTTGCAGTGTATAAAAGTGCAGGGACAAAATAAAGTACAGGACATGAATCAAAGAGCAGGAAATATTAAAGTGGAGCAGCTTGGAGAAGAAGCCACCTCAGCAGTTCAAGACCTATTTGTTTATCCGCTTTCCTTAGGACACAGTGTAAGGTCCTATCACTTAAGGTCTATGACATTTTAGTAGCTGAGAGATGATTTTTGAAAACATGCATCATGCATCAATTAGGGTTTGAAAAATATTTTATTCAAATGCATGCTTGCATGAGAAAGGCACATAACTTGGAAAAACATTTTAAAGCAAAAGAATCGATTTCTATATTGTTTCACAGGAGTATAAATCGATTTTATATTGTCTCATAAGAGTATAAAATCGATTATATACTAAATACATTGGACTATGAATCGATTTTATATTGTCTCATAGGAGTATAAAATCGATTACTTGTTTTCCTTTCTTAAAACAATCGATTTCCATTATTTCCATAAAAGCAAATAATCGATTTCTACATATACTCAAGCCAAACCAAGAATCGATTTCCTTCTTCTATAAAACACCTTGAAATCGATTTTCAACTATCCTATAGGCTATGAATCGATTCCTCCTTACTTTAACTAAACATTGAAATCGATTCTTACCTATTCAGGATGTCCTGAAAATCGATTCCTACATATTTCCAAAAGCCAAGGAATCGATTCCTATGTTTTCTAAAAATAAAGAATCGATTATACTATATTTTAACATCACTCATGAATCGATTCTTAAGTCACATTTATGAATCCTATATTTTTCTAAAGCCTATAAATAGGCGGGTGCGACTCACTTTCAAATCACACCACACACCACATTTTTCTAAACCTCTCTACTTCTCACATACATCTTCTAAATCTGAGAAAGAGAGAAAATAGAGCTTCAACTTTCATATCATTTTATATTTTCCATATCACTCATCTCTTAGTCACTATACTGTCATTATATCTGAGGTGATTGGATCATAAATCTCTGTTTGTATTCGTTACTCTATTTGTGGGCTCACTCTGAAATCCTGAGATTTGTTCTTGGGTCTCTCAATCAGGAGATTGAGTTGGTTTGAAATCCTGGGAAGTTTTCTTGGGTCTCTCAATCAGGAGATTGAGTTGGTTTGAAATCCTGGGAGGTGATCTTGGGTCGTTCAATCGGGGAAGATTGAAGCGGTAGTGAAATCCTGGGAGGTGCTCTTGGGTCGTTCAATCAGGAGATTGATGCGGTGTTGAAATCCTTAGCTAGGTGCTCGGGTTCTCAGTTCGGGGGAATTGAGATTTGCTATTTTGAAGTTGCCTGTTTGTAACATCCCCAAAATAATTAATCGAGATTATTTGGAAGTAAACCCAATTGAATTAATTTGGTACTTAATTGGTAAAATTATTGAGTGCTAAAATTAATTATTGGCTGTCACAGGGTCGTTGACCGAATAATACGGACCAAGGAAGTTTTGGAATCGAAATAAGGAATTTGGGTCAATATGGTAATTGGACCACGCCACCACTTATTTATTAATAAAATAAATATGTGTGTGTGTGTGTGTTAATTAAAAGAAAGGAAAGAAGAGGAGGATACGAACAGAAGAAAAGAAAACAGAGAAAGAAAAGAAGAGAAGGAAAGGAGAAAGAAGAAGAGGAAAGAAGAAGAGAAAGGAAGAAGAAGAGGAAACCCCATCCCCTCAAATTTCAGCACAATCACCATCTCCCTCTCCTCTACAAAACCCATATCTTAGGTAAGCCTCTCCTCCATTTTTCCCCCTTCTATTTGACTTCGAAAATTGAAGGTTTGTGGGGAGAATTTGTTGAAATCAAGGATTAATAGGTTGTGTTGGTGATTGGGTTATGCTTAGGATAGAAGCTAGGAGCGGATTGAACGCGATTGGAAGCTCGTAACGAAGTTAGGAGCGGTTCGTTGTTGTTTGGGTTCGATTCGGTGATTTCGACGTTTCGGCAAATTCGGTTCGATATCGGCTCTCGCTTCAAGGGTGAGTTTTACTCACGCTTAGGATGTTTTTGTGTCTCGTTAGTTTTTACGTTAATTGGTTTCGAGAAATTTTGGAACGAAAACCGTTATTTGAAAATATGTCGTGTTTTAATACAATTCGTTTTGATTAAGTTTTTGATTGGATTGATTGATTTTGTGGTTTGAATTGGACTCATTTTACTGGTTGTCAAATCTGTTTTTGATCGGAACAAAGATCGGAATTGAGCGGAATAGCGGATTTCGCGAAAATCGCAAAATCTGTCTTAACAGACCCCTGTTCTGCCTGTTCGCGCCTCACCTGCGCTCCAGGCGCGACTTCAGCGCAGAATGACAGAACATTCTGCCAGTTCGCGCTGAACTTGCGCTCCAGGCGCGACTTCAGCGCAGCTTGGCAGAATTTCAACAGTTTTTCACTGTTTTTGTTTTCGCGATATCTTTTGATCCGGGAACCCGATTGAGGTGTTCTAAGATGCGTTGGAAAGCTTATTCAGAGGCCTAACTGAATATTCTAGTTTTAAGGCAAAATGAACTGTTTTTGATATTGAAAATTGTGTCAAAAAGTGGTCAACTAGAGTGCGAGTGTGAACTTCGAATTTATAAAATTGTGGATTAAAGTGTGTCATGGATTGTCTGATTTGATGGACCGTGGGTTCATAGTACTGTAGATATATATGTTTATATGTATATCGAGTTGGGTGACGACCCATGTTTTGACATACTAGGCGGGGCAGTCATGCTCCCCCAACCTAGGCTCCGTGCCAATAGGAGAATGTACTATTGGTAAGGGGGTTCACCGGGATTAGCACTGGATTTGCAGTCGGTGTTATGTCATGAGTTTGTTGTACGCACACCGGGGTTAGCACTTTATTGCAGTCGGTGTCGTACTGTGCGATACACCGGGGTTAGCACTTTATTGCAGTCGGTGCCGCACTTTGTTTGTTCACGTTCGCCGGGGTTAGCACTTTATTGCAGTCGGTGTCGTGTTGGTTTTAAAAAAAAAAGGATTATTAATTGAACCGAGAGAGTTAGTAGGGGTCTCGGTAGAACTCACTGAGATTGTATCTCACTGTTTAAATGTTGTTGTTTTACAGATAAACAGGGACAGAAGAAACCTCAGAGGCACGAGTAGGTGGCCCCGAGTGATGGATGATGACTTAGTTTTACGTTTAAGTTTATTTCCCTTCTGTTGTCTGTGTATCACAATACTATGGCATTAGTATTATGTTATCTTTCATTCCGCTTTCTTGTATGACTCTGACTACCATAGTTGCTGACAGGTTATGGTCTTGTTTGTATATAAGACTATTTTGTTTTATTCAGCGAAAAATTTATAATGGTATTCAGTGTCTGAACAGGAAATAATATCTCTGATGTATGTTTAATGTGCACTTGGGTGTTTTTAACAAATAAAAATACCAGGGTGTTACACTGTTTGTAAACAATTCTTCAATATAGTGGTTGCCATCAAAGTCCGAAGGTTGCAAAGCCGGAGGCCGAGGACGTAGGGCTTTTATCCCGAACCTCGCTAAATTCCTGGTGTATCTCTATCCTTATCTCTTTACTTTGCTTTATTATCTATACCCTTGCTTATTGCTATTGAATGTTATTTAGATCTGTTTATCATACTTTTCATCTGTCTACAACTAAACTACTCTGATCTTGTGCTTATCTATTATCTTCCATATCACTGCAATTGATCTACTTTCTACTATATTCAATATCACTACACTTCTTATAAATAATCTTATTGTGTATATTGAAAATAGTATAATATCTCTTTGTTCCTAAATCTGCCTGCTTGCACCATATAAAGTTTAAATCTAAGTTTCCGCATTTGATTTAAAACAAACTTATCATTTATTTTGAAAAGAATCCAAGATTTACATATAACCTTATTCACCCCCCCCTCTAAGGTTATACTATAGTCTAACAAGATCAACAATTTAAAAATTGAAATCCAAGATCTTAAGCAGAAACAGGCTGAGCATCAATCAACCCTAGATCAATGGAGGACTCATTGGCCTGAAGATGGTTCATCTTCTGAAATACCCGCCTCTGATGATGATGAAAAGGTGGAAACACCCAATAATGATTTCTTAGGGATTATCAATTATGTCAAAATACAAAAGTTCTATATAAACGTCAAAATCATCATAGGTGAATTTACCCTTGAAACTATTGCCCTCTTTGATACTGGGGCAGACTCTAATTGCATCCTTGAAGGACTTGTTCCTACAAGGTATTTTGAAAAAACCTCTGAGCAACTTAGTGCTGCTAACGGCTCTAAACTCAGAATCAATTATAAATTATCTTCGGCTATTATTGAAAACCAAAATTTCAAAATTGATACATCCTTCTTACTTGTTAAGGATTTGAAAAACAAAGTGATCTTAGGAACTCCTTTCATAAGGTCACTTTTTTCCTTTCAAATAACTGAGGATGGCATAATAGCCCAGCATCTGGGGAAACCCATTATATTCAAGTTTTTAAGAAAACCTTTCATTAGGAACTTGAATCCTATCTCTTATAAAGAAAACCAAATCAATTTCCTTAAAGAAGAAATATCTTTTAGGCACGTTGACAGTCAGTTTCTTAAAAGAGATAATCAGCTTAGGGTTAAAGACCTCTTAGAACAAATCCAAACTACTATTTGTTCTGACCTACCCAATGCTTTCTGGGAAAGAAAGCACCACATTGTTGAACTTCCTTATGAAAAGGATTTCCAGGATAGACAAATCCCTACCAAAGCTAGGCCTATCCAAATGAACCAAGAACTTCTTCTTGTCTATCAAAAGGAAATCAAAGACCTTCTGGCAAAAGGGCTCATTCGCAAAAGCAAAAGCCCTTGGTCTTGTTCCGCCTTTTATGTCAATAAACAGGCTGAGATCGAAAGAGGAACCCCTAGATTGGTCATCAATTACAAACCCCTCAATCAAGCCCTTTGCTGGATTAGGTACCCTATACCTAACAAAAAGGATCTCCTCAAGAGACTCCATGATGCAAAAATCTTTTCAAAATTTGACATGAAATCTGGTTTTTGGCAAATCCAAATAAAAGAAGAGTACAGGTATAAAACTGCTTTCACTGTCCCATTTGGTCAATATGAATGGAACGTTATGCCATTTGGCTTAAAAAATGCTCCTTCTGAATTCCAGAGAATCATGAATGATATTTTCAATAATTATGCAAAATTTGCTATTGTCTATATTGATGATGTGCTAATTTATTCCCAATCCTTTGATCAACATGTCAAACACATCAACACTTTCATTTCCATAATCAAAAGAAATGGCCTTGCTGTCTCAAAAACAAAAATCAATCTTTTTCAAACAAAAATTAGATTTCTTGGTCACAACATCCACCGAGGAACCATTATTCCTATCAGTAGGGCTATTGAGTTTTCTGATAAATTCCCCAATCAAATTATTGACAAAACTCAATTACAAAGATTTCTAGGTTGCCTCAATTATGTTTCAAATTTCTTTCCACAACTTAGTAATCTCATCAAACCCCTCCATGATCGTCTGAAAAAGGATCCTCCTCCCTAGACAGATGTTCATACCAATATTGTCAAACAGATCAAATCTCAGGTTAAAGAACTCCCTTGTCGTTACCTTCCCAATCCTGAAGCCTTTAAAATTGTCGAAACTGATGCCTCTGACATCGGTTATGGCGGTATTTTAAAACAAAAAACTTCTGGAAAAGAACAAGTCATCGCCTTTACTTCCAAACATTGGAACACTGCTCAGCAGAATTATTCCACTGTCAAAAAAGAAGTTTTGGCAATCGTTTTATCTATTTCAAAATTTCAATCTGATTTATTAAATCAAAAATTCCTTGTTCGTATTGATTGCAAATCTGCAAAAGATATCTTACAAAAGGATGTTAAAAATCTTGCATCAAAACATATTTGTGCCAGATGTCAATCAATTTTAAGTATATTTGATTTTGATATTGAATATCTTAAAGGATCTGACAATGCTCTTCCTGACTACCTCACTCGTGAATATCTTCAAGGAGGTAATTGAGTTGCCTCCCTCACGAAAAGGAAGAATCAAAATTGTCCTTAGACAAGACAACTGTACCACTCTTAGTGGGAAAAACTGCTTATCTACCCTGGAACATGGTAATAGTAGTACCAGCAATGGTACGAAAAACTGTTCCTATAACACCCTGGATCATGGTGATAGTAATGCCCGTAATGGTGTGAAAAACTGTTCCTCCACCACCCTTGAACATGGTGATTGTAGTGTCACTAATGACACGAAAAACTGTTCAAAAAATTAATTAATTTTTCTAACAATTTTTTGTGTAGCCGACAGGGATCGGGATCGGAATCAGAAGTTAAATAAATAAGATAGTTACCTCTGATACCAGACAGGGATCGGAATCAGAAGTTAATTAATTTAAAGAGACAGAGGGGAAGTAGGTAGCATACAGAATGCAACAATAAATAAATAAAGACAGAAAACAATAAGATAGATTAGGAGGCAAAGCCTTCCATAAGAGACAGTGAACTGTCTATGAGTTACAGATTGGAGATTGAAGAAGAGAAGAAGAAGAAGATTGAAGCTTACAAGCTCTGGATTCTCACTAGAACTAGAGAGAGAAGTAGAGTGAAGTCTTAATTGAAGCGTGTCTCTAACAAATGCCTAAGCACACTTATATAGAAATAGATTGAAATAGTAACCGGTTACTAACCGGAATAAACAGTAAAGGACTACTTATTTAGAATCCTATGACTGTTGACCTGAACTGTGCACTTAAGTGACCTGCACTGTGCACTGCTGACCTGTACTGTTTGGAATCCAAAGTTTTCTGACTTGGACTGTTCAGCAAGATAGAGGGGAGCCTTGATTGGTGGCGAGATTGAAGGAAAAGTAGATTCCTTGAAGAATATAATTGCTGCTTTTGCTCAGTGGGGGACAAAAGCAAGGATCATAATTGCATCTTCATAATTGGTGCTTTTGCTTGGTGGGGGACAGAAGCAAAGCCCATAATTTCTTGCCATGATAGGTGTCAAGGGTGACCATTGACTAGATTCAGACAAGCTAACAAAAATTAAGTATTTGTTAGTAAAACATAATAATAATTTGGAACAGTTTTTCATGTCATCACTGACATTACGATCACCATGTCCAAGGGTGTTGTTGGACCAGTTTTTCATACCATTGCTGGTATTACATTTACCATGATCCAGGGTAGATGAGTAGTTTTTCCCACCAAGGGTGGTACAGTTGTCTTGCTTAAGGACAATTTCGAAAATGATTGAAAATAAAACCTCTTTGAAGATCTTAATTAATGAAGATCATCAGGAGAGTAATTGTCAGAGCAGCCTTCTTCGTTTTCATAAAATGAATCAATAGAAGAGGATGAAGAAGACAAGGTCTGGACCTGTTTCTTCTTGTTGTCTTTCTTTGAAGAAGAAGGGACATTTTTGTCCCCAGATTGATCCTGAAGAAGTTTCATGATGTTCTGAAGTTTTTCCAGAACATCTTCTTCAAAGGTAGAAGCTGCAAGTGCTGCAGAAATTCTAGCCTTTTGATTGAGGAATTTGCAGGTGTCTGGATCAGCCACTTGCAGAGACCTAGGATTGCTTTTAAACCAATTGGTCACACTCTCAGGTGATGCCATAGAAGCATCAAAGCGAGGCCACCATTTGACAAAAGCTTGTTTGTAAAAAGATGATACAGTTTTCAAATGATAATCACCAATTTTGTATTGCCATGAGAAAATCCATGACAAGGAAAAAGTGGTAAAAAAGTTTAAAAGGATTGGGTAATTGTTGAGATCCTTGTTGTATCTCTTTGAAAAAACTTGAAATCCTTCGTGGACTTCAGTAGGGATAATTTCTGGGATAGGACCAAAGAAATTCCACCACTGAAGAAACCAGTTTGGGAAGGAGTACTTGGTTGCTCTTTTGAAATAAATCAACCAAGAATGTTTGAAAGATTGATTTTGCAGGCCAAGGATGACGTAATCCCAAGCTTTGACATAGTCCCAGTAATTGTATCCAATAGGATCAAAGTTTTGGGAGAATTTTTTGGTTTTGTTTGGATTTTGATTAAAATCTGTAGGTGTTAACACCTTTAGGATTTGGAGGGTTGAGTGAGTAATAAAGGAGTTGTCTTTGGGATCTCTGTAGTGTTTGATGGATACAGATTTTGTATCTATGAGAACAAACTCATAAAATAATTGGGTTTTGTTTGGGCTTAAGGGGAGAAGATGAGTTTGAGATGGAAGATTTTAGAGGGAATTCTATTTGGATTTTTGTCCATGAATTCTGGCTCAAGATGGGCCAAGAAGAAATAGTTTTCCTTGGGTATATATTGGGCTTGGGTCGATTGAGTTTGGATTGTGGTGATTTGGGATGGACCAGGTTTGTTCTGGGTCATCAGGTTTTCCTGGGCCTGTATGGCACGGTCCAGGGCAGGGATATCTTGGTCGCTGCCTTCTTCGGTAATGCTGGCCCAAGTTTTCCTGGGAAGGTTGATTGCTCCCTGTTCCTGAAGGGCAATGAGGGTTTGGATTGGGAAAGCATAGTCTTGCCTGGTTTGCTTAGATTGGTTTTGGGGTAAGATTGATTGGGTGTTCTGGGGAGAAGACCCTGATTGTTTTTGGGAGGAAGATCCTGTAGTAACTGGTAAAATACTAGGGTCAATCTTACCTTTGCCCCTACCTCTTCCTCTTGAGGAGGAAGCTCTGGAAGTCATTTCGATTATGGCCCTGTAAACAGTCATAAGAGAGTTAGTCAGGGAGAGAAATGCTTGACTTTCTAAGATATCAAAATCAAATATACTTAAAATGTCAAAATACTTTGAATACTATGTCTTTTGGTAAAATCATAGCATGTTATGACGTTTTGAAGACTAATATGATCAGAAGATAATTTAATTTGATTTTTTGAAATAACTAGATTGATAGTTAAAACTCTTCTTTTATATAAAAAGGTTCTAACAAGATTACAGGTACCAATAATTGTTTGTGAACTAGTGTAGGTGACTAGCTCGTTAGTAATTCTTTTGGTACTGTTATTGATCTTTGCCTTGGTTTGGCTCTGTTTTAGACCAGAAATACTAAGAACAAAGGGAATATTGTGGTTTAAATCAAAGGGTTTATTCAGAGATTTAAACACAGTGGGTTTCCCCAGATAATAAGTTGTGAACACCCAATATTTACCGATATGTTTTTCTTTTCTTCGCGAAAATTCCAAAATATCGTTTTATGCATCTTGGTGGTTTTAATCGACTTTCGCGTGTCATTTTGGGTTTATTGCTGATTTTCACTTTTTATCATTAGTAGAACTCGTTTTCAGAAAAACTCAATCAAAAGACTGTTTTAGGATTAAATGTTATTATTATTATTAACTCTTTTTTTTTATTGTTATTAGTGGAACTTATTTATTTTTATTGCAAGAAAAAAAACTTAATATAAAAAAATCTATTTAATTATAATTTACAAAATACAAAATTCAAAAGTTTTCAAATACAAATAAAATTCACAAAAGTAATAAAAAAAATAATAATAAAAAAGACAAAAGGCTGGTGCTGTACGCAGACAGCAACTTCACCAATGATAAAAATGCATATATTAACTCTAGCCTACATCTTTGTACATGAGCAAAAACATCCTTTTTAAACAAAAGGGATAGGTGCTTTAATCAGGATGGGTGCAGCAACCCAAAAGCTAGCAGTCAGCAGCATGGACAAAGCGAAGAAGCCAAAACCATGGCAGCAACAGGTCTAGCTTTATCTAGACCCAAAGCTTCAAATAGGTAGAATCCTTGCTGAGTCTTTGTGGCACAGAGCCTGCACATACATAAATAAAAAAAGAAATAAATAACAATAATAAAATGCAAGAATTAATTCAATGGAGAGAGGTCTAGGATCACGGTTTCACTTGCAAGCTCTGATTCCCCGGCCCCTATGTCTAATCCTACCTGAATTCCCTTATTTTACTTAATTACCAATCCCTTTACTAAAACTATTAATCCGTTTGGTCATTCGCGATTAATATTCTTTTTCCTAAATTAACCCTCGTTTGGTCATGCAAGAATTTAAATTCAGGAAAAGCATAAAGAGCAAAAAGGTTGAATGACTGGAAGACTAAATTATGGTTTGGTCATGCCCTAATTATAGCCCCAATTATCCTATAGGTCCACCAACTAATTGCAGTACGGTCGCTGATCAACTAATTGATTATAAACATGCAAAGGGTAGCTAATCCTAATCATGTGATAAAAATAATAGGACAATATTAATTAAAATAAAAATAGGAATTCAAACCAGAAATTAGAACATAAAAAGGTCTCTAATCAAGCAAGATCCACCTAGATCCTAGAAGAGGATTTAGCTATCCAAAATCATAAAGAACAATAAAATAGAAATTAGACTATTAGAGTCATGGATTACAGAGATAAAAATAACCCGGAAATTAGAGAAATTATTATTCTGAGTCTCCAGTCTCCTTTTTCTGCTCCAAAGCTCTCTCACGATGTCAAGAACGGGTTACCAAATCTTCCTCCTCCACTTTCCGCGTTACTGTCCTGTGCGTCCTCCCTATCTGTGTGTGCGGCACTTCCTTTCTCCACGTTCAATGCTGCGGCCTTTTTTTATTCTCTTCCTTTTACTGTTCCTTTCTTTCTTCTTTTCATTATGAAAATATCTCCTTTTGTTGTTACCCCTCCCAATTCAATTGTGCGGCTTTCGTATATATACATTTATTTTAATTCAAAGCCCTTTTCATTCCTTTTCTTACTGTTCACGCTTAGGTTTGTTTGGAATTAGACTTGGACTTTATTTTTCCACACTTGGGCCACATCTTTCTTTTGCTAATGGCACCCCCATTTTGCTTCAAACAACTCATTGAAACAACTTCTTTATCTATCTTCTTTTCTACAAAATAAATAGCAATTTGAGTCACTTATTTATTTAGATAATAATAATAGCTCTAAAAATGACTCAAAAGTGTCTCTAAAAATGCACTAAATTGGAGCTTATCAATTCCCCCACACTTAACCTTTGCTTGTCCTCAAGCAAATTTCCTGGCTCAATAAATTTTTCAAAAAAGTAACAGAGACAACCAAATAAGGGATCCAAAATTAAAAGCACAGTGACAAACAATAGACAGTATAACACAAATGAGGTGTCAAAAGGTTGCCCAATTAGAGGCTCATGTCCCTGAAGAACACATTTCTGTGAACAAAGGCACTCGCTCACAATCTCTCTAAGTGTTTAGGGACTAGTGAAAATATACACTCAAGTTTCAACAAAATACACATTACCATATGTTTGTAATTTGACCAAATCTCCACTAAATAGTTCACATGCATGCAAAAGATGGGGTTTCATGGGTTGTAATGGGGCCAGGGTGAATTCATGCAGGGTAGGAAATAAGAAGAATGGGATAATCAAATGGTTAAAAACAACAAGCACATAGTAACATTTGAAATCAAATATGGAGCTCTTATCTATTTTACAATTTTGTCCAAACTCCAAATTAATTTCACTTCCATTCTTCATTCTTCTTTTTCTATTGAGTGGACTCTTTTTTATTTGCCTTTTTTCTTGAGTAGGCCCTTTCATTTTTTTTTGGATTTGCCCTTTGGCTCTTTCATTCTTTTGATGTGCCTTTTCCTCCTTGTTGCTTTCTTTTTTTTTTTTCAAATTTTCTTCCTATTTTTTTTTTTGGAGGAAAAGGTAAGTACATGATTCACTCTTTTTTTTCCCTGACAAGATAGACAATTAAAGAATAGGACAAAGTTTCAGTCCTAACAATATAGACAACTAAAAATATAGGACGAAATTGTAATTTTCAATAGTTGCTCCACATTTAATTCCAAATGGTTACCACAAACAAAAAAGAGAAAAATTATATCTGGGTACCAAAGAAAAAAATATAACAATTAAGCTCAAATGGGGCAACTAAGGGATAAATTCAACAAACAACTCTGAGGCCAGAAAAATACCTAAATTACCCAAATATTTTTACATGATGCAAATCAATTTTCGCCTTGAAATGGTCAAAAGACAAATTCTAGAATGTAGCAAATTGAGAAACACACTCATAGAAAGAAAAGGGGTAAAAATTTATGATTTAGTATCAATCCCCTTATGAAGGCTCAAATCTCACCTTTAGAAGCTAGTTCACAAAAAGTACTCAACAGGGACAAATGCTAATTATCAGTTTCCTAAGGACATCCTCACAGTTACAATTAAGCATAAGTCTGTCAAGTAAATTGATTATGGGATCCCCTAAAGGCAAAATCTCTATATTTTTTTTTCAGTTTTATATCCAAAACTAGCCAGAAAAAATGCTATCAACACATGTTGTGGGTATATGCATTAATAGAGATGAATTGACAAAGTTAAACTCTCCTCCCCCACACTAGTATGAAGCATGGTCCTCAATGCAGAATATTCAAATATGAGCATAAATAAATAAATGAGAGAGTAAGAGTGACTTCCTTGAGAGAGCTTGCAGTCTGAGCTTATTCCTAAAAACAAAATGAAACAAATTAAAAGTAAAAATAACTGAAAATAAAACACAGGTTGCCTCCTGCGAAGCGCTTGTTTAATGTCGTGAGCCTGACGATAGTTGGTGCTTAATCAGGGGGCTCTCTAAGAGCAAATTTAACATCTAACGCAGTACACCTTCTTAGCTTTCTAACAATGTGGTTCACATTATTCTTTCTTTTTCCACGTGGTAGATGAACTTCAAAGGATGGTGAAAATTTTATTTTATCTCCATCCACCACTATGCTAGGATCCTGCAAAATAAGATTTTTTTCCAAAAGGTCCTGCATCTTTAATTCACAAAAAATGTTAGTTTCAACCACATCATCAAAATAAGGAGAAGTTAAAGAAGAGAAATTTTCATTGGAATTTAAAGCTTTAATAACATCATCTTCTTTACCACTCCTCAAAGTTACCTTTCCCCGATGAACCTCAATCACAGCATCACCAATGGTTAAAACAATTTGCCCAAAAATTTGGGCTTTCTCCTCTTTCTTCAAATCAAGAACCAATGGATCTTTGTCATTCTCCTCACAACCGTTCCCATTAATAGGATCTTTTGTTTCAATATGACTCCCTTCAGTAGGAGCTACTATTTTGATTTGACTCCCTTCAGTAAGAGTCTCCTCATCTTTCTTGAGAGCTTCTTCCTCCAAATTATATTCCATGGAGACAACTTCATCTCTCGTAGGAATACTTTCTTTGTATTGCTCAGCTTCTTTATTTTGGGTCGACTTAGTTTGTGAAGGAGTTTCTTGGGCCTCTTGAGATAACAAAGCAATGAGACTTGAGATTTGACTATTTAGACTTCCAAATTCGTTGTTCATGGCTCTAATTTGGCTCTCCAAGCTTTCAAAATTTTCATGTGTCTGCTGCATAAATTTGGCCAAGACCTCATTGACATCCGACTTTTCCTCCTCTTGCCTTTGCACTTGTAGTGACTCATAATTATCCCAGTGGGAGGAATAAGGAGGTGGCTCATAGTCATCCCAAAAGTCTGAATAAGGTTCATAAGGAGGAGGAGAAATTTGAATCTGGCATTGAGACATATACCAATATGACTTCTCTAAATTTCTTTGTGCCTCTGCCTCTCTAATGTAGTCTCCAAGAGTTTTAACCATGATTTTGACTTTTCTCTGCAAAACAAGGTAAATTGCAGTGGTCTCTTCGGAAAGTATTAGTAACTTTTTTTTTATATATATATAATTTTGTTGATAAGATAAAGAAAAACAAAATTTAAAATTAAAGCAAAAAAAAAATGTCTAAAGCAATAAAAATCTCTTTCGTTTAATATTGCAAAATTAATCCCCGGCAACGGCGCAAAAAACTTGTTGCGTTAAAAATACACTTAGAGCAAGTGTACTCTACCGCAGAAGTAGTATAAAAGATTATCGTGTCCACAGGGATTAATTAGCAAGTACCAAACTAATCGAGATTATTTATTATTTAGACGAACAAATATTTGAATTGTAATGGAACAAATAAAAAAATAAATAAATAACAATAATAAAATGCAAGAATTAATTCAATGGAGAGAGGTCTAGGATCACGGTTTCACTTGCAAGCTCCGATTCCCCCTATGTCTAATCCTACCTGAATTCCCTTATTTTACTTAATTACCAATCCTTTTACTAAAACTATTAATCCGTTTGGTCATTCGCGATTAATATTCTTTTTCCTAAATTAACCCTCGTTTGGTCATGCAAGAATTTAAATTCAGGAAAAGCATAAAGAGCAAAAAGGTTGAATGATTGGAAGACTAAATTATGGGTTGGTCATGCCCTAATTATAGCCCCAATTATCCTATAGGTCCACCAACTAATTGTAGTACGGTCGCTGATCAACTAATTGATTATAAACATGCAAAGGGTAGCTAATCCTAATCATGTGATAAAAACAATAGGACAATATTAATTAAAATAAAAACAGGAATTCAAACCAGAAATTAGAACATAAAAAGGTCTCTAATCAAGTAAGATCCACCTAGATCCTAGAAGAGGATTTAGCTATCCAAAATCATAAAGAACAATAAAATAGAAATTAGAGTCATGGATTACAGAGATAAAAATAACCCGGAAATTAGAGAAATTATTATTCTGAGTCTCCAGTCTCATTTTTCTGCTCCAAAGCTCTCTCACGGTGTCAAGAACGGGTACCAAATCTTCCTCCTCCACTTTTCGCGTTACTGTCCTGTGCGTCCTCCCTCTCTGTGTGTGCGGCACTTCCTTTCTCCACGTTCAATGCCGCGGCCTTTTTTTATTCTCTTCCTTCTACTGTTCCTTTCTTTCTTCTTTTCATTATGAAAATATCTCCTTTTGTTGTTGTCCCTCCCAATTCAATTGTGACCTTGGATCCTCTCCTTCTCTTTCTCCTACATCTCCCTCCATCCTCTCTATCTCTCTCTTAATTCACTCTCTCTCATGATTAAAATAATTGAAAGATAATGATGAGAGAGAATGAATTAAGAGAGAGGATGGAGGGAGATGTAGCGAGAAATGGAAGGAGAGGATCCAAATCCTTCAATTGTGCGGCTACCGTATATATACATTTATTTTAATTCAAAGCCCTTTTCATTCCTTTTCTTACTGTTCACGCTTAGGTTTGTTTGGAATTAGACTTGGACTTTATTTTTCCACACTTGGGCTGTTACCAAGTGGCTTCAGTCTCAAGAGGGGGGTGAATTGAGATTTAAAACTTTTCAGATCTTTCAAAAACGTTTTTCCCCTTTTCAATGACTTAGATCAATTTTCGCGCAGGTTAAGTGGAAGCGAAGGAATTAGAATGTAAAGCAGTAAAGCGGTATAACAGTAAAGCAGGAAAGCAGTAAAACACGCAGAGATTTATCTTGGTTCGGTCACCTCCTAGTGACCTACGTCCAGTCCTCACACCCTTGTGAGATTTTCCACTAAAACAACAAGGCTTACAGGTGCCTTGGAAAACCTTTACAGACTCAGGCACTCTCCTCCTAGGATACCCCACCTATAGAGAGCCCTTAAATCTAATATAACAATAACAAGAGATACCCCACCCCTGTTACAATCAGCTGCCCCAGAAAGATACCCCACTTCCTAGTACAAACAGCTACCCTAGAGAGATACCCCACTCCCTAGAACAAAACACAACAATTAAATAATAAACAATTGTAAATGCAGAAATACCTCTAATGAAGGCAGATATTACAACTTGAAGAATGCAACCCCAACTAACTCTTAGCAACAGATCAGCTCAGACAGACCAACGGTGCGTGACGAGCAAAAGTAAAATCGTGAAGAGTTTTCTCAAAAGTTTTCTGATTCGTGCAGATGGGTTGTGTTGTGTGTTGTGTAAAATGAATCGTGAAGCACTGCCTATTTATAGGCTTTGAGGAAATTATTTTTACGTTGAAAATAGTGTAGGAATCGATTCTTTGTTGAAATGTATTTGATCTAGGAATCGATTTATTTAGGTGAGGAATCGATTTATCTTTGTTTGGAAAATATGGGAAATCGATTCTTGAGTACCATGGAATGCTAGGAATCGATTCTATACTTAGTGAAAATATGTATGAATCGATTTTCAGCTTGCCTGAGACAAGTGGGAATCGATTCTCAGTTATGTGCAAAAGATTGGGAATCGATTCTTCCCTTAAAAATTGTTTGGCTCAGAAATCGATTTATGTACTGAAAGTACATGACCTGACAATCGATTCTACCTTTTCTAATTTACCTGAAAATCGATTTTGATATTTGTTTATGCATGAGGAAATCGATTTTGTTATTTTAAAAGGTGATAAGAATGTTTACGTAAGTATGCATGCAACTTTAAAAAACTTTGTGAGTGTGTGAGACTTTGATATACGAGCTGACCTTTGAAAGAGCTTACACTTTTTCCTAAGACACACCCAAACCCTAAGGACTACCCTTATATTTAAGGACTACCCTTAAACTTGAATCTTCAGGTCTTGGCTTGCTTGACTTGGATTGTGACTTTGGCATTTAGTCATTTTTATTGACTTTGACCGTCAACTTTACCTTAGTCTTTTTCATCATCAAAACACATCCTGCAATATTAGTTTACCTGCAACACAAGGTATCCACATGGGCCACATGCTTCTTTTGCTAATGGCACCCCCATTTTGCTTCAAACAACTCATTGAAACAACTTCTTTATCTATCTTCTTTTCTACAAAATAAATAGCAATTTGAGTCACTTATTTATTTAGATAATAATAATAGCTCTAAAAATGACTCAAAAGTGTCTCTAAAAATGCACTAAATTGGAGCTTATCAAAGGGCTTCCAAAAACAAAACTTGGGATCCAGGTTGGTTATTCTAATTACTAGATAGAAAATAGATCCTGGAACATTATTTTTTATTTTCGTATGATCTTTGAATCTGAATATGTAGTAACCGTAAGGGTCAGGTGATAATCCCAGTAAAGAAAAAAAGACAATACTAGCTAAAAACCGTTTAAAATGAACATTAAATAGAGAAAAAAAAAAGTAAATAAGTCAAAGTTTGAGATAGGGACAGTAGTTATAGTTGCTATTATAGGAATAAAACTTGATTTTTGTTTCAAATGTGGTTTTTAGATTTAGATGCAAGAACCAATCAAAAAAAGCAACCAAAGTAGAATCAGTAGGAGAAGTGAAAGAAAAAGTAGAGATAGTTACCTCCGGCCACCGCGTACGGAGGTGTCCCTGTCCCTGCGCCACTGTGAGCTCTCGCCTCCGGTCGTCTCCTCCTGCGACCACCACCACCGTAAAAAAAAAACCACCATCCTCCACCCAAATCTGCGACTGTCCGCCGCTACCCTCCCTCTTCGCAGCCCAACAACTACCCACGGCCCCACCACTTTCGCGCCACCACACACCCCTTTCCTCCACGGCCACCACCCACAGTGTATAACCACCACCACTGCTCCAACCGAAACACCACCACTGATCCAACCGAAACACCACCATAGATCCACCATAACCAACAACCGAAACACCACCATAAACCCAAACCACACCACCAACAGAAACTAGATCTAAGAAGAGGGGAAAATCGAAGTCACGACTGAGAGAGAGAGAGAGAGGGAAGCAACGGTGAGGAGAGGAGAACGGTGGGGATTCGAAAAAAAACGGAGTTGGGGGGTGATGGGAGTGGAGCAGCGCCATTAGGACAGGAAGGAATCGATGCTAAGGTTTGGGAGAGAAAGAGATGAACACGGCGAAGAGAGAGAGAGAGAGAGAGGAAAAAATTTAGGATTTGACATTTGGGGGGAATGAGGCGCCGCAAGAAAGAGGAGAGTTTTAGGGTTTCTGTTTTTAGAAACTTTGCTTTTATATTGGGAACGCGGGGGCAATTTAGTCTTTTCACATTTTTATTTTTCAGATTCTTACTTACACCCTCTGCATTTACTTCGCACGCCCCCCCCCCCCTTTGAAGCCCACGTTTTTTCGTCCTTTCCATTGGAGAAATGGACCAGCCCACTAAAAATGAGAATGGGCTACTGCCTGCACCCCAGTTTTAATAATACAACCCCCGTGGTTAGCTGCACCCCATTTTACTGTTTCACCCCCGTTTCGTTTTTTTTCTCTTTATTATTTCTTCACGAAATAAATTTTCTTTTTTACAAAAAAACCTATGAAAATTATAAAAATGGGTTTGGCTGAGATGTACATCTTGTCGATCCCGATTTAAGAGACTTTAGCTGTACGACTTTGATCTTAAACCCCTTCAAAAAATTAAAATTAATTAACCCATAAATATTTTCAAGAAGAACTACGTAGCTTTTGATTCTCCGCTTCGGAGATACGTAGGAGCGGGGCTTCCCCGTCAAGCTAAATTAATTTTTTTCAATAAAGAATCATTTTTTTCCTTTAACACTTATTTTCCAAAAAACTAAAAAATGAGCTTGATTGAGATGTACATCTTGTCAACCTCGCAAATCCGGGTTTAAGACGCCTGAGTTGTACAGCTTGGTGATCTTAAACCCCTGCAAAAAAAAATCAACCAACCAACAAGATTTTCCAAGAAAGAACTACGTGACTCTTGAGTTCCTCATTGCACCCGAGGATACCGAATCCAATCTAGTTTACGCAGACCAAATAACTGTTAAGATAGGTTTTTCTCAATTTTTCCTATTAAATAAATTGGGTGGCGACTCCTAAAATACTCGATTTTTGAGCCGTCTACGTCGGGATCACGGTCACGACAGATGGCGACTCCACTGGGGATGTGAGAGTCAAGCCTGTTTAATTTGGTTGTGCTAAATATTTATGAGCTAGTTTATCCTTTGCTCTACTAATTATGTGTGTTTGATTTATATTATGCTTAACACAAACCCTAGGTTAGAAGACATTTACTATTACCGCTCGGTCGTTTCTTTTGTTTATTTGGCAGGATTTATTTATGGGGGGTTGTCTTTTTTTTTTGAGGATTCAAGGTTTGTATTCTCCCTTCACACACTACACATATACTGTGAGCACACACTGAGAGTTGAGCTCATACCGGAGCCGCAAAAACACATAAGTTAGAACGAGGATAGTGGGACTCATTTTTGACGTACGTCCTGTGTGACTTCCATGAATTACTCATCTAGAGTACGATTCTCCTGTGCGGATATCCACAATTTAGATGTACATCCTGTTGTGGTCCATCTTCCAGAAGAATACTTGACTCTAGAGACCTTGAAACCCGCTAGGTTACAATAACCCACCTTGTGTGAGCATCCACAGTAGAAAGACATTAGACCCATAGGGCCCAAACCCACATAGCATGGGCAACCCATCATAGGCCACAAAGGGAGATACTCCACCTTCTATCCCATTATTGCTGAAAACTTTTTCGCATAGCATTTGTTGAAAATCATTTACATTTTTTTTCCTCAAAAAAAAAATAGAAAGAGAAAAAATATTTTGTGCATGCATCATCTCTATTTTTATGTCATTCTAACATCTGTTCGTTCGTTCAGGAAAATTGTCAAAGGATCTAAAATCGGAATCTGGTGTGAGTATCTCAATCATTGCTTTTTTCTAAAAAAAGAGGATAAACAAAAGTGGGGCAAGGAATTAGGGAACGAGAAAACGATGTCATCCATAAGAAAAACTATCCAGTTCACAGTCCGAAAGCCCCAAGTGTCCGAACTGAAAGACTATGCCTCCAATCTGCCCGAGGAGTCGAAATCTAGTTTTAGAAAGAGATATGGGAAGCTATTGGAGTTATTGGATGTGAAGGTTCAGGTAGGAGCAATCACTGCATTGGCTCAGTACTATGATTCTAAGTTGAGATGCTTCACTTTCTCCAACTTTCAGTTGGCCCCTGCTTTGGAAGAGTTTGCATGGATCCTGTGACAACCTCTGACCGGGAGGCCATACCATTACCGTGGGAATTATCCAACTGTGGAAAACGTTGTCAAGGTTCTGGGGGTCGACTCGGAGATACCTCCTAAGAGAATGTCAAGGGTATTTTTAAAAGACCTAATGAAGAAATTGACACATGAAGGAAAGTGGGAAATCCTTGTAGATGTCTTGGCTCTTGCAATCTACGACTTGGTCTTGTTCCCAAGGAGCGGAGATTTGGTAAGCCCTGCGGCGATTGATGTATTCATGGCCCGTAAATGCCGAGGCGAAAACTCGACGTTCCCGATCCTAGCAGACGTGTATCACACGTTGAGTTTCTATTAGGAACAGAAGGGAAGAAGGATCGTATGTTGCCTTCCAGTGCTATATGTGTGGTTGACCGCCCACGTGCTCAAAAGGAAAAACAGCGCCTTCTGTCCTATCTTTGAACTGACAAATATGGAATCACAAACCTACAGCGACAAGGAATGGAGATAGATGTTCATGGGGCTTACAGAAGAATCCGTGCGTTGGTACCCGCTGGCAATGGGTGTAGTACAAGTACTTTTCTCATGCGGTGGGTTCCCTAACGTACCACTCACGGGAACATGGGGATGCATCAACTAAAACCCTGTCTTGGCATTACGGCAACTGCGTTATCCTATGATGGGCCCACCCGCTGAAGGGTTGGTAGCTTCTTTCATGACTGACCTCGAAGATGAAGTCATGTTGGACAAGATTCGTAAGGCATGGAAGAATGTCACCTATAAGTCAGGAGAATTAGGGAAGAGAGGTTGTGGAGCTACAGCTTCCTACAAAGAGTGGGTGCGAGGCAGGGTGGAAGTGATTAAGTTACCATTTCAGGCATTGGCACCCCGCCCACTGCAAGAAATTGATACGGTCTTAGAGGAAAGTGATGAGGTAAAGATTTTGAAGGATAAATTGGTCAAGTCGGAAGGTGAGAAAGAAACTTTGGAACTCGAATTGAAGGAGGTTCGCTCCGCTCTCGAAACCCTCAAATTGGAGTGCAATGAAAAGGCCCAGTCGCTTGAGCAGGCAAACAAAAGGGCCAGGATGGAAAAGGACTCTGGGAATAAAATCAAGAATCACTTAAGTTCTACCAATCAGGACTTAAGGAAACTGATTACTGAATGTCACAGAGCTATGAAGGAAAATGAGCAGTTGAGAAGGGCCCTCGAGGAGAGCGAACGACAAGTAAAGATCCTCAAAGCCCAGGCGAATGAACAAGCTTACCAACATGAAATGGACAGAAGGATTGATGAACAAGCCTGCCTCGAAGTCATAAAAGGATATCGGGAGCGCCTCGAAGCAAAACAAAGGGAGATGGAAGAACTCCTCAGAGGTAGAGAGGATGTGCTTGAGGAAAACTGGAAACTTAAAGGAGAGGTGATGGACCTAGAAGCAGGCCAAGCAGCAACCCAACGACGCCTATTCGATCTCGATTTGAAAATGAGGGAAGAAATTGCCCGATACGAAGAAAGAATCGAGAGGGACCGGGTGGAGGGTGAGAAGCGTGATAAGCATATATCGGTCCACCATCGACAGGAAAAATGAAGAACTAAGGAGCTTGGGGAACTGGAGCATGGAGAGGAACCACTTTTTGGGGCTAATTAGAAGAATGCAGGAAGACTACATGCATGCTTGGTATGAGGCTGGTCGCTGGGCCCGCAAGTTGGGGGATATTGAAAGGATTCCGAAATTGGTCCGCGATGCGGATATTATGGTCAACCCACTCACTACCCCTCGAGAGGCGATCGAGTTAATCAATGTTTGTAAAGTGCTTGTGGAGGACTTTGAGGAATTAGTAGCTGAGGCTAGGGCAAATTTGCAGGAGGCTGAAGAAGAACCTTGAGGAGTCGGTGGTAGAGGTTAGAAAGAATCGTGGGGGCATTGTGGATGATTTTGTGAAATTAGTTAGGGGCAATTGATGCATTTTGAAAAAATTGTTGTACTTGAGTGATGATTATGAAATGAAATCCCCACTTGTTTTGTTCGTTCCTAATTCCACGTCCATATTTTGCTAAATCACTAAAATTGAAATTAAAAGATACTCGCGCCAGGTTCCGAAGACAATTGTCAACGATCCTTTGACAAACGAAATGATAGTTTTATTTCTTATTTGAATAAATTTTCCTCTTGTCAAGACAGGAACTTGGTAACCATTGCGCGTGCTAAGAAAAAGACCAATCAAACTAGAGTCTACTTCACCAGATCCAGAGCAAGAATGGCAGAGCAAGAGGAAAGGCATGGAAGGAATCTGAGCCAGGAAGTGGACGAAGTCAAGGGGAAAATGGAAGAAATGGCTGCGACCCAAGCGCGAATGAAAGATGCCTTGCTAGCCATAAAAGACACGATCACTTTCCTGTCTGCGAGAGTGGTTGGTATGGTCGGCAACGAAGGTGAGGTGTTTCAAAATCCGAACAATGGCAACCATGGGCCATCTGATATCCCCGTTGGAATGGGATATGTAGCTGCGGGTCACCATGAGGGGGAGTACCCATACCCTACAAGTAGGCCAGGAGGGGCATTCCACGCGGAGAACGTGATGGACGAGGGGCATGCGTCAACACAGAAGGATAAGGTGAGACAACAGTGGATGGATAAGATGGAGGAAAAGATCAAAGCGATACAAGGATCTAGCACTTTCGGGTCCTTGGGCTTGGACGAGCTTTGTCCCACTACTGACGTCGTAATTCCAAGAGACTTTAAAGTGCCCGACTTCACCAAATATGACGGGAGCACCAATCCTCTTCTGCACCTAAGGACCTATTGCACCAAAATGTCAATTTGGTCCAAGGACGGGAAATTCCTCATTAGCTTTTTCCATGAAAGTTTGACCGGGCCAGCTTTAGAATGGTATATTCAGATGGACCACTCTAAGATTGATGGTTGGAAGGACCTCGCTGACATCTTTATGAACCAGTATAGGTTTAATATGGACATGGCTCCAACACGTGAGCAGTTGGGAATACTACAAAAGAAGAATGATGAGGCATTCAAACAGTATGCCCAGAGGTGGAGAACTCTTGCTGCACAAGTCCAACCACCACCCACTATATCAGAGATGTGCTCTTACTTCTTGGGGACATTGGGATCCCCCTATGTGGCCGCCATGGCCGGAGCTGCCTATAGAGACTTCGCAGATCTGATAGCTGTCGGTGAAAGAATTGAGATGTTGGCACGAGCTGGAAAACTGCCCATGGAACAGATGGAGAACAGGCAGTCAAAAAAGAGTTTCCCTCAGAAAAAGAAAGACCCAGAAGTCAGTTTCATTCGAGCCGTACCAAACCATATTCCTCAACAGACAAGATATAGCCAACATCACCCAAATACCCCTTACCCAATGAACCAAAACACTAACCCACCATCTTTCCCCATAAACAATGTCCAAAACACGCAGTCTCAACCACGTCCCAACTACCAAACAGCTCGCCAATCCTACCGCCAACCCCCTCCCAACTTTCCCCCATTTCCTAAACTTTCCATCACCAATGCCGAATTGTTCCAACAACTACACGACGCCCACTTGATCGCAGGGATGCCAGTAAAGAATTGGGAACCTCCATTCCCATCCTGGTACAACCCAAACCTGACCTGCAAATTTCACATGGGAGCTGCCGGCCACTCAATTGAGGATTGTGAGGCCTTCAAAAATGTTGTAAGGAGGTTGATCGCTCACAAGAAATTAGACATCCAAGAGGAGTCGGGGCCAAATATCACTAATGACCCTCTCCATAAGTACAAGGGGCATGCATCAGTGAGTATGGTAGAGAAAGATGGTGCGCCTATCAAAAGGGTTTTGAAGCTGCAAACCCCTATGATGAAGATATGGGAAGGATTGCAAAAGGCCGGTTATGGAGTAGTGGCACCCACCAAAGAAGTCGTGAGATATGCCATGTACGATGCAGAGAAGAGGTGTGTGTACCATCATGGTTGTGCTGGTCATGATGTGGAAGGTTGTTGGGATTTCAAAACCCGTGTGCAAAGCCTAATGACACTGGGGATTGTTCAAGCCAAGAAAACTAGGGCTCAGGAGGAGGTCAATGTCTTGGAGCGTTTCGTGCTCAAGGTCCCGCCCCTCAATCAGCCTTCGGTATCGGAAAAGGTTACAGTGATCGTGAAAAAGCCCACACCATTTGCTTGTGACAATACTCATGCTGTTCCTTGGAATTATGGGACCCAGGTCAAAGTTATAGGCGGACCGTCGAGGTGCAAAATGAGTAAGGAACAAGAAGTCGAGGAGTCCATTGATAATATCGTAAGTGTGGGAGGAATAACCCGGAGCGGGCGATACTTTGGACCTGAAGAGCCCGAAAAGAATAAGAAAGGGAAAGAGGCAGATGGAGGAGAGCAGTCACAAGAAGAGTTTCTGAAAATCATGAAGCAGAGTGAATATGACGTGACAGAGCTGCTCAAGAAGACTCCGGCCCGTATTTCACTGTTATCTCTCATCCTCTCTTCGGAAGTCCATAGGAAGACTTTGTTGAAAACCCTGGAGGAAGCCTTCGTAAAGCCTGATGAAACACCCCAGAATGTGGTGAGTATGGTGGACCCGATGCAGCGATACAACCTAATCACCTTTGCAGAAAACGAGATAGCTGTTCCGGCAAGAAGGGAACACCGAGCCTTGCACATCACATTGAAATGTCGGGGGTTCGTGGTGGCCAAAGTCTTAATTGATGGTGGGCCAGCTCTTAACATCATGCCTATGTCTACATTGGATGCATTAGGCTTGGAGGAGAGAGACCTGACGCCACAGACTTTAATGGTCCGAGCTTTTTACGGGTCCAAAAGGAGCGTGTTGGGGGAAATAACTCTTCCATTGGAAATTGGTCCAAGTGTTTTCCGTGTGTTGTTCCAGGTCATGGCGATCGATTCAGCATACACCATGCTATTAGGTCGACCATGGATTCATGATGCTGGGGCAGTACCTTCCACTCTTCATCAGCGAGTTAAGTTTATTGATAACAGAAGCATTATCACGATCCGTGGAGAAGAAGAGATGTTAGTCTCAAAACCCATGTCTCTCCTGTACGTGGATAACGCTGAAGAGGACGTAACGAATATGTGTCATAGCTTTGAGGTGGAGAAGAGCGAGACGGTCGAAGGAAGTTCATCGAAGCTCAGTGTGAACCAGGTAGTGGCTCGGATAATGACAAAAAGTGGCTACGAGGAAGGAAAAGGCCTGGGTCGGCACCTTCAAGGAGTCTGTGCTCCTATTCCAGCAAAAGAGAAGTCGGATATGAAGAGAACCTCGAGACAAAGTTCAAAGCCCTGGGGGTAGGTAAGGAGAAAGCTCGGTCAATCCCACCTTTAAGTGACACTTTCCCGGCACCGGCAGAGATAATCCTGCCCTCGGAGGCGGTCGACGTTGTGCATCGCATTGTGATCAACATGCTGGATAAAGGGGGCTCGAGAGCAAGGGGTGCTGTCATCCTTGACACCGATCAAGAGCGTCTGAGCAATTGGGAATATGAACCTGTTGTTGATGTTGTTACTTTCATGTAATCGTCTTTTATTATGCCAAGACTATAAGACTTATGTTATTTTACTTGAGACAAGAATTAAATGAATTCGCATGCATTTTTACCCCTCTGTGTTATCTTTTTCTCGACCTCTTATTATTCTGTTTTTTTCCTTTTTTCTCTTTTTTGTCCCTTATCGTTGGTTTCTCTCGCGTTGTTTCTCATCATTTATCGTCATTATTCCCCCGCCAATTTTGTTTGTTTACTCTCCAGGAGCCATAATTTCACGAAAACTTTGCCTCATTACGGGGAGGTTGAAAACCCATTATTCGACTCCCACGCAATTCCTGATGAAGACTACTCTGAGCCGGAAGACGGTGATGAGGAAGTTAACAGATTTACTGAACTTCTGGGGCACACTGAAAGGGAATTTAGTCCGAATGATGAAGTTGTGGAAATCATCAATGTGGGGTCTGAAGAAGAAAGGAAAGAATTGAAATTGGTAGACAATCCTGAACAGGAGGAGATGATCGTCTTGTTCAGAGAGTATTTAGATGTTTTCGCATGGTCCTACAAGGATATGCCAGGCATTGATCCAAAACTAGCAGCACATAGAATCCCTCTCTTGCAGATATAAAACCAAAGAAGCAAAAGTTGAGGAAGATGCACCCTGACATGTCTCTGAAAATCAAAGAGGAGGTGACCAAACAATGGGATGCCGGATTTTTAGAGGTCTCAGTACACCCGGAATGGGTAGCCAACATCGTCCCTGTACCCAAGAAGGATGGGAAGGTTAGGATGTGTGTGGATTATCGGGATCTCAACCAGGCCAGTCCAAAGGCCGACTTTCCTCTTCCACATATCGACTTGTTAGTTGATAATACGGCCAAAAATCATAGATTTTCATTCATGGACGGTTACTCGGGATATAATCAATTCCTCATGAATGCAGAAGATAAGGAAAAGACTACGTTCATCACTCCTTGGGGAACATTTTGTTACAAAATGATGCCCTTCGGTCTGAAGAACGCTGGAGCCACTTACCAGCGTGCCATGGTAACACTTTTCCATGATATGATGCACAAAGAAATCGAGGTGTATGTGGATGACATGGTAGCAAAGTCGCGAGAAAACGAAAGTCATGTAGGAGTGCTCCGAAAACTATTCGAAAGACTCATGAAGTATAGGGTGCGACTGAATCCCAACAAGTGCGTTTTCGGTGCATCATCAGGGAAGCTCCTGGGTTTCATTGTGAGCAGGGATGGTATAAGGGTGGACCCTGACAAAGTGAAGTCCATCCAGGAAATGCCTGCACCAAAAACAGAGCGGGAAGTAAGAAGCTTTTTGGGAAGACTCAATTACATTGCCAGATTCATTGCCAATTTGACCAGCACATGTGAGCCCATATTCAAGTTACTAAGAAAGAACCAACCAGGGAAGTGGGATGAGAAGTGTCAAGAGGATTTTGATAGAATAAAGAATTACTTGTCAAATCCTCCTATCCTGGCTCCCCCAACACCCGGTCGGCCACTAATTCTGTACTTAACTGTGTTGCCATCATTTGTTGGAGCAATGCTAGGACAACACCATGCATCAGGAAAAGAGCAGGCAGTCTACTACTTGAGTAAGAAGTTCAACGACTGCGAGACTCGCTAAGCAGCAATTGAAAAACGTGTTGTGCCCTAGCCTGGACCTCTAGAAGACTCCGTCAATACATGTTGTACTATACCACATGGTTGATTTCACGGTTTGATCCACTGAAGTATATCTTTGAAAGCCCTCATGCCTCCTTAAGGGTGTCAAAATGGCAAGTGATCTTATCAGAATATGACATCAAGTATGTGTCACAGAAGTCAATCAAGGGGAGCATCATTGCCGATCATTTGGCTGAGAACCCTCTTGAAGAAGGACAATCGTTCGACCCAGACGAGGGGGAAAGAGGAATAATGAATACCGATGAGGTTGAAGAAACAAGCAACATGTGGAAGATGTACTTCGACGGAGCAGTTAATATGTATGGGAATGGCATTGGGGCAGTTGTAATCTTGCCAGAGGGTAAACAATACCCAGCTATCAAGCTAAGCGTTGAATGCACTAACAACATCGCAGAGTACGAGGCCTGTGCAAGTGGTCTTCAAGTCGCGATTGGCCTTGGTGTGAAAAGATTAGAGGTGTTTGGAGACTCGGCACTTATCATTTACCAAGTAAAAGGCGAGTGGCAAACAAAAGACAAAAAATTAATTCCTTACCAGAAGTATCTGACTCAGCTGATTACGAATTTTGAAGAAGTGACATTCGCCCACCTAGCACGAGAAAAAAACAAGTTTGCTGATGCCTTAGCTACTCTGGCCGCGATGTTTAAATTAAATGTCAACGCAAAGATCCAACCCATCCGCATAAAAGTCAAGGATGAACCAGCATGTTGTGCTGATGTAGAAGAAGAGCTAGACCACGAACCATGGTTCTATGATATAAAGCGATACATTCAAGTTGGAGAATACCCCGCCGGCGCGAATGATGTAGACAAAAAGACGATTAGAAAGCTGGCGATGACTTTCTTTTTGACTGGAGAAATACTTTATAAAAGAAGTCAAGATGGTACCTTGTTGAGGTGCGTAGATGCTAAGGAAGCTAAGAGAGTTATGATTGAAGTGCATGAGGGGATCTGTGGGACACATGCAAATGGCCATATGATGGCCCGTAAAATCATGAGAAGTGGCTTTTACTGGTCTGCCATGGAAGCTGATTGCATAGCACATGTAAGGAAATGCCTCAAATGTCAGTTGTACGCCAATAGAATCAATGCACCTCCTTTTCCTCTGCACAATATGACGAGCCCTTGGCCATTTTCCATGTGGGGAATAGATGTTATCGGGCCAATTAATCCCAAAGCGTCAAATGGGCACCGATTCATCTTAGTGGGAATTGATTATTTCACTAAATGGGTAGAAGCTTCCTCGTATGCCAGTATTTCCCAGAAGGTGTTCGCCAAGTTCCTGAAGAAGGACGTCATATGCCGGTATGGGATTCCTGAAAGAATAATCACAGACAATGCTCCGAACCTCAATGGTACAGAAATACAAAGGCTATGCAAAAACTTCAAAATCAAGCATCACAACTCAACTCCCTACAGGCCCCAGATGAATGGCGCTGTGGAAGCAGCTAATAAGAACATCAAAAGGATCATCGCCAAGATGGTAGTTAATTACAAAGATTGGCATGAGATGTTGCCATATGCTCTACATGCGTATCGTACTAACATACGATCTAGCACTGGGGCAACACCATTTTCTTTGGTATACGGGATGGAGGCAGTATCCCCCATCGAAGTTGAAATACCGTCCCTAAGAGTGTTGATGGAAGCGGAGTTGGAAGAGTCAGAATGGGTGAAGGCCCGATTTGAGCAGTTCAACATGATTGATGAGAAGAGACTGACAGCTATTTGTCACGGGCAGTTGTACTAGAGTAGGATGGCCAGAGCCTTTACTAAGAAAGTCCGCCCAAGAGAATTTCAGCCTGGGGACCTGGTATTAAAGAAGCTACTACCCCATCAAGAGGATGCTCGCGGCAAGTGGGCACCCAACTATGATGGCCCTTACGTGGTCAAGCACGCATTTCCGGGTGGAGCCCTAATCCTGCTCGACAGGGAAGGACATGAACTTCCAAAGCCAATAAATTCAGACGCTGTCAAGAAATTCTATGCCTAGAAGAAAATAAAAAAATAAAATAAAAATGAATGACAAAGGCCCGCTAGAGCAAAAACCCGAAAGGGCGGTCTAGGCAAAAGTTAGGGTCGACAAAAGCCCGCTAGACTGAAAACCCGAAAGGGCGGTCTAGGAAAAAATTAGGGCCAGTGAAATGGGCATAGATAAAAAAGGGCATGAGGATCTTCAGGGAAGTTCACACCAGGACGATTGGAACCCACAACCAGCAACAGCCGGCTGTTACATCTTCAATTGCGAAAAGGGTCGATGAACGGACGATCAAACAACTTGTAATGGGGCAAAAGTCATGTGAAAGCTCCTATCACCTTCTGTCTTGTTATCATTTTCCTTGTTATTGCAGTTTTCTAGAATACTAGTACCATTGAATTCCTATCTTAAATCATTTTGTCTGTTTCTTCGCATATCCTTGCATCTATGTTCAATTCATTTAATTTACGTCTCAAGTGAAACGATTTAAAATTTAGCAAACTTCAAGACAAAGTGCGTTAGTAGCATCTCAACAGTCGAAAAGAGAGCTCAATTGGCTGTTGAAGAGAAAGTAAAAACCGGTGCAACCTCACGCCCAAATTAAAAGAGAAAGGCAAGGGAACTCAATAGTCTCGAGGCTACCTTAAAAGCCCCGCGTAACACCTCAAAGGATTCCGAAAGTATAACTGATAAGACAAGTAAGAATGGTTAACAGGGTCGGTGAAAGGAAAAGTGCGAAAGGTTTGATTGGTCGAAGATCGAGAGTTCGGCGCAATGGTTCAGGTTCTAAAAATTGACCTTTTACAGAAGAACATTTATTGCATTTTACTGTCAACTCTAACATTGTCTTTTTCTCATCATCGAAATTGTTTTTGTGCTATCAGTCATGCCCTGGCACCACATGCTATCGGTTATGCCCTGGCATCGCATTGTTAATCACATGCTATCGGTCATGCCCTGGCACCGCATGCTATCGGTTATGCCCTGGGATCGCATTTTTAATCCTGTGCTATCGGTCTCGCCCTGACATTGTTTTTTACTTTCCTGCTATCGGTCTCGCCCTGACATCATATTTTAAACTCAGTGCTACCGATTCAGCTCTGGCACTAGTTTCTCATGCTACCGGTCTCGCCCTGGCATCATATTTTAAACTAAGTGCTACCGATTCAGCTCTGGCACTAGTTTTTCTTGCAATCGGTCTCGCCCTGGCACCACATTTTAAACTAAGTGCTACCGATTCAGCTCTGGCACTAGTTTTTCATGCTATCGGTTACGCCCTGGCATCACATTTTTAACTTCGTGCTATCGGTTACGCCCTGGCACTGCATGCTATCGGTTACGCCCTGGCACTGCATGCTATCGGTTACGCCCTGGCATCGCATTTTAATTTTGTGCTATCGGTTACGCCCTGGCACTGCGTGCTATCGGGTACGTCCGGGCATCGCATTTTTGTTTTGGGCCATCGGTCTCGCCCTGGCATTCTCTACTGTTCGCATGCTATCGATCCTGCTCTGGCATCGGACATGCCCCGACATTTCACTTTTTTTCTTCTTTATTTATTAGCATCGATTCCACCTTTTCATCACATCCGCATTCACTTATGTCACCGGTAAAAATTGAGGTTCATATCTGCACTTATTTCTTACTTTGATAATACAACAAAAACCTTGTTTTCTGTATTATATCGTAAGAGAATAAGCACAGAGGGGCAACTGTGAACACCCAATATTTACCGATATGTTTTTCTTTTCTTCGCGAAAATTCCAAAATATCGTTTTATGCATCTTGGTGGTTTTAATCGACTTTCGCGTGTCATTTTGGGTTTATTGCTGATTTTCACTTTTTATCATTAGTAGAACTCGTTTTCAGAAAAACTCAATCAAAAGATCTGTTTTAGGATTAAATGTTATTATTATTATTAACTCTTTTTTTTATTGTTATTAGTGGAACTTATTTATTTTTATTGCAAGAAAAAAAAACTTAATATAAAAAAAATCTATTTAGTTATAATTTACAAAATACAAAATTCAAAAGTTTTCAAATACAAATAAAATACACACCAAGGTAAAATTCACAAAAGTAATAAAAAAGACAAAAGGTTGGTGCTGTACGCAGACAGCAACTTCACCAATGATAAAAATGCATATATTAACTCTAGCCTACATCTTTGTACATGAGCAAAAACATCCTTTTTAAACAAAAGGGATAGGCGCTTTAATCAGGATGGGTGCAACAACCCAAAAGTTAGCAGTCAGCAGCATGGACAAAGAGAAGAAGCCAAAACCATGGCAGCAACAGGTCTAGCTTTGTCTAGACCCAAAGCTTCAAATAGGTAGAATCCTTGCTGAGTCTTTGTGGCACAGAGCCTGCACATACATAAACAAGGTTTATAACAGTCAAATACCCCAATTTGTGAAAGCACCAGAGGCAAGAGAGGAAAAAGAATTGCTCAGAAATTTTAGAGCACCAAAACGTGAAACATCATGGAAATATGCAAATCAGAGTTTCAGAAAAATTGACTTCACAGTGCATTTATCAATACAAGCTTGGCCTATAAATTAAACTTCTAATACAACAGAAGGGGGACAGTAACAAACACAGCAATACTCACTAACAAAAAAACAGTCAATCAAAAGCACTAAAAGAAAAATTATACGATTTTCTTTGATTCAAAGTCCTGTTCCGAAAAAGCAGCAATAACAGTAGGGTCTTTTTTTAGCAGGAAGAAAGGGCTTCCAGAAACAAAACTTGGGATCCAGGTTGGTTATTCTAATTACTAGATAGAAAATAGATGCTGGAACATTATTTTTTATTTTCGTATGATCTTTGAATCTGAATATGTAGTAACCGTAAGGGTCAGGTGATAATCCCAGTAAAGAAAAAAAGACAACACTAGCTAAAAACCGTTTAAAATGAACATTAAATAGAGAAAAAAAAAGTAAATAAGTCAAAGTTTGAGATAGGGACAGTAGTTATAGTTGCTGTTATAGGAATAAAACTTGATTTTTGTTTCAAATGTGGTTTTTAGATTTAGATGCAAGAACCAATCAAAAAAAGCAACCAAAGTAGAATCAGTAGGAGAAGTGAAAGAAAAAGTAGAGAGAGTTACCTCTGGCCACCGCGTACGGTGGTCGTCCCTGTCCCTGCGCCACTGTGAGCTCTCGCCTCCGGTCGTCTCCTCCGGCGACCACCACCACCGTCCAAAAAAAAAACCACCATCCTCCACCCAAATTTGCGACTGTCCGCCGCTACCCTCCCTCTTCGCAGCCCAACAACTACCCACGGCCCCACCACTTTCGCGCCACCACACACCCCTTTCCTCCACGACCACCACCCACAGCGTATAACCACCGCCACTGCTCCAACCGAAACACCACCACTGATCCAACCGAAACACCACCATAGATCCACCATAACCACCAACCGAAACACCACCATAAACCCAAACCACACCACCAACAGAAACTAGATCTAAGAAGAGGGGAAAATCGAAGTCACGGCTGAGAGAGAGAGGGAAGCGACGGTGAGGAGAGGAGAACGGTGGGGATTCGAAAAAAAAATGGAGTTGGGGGGTGATGGGAGTGGAGCAGCGCCATTAGGATAGGAAGGAATCGATGCTAAGGTTTGGGAGAGAAAGAGATGAACACGACGAAGAGAGAGAGAGAGAGAGAGAGAGAGAGAGAGGAAAAAAATTTAGGGTTTGACATTTGGGGGGAATGAGGCGCCGCAAGAAAGAGGAGAGTTTTAGGGTTTCTGTTTTTGGAAATTTTACTTTTATATTGGGAACGCGAGGGCAATTTAGTCTTTTCACATTTTTATTTTTCAGATTCTTACTTACACCCTCTGTGTTTGCTTCGCACGCCCCCCCCCCTTTTGAAGCCCACGTTTTTTCGTCCTTTCCATTGGAGAAATGGACCAGCCCACTAACAATGAGAATGGGCTACTGCCTGCACCCCAGTTTTAATAATACAACCCCCGTGGTTAGCTGCACCCCATTTTACTGTTTCACCCCCATTTCGTTTTTTTTTCTCTTTATTATTTCTTCACGAAATAAATTTTCTTTTTTACAAAAAACCTATGAAAATTATAAAAATGGGTTTTGCTGAGATGTACATCTTGTCGATCCCGGTTTAAGAGACTTTAGCTGTACGGCTTTTATCTTAAACCCCTTCAAAAAATTAAAATTAATTAACCCATAAATATTTTCAAGAAGAACTACGTGACCTTTGATTCTCCGCTTCGGAGATACGTAGGAGCGGGGCTTCCCCGTCAAGCTAAATTAATTTTTTTCAATAAAGAATCATTTTTTTTCCTTTAACACTTATTTTCCAAAAAACTAAAAAATGAGCTTGATTGAGATGTACATCTTGTCAACCTCGCAAATCCTGGTTTAAGACGTCTGAGTTGTACAGCTTGGTGATCTTAAACCCCTGCAAAAAAAAAAATCAACCAACCAACAAGATTTTCCAAGAAAGAACTACGTGACTCTTGAGTTCCTCATTGCACCCAAGGATACGTAGGAGCGGGGCTTCCCCGTCAAGTCAAAATTAAATTTTCTTAAATTGGTCCCTATTTTATTTATTTCTAAATAATTCTCTTTTGTTTATTTTTTTTGGGGTAAACAAATTTCTTAAACTTATTGATATATCACACAATCAAGTTTAGGGTAACTGTCTTCGGATAGATGTTTTAGGGGTGCAGTGGAATTAAGTTTTCGCCCTTCCCTATACATAACCGACTACCGAATCCAATCCAGTTTACGCAGACCAAATAACTGTTAAGATAGGTTTTTCTCAATTTTTCCTATTAAATAAATTGGGTGGCGACTCCTAAAATACTCGATTTTTGAGCCGTCTACGTCGGGATCACGGTCACGACATAAGTACTTATGCCATTTATAGATAATTGAAAAGAGAAGAGCAGAGGTGGGGATTCCCAGATGATTTTATTTTCAAAATTCTTAACAAGAGACAAAATATTAATATTGAATCTGTTAATGGCAGAAAAAGGATTAAAAAGATAAGACTCTGAACTGGAGTCTTTAAAAGATTGATTTATCCATTTGTAAATTTTACTATTGGTTCTGGGATCAAGGTTAAGGGTTCTAAGTTCTCCTAAGATCCTATTGTGTCTACTGGGTTTGTTGTCTCTGCAGTAGATGATGATCTTGTTTTTGATATTAGGATCTAACTTAAGGGCTTTAAGTTTTCTTATGATCCTACAGGTTTTGCTTTTGTGACCAGTTTTGCCACAAGTGAAGCAACTAATAGGCCTTTTGGGGCTATCAAGCTGCTTCTTGGTAGATTGGCTAGCTCTAGGTTTTTTCTTACCACAAGTGCAGCAAGTGCCTGAGGTAAAGTTAGCAGTTTGAGGTTCACCTTGGGTTACAGGTTTATTGGCTTGTTTCCTTTTGTGAATCTTTGGTTTGTAACCAGGTTTGGGTTGGTTAGGACATTTCCTGCTGATATGGCCAAGAATGCCACATTTGAAGCAGATAACCTTAGCATTCAAGCTAGTCAGGTTATCTTCCTCAGAGGATGTCTCTCTCAACGCGTTTATAGAGATATTGCTTTTGGGTAAAGGATTGTCAAGAGCCATTGCCTTAAGAAGGTCAAGTTGCTTATTGATTTTGGCTAAAAGTTCTTCGTTGTGATCGGTTTGCTGAAGAACGGGATAGGCAATAGGGCTTTCTACCTGGGTAGGAATACCTAAAGCATGAAGATACCTAGATTGTTCTAAGATATCTCTGGGGTCTTTAGTAGGAATAACAGGAATATCCTGTTTTTTGCTAACTAAACTCGATTGGAAAGGATAGGCAATACCTTTCTTGATGGCATACTCATGAAACCAGTTAAATAAAGGGATATTTCGTTTGATATGATTGAGAAATTTATAAAATTCCTCTTGGATTCTTTTGCGTTTGTGTCCCTGGAAGTGCAGAAAGAACCACTCTCTGTGAGGAGACCATTCCTCAGAGTAGAATTCTTTCCTAAGGGATTCCTTATCAATAATGAACTTAGATAACATCATAAGGTTCATTAAGAGAGGAATATGTTGGTGATTGGATAGATTTGTGTTCTTCCTCATCGTTCTGGTGATAGGAAGTCCTTACAGGAGTTGTGGTTTCAAAACCCTGTAAGTGGATTGTGGAACCATCATGGGAGGGTCTAGCATCAAGTTTGGGAGGTTCCCTAGCTACTGAGAAGGATCTCCTAGAGAAGGTCTCTCTGGACATAGCTGTTCTGAAGACCTCTTCAGAGTTAAGGGATCTGGGAATGGAGAAGGAATTTCTCCTGTTGAAGACAAGATCGACTTTCCCAGATTGATATTGTATGACATCTTGAAACTCTGGAGTTAACCTAGGTGCCGCAGGAGCAGCCTTCTCTAAAGTCCAGGTTTCAGGTAGGGTGATGTCACTCCACTGGATAGTTTTAGGCACAATAATATTGGCCTTGCTATTGTCAGCGAGAAACAAAGTGGTTTCTCCTGATTGGTGACATTTAGTTTTGAGAAAATTGGATCTGATAGAGTTCATAACTTTGTATTGAACTCTGTATATCAGAGTGATAGGGACAGATCCTTCCTTCATGTCATAACCATGACACTTGACATTGAGAAATAGAACATCAAGGATGTTCTTGTCATCCAGACTAACAGTCAGATCTGGAAAACAATTAAAAAAGATTGGCCCATGAATGAAGCTAGTTTCAACAGTTCCTAGTAAGGAATCATGAAACTGATTGTGGCGAGCATCTCTTAAGAAGAGCAAGACTGCTCGTTAAGAGATTCTTTGGTTAGGGGTTTCATACCCACCTGGACACTTCTTATTTGCAAGTAGTTGAAATTCCTATTTCTATGATTGTTCATACTCTTTCCAGAAAGTAGATGAAATTTTTCATCATCTTTTCGGGATATTTTTGTGAAGGTTTTTCTGAGATATTTTTGGGATATCCCAATCATCTAAATCCTGATTGATATTCTCAAAACGGATTTCTTCTTTGAAGATTTTGTTTGAAAAGGATTGGCTAGATTGATTCTCATTAAGAGAAGATTGAGAAGATGAAGGTATATTAATCTATTTATATATATATATATATATATATATATATATATAATATTCAAGCCTATATATATTTATTTTTTAAATCTATATATTTATATATACATATAAAAATATATTTATCTATATATTATTATTATAATAATATTAATATTATTATTATAATATATTTATAAAGATTTGTTGTCCGCGTGAAAACAAAGTGCAGTAATGACTTTTCATAGCTTGTGCAAACTTTCATCGCATTATAGGCTGAAAAATTTTTTTGCGGGCCCCACACAAAAATGAATATTTCCCTTCACTTTTCAGACACATCCAAATGATGGAAACCCGAATTCCAAGAATATTTCATTCCCTTTGTCTTTCTTTCCCTCAACTTTCATGGGAACCAAACACACTCTAAAATCTCACTTTGCCGGTGGAGAAGGTTACCCAACAGACTGAAAACCTACAAGTTTAGCGCGAGAAATTTTGGCCCAAGAAAATCTGTGAATCAGAAAACACAGCAGAAATAAAATCTTTAGCGCCTAAATCAATTTTTTAATAATGAATCATATGTCCGATGTTTTATCACAAGTAGTTAGCCCAGTTGGCGAGCTGAGGGATACTGAAGGAGTGCACCAAATGACTGCAAGAAGAAGGTCCCGGGTTCAAAGCCCGGAAACTAACATTTCCCCCACCCCACTAACATTGCCTATCAAAAAAAAATATGTCTAATGTTTTAAAAACCAAACCAACCGGCCGTTTCAACCATTTAAACCATGACTCAATACCATCTCTGATTTAGTTATCTAAGCGGTTCGATAGTGGTTTCATCTAGATTTGAGCTGTTTTTTTTTTTGTCAAAAGTGCAATATTTGGGTTGGAGTTGTTTAAAGTAGTTGAACCATGACTCAAAGGTCTTACCGGTTCGAAGTTTGGTTCAGTTTTCAAAATATTGATCATATGAGAACAGTTTTACTGTTTGCTAAAAGATCAAACAAAAAATCATAGCCAATAATTCTTGGACTATGATAATGATAATGATAGTGATAATATAATCCTTCATCATGTTTTTGAATTTGTGAATTTAGAAGACTTGAAATATCGATGTGGCAAGTAAGTGCCTATAGGTTAGTTTGTTATAATATTAATTACCCTAGTTCATTATTATATTTTTGGACAACAAATTTTATAGTTTTATTACTTATCATGGCTAGGGATGTCAACGGGGCGGGGCGGGCACGGGTATCTCACTACCCGGACCCGCCCCGTTTATAATAAATGGGCCCCGGACCCGTCCTGGACCCGCGCGGGTACCCGCTTAACGGGTTTTAAACAGGTACTTTTTTAAATGGGTACCCGCGGGTATTTATGAATTAATAAAAAAAACTTTTGAAAATAAAAAATTAGTTAAAAAAAATTCCTGGACATGCACAGTACTGCAAAAAATTCTTAATTCCTTAATTCCTAATTTTTTCCCTACCCTGGACAGTGACTCTAATTTTTTCCCTGGACAGTACTTTTAAACAATAATCCTTAATTCCTTATAAGGGGAAGAAACAGTCGCACTTAAACATCCACTTAAACGCAAAAATAACATGTGAATGTTTATCCACTTAACTTGAAAAATAACAACTACTTAAACATCAACTTAAACATCCACTTAAACAAACAATAACAACATGTGAATGTTTATCCACTTAAACAACAACAACAACAACAACAATAGATAAACAACAACAACAACAACAACAACAACAACAACAACAACAACAACAACAACAACAACAACAACAACAACAACAACAACAGAATTTTCAACCGATTTCAGCTAAGTAGCACCACTTGGTTCACTTGTTTCCTGAAACAAAAAACAATTTAAAATTAAAACCCAAACAACCATATTTATGAGCTTTGAAATTAAATTGTAGAAATATTACTTACAATATCAACTTCAGCATCTTCCAGAACTCCGTTAAATTCAATATTGTCAACTTTTGATTTTGAAGAGCCTACAAACAAACAATTTAATTAAAAACTTGCAATAAATAATCAATCTATTTTCAATAAAATTTAATGTTTTTACCTTACAAGTCTACTTTGTAGGGTCCATGAATCATCAATGAAATGAGTTGTGACCGTCGTGTAGCCTTTATTTTGGTGGCTAGCTGTCCACATATCAGTAGTGATTGCAACACGGCTTTGATTCTTTGACAAAAGCTTCAATGTACTCTCTTTCTCTTCTTGAAAACGTTTGATTATGTCGTTCTTGATAGTGTTGCGGGAAACAACCTTAAATAAAGGTTGCATAGAAGCACAAAAGTCTTTAAAACCAATATGGTCAACCATTTTCATAGGATACTCGTGAAGAACAATCATTCTAGCCGCTGAACGCCTTGCTGCATCTTGATTAAATGCATAAGAACCAACCACTACTGTTTCATTTCCAACATTCTCAGTTTTGATAAAAGCTTGCCTAATATCTCTAGTTGTGCGACGGGTGCAACTAAGAAAGTGCTTGCGCAAGTGTGATGTTCCTTGACTTGATGCACCTAAAAGATCTACTCCACAGTAGTTGCAAATGGCCCTCATCTTTTCACCTATTTTTTGCTTTTTAAAATGATTCCAAACATTGGAAGTTAGCTTTCTTTGACGACCGTCGATTTCAGTTGGAAGTAAGCTTTCAACTTCATCATTAGGAGTTGAATTTGTTTCTACATTCATAGAAGGAGCACCCACATTTGATTCACCCACATTAGTACCAATTTCCATAGGGGTAGAGGTATGTTGAGTAGACATTCTACAAATAAACAAATTTAGCAACATTGTTACTACAAATGAACAAATTTAGCAACATAAATCAAAGTGCTCAAAATTCAGATTCAGAAATGGAACTGTAATGAAACATCAAACGACATCAACAGTTCAACACGACAGAAAAGTGCTCAAATTCAGATTCATAGTGACAAGCAGTGCTCAAATTCAGATTCAGAAACACAGTGCTCAAACGACATCAACAGTTCAACACGACAGAAACATAGTGCTCAGATTTAGAAACTCAAATTCAGAAACATTGTGCTCAAATTCAGATTCAGAAACATTGTGCTCAAATTTAGAAACATTGTGCTCAAATTCAGATTCAGAAACATAATGACAGATTAAGAAACTCGGTGCTCAGAAACTCGGTGCTCAGATTCAAACAAAAATGCAGAAACATAGTGCTCAGATTAAGAAACATAGTGCTCAGAAACTCAAACTCAAACGAAAGCTCAGATTTATAAACTTAGAAACATAATGCTCAAAATTAGAAACTCAACGAAAATGCTGAAAATCTACCTTGAAAGAGGCGTGAAGATCTGAAAGACAAAGTGAAGAAGACTGCGTGGAAGACGGAGTGAAGAAAATGTGTGGATGATCTGAAAGAGGCGTCGTGCTCGTGTGGTCGCGTTTGCGTGGAACTGGAAAACGAAGGCTGCGTGTGAACTGTGAAGGCTGAAGGCGGCGAGCCTGCGACGGTGGAAGACGAAGTGGAGAAGACGAAGTGTGGGTGTGGCTGTGTGAGTGACGGTGGAAGACGATCTGGAAAACGAAGGCTGCGTGAAAGATGAGTGAATGTGAATCGGTGAACTGAAAGAAGAAATTAGGGTTTGTTTTTTATATTGGTATATATATGAGGCCCTCACTAACGGGTACGGGTACCCGCGGGTACGGGTACCTCGCTACCCGGACCCGCCCCGTTTATTAACGGGTAGTTAAAATACCTGTTTATTTGGCCCGCGGGTACCCGTTTGACTACCCGCCCCGGACCCGTGACGGGTTTTACCCGCGGGTCCGGGTTTTTTTGCCACCCCTAATCATGGCCGTCTCAAACAAATTGGAGGCCCAGCTCAAATTTTAAAAATTGGACCCCAATGGAAACCAATTTGTCATTAAAAGAAACAAGTCTAAGTGTTTTAACATCAAAAGGGGTAATAGTTTTTGGCTTTTTTTCCTCCTAATACGTCTCTCATCAATGCCCAAAATTATGCCCACATCAAAAGGGTCCCCAAAATTATGCCCATATCTAGTGGTTTTTCCTCCTTCCTCTCATCAATAGTTTCTGGTTTTTTCCTCCTAATTTTGGGGACATAAGGAAAAAACCTACAAAAAGGAGGAAGGCTAGATAAAAAAATGCAATAATTTTTTATACACACTCAACATCCAACATGCAGTGAGAGATACTACTTAAGAATTTTGTTAAATATTAATCATGGACCAAAAAGTTATGAACAAATTAAAATTGCAGGGTGACTTATACAAAACTCAAAGAAGCATGTTTTTCTCTTTGGCTCTTGAATTAGAGCGATATGATGCATTGAATGTCGCGGCAGAATGAATCGAAACTTCTCGATAAAAGGAATTAGTAGCTACTAGTGTAACACCCCGTTAATTTCTATCTTGTAGAAATTACCGAAGCGCACTATTGGCATACATCAGAGTGACTTTCCTTTTAACATATTGAACACATACTAAACTTCGATGAATCACTCATCAAACGTGCTTAAAATAACTGAACTGTTTATAAATAAAGTCGGTCCTTACACCCTCAACTAGTGTTCAATACTCAAAACCGAAAGTCTGCGGAAGCGGTTCACAACTTGAAATACAAAAGTCGTACAATCGAGTAGTCTTAAGATTACTGAATACAAAATACAGAGATACAAGGGAAACTGAAATATAAGACATAAGGAAATAAAGATAGCGGCTGCTCCTCAAGCATCTTCATAACCGTGCCTCACGGTCTTCAACTTTCCCTGCTTAACTGAAAAACAACAACAATGGATTGGGTGAGACAACATGTCTCAATGAGTTCTATCGCGACCCCTTACTAATTCTCTCGGTTCAATTATGCTTGATTCATTATCTAAAACTCATAGTCTTCAAAGTTGACTATGTGGCTGAATTATGCTCAATCACTGAGCCTAACAATGAACTATGCTCAATCACTGAGCCTAACAATGAACTATGCTCAATCACTGAGCCTAACAATGATTCTTAGCGTGTCACCAGTCACTTGGCATAATAAGCTTCCGGTGAACCCGTCCCCACTAATCACTAGTGGGTCCCTAATGGAGCCTAGGTTCATAAGGATCATGACTTCCTCTCCCCCAGCACACTAATCTGAAATAGGGTCGTCACCCTAACAATGAACTATGCTCAATCACTGAGCCTAAACAATGATGCATATACAATATACAATAACAATGAACAATGAAGACTGCTCAATCACTGAGCCTAACCTGAAAACATACTCATTCACTGAGCTTCATCATGACCTAATCTTATTCTTAACATTAGGTGATCTAGTTATTAACTTAACCTTATAATTTAGTGATCTCACAGGGATTACTAATGTTTGCTAACTTAACTTAATAACCTTACTCAACGAGTCAGTCTAACACATATATCAATCACACAGTCATAACATGAAGCCAATGGTCAATCACATGAGCATTCACTGCACCTGAACATAATCCAAACATAACCAATCACATGACACTAATATAACCTGGATCCAATCACAGTCAATTACCACTCAGTTCAGGGCAATTCAATTATAGAAACATTGGGGAAGGTGGAAGGAGGGATTAGAAAGCAATTGGAATCGTTTGGAATGATTTAAAACACTTTTTAAAATAGGCAACCTGAAGACCACGCACGACTCGTGCGCCCATACACACGATCCGTGCGTGACTATCATTTATCGTATCATTCCGTTCCGATCCCTAATTACTTCCCGATCGACACTACCACTTCAGTCATAGCCACAACAAGATAATAGCACTACTTTTATTACACATTCAGTTAGGCCTTTTTATTATCTTTCCAACGCATCTGAGAACACTGGAATCGGACCACCGGGTCAAAAGTTATCGCGAAACGAAAAACAGTGTTTGGTTGCTGAAAATCTGCAAAGTGGCGCGTGGCGCGCAAGTGGCGCGTGAGCTGACAGTAGGATCTGTCAAGTGGCGCGCGAGCGGCGCGCGGCGCGCAAGTGGCGCGTGGACTGACAGTAAGGGGGGGTCTGTCAAGTGCAGAATTTGACGGTTTCGCGCGAAAACCGCGATTCCGCTTAAATCCGCTTCTCGTTCCGATTGAGACTTCCACTTTACCAGCCCATAAAACACAGTCAAACAAGTCAACAATCAACACACATCAATCAATAATCATGATATGCCAATTCATAAGTTTCAGTCCAACAATTCATCAACCCTATGATTCAAACGATATTTTCGCAAAACGGTTTCGCACCGGGTTTTTATAAACGCGAGACTCGATCCAGAATTCACAACACACACAATTTTAATCCTAGTGAGTATAGAACTCACCTTTTTCGTGACGACGATACACCCGACACCGAAACTTCGCGAATACGGACGAACGGAGAGTCACGAATCCGCTCCAGCTACTTCCAGCAACAAACCACCAATTTGCAACGAGCGTAACTCACTCAAATCTCAACCAAACTTAGCAAAACGAGAGCCTATGGTGAAGGGATTTTTCTCTAGTTTCTGAAGGTGGAGGTTTCAAACACATGCATCCTATATCCAGAGAGTTACAACCGAAACAATGAAGCTGGGTCAAGACTGAAGCTGATTCTGGAAACGAAACTTAGGAAGGTGATATTTCCCTACATTCTCAGTGAAATCAGATGATTCTTGGGTCTAAACTGGAGCATTTTCTGTCTAGTTTCCAAATAAATAAAAATCAACTGAATCAGAGGTCAGTACAGGGAGATACGAACGAAACACTGAAGGTAGGTAAAACGGGTTTTACCCAGAATTTTCTGTTGAACCCTTCTTCTCCCTCAAACTCGAATTTGCATGGCTGGGTGAAGTGAGATGATCAGGGCTGAACCTGTGTGTGAAAGAGGCATCAATGGAAAGGGGAAGCTAAGCTGAACACCTTGGTGGCAAGTGATTGCACATGCATGAATCTTTTGAGAAGTTCTCTCCTCTTTCTCCCTTCTTCCTCACGCCCCCTCCCTCTCTATTGTTGCTGTTTTGGTGTTTCAGATTTCACACAAGGAAATGTTTGTGTTGTTTGTTGTTTCAGCTGGAAGTAGAGCTTATATAGGGTAAGGTACAAGGACGAAAATACCCCTCACTTACTAACTCTATTCCATATGACTCCTCTCACTCCTAATAAACTAATATGATGCAATTAACTAAATTTGTCACACAATTAAATTAATTGTCAATCCAAGCAAATTATTTTTCAAGCAACTCGTTTAAATTAATAAAAAAAAAATCATTTCACGCCAAATAATTTAAATAGCGAAAATTGGGGGTATTACAATCACCCCAACTTTTAAAAAATTTGGTTAAATTATAGTTTTGGTCCCCCTATTTTCAAAAATTCAGACATTTGGTCCCCCTATTTTAAAATTCAGACATTTGGTCCCCCTATTTTAAAAAATCAAAGACATTTAGTCCCAAGAGGAATTTTCAGTTTTTTATGGCTAATAATCAAAGACATTTGGTCCCTCAATTTTAAAAAATCAAAGACATTTGGTCCCCCAATTTTAAAAAATCAAAGACATTTGGTCCCTCTTTGGACTAAATGTATTTGATTTTTTAAAATTGAGGGACCAAATGTCTGAGTTTTAAAATAGGGGGACCAAATGTCTGAATTTTTGAAAATAGGGGGACCAAAACTATAATTTAGCCAAAAAATTTTGTCCTCAAAATTGGACCAATCAAAACAATTAGCACACGATATACCTTTCGACGATCCGGCATCAGCTTCGCCTTTCTGAGCGTCCAACACAAAGACCTTTTCGCTTGCGGAGTTAGAATTCCCTTCTCGATTCCTCTTCTTCACCGGGCATTCGTTAGCATAATGCCCTTCTTCCTTGCAGTAGTAACACATCGTTGATCCCTGGCGACATTCTCCAGTGTGAGGCTTTCCACATTTCGGACACTTACCGGACCTTAGTAGTTCGGATGCTGTAGGTTGCTTCCCTTTGTTGTAGGTACTCCTCGGTTCATCACTTTGGGATGACAATTCCAAGGTTTTCCTCTTCTCTTTCCGATACGCTTTCCTTTCCTCATACATCTTGTTGAGATCTGCCTCTGCAACATAAGCTTGTTGCACCAATCCAGCATAACTGGTCATAGCATAAGAGCTAAGACCTTGGGCCACATCCGCACGAAGACCTGCTTTGTACATCTGCATCTTCCACTCATCATTAGGAGCATGCTTTGCTAATTGATAAAACTGCGACAACCTTTCGAACTTGGCGGTGAACTCACTCACTGACATCTCACCTTGCCTCAAGTTGGCAAACTCGGCTTGCTTGCTTAACTTCATCACCGGAGGGAAGAAGTGACCAGAAAACATTTCTTTGAAGTTGGCCCAGGTAACCGGAGTTCCCTGATTCACCATTAATTCATGAGCATTGGTCCACCAGGTTTGAGCATCTTCCTCGAGCATATGGGCGGCAAAGAGAACCTTCTCTTCTTCGCTGCATTGAAGAGTCCTAAAAATCTTCTCCATCGAATCCAACCAGAAATGTGATACCATTACCTCAGGTTCTCCTTTGAAACTTTGGGGATTCATTTTCTGGAAACGAAAGTAAGCCCTATTCGGATCTTCCAGAGGAGGTTGTTGAACATTTGGTTGCTGTTGATTCATCATCTCATGATGCATTTGGGCCATTTGAGCCATCTGCTGCTGCTGCATCTGCATCATGTCATTCATCATCTTTTGTTGCGTCTCGATGACATTCGGCATCCATTCGGTATTTGGATCAACAGGGACGCTTCTCCTACTTCCACCAGCCATGATTCTGCAAAATATGCACAAAGTGTTTAGTTGATCAGGCTAAACGTCTAATAGCATACTAAGAGGAATCACACTTAGAGGACTTAAGAGACTCATGATTCTAAGTCCGACTAGGTCGAACTGCTCTGATACCAATTGTAACACCCCGTTAATTTCTATCTTGTAGAAATTACCGAAGCGCACTACTGGCATACATCAGAGTGACTTTCCTTTTAACATATTGAACACATACTAAACTTCGATGAATCACTCATCAAACGTGCTTAAAATAACTGAACTGTTTATAAATAAAGTCGGTCCTTACACCCTCAACTAGTGTTCAATACTCAAAACCGAAAGTCTGCGGAAGCGATTCACAACTTGAAATACATAAGTCGTACAATCGAGTAGTCTTAAGATTACTGAATACAAAATACAGAGATACAAGGGAAACTGAAATATAAGACATAAGGAAATAAAGATAGCGGCTGCTCCTCAAGCATCTTCATAACCGTGCCTCACGGTCTTCAACTTTCCCTGCTTAACTGAAAAACAACAACAATGGATTGGGTGAGACAACATGTCTCAATGAGTTCTATCGCGACCCCTTACTAATTCTCTCGGTTCAATTATGCTTGATTCATTATCTAAAACTCATAGTCTTCAAAGTTGACTATGTGGCTGAATTATGCTCAATCACTGAGCCTAACAATGAACTATGCTCAATCACTGAGCCTAACAATGAACTATGCTCAATCACTGAGCCTAACAATGATTCTTAGCGTGTCACCGGTCACTTGGCATAATAAGCTTCCGGTGAACCCGTCCCCACTAATCACTAGTGGGTCCCTAATGGAGCCTAGGTTCATAAGGATCATGACTTCCTCTCCCCCAGCACACTAATCTGAAATAGGGTCGTCACCCTAACAATGAACTATGCTCAATCACTGAGCCTAAACAATGATGCATATACAATATACAATAACAATGAACAATGAAGACTGCTCAATCACTGAGCCTAACCTGAAAACATACTCATTCACTGAGCTTCATCATGACCTAATCTTATTCTTAACATTAGGTGATCTAGTTATTAACTTAACCTTATAATTTAGTGATCTCACAGGGATTACTAATGTTTGCTAACTTAACTTAATAACCTTACTCAATGAGTCAGTCTAACACATATATCAATCACACAGTCATAACATGAAGTCAATGGTCAATCACATGAGCATTCACTGCACCTGAACATAATCCAAACATAACCAATCACATGACACTAATATAACCTGGATCCAATCACAGTCAATTACCACTCAGTTCAGGGCAATTCAATTATAGAAACATTGGGGAAGGTGGAAGGAGGGATTAGAAAGCAATTGGAATCGTTCGGAATGATTTAAAACACTTTTTAAAATAGGCAACCTGAAGACCACGCACGACTCGTGCGCCCATACACACGATCCGTGCGTGACTATCATTTATCGTATCATTCCGTTCCGATCCCTAATTACTTCCCGATCGACACTACCACTTCAGTCATAGCCACAACAAGATAATAGCACTACTTTTATTACACATTCAGTTAGGCCTTTTTATTATCTTTCCAACGCATCTGAGAACACTGAAATCGGACCACCGGGTCAAAAGTTATCGCGAAACGAAAAACAGTGTTTGGTTGTTGAAAATCTGCAAAGTGGCGCGCGAGTGGCGCGTGGCGCGCAAGTGGCGCGTGAGCTGACAGTAGGATCTGTCAAGTGGCGCGCGGCGCGCAAGTGGCGCGTGGACTGACAGTAAGGGGGGGGGTCTGTAACACCCTAAATATTTAATTAATTTATTTAATTAAGTATTTAGGTATTTCTTTTATTTAATTGGGTTTTAATTATTTATTGGAATTGTTTTAATTGAGGGGTGGTGTGATGCTAGGAGGAGGAGGTGCATTCGAATGGATTGGGGTTAAGTGAAGCCCATGGCCCAATGGCTTGACCTAGGCGCATTTTGGTGAGGAGTCTTGCCTAGGGTTTCACTTGTGTTCTTCGAAATTAGCAAGAGAGAAAGAGAGGAGCGTGAGAAAGAGAGAGCAAGGGCGGCCAAGAGAGGAGAGAGTTCGAAGATCAAGGAGGAAGGAGATCTCCATTGTTGCTGAGGCTCTGTTGGTGACTGCATCCTAAGGCTCGAGTTCTTCTTCTTAAAAGGTTAGGGGAGCTCTATCCTTCCATCTAATAGATCTCATGATAGGTCCTAGATCTAGGGTTTTTGACTAGATCCTTGATGCTCTTAATGTTGTTTCTTGATGTTCTTGATGATCTTGATGTTCTTGATGTTAAATTCTTATATATTCATATATGTATATGCGAATTTGATCCATTACTCGAACATGATCTATGACTTTGCCTTATTGATGGTGATATGCGCATGTGTTGGGAGTAGGGATGTCAATTTGGGCCCGGCCCAGTGGGCCGGCCCACTGTCCCGATTTTTTGGGCGGGCCTGGGCTCTAAAAATAGTAGCCCAAAATGAATGGTATGTTTTTCGGCCCGGCCCGATTGGCCCGATGATATAATTGGGCCGGGCCGGGCTGGCCCATGGGCTTCGGGCTGGCCCGTTTTATTTTATTTTATTTTATTTTGTTTGATATGGACAGTAAGATCATTGAATAAAAATATTGAATTCAAAGGATAAATAAATGCAACTTCAGTTAATATAGATGACAATACATGTTAAAGTTATATGAAAGCAAAGTTAAACAGTCTGCACCAAGATATCAATAGTTTCTACAACACCAAATCCCTTTGTTACCATACTTAAAACGAAGCAAAGGGAATTAAAATACACAAAAAGAGCGATAAAGTACATTCCTTATTCAACATACTAAAATACCCATCATACCTATAATTATTTTCAGATGCCCGTTAATATTTCTTTTAGCATAAGCTCTACTATTATTATTTTCAGATGCCAGTTAATATTTTACCAGATAATTCCCATCAACATATTTCTTCTGAAGTGTAATTACAGTATCAGTAAATAAGATGGTATAAGTAAACAAATCAGTGTCGCATACCATCATTTTATCTTCCAATGGTGCTTCAATAACTTCAAACTCGGCACCCTCGTAGCTAAGCGTTCGACATAAACACATCCCCCTACAACGAGAAAAGTGAAGCAAAACAATATTCATTCATAAGCATAAATGTTCATAAGGCTGAGAGTAGGCATATGCATGAAAATATTACAACCTTGCTTTCATGTCCATGGCAACTAATTCTAGAGCTCCAACACCCCCTCTATCAAGAGCACCAAAGCTGCATTTTGTTTATGTATGTTGTTCATTGGTAGAAAAAATATATAGTTAAAATTTTAAAAAATCAATTGTTTGTGGCCCGTTGGGCCTGCCCATTGGGCTGGCCCATGGGCCAGTGTTGGGCGGGCCTGGGCCTTGAATTTCGCAGCCCATTAGAATATTGGGCCGACCCGACCCTGCCCATATACACTGTTTGGCCCTATGGGCCGGGCCGGGCCGGGCCGAGCCCGGCCCCATTGACATCCCTAGTTGGGAGCCTATAATATTGATCTATGTGTTTGGCTTGGTGGTGATGATGTCGCATAGGTGATTGTGGATGCTTGGGCGCCTGGGGCGCCATGATGATGTTGGTGATGTTTTTCAATGAGTTTTGGTGAGCTTGAATAAAATAAGTGCATTTTTGGATGCTGAAAAATATGAATTTTGGTACTTTAAAAATTGTTAGGAATCAATTTTTAGTGTTGAAAAAGTTGCTGGGAAATTCTGGATTTTGTTGCTGTAAGGGCGCCTAAGGCGCCTGGGTGTTGCCAAATTTTGTGTGTTGTGTCGCGTGATTTTGGTTGCTGGATAGGCGCTGGGCGCCTTGGGTGCTGTTGCGCGCTGCACCTGTGCGCGTGTGCGCCTGTGTTGCGCTGGGCGCTGGGCGCCTTGGGCGCCTGTTGCGCGTGCGTGTGTGTGTGTGTTGCGCGCTGGGCGCCAGTGCGCGTGTTGCCTGGTGCCTGGGCGCCTAAGGCGCCAGTTTTCAGCAGTGTTGCCTAATTTTTCCCAAACTTGTTTTTAACGTAACTTTTGACTCGGGACTCCGTTTTTGACGATTCCAAGTGCGTTGAAAACCTTATTTCAGTGTCTGTGTGATTGTCCAATTTTAAATGCAGTGACCCAATTTTCTGAAAATGGTTGGCTGTGGCCTAAGTGCCCGTGGCCCTGTGTCGTTGGGAGATGACCTGTGCTGTAATGTTTTTCTAGAAACTTGTAACTTATTTGGTGCCTTGTGAGTGTTGCTGAATGGGCGCCATGTGGCTGCCCCGGTGTCTCTAGTGATGTTTTTGAGTTAAATGACTGTTTTGCCCTTAGTGGCTAATATTATTTATAATGACGTGTAAATGACTGTTTTGCCCTTGGTGGCTAATATTAATTATAATGACGTGTAAATGACTGTTTTGCCCTTGGTGGCTAATATTAATTATAATGACGTGTAAATGACGATGGTGCCCTTGGTGGCTAGTAATTGATGTTTTTGCCCTCAGTGGCTATTGTTTGAGTTGATGATATTTTATGTGTAATTGACGATGAAACCCAGTGACGTTTAAGGCCCTAAAGGCTAAGTGATGTTAAGGTCTAAAAGGGCCAAGTGACGTTGTGTGTAAATTGTGAATTGGCAGGTAAGTGCTTCTTGTGAGCAAACTGGTAAGTGACGGGTCACATAGTTGACTCTGATTTTGGGTATTTGTGTATTTGTGTGTTTGTGAGTGGTGCATGTTGTTGCACCCCGAAAAATCCCGGCTTGGGTTTCTCAATGTACAACGTGGAATAATTTTGGAGCCGCCACCAATATTTTAATTTTAAGACCAAAACATTGAAAAAAGGTCTTTTGGACAAGGCGGATGGTCTTTTGAAAACTAGAGATATAGGTTCGGGGGTCGATTACGCGCGAGGAAGGTGTTAGCACCGCGCACGTCCTTTCTACCGAAAGGGAACCTCTAATTAAATGTGTGGTTTTAACGTTTGATTTGAAAAAATACCTAGATTTGCCTATTTATTTCTTGTTTGAAGACGAATGAGAAAACTTACTGGAAATTTTATTTTTGGTGAGAAAGGGGGGAAAAAAGGGTTTTTAGAAAAAAGTGCTTGACGGGACATGGCCCGCTCCTACGTATCTCCCGGTGCGATGGAGAATTCAAAGCTACGTAGTTCTTGGTTCTTTTTGAAAAGTTTTTGTTTTTTATCTTTTTTAGTGAGTTTTTGAAATAGGACGAGCATTAGCAAATGATTGAACTAGCAGAGGCTATGATGAATCACTACTAAATACTCAAAAAGAGAGTTGCACCGTTAGTCAAACGAACAAATGTTCTGATGGACTATTGATAACAACTCGTTTTTTATTATCCTTTTGGAAAGTGATTTTCGAAAGAGATTGATTTGTACGATGATCAAACTAACAAAGGTTATGATGGATCATTGTTTATTATTTTTAGGAGAAAAGGACATTGTCACTAATAGCTAAACGAACAGAGGCTCTGATGAGCTACTAGCAACAATGGGTTTGAAAATGATTTTGTTTGTTTTATGAAAATGATTGGTTTAGGGGGATGAAAAGAATTTTTATTTGTTGCGCTTGACGAGGACGTGGCTCGCTCCTACGTATCCCAAACGGGAATCAAAGCGACGTAGTTCTAAAGAAATTGTTTTTAAAAGGGTTTGAAAGGGGGAGGTTGAATCATCTGAGACCATCTTCGCCACTTAGAAAATGATGCACTAGGCATAAGTGGGAATCATGTGGTTCATCATCGACAATGACACTATAGCTAAGTTAAATCACATAGGGCAATTTTGGCATGGATCACAATGATTAAATATTAACAAATGAAAAGACTGAAATACCTCTGATGGAGACAGGTATTACAACTCTGAAGAACGCAAACCCCGACTAACCCTTGCAGGAGATCAGCTCAGACGGACCAACGGCGCGAGTAGAGCAAAAATGAAGCGTAGAACTGGAAAATGAGATTTGCGAGAGTTGTCTTCTCAGATCTCGTGAAATGTGTGTGTGGAGCAATTCTTCTCTGATCTTGTGAGATGTCTCTGTGTTTCTCTGATCTCGTAAAATCTTTCCCCCCTCAAATGTGATTTGAGGCTGCCTATTTATAGGCTTAGGAAAGCGTAGAATTTTTAAAAAAACATTTATTGCAAGGATGAATCGATTGTTTGAGCCTTTGGAAATATGTAGGAATCGATTCTTTATGTTTGGAAATGATAAGAATCGATTATATGGCCTATGGAAAAAGGTAGGAATCGATTTTCAGGACATTTGGAGATCCTGAAAATCGATTATGTGGCCTTTGGAAATATGTAGGAATCGATTCTTTATTTTTGGAAATGATAAGAATCGATTATATGGCCTATGGAAAAAGGTAGGAATCGATTTTCAGGACATTTGGAGATCCTGAAAATCGATTTCATAGTCTTTTAAAATTTAAGGAAATCGATTCTTAGCTTTTGCATGAGTATGTGTAGAAATCGATTTCATGCTTTAAACATAGGCAAGGGAAATCGATTTTCAGGACATCCTAAAAGGTAGGAATCGATTCTTCACTTAGTTAAAACAATTAGGAATCGATTCATGGCCTATGGAAGAGCCTGAAAATCGATTTCAAGGCCTATGCAATATACCATAGATCGATTCTTGGCCTTTGGAACAAAATAGAAATCAATTCTTGCTTTCCACAAAATGCTTTTAGGTCTTTGCCATGCATAAAATATTTTCCAAAGCTTGCCATGCATGCATAACATATTTTTCAAAAACCCTAATTTGATGCATGAGGCCTATTGCAAAAATTGTTTTTTAGAGACCCTTTTGTGAGAAATGACCAAAATGCCCTTTTTGACTCTAACTTCCCAAAACGTGCATTTCAAACCTAAAAGTGATGCATAATTTATTTTTGTGTGGAAAATTAAGGTTTGGACCTAAGCCGGACAAAATTGGGGTATGACACATGTCATAGTGTCTCATGCCCCATATGCATAAACCCAGTGACGTTTTGAGGCCCATGTGGCTAAGTGACGATGAGGCCTTAAGGGCTAAGCGACGTTTGTGAAAAGGTACCTCATGCATATGCCCGCGAGTGGGTTGCATTTCATATGCCTACATGACATGAGATGAGTTATTGTAAGTGATGTGAATGATGATTGTGATGTGAATAATTTAGAGCTGTGACTTGACTTATGTACTTATCATATTTTCTATTATATGGATTGAAATGATGCTCACCCTTTCCTGTTTGAATGTTACCCCCGTGTTGGTAACGTGCAGGTGATTCCTAGTGAAGGCCTTAGCTTCACTTCTTGAGTCGAGTCGTCATGCTCTGATACGTAGCACCTGGGGGGATGTATTTGATGCTTTGCTGATGTGCTTAGATTTTTTTTTATACTGTTGATGTGTTGATTAACTTTTCCGCTGCGTTGATGTTGGATTTTATGACGTAGTTTCGATGTTTTGAGGTCTCCCTATTGTGGAGTGCTATGTATTGCACCTTTGACGACGTACTATTTTATTTGAGACTTGAGGTTTTATTTTGACGTATGTGTGACACCCTCGTGGTGGAATCGAAAATGATTTTTTTTGAACTCTGATTTTTTTAATTAAAATAAAAGGGCAGAAAGGGGGTGTTACATTAGTGGTATCAGAGCAGTTCGGTCTGTCCGGCCAATGTTGTCCTGTCATAGTGTCTTATGACAATAGATTAGTTCTGAATTTTTGGTTTGTGCTGCAGTGATAGTTCAGAATGGCTGGGAGAAACGACGCTGCTCTTGCTGCTGCATTGCAAGCTATGGCTCAGGCTGTGCAGGGTCAGCAGAATGCTGGAGATAACGCTGGTTTTCGGAGTCTGACTACTTTCCAGAGAGAGAATCCGCCCACCTTTAAGGGCAAATATGATCCAGATGGTGCTATGGCTTGGTTGAAGGAGATCGAGAGGATTTTCAGGGTGATGGACTATACTGTTGAGCAGAAGGTCCGTTTTGGTACCCACATGTTAGCCGAGGAGGCCGACGACTGGTGGTTGGCTACTAGGCAGAGGTTAGAGGCTGTGCAGGAAGAGATTACTTGGGAGGTATTCAGCAGAGAATTTCTGAGAAAATATTTTCCTGAAGATGTCCGAGGGAAGAAAGAGATAGAGTTTTTGGAGCTGAAGCAGGGTGGTATGTCTGTGACTGCCTATGCGGCGAAATTTGTGGAATTAGCAAAATTTTATCCACACTACAGTGAGGCTACAGCTGAATTTTCTAAATGCATAAAGTTCGAGAATGGGTTGAGGCCTGATATTAAAAAGGCCATTGGCTATCAGAAGATTCGGGTGTTCGCTGATCTGGTTGACAGTTGCAGAATCTTTGAGGAGGACAGTACTGCTCATTACAAAGCTACTTCTGAGAAAAAGGGTAAGTTTCAGAGTCGAAGCAAGCCGTATGAGATTCCTGCGGGTAAGAGTTATCAGAAGGCTGCTGGAGGTAAGAGTTCTAGTGGGGGAGATGCCCCTGCTAGCATTGTCTGTTATAAGTGTGGCAAGCCTGGCCACAAGAGTACTACATGCAGGTCTGATGAGAGGGTTTGCTACCGTTGTGGTAAAAAGGGTCATATGGCAGCCGAGTGTAAGGTCAAGGATGTGGTGTGTTTCAACTGTGGTGAGTTTGGGCATATCAGTACAAAGTGTACAAGGCCGAAGAAGGAAAGGTCTACTGGGAAGGTATTTGCATTGGCAGGAGAGGAGCCTGATGATAAGGATGGTCTGATTAGAGGTACGTGTTTTATTAATGGTACTTCTCTGAAATCTCTTATTGATACTGGTGCTACCCATTGTTTTATATCTGTTGATTATTGTAAAAGATTGGGTCTTGTTTTATCTGCTATGTGTGGGGATATGGTTGTCGATACTCCTGCGAAGGGGTCGGTGATTACGTCCCAGGTGTGTTCTCAGTGTCCCGTGTCGATCTTCGGCAGGGACTTTATTGTGAATTTTGTTTGCTTGCCGTTGAGAGGTCTGGATGTAATCTTAGGCATGGACTGGTTAGAGAATAATCACGTCCATATCAACTGTCGTAGCAAGTCTGTTAGCTTCGGGGAAGAAGATTCCGTTTTGGTATCTGCCGGTCAATTGAAGAAGTTGAGGAAAGAAGGAGTTCAGCTATTTGCGTTGATGGCATCGTTGTCTGCTGAGAGTCAGGCTGTTATTGAAGAACTGAAAGTGGTACGAGAGTTTCCTGAGGTTTTTCCTGATGAAATTCCGGGTGTGCCACCGGAAAGAGAAGTTGAGTTTTCGATTGATCTTGTGCCTGGTACGAGGCCTGTGTCTATGGCACCGTACAGAATGTTGGCGTCGGAATTGTCTGAGTTGAAGACGCAACTTGAAGAATTGCTTGAGAAAAAGTTTGTGAGACCGAGTGTATCACCGTGGGGAGCTCCGGTATTGTTAGTGAAGAAGAAAGATGGGAGCATGAGGTTGTGTGTGGACTATCGTCAGTTGAATAAGGTAACTATCAAGAATAAGTATCCGCTTCCGAGGATCGACGATTTGATGGATCAGTTAGTGGGTGCCCGTGTTTTCAGCAAAATTGATTTAAGGTCCGGATATCACCAGATTAAAGTAAAGGACGAGGATGTTCAGAAGACAGCATTCAGGACGAGGTATGGGCATTATGAATATTCAGTGATGTCGTTCGGTGTAACCAATGCTCCTGGTGTATTTATGGAATATATGAATCGTATTTTCCATAATTACCTAGATCGGTTCGTGGTGATCTTCATAGATGACATTCTAGTTTATTCTAAGTCAGAGGAAGAGCATGCTGAGCACCTGAAAACAGTGTTAGGAGTTTTGAAAGAGAAAAAGTTGTATGCTAAGTTATCGAAGTGTGAATTCTGGCTGAAAGAGGTGAGTTTCCTTGGGCACGTGATTTCTGGTAATGGTATTGCGGTTGATCCGGCAAAAGTAGAAGCAGTGTTGGAGTGGGAGGCTCCGAAGTCCGCAACAGAGATTAGAAGCTTTTTGGGTTTGGCTGGGTACTACCGGAGGTTCATCGAGGGTTTTTCCAAGTTGGCCCTTCCGTTCACTCAGTTGACTTGTAAGGGTAAGGTTTTTGTTTGGGATGCTCGCTGTGAGGAAAATTTCATGGAACTGAAAAAGAGATTGACGACGTCGCCTGTTTTGACGTTGCCTAATCCGGAGGAACCGTTCGTTGTATATTGTGACGCTTCGAAAATGGGTCTTGGTGGTGTGCTGATGCAAGATGGGAAAGTCGTTGCGTATGCGTCGAGGCAGTTGCGGGTTCATGAGAAAAATTACCCTACGCATGATTTGGAATTGGCTGCTGTGGTATTTGTGCTTAAGATTTGGAGGCACTACCTTTATGGTTCGAGGTTCGAAGTGTTCAGTGATCATAAGAGTCTAAAGTATCTGTTCGATCAGAAAGAGTTGAATATGAGACAGCGTCGGTGGTTGGAGCTCTTGAAGGATTATGACTTTGGTTTGAATTATCATCCCGGCAAAGCTAATGTCGTGGCTGATGCTTTAAGCAGAAAGTCTTTGCATATGTCGGCAATGATGGTGAAAGAATTAGAGTTGATCGAGGAATTCAGAGATTTGAGTTTGGTTTGTAAAATGACACCTCGCAGTGTCAAGCTGGGAATGTTAAAGATCGATAATGATTTCCTGGGCAGCATCAAGGAAGCTCAGAAGACAGATGTCAAGTTAGTAGATTTAATTAATGGGGTTGGTCAATCTGAAGATGAAGATTTCAAATTAGATTCCAGTGGTGTGTTGAGGTTCCAGGGTAGGATCTGTGTTCCGGATGATGATGAGATGAGAAAGGCAATTTTAGAGGAGGGTCACCGTAGCAAGTTGAGTATCCATCCTGGAGCGACGAAAATGTATCAAGATCTGAAAAAGATGTTTTGGTGGTATGGTATGAAGAGAGATGTGGCACAGTTTGTGTATGCCTGTTTGACCTGTCAGAAATCTAAGGTTGAGCATCAGAAGCCTGCAGGGTTAATGCAACCGTTGGAAGTTCCAGAGTGGAAGTGGGATAGCATAGCGATGGATTTTGTGACGGGATTGCCGAATACAGTTAAGGGTCATGACGCTATTTGGGTGATCGTTAATAGGTTAACGAAGTCTGCTCACTTTATTCCTATTAATATCACTTATCCGGTGTCGAGGTTGGCAGAGGTCTATGTCAAAGAAATTGTGAAGTTGCACGGTGTTCCGAAGAGTATTGTGTCAGATAGAGATCCAAGGTTCACTTCTGAATTTTGGACGGGTTTACAGAAGGAATTGGGTTCAAAGTTAAAAATGAGTTCGGCGTATCATCCTCAGACAGATGGTCAGACAGAGAGAACAATTCAGTCGTTAGAGGATTTGTTGAGGGCTTGTGTATTGGAACAACGGGGTTCATGGGATTCCTACCTTGCGTTGATTGAGTTTACCTATAACAACAGTCACCATTCCAGTATCGGGATGGCACCGTTTGAAGCATTGTATGGTCGAAAGTGTAGAACGCCATTGTGTTGGTACGAGTCGGGAGAGAGTGTAGTGTTGGGACCGGAGATTGTCCGGGAGACTACAGAGAAGATCAAGATGATCCGTGAAAAGATGAAGGCTTCGCAGAGTCGTCAGAAGAGTTATCATGACAAGCGGAGGAAGGATTTAGAGTTTCAGGAGGGTGAGCATGTGTTCTTGAGGGTTTCTCCTATTACCGGTGTTGGTCGAGCGTTGAAATCGAAGAAGCTCACTCCTCGATTTGTTGGTCCTTATCAGATTTCTGAAAGAATCGGAAATGTGGCTTATAGAGTGGCTTTACCGCCAAATCTTTCGAATTTGCATGACGTATTTCATGTGTCGCAACTTCGGAAGTATGTGTCGGATCCATCTCATGTGATCCATATGGATGATGTGGAGGTGCGGGATAATCTCACTGTGGAGACGATGCCCGTACGGATTGAGGATCGGGAAGTGAAAGCGCTTAGAGGCAAAGAGATTGCATTAGTGAAAGTGGTTTGGCTAGGAGCTGCCGGCGAGAGTATGACTTGGGAGCTAGAGAGCAAGATGCGAGAGTCCTACCCAGAATTATTTGATCAGGTAAATTTCGAGGACGAAATATTCTAAGTGGGGAAGAGTTGTAACACCCTAAATATTTAATTAATTTATTTAATTAAGTATTTAGGTATTTCTTTTATTTAATTGGGTTTTAATTATTTATTGGAATTGTTTTAATTGAGGGGTGGTGTGATGCTAGGAGGAGGAGGTGCATTCGAATGGATTGGGCTTAAGTGAAGCCCATGGCCCAATGGCTTGACCTAGGCGCATTTTGGTGAGGAGTCTTGCCTAGGGTTTCACTTGTGTTCTTCGAAATTAGCAAGAGAGAAAGAGAGGAGCGTGAGAAAGAGAGAGCAAGGGCGGCCAAGAGAGGAGAGAGTTCGAAGATCAAGGAGGAAGGAGATCTCCATTGTTGCTGAGGCTCTGTTGGTGACTGCATCCTAAGGCTCGAGTTCTTCTTCTTAAAAGGTTAGGGGAGCTCTATCCTTCCATCTAATAGATCTCATGATAGGTCCTAGATCTAGGGTTTTTGACTAGATCCTTGATGCTCTTAATGTTGTTTCTTGATGTTCTTGATGATCTTGATGTTCTTGATGTTAAATTCTTATATATTCATATATGTATATGCGAATTTGATCCATTACTCGAACATGATCTATGACTTTGCCTTATTGATGGTGATATGCGCATGTGTTGGGAGCCTATAATATTGATCTATGTGTTTGGCTTGGTGGTGATGATGTCGCATAGGTGATTGTGGATGCTTGGGCGCCTGGGGCGCCATGATGATGTTGGTGATGTTTTTCAATGAGTTTTGGTGATCTTGAATAAAATAAGTGCATTTTTGGATGCTGAAAAATACGAATTTTGGTACTTTAAAAATTGTTAGGAATCAATTTTTAGTGTTGAAAAAGTTGCTGGGAAATTCTGGATTTTGTTGCTGTAAGGGCGCCTAAGGCGCCTGGGTGTTGCCAAATTTTGTGTGTTGTGTCGCGTGATTTTGGTTGCTGGATAGGCGCTGGGCGCCTTGGGCGCTGTTGCGCGCTGCACCTGTGCGCGTGTGCGCCTATGTTGCGCTGGGAGCTGGGCGCCTTGGGCGCCTGTTGCGCGTGCGTGTGTGTGTGTTGCGCGCTGGGTGCCAGTGCGCGTGTTGCCTGGTGCCTGGGCGCCTAAGGCGCCAGTTTTCAGCAGTGTTGCCTAATTTTTCCCAAACTTGTTTTTAACGTAACTTTTGACTCGGGACTCCGTTTTTGACGATTCCAAGTGCGTTGAAAACCTTATTTCAGTGTCTGTGTGATTGTCCAATTTTAAATGCAGTGACCCAATTTTCTGAAAATGGTTGGCTGTGGCCTAAGTGCCCGTGGCCCTGTGTCGTTGGGAGATGACCTGTGCTGTAATGTTTTTCTAGAAACTTGTAACTTATTTGGTGCCTTGTGAGTGTTGCTGAATGGGCGCCATGTGGCTGCCCCGGTGTCTCTAGTGATGTTTTTGAGTTAAATGACTGTTTTGCCCTTAGTGGCTAATATTATTTATAATGACGTGTAAATGACTGTTTTGCCCTTGGTGGCTAATATTAATTATAATGACGTGTAAATGACTGTTTTGCCCTTGGTGGCTAATATTAATTATAATGACGTGTAAATGACGATGGTGCCCTTGGTGGCTAGTAATTGATGTTTTTGCCCTCAGTGGCTATTGTTTGAGTTGATGATATTTTATGTGTAATTGACGATGAAACCCAGTGACGTTTAAGGCCCTAAAGGCTAAGTGATGTTAAGGTCTAAAAGGGCCAAGTGACGTTGTGTGTAAATTGTGAATTGGCAGGTAAGTGCTTCTTGTGAGCAAACTGGTAAGTGACGAGTCACATAGTTGACTCTGATTTTGGGTATTTGTGTATTTGTGTGTTTGTGAGTGGTGCATGTCATAGTGTCTCATGCCCCATATGCATAAACCCAGTGACGTTTTGAGGCCCATGTGGCTAAGTGACGATGAGGCCTTAAGGGCTAAGCGACGTTTGTGAAAAGGTACCTCATGCATATGCCCGCGAGTGGGTTGCATTTCATATGCCTACATGACATGAGATGAGTTATTGTAAGTGATGTGAATGATGATTGTGATGTGAATAATTTAGAGCTGTGACTTGACTTATGTACTTATCATATTTTCTATTATATGGATTGAAATGATGCTCACCCTTTCCTGTTTGAATGTTACCCCCGTGTTGGTAACGTGCAGGTGATTCCCAGTGAAGGCCTTAGCTTCACTTCTTGAGTCGAGTCGTAATGCTCTGATACGTAGCACCTGGGGGGATGTATTTGATGCTTTGCTGATGTGCTTAGATTTTTTTTTATACTGTTGATGTGTTGATTAACTTTTCCGCTGCGTTGATGTTGGATTTTATGACGTAGTTTCGATGTTTTGAGGTCTCCCTATTGTGGAGTGCTATGTATTGCACCTTTGACGACGTACTATTTTATTTGAGACTTGAGGTTTTATTTTGACGTATGTGTGACACCCTCGTGGTGGAATCGAAAATGATTTTTTTGAACTCTGATTTTCTTAATTAAAATAAAAGGGCAGAAAGGAGGTGTTACAGGGTCTGTCAAGTGCAGAATTTGACGGTTTCGCGCGAAAACCGCGATTCCGCTTAAATCCGCTTCTCGTTCCGATTGAGACTTCCACTTTACCAGCCCATAAAATACAGTCAAACAAGTCAACAATCAACACACATCAATCAATAATCATGATATGCCAATTCATAAGTTTCAGTCCAACAATTCATCAACCCTATGATTCAAACGATATTTTCGCAAAACGGTTTCGCACCGGGTTTTTATAAACGCGAGACTCGATCCAGAATTCACAACACACACAATTTTAATCCTAGTGAGTATAGAACTCACCTTTTCGTGACGACGATACACCCGACACCGAAACTTCGCGAATACGGACGAACGGAGAGTCACGAATCCGCTCCAGCTACTTCCAGCAACAAACCACCAATTTGCAACGAGCGTAACTCACTCAAATCTCAACCAAACTTAGCAAAACGAGAGCCTATGGTGAAGGGACTTTTCTTTAGTTTCTGAAGGTGGAGGTTTCAAACACATGCATCCTATATCCAGAGAGTTACAACCGAAACAATGAAGCTGGGTCAAGACTGAAGCTGATTCTGGAAACGAAACTTAGGAAGGTGATATCTCCCTACATTCTCAGTGAAATCAGATGATTCTTGGGTCTAAACTGGAGCATTTTCTGTCTAGTTTCCAAATAAATAAAAATCAACTGAATCAGAGGTCAGTACAGGGAGATACGAACGAAACACTGAAGGTAGGTAAAACGGGTTTTACCCAGAATTTTCTGTTGAACCCTTCTTCTCCCTCAAACTCGAATTTGCATGGCTGGGTGAAGTGAGATGATCAAGGCTGAACCTGTGTGTGAAAGAGGCATCAATGGAAAGGGGAAGCTAAGCTGAACACCTTGGTGGCAAGTGATTGCACATGCATGAATCTTTTGAGAAGTTCTCTCCTCTTTCTCCCTTCTTCCTCACGCCCCCTCCCTCTCTATTGTTGCTGTTTTGGTGCTTCAGATTTCACACAAGGAAATGTTTGTGTTGTTTGTTGTTTCAGCTGGAAGTAGAGCTTATATAGGGTAAGGTACAAGGACGAAAATACCCCTCACTTACTAACTCTATTCCATATGACTCCTCTCACTCCTAATAAACTAATATGATGCAATTAACTAAATTTGTCACACAATTAAATTAATTGTCAATCCAAGCAAATTATTTTTCAAGCAACTCGTTTAAATTAATAAAAAAAAAAATCATTTCACGCCAAATAATTTAAATAGCGAAAATTGGGGGTATTACAATCACCCCAACTTTTAAAAAATTTTGTCCTCAAAATTGGACCAATCAAAACAATTAGCACACGATATACCTTTCGACGATCCGGCATCAGCTTCGCCTTTCTGAGCGTCCAACACAAAGACCTTTCCGCTTGCGGAGTTAGAATTCCCTTCTCGATTCCTCTTCTTCACCGGGCATTCGTTAGCATAATGCCCTTCTTCCTTGCAGTAGTAACACATCGTTGATCCCTGGCGACATTCTCCAGTGTGAGGCTTTCCACATTTCGGACACTTACCGGACCTTAGTAGTTCGGATGCTGTAGGTTGCTTCCCTTTGTTGTAGGTACTCCTCGGTTCATCACTTGGGGATGACAATTCCAAGGTTTTCCTCTTCTCTTTCCGATACGCTTTCCTTTCCTCATACATCTTGTTGAGATCTGCCTCTGCAACATAAGCTTGTTGCACCAATCCAGCATAACTGGTCATAGCATAAGAGCTAAGACCTTGGGCCACATCCGCACGAAGACCTGCTTTGTACATCTGCATCTTCCACTCATCATTAGGAGCATGCTTTGCTAATTGATAAAACTGCGACAACCTTTCGAACTTGGCGGTGAACTCACTCACTGACATCTCACCTTGCCTCAAGTTGACAAACTCGGCTTGCTTGCTTAACTTCATCACCGGAGGGAAGAAGTGACCAGAAAACATTTCTTTGAAGTTGGCCCAGGTAACCGGAGTTCCCTGATTCACCATTAATTCATGAGCATTGGTCCACCAGGTTTGAGCATCTTCCTCGAGCATATGGGCGGCAAAGAGAACCTTCTCTTCTTCGCTGCATTGAAGAGTCCTAAAAATCTTCTCCATCGAATCCAACCAGAAATGTGATACCATTACCTCAGGTTCTCCTTTGAAACTTTGGGGATTCATTTTCTGGAAACGAAAGTAAGCCCTATTCATACACATAATCCATAGTAACAGTATATGTTTATAAAATATATAGTCTAATATATGTGAATAAATATTAAATTATAACTGTAAATCAAATAAGAAGATTATAAAATGGAAATTGGCTATCCATAGATACTAAGAAGAAAGGAATTCAATAAATGAATTGGTAGTGACCGAATTAAATAAATTTAATAAATATTTCGGTTTCAGAAAGATAATGAGAAGAAGTATAAAAATAAATTAATTTTTTAAAGATTCAGAAAAACATGGTCTTAAAAATATAAAGAGAAGAAGTATAAAAAGAAATTGATTTTTAAAGTGGTGGAATCACTAAAAAGGTAAGTCGTATGGTCTGTGTCACGAAATTAATTTTTTTTACCAAACCGGTTATTGAGGAATGAACTCTGAGTATATGAAAAGTTAAAAAAAATTGAATAATAAAGTACTCCAAAACACATTGTTTAGCATCACACTTTACATATTTGTCGCGAAATTATTATTTGTTTCAACAAATCGGTTACTGAGAAATGAACTTTGACTATTTGAATGGTTAAAAATTTTCCCGAACACTAAAGTACCCAAAAACACACAGCTTAGCATCACACTTTACGTATTTTGTCACAAAATTATTATTTTTTCCACTAAACCGGCTATTGAGGCACAAACTTTGCATATTTGAATAGTTGAATTTTATTGCGAACACAAAAGCATCCGAAAACACACTACTTAGCATCATACTTTACTTATTTTGTCATGAAATTATTTTTTCCACCAAACCGGTTAATGAGGAACAAACTTTGCGTATTTGAATAGTTCAAATTTTTTCGACCGATAAAGTACCCAAAAGCACACTGCTTAGTATTACACTTTACGTATTTTATTACAACATTTTTATTTTCTTTCACTAAACCGGTTATTGAGGAACAAACTTTGCGTATTTGAACAGTTCAAAATTTTTTGAACCCTAAAGTACCCGAAAACATACTGCTTAAAACATGAAAGAAGAAAAAAAAAGGAAAGCACCAAAAACACACTGCTTAATGTCGCACATTACTTATTTTTCCATGAAATTAATTTTTAGATTGACGAACTATCTTCATGTATTTGTACATTTATTTATTTTTTGAAATCTAAACTACTCCAAAACACACTGTTTAGCGTCACACTTTACATATTTTGTTACAAAATCAATTATTTTTAACGAAATTGGTTATCGAGGAATAAACTTCGTGCATTTGAACAGTTGATTTTTTCCTGGACTCTAAAGTACCCCAAAACACACTGCTAGCATCACATTTTACGTAATTTATCACGAAATTAACTTTCATATTCATTAATTTATAGGTCTATTTTTTTAAATAAAAATATGAAAAAAAGAGAGGGGGAGGGTAGGGGGTGGAAGTTTTGGAGGGGAAGTGGAGTGGGAGACTCCCTAAGATTTATATTCTTAAGATTTTACTTTTTGGAGAAGCAACAAATATAACTACAGCATTTGGGAAATAATTAGCAAATAATATCTAATGATGCTGTCTAAAAAAGTTGACTATTTGGACATTTGGATTGAAAGTTATTAAAGAATATATTCAATCTGATTATATGCAAAATAAAAATTTATATAAAGCTGATACGTTTCAAACAAATTCAAAGCAACCCATTCAACCCAAACTGATACGTTTGGTTCTGATATTTTTTGTGTTTGGGTCAAACCGGAACCAACCCAAAGTAGTTTTATTTGAGAAATAAATTTTAAAATACAAACTCGTGAGACCAAACCGAATCATACTAGCTCAAATAAGTTTTTTAATTTTTGAAGAACAAAATACTATTTGCTTAGACTATTTACCTAAATAATTTATAATTGCGTTGTAAGATTTAATATTATGTATTAGAAAACTTATATTAATGAATTCGAGTTTGATTTGGATACTATGCTATTTGCTTCTAAGTTTTTGAAAAAATAATTTTGGAAATTTATTTTTATATATTCTTTTATTAACTTGTCTTTATGCAAATCTCAAAATAAAAGATGGGTTGTATAAGTAAATAGAGGGTGAATAGCAGATCCCAATTAGTTGTTTTAAGGTTTGGGTAGCACATCAAGTTGTCAACCTTAAAAGGAACCGGGTCACAAGCCCAACACACGCTACTGGTTTTTTTTCATTGTGAAAACATTTCTTTCGAAAACACTTTGTATATGTTAGCTTTTGAGAAATAATTTTTGAAATTAATTTTTGCATATTCTTTTGAACTTATCTTTGAAACTTGTTCATATCATACTATGAAAACATCATTTTTTTTTCAAAAACCTCGTGCTTAGATGATTTTTCATTTTGAAAAGTTTTCTATTGAAAACTCTTTGTCTTAGGTTTTTTAGAAATAATTTTTGAAAATCATTTTTTCATACCCATTTCAACTTTTTTTGGTAAACCCAGATATCCACCGCACGGACAGCAGTGACTAATCCCTCGCTCATTGGAGGTGCCTCGAGGGGAAGGAGAGCTGGCCCAGAGTTTTTCATACCCCTTTCAACTTGTCTTTGAAGCTTTTTTCATATCATATTTAGAAAACATATTTTCTAAAAAAACCATGACCTTAGATGCTCTTTCAATATTTTTTCATTGTGAATTTTTTTGTTTCAAAGACACTTTGTCTAGTCTAGGTTTTTGTGAATTAATTTTTGAATCTCATTTTTCAATCTCTTTTGAACTTGTCTTTGAAATTTTTCTCACATCATATTTCGTAAACTTTTTTTCTCAAAAACCTTGTGCTTAGATGTATTTTTGTTCTTTTTTCATTTTGAAATTTTTTCTTTTGTAAACACTTTGTCTAGATTGGGTTGCTTTTTGAGAAATAATTTCTGAAACTCATTTTTGCACACTCTTTTGATCTTGTCTTTTAAACTTTTTCATATCATGTTTTGAAAACATATTTTCTCAAAGACCTTGTGCTTAGATGCTTTTTCATTCTTTTTGAAATGTTGATATTTTTTCTTTTGAAAACACTTTATCTAGACTAGTCTTTTGAGAAATAGTTTTTGAATATTTTTGCATACTCTTTTAAACATGTCTTTGAAAGTTTTTTGACATCATATATATTTAGAAAATATATTTTCTCAAAAACCTTACTCGTAGATGTTTTTTAATTTTTTTTCATTGACAAAATTTTTCCTTCAAAATCCCTCACTAATAATGACAGCCACGTGGCCAAATTCTGACAGCCACGCGTCCACTTTCCCTCGCTAATTCCCCCGCTAATTCCCAACTGATTTAAATTTTTTTTTGATAAATCTGCTTTTATACCTGTTTATTTTATTAATAAATAATAAAATCTAAAATAGCTAAAACAGTTTAAAATAAAAATTCCGAGAATAAAATATTTCAATAACATAAAATCCGAATCAACATAACTTAGTCTGAAATGTTATAACAAAATACTGAAATGTCAAACTGATACAACAAATCCTAAAAGCTGCCGCCATCAGACTCCTCAGCTTGCTCCTCATCTTGCTCCATATTCTTAAAATACCTAAACATTAGCTCCTTCCTACGGGTCACCTTCGCAAAGTCTTCCTGCATCTTTTTCATAGCCTCAGTAGAGGTCCTGACCTCCTGTCGAGTAGACTGCAGCTCCTGCTGCTGAGACTGCATCAGCTGCCTAAGCTACTCTGTCTCTGCAGCTGAAGGAGTAGGAGCTGGTCGACTGTGTCCTCTGCTACAAAAGATTCCTTCAAACCCGCTCTTCTCGAAAATAACCGATCATACACCCAATCACGATTAAATTCATACCAATTCATCTACACGCATTTAAGAAAATGTGTTAGATTCCCATAACATTCCCAATAACCTATCAAGTTAGTGGTATCGATATGATCTCAGTGGAGATGATTTCGAGCCGAATATGGGGGTCAAGGACAACACAAAACCCTTTTCCATCCAAGTAGCGAATGAAGTTATTTCGTATAACTCCCAACCTTGCCGTTGTTAGTATCGTCTCGCAATTATCTCAATGGAGATGATTTTGAGCAAATATGGGGGTGGGGGACAGCACCTCACCCTTTTCCATCAACAACACACAGTCATCTAACCTAGGGTTCATCAAAACAACAATTAAACACTTTTCAATTAACAACTCTAAAATAATACACTTTTCAATAACACATTTCAATTAACATCTCTAATTAAGTCTTGCTTTAACAACATACACTTTTCAATTTCAATTTCAACAATTTAACACAATTAACAACATACACAATTTTCAACCTAACTCTTCTCAACAATTTCAATTTAACAAATTCAAATTCACTTTTCAATTACTAACAACAATCATCTCTAACATAGTTTCCCAAACAACATTCACTTCTAACAACAACAAATTTATTCTAATTCACATTTCATACTCAATCCTACAACCTTTAAAACAACAAGTTTATTTTAACAACAACAACAACAACAACAAATTCTAACTCACATTTCACACTCAATTTAACTCACATTTCACAAAAACACTTGATTCTAACTCACATTTGACAACAACACTCAATTCTAACACACAACAACAACAAATTTATTTTAAAAACTAACCGTTATGAGATTGAGAGGTCCGGTGACGGTGACACTCCGGTGCGGTGGTTTCGTGACGGTGCGCACTCCGGTGCGGTTGTTAGACTTCAAACACCAACAATTTCAAGCAAAAAACATAAATCAAAACAAATTCATTAAAAAATTAAAATCAAAACAATATCATAAAAAATAAAAATCAACACCTACAAAAGGGAGAGCTCCGGTGGTGGTGGTGATGATGATAGTCCACTTCGTAGGAGAGGGAGGAGAGGAGTTTGTGGTGGTGTGGTGGAAGGTGGAGAATAGAAGAGAGAAAGGAAAGAAATTGGGGGCGAGAGAAGAGGAATTCGTAGCTTAAGAGAGAGAGTAGAGGAAGAGGAGAGGAGGTCGTTGGTGATGGTGGTGGTGGTGGTTGTGTGGTTAGGGTTCGTAGGAAGAGGAGAGCAAAGCGGAGTAGTGAGTGGAGAAAGAAGAGTGAGGAAATGAGTGTTATGTGATTCTGATGTGGAAAAAAAATTAAAAGTAGCGAGGGATTTAGCGACGGACGGTCCGTCGCTAAATGTTGCACAATTTCCCAAAACTTTGAACGGTCAGAAATGGTTTGCGAGGGACCATATTTCCGTCACTAAAAACCCTGTTTCAATTTAAGATTTCCCGCCCAACCATTAGCGACGGACTGGCCGTCGCTATTGCCTAAAATTCCGTCGCTAATGCTCAAAAAATACGACTGCCCCTATTCCCTCACAACGTCCGTCGCTAACGCCAGTTTTTGCGAGGGAACATCAGTCCCACAATGTCCCTTGCAAATAAGCTTGTTTTTTGTAGTGGAATTAGGCTTCAGGGGCTCACCAATGTCAGGACAGATCTCACAGCTCTTTGAGCGCTTACGGATCACCCATCAAAGAGGTACTCATGCTGGCAGCGAGAGTTGAACCCACGCCCTTGCGGGGAATGAGTCAACCTTCATTGGCAGAGCTTTTAACACTCTGAAAAGTGTGTTTCAAAACATTTTCAAAAAAGTGTGTTTCCATAAAAATAATCTAATATCTATTTATCTATTTATACAAACAAACCTCTTATGAAATTACCAATTTGGATCTCTTATTAACAAGACACATATCTAATTTAAGGGTAAAAATGTCATTACACTCTTTTTTTTTCTTTTTTTTCTCTTTCTTCTTACACTCTCTTTCTTACTTTTCACTTTTCTCTTACACTCTCTTTCTTCCTTTTTTCTCTTTCTTCTAACACTATCTTTTCTCCTTTTCACTTTTCTCTTACACTCTCTTTCTTCTTTTTTTTTTTTCTTTTTACTTTACTTTTAATTTTTCCATAAATAATTATTCTCTTTTTTTATCACTTCACTTTAATTTTTTTTAACTAGATTTCTAAATTTATACAAACACTACTCTATTCAAATTACCTATAAAAATGTAAATGAGACACACTAAAAAACAAAACAAAACTATCACCTTAAAATTTTAATTTTTCTCTCCGAAATCTGTTTACACTCTTATTGATAATCTACTAACACCTCTTATTGATAATCTACTACCTATCTTTTAATAACTATTATAGTCAACTAAAGAAATCAATTGAAACTACGAGATAACTGCAATGATATATAAAAATCACGGGATAACTGCACTGATATACAAAAAAACACAAGATTAATATTTGTCATTGATAATTAATATTTTTGAAGACTACTATAAACCTACTATCTAAAAACAATAATATTTAAAGACTATTTAAACTACTGATTAATATTTAAAACAGATTTTCTTATTGAAAATCTACTTATCTCTCCTTTACTATCTACTACAATATACTAATCAACTAAAATAATCAATTGAAATTACGAAATAACTGCATTGATATATAAAAAAACACGGGATAACTCCACTGATATATGAAAAAAACACGAGATTAATATTTGTCACTGATAATTAAATTTTTTGAAGACTACTACTACAAACCTACTATCTAAAAAAATAAGAAGATTAATGACTATGTAAATTAGTAATTAATATTTAAAACAAATATTTCTTATTGATAATCTAATATCTAACTTTTACTATCTACTATAATCTACTAATCAACTAAAATAATCAATCAAAACTACGAGATAACCGCACTGATATATAAAAAACACGGGATAACTGCAGTGATATATAAAAAACACGAGATTAATATTTACCATTGATAATTATAATTTTTGAAAACTACAATAAATCTACTATCTAAAAAAACAAGAAGGCTTAATGACTATTTAAACTGATTAATATTTAAAACTCACGTGACAATATTTGTCACTAATACCTAATTAAAAAAGGACAAATAATTGTTACTGATATATAAAAAAACATGAGATAGATATTTCTTATTGATAATCTACTATCGATCTTTTACTATCTACTATAATCTACTAATCAGCTCAAATAATCAATTGAAACTACGGGATAACTGCAATGACATAGAAAAAAACACGGGATAACTGCACTGATATATATATATATATATATATATATATATATATATATATATATATAAAAATACACGATTTATATTTGTCATTGATAATTAAAAAATTTGAAGACTACTACAAACCTACTATCTAAAAAACAATAATATCTAATGACTATTTCAACTACTGATTAATATTTAAGAAAAATATTTCTTATTGATAATCTACTATCTCTCTTTTACTATCTACTATAATCTACTAATCAACTAAAATAATCAATTGAAACTACGAGATAACTGCACTGATATATATATATATATATATATATATATATATATATATATATATATATATATATAACGGGATAACTGCACTAATATATGAAAAAAAAAACATGATATTAATATTTGTCATTGATAATTAAATTTTTTGAAGACTACTACTACAAACCTACTATCTAAAAAACAAGAAGACTAATTAATATTTAAAACAATTATTTCTTATTGATAATCTACTATCTAACAAAATTACTATCTACTATAATCTATTAATCAACTAAAACAATCAAATGAAACTACCAGATAACTGCACTGATATATAGAAAACAAGGGATAATTGCAGAGATATATAAAAAACACGGGATTAATATTTGCCATTGATAATTATAATTTTTGAAAATTACTATGAACTTACTATCTAATAAAAGAAGAAGACTTAATGACTATTTAAACTGATTAATATTTAAAACACATGGGACAAATATTTGTCACTAATACCAAAAGAAGGACAAATAATTGTTACTGATATATAAAAAAAAACACGGGATAAATATTTCTTATTAATAATCTACTATCTATCTTTTACTATCTACTATAATCTACTAATCAACTCAAATAATCAATTGAAACTATGAGATAACTGCACCGATACATAAAAACACGAGATAACTGCACTGATATATAAAAAAATACGGGTATAACTGCAATGATATATATATATAAACACGGGATAGCTGCACTAATATATAAAAAAACACGGGATAACAACACTGATTTATAAAAGAACACTTCACTGATATATAAAAAAACACGGGATAAATGCATGTATTGTTTTTAAATGATACTTTTACATTTTTAGATGTTAATATTTATCTATTTTTAATTTGAAACTCATTTTTTATCTACTTTAAATTTGTCTCTATTTTCACGGGGTAATATTCAAACTATTTAAATACTGTCTAAGTTCATTCATAAAAATAACACGACAGCACCCGTGCGTATGCACGGGTATCCTACTAGTTAATCTTAAAAAACGAATTACACGATTCAAGCCTTCATTTCTCGTGTATTAATCTTAACATAATTTCTCATAGATTATTGATCGTATAATTTATGGCACCCAGACACGAGTAACATCCATTTCTGACTTTGAGATAAATCAATGTAAAGCACCATTGAATTGAAATTATACTTATATTTTAAAAAGTAATTTTTAATTGTTTTTCGGAGAATGATTTGTAGAATGGTCAACGAAAAATAAATATAATTATTTAAATTTTAAATATAAACAATAACCTGTTCCAAAAAGAGAAGCTCATTGTTATATTGTTTTGTAGAAGTATAGAATGATATTGATAAGTAGAATTTGTATCTTTATTTTATTTTTTGTATAAAATAGAAACAAAAGAAGAGAAAAGGTTTGCTTCTCAACTTGATTTTTAATTTTTTTAGAGTAAAGATACTGACTAGTCCTTGAAAAAACACCAAGACTTGTTAGGTTTTTGAGGAATCAAAAATACTAATTTAATCTCAAAATTTTTCCAGGTGGTCATATTAGTTATTTTTAGAATAATTTATAATGATATTTTAGTCATTCTTAAAAAACAATTTAACTGGTTTGGAGATTTTTTAAGGTCTCAAATTTTGTTTTTAACTTTTTTTTGTCAAAAAAAAGTTAAAAACAAAATTTGAGACCTCAAAAAAAAAGTTAAAAAGTTAAAAACAAAATTTTGTTTTTAACTGTTTGTTCCGTTTTCGTTCTCTTGCTCTCAAAAAAAATCTCAATATATGGACAACGGAACTTTTTTCTAATAAGGCTCCTTTTGTATGTTCTTTCTTTATTTCGACTATGTATTGGATGCTCTCCTTTTCACCTACGTGTGAACTTGAACATTTCGCCGTTTTGCTTGCAATGTAACATCAACCCAGTTTGAGTATCCAAAAAAATTAGAAAGGCATTGGAACATCTTTTTGGCTTTTTGCACTCTCGGTATGCGCCCGTTATATTTTACACTCATTTGGTAAATTTAAAGTTATCAAAAAATAAATTGTAAAAATATAACGTCCGCATATTCATTTAATTTGAGAAAATGATTTTTTAAATTTTAGAAACTTAAAATAGCTCTAAAGCTAGCTACTATGTGGTTAGACTTACTTATAGTGGAGATGCCCAACGATTTTTTGGTGAGGATCTCTATCATAGGAGGTGTGAAGTCGAGATGGTATTGATCGGCCTATTTGGTGGGCCACTACATTGGGTTTTTTTTGGTACCCCCCCCTCTTCCCCTTTATACCCCCATTTTATGTTTTATCCCCAAAATACCCTTCGTTTTTTTACCAAAATTTAAGTTGTAACTGATTTTTTAAAAAAAATTTCGAAAATACCTCAAAAGAGGATAATTCCGAAAGCCATTTTGTTGAATTTGGCTTCCGGAATTATCCTCCTTTGAGGTGTTTCTGGAAAACTTCATCAAAATGGCTTCCAGAATTATCCCCCTATGAGATAATTTCGGAAGCTATTTTGATGAAGTTTTCCGGAATTATCTCATAGGAGGATAATTCCGGAAGCCAATTTCATCAAAATGGCTTCCGGAATTATCCTTCTATGAGATAATTCCGGAGAACTTCATCAAAATGGCTTATGGGATTATCTTATAGGAGAATAATTCCGGAAGCCATTTTTTTGGAGTGGGGGTAAAATAGTCAGCTTGGTCAAAGTAGGGGGTACAAGGGGGAAAAGGGGGGGTACAAAAAAACCCCACTACATCACACCTCCCATGGAGTTGGGAAAATAAAGATGAACACGAAGTGGCTTTCACTAGGTCTTTTAAGCCTTGAGTTGATATTAGTGCTTCTGTGCAGGATTATCAAATTGTTATGGTTGTTCTTGTTCATCTCAACATCATAATGTGGAGAGGGTTGAAGTTAAGTGGGATCCTCCAGAGCTAAGGTGGGTTTTTCTTAATTATGGTGGAGCTCTGAAGGCTTCACACAAGGTCGCAAGTTGTGGTGGATTAATGAGAAATTCATGTGGTTTGTGGCTTTTAGGTTTTCTACGCAGATTAGGTATTGTCATTTGGTTGTTGAGCTTTGGAGAGTTCTCGCAGGTTTGCAGCTTTGTCGTTCTAGAGGCTGATGCAAAGTGATTGTTCAGATTGGTGTTAAGGTTGTGTGTGATGTTATCCTTGGTTTAGGAAATTCTATTCCTAGGCTTGTTTCTCTTTAGTTTATGTTTTTGCTTTAGGGCTTCCCCATTAATTAAATTAAATACTAAAAAAAACTAGCTGCTAAGTAGTACTCAATGTATGATACGTATATGTTTGTAAACATATAAATATATTGTTTGCCAAAAACTTCAAAAAGATTATTTTAATTGATAGAAAATGTTTCCTAATAACAAAAATAAGCTTTTTCGTTAGTGTGACTAAAGTTTTCATTTCTAAATAAATTAGAGTTGTTTTACTCTTTATTTGATCACTCATTCTGAAGATATATATATATATATATATATATATATATATATATATATATATATATATATATATAGTTTTATTGGAAAAGAATACGCATCAAAGCTTTCTTTATATTTTATAGGTAAAATGTTTATGGATTTAAATAACGACTCACAATTTTCGATGGATGAACGAAAATCAGAACAACACTTTAGGGATTCCAAACGAAAGTTTAGGGGTTCTGAACGAAACTCGGAACGAAATTTGGGTTTCGATTTTGAACGAAAATTTGTAGGAATTCTGAACGAAAATCAAACCAGAAGTTCCTGTAAAAAATTCTGAACGAAAATCAAAACGAATTCGTGAGTTGATTCAGTGCTTTGAATTGGGGTTGAATATATTATATGGGTTTGGGGTTGAAGATAGACAATTTATGGGTTTGGGGTTGAAGATGGGTGAGAGGTTGAAGATGAAGATGCCACGTAGGACTCCGTTAGGGACACATCACCATTGTAACTGACACATCAGCACCGTTTGTGCCAACTAGATTTTTTTGTAACGGAAGTTAAAAAAAAGGCTAACAGTGTAAACGTTAGCTAACTTAAAGGATTAAGTTGGTACGAAAAAAAACATAAATGACCAACTGTTACAAATAAATAACTTAAAAAGGACATATCATGTAATTTTGCCATTAACATAAGAGTAATACCAGGAACAACAGCTTTTACACTCGCTTATGAACACATCTATTTAGCTACGTTATCCCTTCTTTTAACTCTCTGCTCGGCTACCGGTTTGAACGTGTAGATGCTTTTTAATTTTTTTAACTTTTGTTTAGCAACCGACACCCATCGTCTCTGTTAATCAAGCCCACAAATCTTCACCGAGCAACACCCACTCATCACCCAATTAAGGGACCTCAAACGTCGTTCACTGCTTCTTTCTCTGCCATCAACTGACATGCCCAATATTACAGTGAAGCTCAAATACATCAATGTAGAGGGAAACTACTTCATCACCATTATCTATTTATCTTCCATGAAAAAAACTTCTACTGAAACTGTGTTCTCTCCATCGTCACTCCATTTAAACGTCGTCGTCAGCATCAAAACCTCCTCGCCACCGCCGCAAATTTTCTTCTGCTGTACCGTTCAGAACCTTGTCAGCACCACGTTTCTGAGGTGTGATCGTGTGAAGCATAATGAGATTTGAGAATTGGGATAGTATGATGAAGTGAGTAGTTTCACCAGAAAATGGAAGTTCACGAGGTGTTCTGGTGCTCAACTTGTTTGCTTTTAAGAACAAAATATTTTCAAAAGTAGGTTTAAATACGCTTTTACCTCTGCAAATAGGGGGTGTTTTGCTTTTACCCCCTACAATTTGTTTTTTTTAAAAAACTCCCTTCAAAAACAACTTTTTTTAAAAATGTCCTTCTGTTAACCCACCATTACAAAAAATGCTGACATGTCTGCCTTGTAATTTTTTTATTCTTTTCTAATTATTTTTAATGCTGAGTTGTATGCACTACAAAAAAACAGTGTATTAGCGACAGATTTTTCCCTCGCTAATGTCTGTTTTTCCCTCGCTAATGATTGTTAGCGACAGAATTAGCAATGGACCAATTCCGTCGCTAAACCACTTGTCGCTAATGCCTAGCGAGGGAATAAAATCCATCGCTAAAATTAGCGACGGAAAATCCGTCGCTAAAAACACTGTGCCACTGACTGTTGCAGTTGATTTGACACTAACACCGACCAAAGTTAGCGACGGATTTCCGTCGCTAACCTCATTTTTTTTTTAAAAAAGCTATTCTCAGATAGAGAGAGGGAGAGATTAGGGAAGAAAAAATGGTGTGGTGGTGGTGTGGTGTTGAGGGGAGAAGATAATGGTGACGGTGGTGGTAAGAAAAAATGAAAGAGGAAGAGGAAAATGGAGAAGGAAAAGAAATGAAAGAGGATGGTGTGGTGGTGGTGGTGGTGGTGGTGTGGTGTTGAAGGGAGAATGATGATGGTGGTGGTAAGAAGAAATGAAAGAGGACGAGGAAAATGGAGAAGGAAAAGAAATGAAAGAGGAAGAGGAAGAAATGAAAGAGGATGGTGTGGTGGTGGTGATGGTGGTGTGGTGTTGAATGGAGAAGATGATGGTGGTGGTAGTAAGAAGAAATGAAAGAGGAAGAGGAAAAAACGGAGAAGAGGAACAAATGGAAGAGGAAGAGGAAGAAATGAAAGAGGAAAGAGAGGATTCGGGTTTATAAAAAAAAATTAACAATTAGCGACGGATTTAGCGACGGATTTCCCTCGCTAATTCTGCCCACGTGTCAAATCAATTGCAACGGTCAGTGGCACAAATTTCCAAAGATTAGCGACGGATTTCCCTCGCTAATTCAATTTTTTTTTCCAATTTTCACGCCATGTTAAATCCGTCGCTAATTTAGCCAATTTCCGTCGCTAAATACCTTGTTCTCAATCTGTCGCTAATTTTGTGCATTTCCGTCGCTAAATTGATTTTAGCGACGGACTTCCAATCCATCGCTAAAATCCGTTGCTAATCCATGTTTTTTTGTAGTGATGCCAAATCATTATTTTACATTATTTCCCATCTTCCCCATCAACACCCTCTCTCTCTCTTGATGTGGTAAGAGTGATGCTGAAGCTTATTTCCCATCTTCTCCATTACTGCTACTGCTTCCTCTTTTGCTCTCCCTTTCTTCTTCAATAATGTTTCCCCTTCCCATAACAACAACATAGGTTTTCTCTTGGTTACAAACGGAAGTAACTCTCAGCAACAATAAATAATCCCCTTCTACAAACTTTTACAAATTGAATGGAGAAAAGGGATGTGATGAACACAGAGCCAAAGGGGTTAGAAGCTTCCCCACAGCATCTCCTTCAACTTCACCATCACAAAGACAAATCTGTAACAAAAACAACAACACAAACCTCACTCTTCAAATCTATTTTTCAATCTAGAGTCATTTCCAGCAACAAAACATCAACATCGATTGCATGGAACGAATCAACACAAACCCAAAAAACCCCAAAATCGAAATAGAACAAATTGAAATGAAATGACAACGATTTTGATTTTGTTTCCTCTTGAACAACAACGATTTTGTTTCCAACAACAACAACAACATCGATTTCGTTTCCTCTTCACGGGGATTTTGTTTCCTCTTCACAACGATTTCGTTTTTGTTTCCTCTTCAACAACAACAATTTCGTTTCAAACAACAGTGATTTCACATGAAGAAGAGGGGAGAAATCAGGGTTTCAAACATGAGTGAGGTTGAGAGACTGAGGTTGAAGATGATGAAGAGAGTGGTTGTGTTGTTAGCGGTGGTGTGTGAGTGGTGGTGGTGTTGGTGGTTGTGGTGTAGGTGAGAGAGAGAAGAGAGTGGTTGTGGTGTGAGTGGTGGTGTGTGAGTGGTTATGTGGCAAGACATGTCATAAATAAAATAATTATAAAAGAAAATAAAATTACATCTCACAATTCCGTTTGACACATAAGCATTTTTGTAACGGTGGGTTAATAGAGAGACTTTTTTAAAACAAGTTGTTTTTGAAGATGTTTTTAAAAAAAAAAAATTTGTAGGGGGTAAAAGCAAAATACCCCCTATTTACGGGAGTAAAAGCGTATTTAAACCACAAAATAATATATAAAACTCATTCGGTAGAGTCTGTATATATTCAGGTAGCAATTTTTTAAAAAGAATGACGTGTTCTTGGCGAGTTTCTCTTAACATAAAAGCTTATTTATAGAACCCAAGCTTATTTATAACACTATTTACGTAGCATTTCTCTTAACATAAAAGCTTATTTATAGAACCCAAGCTGTTTTGTATTAGGTAAAAAATAAGTCTATTCCAAACAGGCCTTGAATTAGGGTTACCGTCATCAAAATGACAAAATCACGATCAATCATGTGTTATTTTTGAAGTAGTTAGGAGGAAAATCTGACACTTTTAATAATTCAACGGTCATGATTAATAATAGTAAATAAATGTAACACCTTTTTTTGACAATAAATAAATGTAACACGGAATGTGTATCAGTATATTAATTATTAAATCCATTATATTATTCAGAGAAAACCATCGTCTTTTTTTTTGACTAGATTAGACATGTGAATTGAATTATTCCGAATAGTCAGGCCGCTGTTATTCCCGCTCAAAGCCACATTAATTTTTGAATAGCCTTTCGCCGCTGCTCGATTATATTAATGGCCGGGGTGCTACTTCCAACGGTATATAAATTTAATAATTTATGGTAAATTAATTTAAACCTTTCTTTTCATTCGCCACGCTATCGCTCAGTAAAAACAAACCCAATAATTATTTCTTCAAAATTAATTTGCAACCCCCCATTAAATATTGATAAAAAAGGAAATTAAATTAAATTAAATTTGAACTCAAGCTCAAACTATCTTCTCCGTTCTCTCGTCCTCCATCACTGCAAGTTCCTCTGTCTTAAAGAAGACGAAACAATCTCTCTGCCTCTCCGTGTGGGTGCGTGTTTTAGTCTACTTGCACGAGAGAATAATTATCTCAATTTCTTAAAGCATCAAAAGGGAACAACAAAGAAAAATAAAAAGCAAAGAGAACGAATTTTTGCTCCCTTTTACTTGTATGGCCATGTGGAAGTTCTGACATATTCTATCCCCCTTCTTCCTTCTTCCTCGCTAGTTCGCTTTGTTGGTTTCTACTAAGTCACCAACTCGGTGAGTGAACTCAATGGCGTCTTCATCACGAGCACGGAGTAGTTCACCGTTTTCTCACCGGAAACCTTCGACTCCTTACTCCTCTACTTCCTCGTCTTCTTCCTTAATGAACGGAAGATTAATGCCTCGCTCTTGCTCTTCAACTGCGTCGTCGTTTTTCAACTCCGGTGGCCGATCCATGACTCCGAGTCGTGGTCGCAGCGAATCATCGTATCAAGGTCCGCGTGGTCGTTCACCCGTGGCGTTCGGGACAGAGGAATCGATTTTGGAGCCCGTGGATACGTCGAGCTCCGGGGATAGCATTTCGGTCACGATTCGGTTTCGACCGTTGAGGTAATGCTTAGATCTGAGATTCTGCTTTGAGATCCATTTACCGCAGAAGTGATTTTTTTAATTTTGACTTCTGTGTTGTCTGTGAGATTAAACGTCTCGTGGGTTGTCTGCAGTGAAAGGGAGTATCAGAGAGGGGACGAGATCGCATGGTATGCGGATGGAGACAAGATTGTGAGAAATGAGTATAATCCAGCTACTGCTTATGCATTTGGTATTGTATCCTCGTTACGTTTTGGTATCAGTTTCTATTGATTTTACTTGGAATTGATTATTTGGTCAGTCAATTAGGTTTCTACTGGGAAATTGATTATGGCTTTCGGTGTAGAAACTAGAAACTGTGGATATTAATTTAATAATTCTGATATAATTTGTGGCAGATAAAGTTTTTGGACCACATACCATTTCAGAAGAGGTGTATGAAGTAGCAGCCAAACCTGTGGTGAAGGCTGCCATGGAGGGCGTCAATGGTATGGATGTTAATCTCTGGATTCAAGACTAATTGATGATGTGGTGTGTGACCAGAGTCTGATTTGCTACTATCAAATTATTTTGATGGATTGATCATAGGTGTTTATGTTTCATCTATATCTATATCTCTACTATAACACTAGGTTGACTGGTTAGTTATATACTGGTTTAGTGTTGGAGTGTGATAGATACTGATTTTGGGCCTTGGGCCAATAGATGGGCTGCATAGGTGATTGTTTTGGGGGCTTGTTAGTTAGACCAGAAATGTAGTTTAAAAGGGGAAGGAGGGGAAAGTAGTAGGCATTATGTGGAATATTCAGTTGGGAACCTTTGGGTTTAGGCAGATTAGAGATTTATCTCTTCTCTGAGGAGCTCTTACCTCTGGGATTACATGGATCTTTCTTTGTAATAGTACTCATTTTCCATTAATAATACATTTTCCGTTTATCTTGATTTCGGGCTCCTATCAGAGTGGATAAGGAGTCAGTTGAATTTCTAAGATATCTTTTTTCTTTTTAAATAATTTATTTGGTTAATGAAAAGTAACTGTTTCCTAAACATTGCAGGGACTGTATTTGCTTATGGTGTGACAAGTAGTGGTAAGACACATACTATGCATGTAAGTGTCGTTCTTTAGCTAACTGGTTTTCTTCTTATGTCTTCGTTTGATGTTTTGTGCTGAAAGCCAAAGAAACCTGTGTCACCTTTCATCAATAATCTTATTGGAATTTTATAGTTTGTCATTTAGATTGCAGAGTTTCTATTTTTGTTTAAGGTGGTTGTTTGTCAAAAAAGGTCTGTATCAGTAAGTTAGTAATTTTGTGCTGGTTTTGATTTTTGAACATGGCAGCACATATGCCACACGACTACTTGTAAGCATTGCCTTTTTACTGTTTGGTGAGAAATGTAGATGCAAGAATTATTCTAGCTGTTGTTTGATAATTTTGTAGCTAATGATAACTACTCTCAGAAGATTAGTTTCTGGGTGATATTGGTTTTGATCCACTTACAGTTGGCACAGTTATTGTTTCTTGTTTTTTTCTTCAATTTTTTGGTATTACACAATTTGGTAAATACCAATTAGCAATATACTAGTATTATTAGTTATGTTTGGCAATCAGTTACACCAGAGACAACTTGTAGGCATAGGATCATTCATGGTGGAAACTGAAAATGTCAGTGCTAGAAATGCTGAAAATGTGTTACTGAAAATATGAATTTAAATTAAAACAGATTTTTTTATTTGAGAAGAAAAATATATAAGAAGGAATAGGATACATCACACACGAAAGTCCAGTAGTTTTGTATTATAGTATCTGTTAGCTATGGAAAAGATTTTGCATAAATGCACGGAACATTTGATTTGAGATTGAAGCGTTAGTTGAAATATCAATACACCAGCCAATTTTCACCTTGACTTGTACATTTTACACGCTTTCCAGTAGATTTATTTTAAATGCAGTGGTTGCAACTTCTATCCCTTTCCAGTATATTTAGTTTTGATAACTTTTTCTTGCTACCAACTAAAAACGCATTTGCTTCTGTACTTTTAATTTCACTCATATTCGTTGAATTATATGCTGTATGATGTGATAAATAAAACTTGGTATTTAAGATTGTTTGCTACCGCTAATGTGTTAATTTGCAAAGAATAATGATGAAAAATCTATTGTCTTTGTGTGTAAAATTAATGATGATTAGTAATTCTATTCTGCACCTGGTACTGCTCTTTGTATGTATGCAATTATTAGGAGGCTTGCAGAGGACGGTGATATGGTTATTCTTATTGTAGGTTGCAATGCAACCATTTGTATAATATCGATCCTATGATTGGTTTTTGAAAAGAAAGAAATTGTATTGATAGAAAAAGATCAATGGATTTATGCTATCCAGTATGAAATTTCTCTTCCAAGGGAAAGGTTCCCTACAACAAACTGTCATACAAACTATTTTACAACATATAAAATTTTCCTCTTCCACTTCCTCTTTCCTTCTTTAGTTCATACTCACCTACTAACTAACCTCTTGTCACTGCATACACGCTGTTTCCTCGCTCATATACAATTGCCTACTTTCCTCTTCTGCCCTCTTTTCCCTTTTCCAGAATGCACTTCCAATATCCTCTCTTTTTGATCTCTAACAATACCTTCCGGTGGAACAGCAACCTTTGGAATGAGAAAATTGTTCCCCAATGACTAAAATGTCTTCCCGTGTCGCTTTTCTGCAGACTTGTTCGGCTATTTGGACGACACTTGCTTTTCCTCCTTGATTAATGATTACTGCTTCTGATGGCCAATGTTTGTTCTGGTACAATATCCAGCTCCCTACCTGCAACACCAGAGGGAGAGCTACCTCCATTTGGTGCTTTCCCATTGCCCTTTTTAATTGGGATACATGAATGATTGGATGTTCCTATGGACTGTGAATATTCGATGTAGTTGAACGACCTCAGGCAAATATTTTGATATGGGACGTAGTACCGGAGAAAGAAGATGACAATTTTAATCTTGAATTATTGACAAGGATTATTTTATCTTTTTTAAATTCCTGTCAGTTGTCAAATAGGGTTCACCGATTAGGATTACTTTATCTCTGATAGGTCACTATAGTAGTTAGAGTTAGTTAATGTTGTTATATTAGTTAGGGGTTAGTTAGTTGGTTGAATGGTTAGTTAGTGAATACCATTAAGGCATATAGCCTATATATAGAGAAGAGGGAGTAGGGAGGAAAGCATGTAATCATTTGTAAAGAATTGGGCCTTATGGCACTATGGAGAGTTCTAGAGTCTCTCGAATACTCTAGGGATACATTGTAATCATCCTTTTCGTTCAATCTACTAGTTGGTTCCTATCAACTGGTATCAAAGCGAGTTCCGATCCGCAAGGAAATTCATTGTGTGCAAGAAACGCATTTCAACCGCCATGGATTCACGAGTGGAAGCGTGGGAAAAGGAGCCCGCGACGTCAAAGATTGAGTTACCGGTGTTCAACGGAGACGACGCCTATTGGTGGGTGCTTCGCATGGACAAATATTTTGAGGAAAGGGGAACACTTGAAGAAAAGAAGATGACAAAGGTCGTCAAGGCGGTGCGAGGTGAATCTCAGGTATGGTGGTCTTCTTGGATCCGCCAGCATCCAACGGCGGGTTGGGAACCATCCTCTTGGGCATTTCTTTGGTACTTTGAGCCCAAAATACGCAACGTGTTGCCACCCAGACTTAGAGGTGAAAGAAACATTCTTGATACATACGATGCTTCAATTCTGGAAACCAAGAAAGGTGACCGGAAAAAGAGTTGTGGGGTGAAGACCGGAAGGTACAACCCACAAATATGGTCCAAGGAAAATATTGAGCAGGCCTTGAAGATGAAGGGGATTGTAATCAAGAAAAGGAGTCATCGCACGTTGACGGAGACGCAGCAACCATGCGAACGAAAGGGGATGGATCTCCACAAGAGTCCTCTTTTTGTTCGTAAGAGGCATCGCCACCGGTGCTCTATAGGTGGGGGCGTCATCAACCGAAGCGCTACTGTGAATAGACGGAGACAGAAGCAACTCGCCGTTACCCGAAAATTCAAGAACCTGAAACCGCCATGGTCAAGGAACGAAAGTGATAAACAGGGACAGGTTGTCGTGGGAATCAGAGGGGCGATCTGGAAGAAGAAATGGAAGAGGAAAGAAACCAGTGGCGCGCCACCAACCCCACCGCCGCCGGAGCCACAAGACCAGAAGGTGACCGGAGAAAGGGACGGCGAAGCGAACAAGAAGAGAAGATGGAAGGTTAGAGTTGGTTGGTCACCACCATCCACGTCCAGGCCACCGGACGCCGTCACTGCCAAATCAAGAAAAAGAAATGAAGAGCCAAGTCAGAAACCACACATTGATGAGTGGAGTGAAGAATTTCATTCAGATCTAGAACATGAGGGTTCTAATTGCCGTCCACCATTGAAGCTGGAGAATCGTATGGATACTGCAGAACAGAGGATCGGAGTTGTGGAGATAACGATGACGAAGATCCTGAAGCAACTAGATGAGATCAATGCGAATCTTAAGGATATTGGCTCGAAGAAGAAGACTCGTGAAGGAAGGAACGACGGTGACCATGAAGATGAAATCGGTGGTGACCTAGACCCACCGAGGAAACCAGTGACAACGGGAGCACAGAGTGACGAAGGGCCACTGGATGAAACATCGACCGAGACGCTATCAGAAGATCCGGCGACGAAGACGTCAGATAGTGGCGCCACCATGGCTGAGGCGTTATCGTCTATCAACTTGGGAGAAATCCTTCTCTCTCAAGAAATTGAAATGTGCGTCAGAGGGGAGATAGAGGAAAAGGCTCGCACGGATTGGGAGTTAGGGGGAGTGGATCCCACAACGAACAAGGAGCCACAGCTAACAGAACCACCGGGGCCGCCGGATGAAGGACACGCCAAGACAGAGCTGCATCCTGATCGTGATTTGAGGAAGGCGTTCCTCTCATGTGGAACTGAGATTCGCGACAGAGTGGGAGAGAGAAGCAGAAGTTTGGTCGTGGTGAAACGGGAAGGAGGTGACAAGGATTCGCCGGAGACGGCAACGGGAGACGGAGGTGCGCCAGTGGAGGTGGTAGGGACAACTCGCGATTTGGGAGAGCGGTGTCTCTCTCTCTCAATCGAAGGTAGCGACAGGTATGGTAATGGGAGGGAGGTTGGGGCAGGTTGGACTTCCCGAGAATTGGGCCCTTTGACTGAATTAATGGGTCAGGCCCAAGCCTTGATACTTGCACCTACCCAATTTAATAATTGGGAGTGGGTATTACGAACAGTGAAGGAAATGGGCGCAGAAAAGAAGAATCAGGTTGTTGGGAGTTGTTTGAGCTTGGATCTCACCTTTTACTCAATGGGCCACACACAAGTTCAGCTCGCTCTCCATTGCTTCACACCACATCAGATTATTCAATTTTCCACTGCAGTACCGTTTGGCAATTTCTTTACTTGATGATCATCTTCTATCACCAACTCCTTCCACTAAAATGTCAGCAGAATCCTCTCTTACAAATCTCACACGGGTGGCACAGCGGTGTGTGGTGGGCTCATTGTGGGAAGCAACTGTCAACAGCAATTTTTTTCTTATGGAATTGTTGTATACTTGTTGTAATTTTCCCTTTTTTTTTTTAGTCACCTTGAGGACAAGGTGAATGTCCGAGGGGGGAGTATTGATAGGTCACTATAGTAGTTAGAGTTAGTTAATGTTGTTATATTAGTTAGGGGTTAGTTAGTTGGTTGAATGGTTAGTTAGTGAATACCATTAAGGCATATAGCCTATATATAGAGAAGAGGGAGTAGGGAGGAAAGCATGTAATCATTTGTAAAGAATTGGGCCTTATGGCACTATGGAGAGTTCTAGAGTCTCTCGAATACTCTAGGGATACATTGTAATCATCCTTTTCGTTCAATCTACTAGTTGGTTCCTATCAATCTCTTCTAAATTTTGAATTTAATTTTTCTTTATTGATAAGATTCTGGATAATCAAATCCTTATCTGCAGTAGTTTTGATTTTTATTTCTTTATCTCCATAAGATTGTGCAAAATGGCATCCTTATCAGTAGTAGTTTGATTAGGATCTCTTCATTATCTATTTGTTTCAAAAACCTTTCTAACTGTGAACTGCATTGTGTAGTTTCTCTATATAGATGTGATCTCGTCATCCGCTTGTTTCAAAAACCTTTCTAACTGTGAACTGCATTGTGTAATTTTTTTTCAATAATAATCTATGCAGGGTGATCAATATTCTCCTGGTATTATACCACTTGCTATAAAAGATGTTTTCAGCATGATTCAAGATGTAAGCTTTCTTGTAAACTTAATAACTGTTGATTTATTTAAATTACATGTGTCGCTGTTGTTCATTATAATATTGTGCAAAGTACTTGGAATGTCTTTGTATCCTTTTCCTAGAGAGTATCTCGGTTCTGGTGAAAAAAACACTAATTTAATTCTTTTAATCCTAACCACTGGTTTCTTATTAAAAGGAGTAGATGGTTCAGAGTAACTCACTTTAATTTGTGCAGTTTAATAGATGGGTATCTAATTATTATTTTGCTGCAGACCCCAGGAAGAGAATTCTTACTTCGAGTGTCATATCTAGAAATATATAATGAGGTAATTACAGAACATTCGTTCTTATATCATCTTCGCGCTGAGTACAGTCTAGTGCTTTTAGTTCATAATTTTACGACAACTCTTTGTCCTGCCTGTGTTTTTACACCCTTTCTTGATCACTATGTTTTATTGATTGTGATGTTTCTTTTCTAGTGTTTACACCCCTGCTTGTTTCTTTTCTGATTGGTATCAGGTGATAAATGATTTGCTTGACCCAACTGGTCAAAATTTGCGGGTTAGAGAAGATGCACAGGTATCTTATTATATTCTTATCCCAGTTGAAATCTTATATATAGTTGTGTGTTCCATTTAGTTTTATATCTATCTGAAATTGATGAGTCTCTTGCTCTTTTTCCTTTTGTTATTCAATGCACAAACACCTATGTTTCCAGTCATCTTGGAATGTGGTGTGTATGTGCTTTGGCATTACCAGTGATGGTGTTCACCGTCATTTGTCAGAAGATTTAAGTTTCTACACATTACACTCCTCTTTGATGTTTGTCTTTATGTGTATTCATTTTCATTTTAAAATGTGTCAGAATTTCATTAAAGAAAAGTCACTTATGGCATTTTGTGTTTAGTAGAAAATCTAGAAAATTATTGTCAGTTTAGAACTTGAGACTAGTTTTTGTTTTGTTGTGTCTATTTGGGGATATAATTGATTGTTTTTTGGCTTGTAGGGAACTTATGTCGAGGGTATGAAGGAAGAAGTTGTTCTATCTCCTGGACATGCTCTTTCTTTTATTGCTGCTGGAGAAGGTACATATGTTGACAATGATAGTCACATATTTCTTCCCAATCATTTGTTACTTATAAATTAATCATGGATAATGGTTGTCTAGAAACTTTTTGTAATAACTAATAAGCTTTTTTCCTTCTGTGGCAGAGCATCGACATGTTGGATCGAACAATTTTAATCTCTTTAGCAGCCGGAGTCACACAATATTTACACTGGTAAACATGCTTGATATGGTAGTTTTGTTATCAAACAGATCCTTTCTACAGCGTCAATTGCATAAGTTTTTATATGTTTAAATTCCTTTCCAAATTGGATTCCTAGGCTGAAAGTTTTTAAATGTCTAAGTTGCACTTTGTATGCATGCACGTGTTTGTGCAGATTACTGCATTTTCCTTTATACATGCTTGTTGGAGCTGATTCATGATTAAATGACCAAAATGTTGAATTGTTTTCCAGTTAATGTATTTTGTCTTTCTGTCATGAATGTACCTCATCAGGGCAACAATATATATATATATATATATATATATATATGTATGTATTTTCTATTTTATTTTACATTATTAAATCTATGCTCTGTTGTTATCTAATACATTTGCAGATGATAGAAAGCAGTGCACATGGTGATGATTATGATGGAGTGATATTTTCTCAGCTTGTACGTTAGAGTCATTTACTACTTAACTGGAATTTCCTTAGTTACGCATATTATGACTTTTTACTTTTTTTTGCTGGTTTCTTTCAGAATTTGATTGATTTGGCTGGATCTGAAAGCTCAAAAACCGAGACAACTGGATTAAGAAGAAAAGAAGGATCTTACATCAACAAAAGTCTTCTGACACTTGGAACAGTAGGTGTCATAAAATGTCTATATTTTCTGTTAAGGAGAAGTTTTGTCATGACTAATTTTTTCAGCCCCCTCCACTATTTTTAATTTCTATATTTTTGGGTATGAAAAAGATTTACTGTGACATTTTGTTTGTACATGAAGCAGTAGTTTCAGAGCATGCGATATCTTTGTAAAAGATAAACTGCTTGAAATTATTGCATTTGCAACCTTTTTTAATATTTGGGTAAGCAAGCTGGCAGACACAATTGCATATGTGGTGCTGATTCTGTCAAATGTGTACAACAATTATCTGTCACACTAACCTACCTTTCAAAGAACATTTTTTTGTTGGAACGGATGGAATTGCATACCCTTTAGTTTTAGTCTACTCTGGGATGGGGCCATGAGCTAATTCTTGATTTTGTGATTTCAATGAAGGTTATAGGAAAACTGAGTGAGGGGAAGGCATCTCATGTTCCATATCGAGATTCAAAGCTAACCCGCCTCCTGCAGTCTTCTCTTAGTGGGCATGGCCATGTTTCAGTGAGTTTGTAATTCTAAAGCATTATCAATGATTTGGTTGTGTAACAGTATTTTACTGTCCCTTTTAATTCTGTACAGTTCTGGAGTTGTTATTTTATATTTATATGCTACTTAAGCAAGTTTTACTATTCTAGTTCTTTTTTAGTGGTATACTGGTATTGCAACCAAATGTGTTGGGAGTTTCTGCAGGTGAGTATCTTATAAACTTTTGCTGTAACATGAAAATTGCAGCTTATATGCACAGTAACTCCAGCGTCTAGTAATATGGAGGAAACGCATAACACCTTGAAGTTTGCCAGCAGGGCAAAACGAGTAGAAATATATGCGTCACGAAATAAGGTCGATTAAAACTATTATGTTACTATACAGTTACTTACATGCCATCCAACATATACTTGAGATTCCTGATTCAGTGTGGAATTATTTCTAAACAGATTATTGATGAGAAATCTCTAATTAAGAAGTACCAGAGAGAAATTTCTGTTCTCAAACTAGAACTTGATCAACTAAAGAGGGGGATGCTAGTTGGTGTTAATCACGAGGAGCTTTTGACTTTAAAGCAGAAGGTTTTTACTTTTTTAGCCTCATCTGACATTCATTTCATGTTGTCATTGTTGCACAGGCTTTCTGTGATTGTCTAATCATATTTGTCGTATATTATGTTGTTATATGAGTAGTTGGAAGAAGGTCAGGTGAAAATGCAATCAAGATTGGAAGAAGAGGAAGAAGCCAAGGCTGCTCTTATGAGTAGGATTCAGAGGCTAACCAAACTCATTCTGGTTTCCTCTAAAAATGTAATTCCTGGATATCTAACCGATGTCCCCATCCACCAGCGAAGTCACTCTTTTGGCGAAGAAGATGTGAGCTCCTCCTTCAATTAGTTAGTTTATATTGTGTGCTACGTTTTTTCTTTCTCCATTTTGGATCTGCTATAGTATTTTGCGGACACTTTGCGTAATGGTTAAAGCTCCACCATGTAATTAGGAGGTTATAGGTTTGAGTTGTGAAGGCAAGGCCGTTAATAATAAATTTGCTATGGGTCTTACCCTTTTCCTGCATCTCGCATTGACCAGGCTTTACATTATCAGGTTGCCACCCCCCTATGCTGGAAGTTCTAGTGCTCTCAGCTTCTTACTACGATTTACTCTAAAATTACCTTAGTATATTGAGTTCCACCTACCCTTCTTACTACTTGTCGAATGCTGAGCTCCAGTTGAGTTTTATTAGGTACTATGTAGCGGTTTTTGTTCTTCCGTGACTGGTTTATTTATTAGAGATATAAACCATTCTTGGGAAGCACAAAGGTCTTTCACGTGAATCATTCTAGGCTATACTCAAACTTTTAGACTGAGTCAATTCCGACATCTCCAATGCTTAATTATCCTCTTGTAAATATACTATCATATGTCAGAAAGATATCTTTTATTTAGTTATAGTGTTAAGCAGTGTGTAAAATATGTTCATTCTTTTTCTTTTTTCCAGAAACTTGATGCCTTTCGTGATGGTAAGTTGATTGAAAATGAGAGTCAAAAAGATGCTTCTGCAGTGTCATCGCATCTGTTTCATGATGTTAGGCATAAAAGATCATCAAGTAGATGGAATGACGAGTTCTCCTCAACTAGTAGTGCTGTTACTGAATCAACACAAGCTGGTGAACTGATCAGCAGAACAAAACTGGCAGCAGTAAATTCGCCCCCCTCATTAACAATATCTGTTATTTTTAATCTTAATTTCATATATCAAGTATCACAATTTTGTTTTAAAAAAATTGTGGTCACAATGAAGTGATGAAAGTGGTTTTGTGGTGAGTGGGCCATTGCATCTGTATTGGCATCAGTCAAGAGTCTGGTTTTACAATGAGCCACTTATTTATCACTGTTCAAGGTTGTCTTTGCCTTTTAACGATGTCATTGCCTGAGCAATAACTTTGGCTGTTGAGCATATAGTATTAAGCTTAAGCATCGTAAAACATTTATGTAAATTTGATATATAATACAGCTTAGCTAAAGCTCGATAGAAGTGTTGATACATAACAAGCCTTTTGTTTTTATCACTCCATTTGAGTATTGCAGTTCTGTTGTACTGACATTGCTTCGATCCTTTAAATGAGTTTTTCTTGGATGCTGTCTAGGCACTATTGTATTTCATTGAATTGTTTATTGAATTGTAGGGTGGGATGACAATATCTGATCAGATGGATCTTCTTGTTGAGCAAGTGAAGATGCTAGCTGGAGATATTGCTTTCAGTACCAGCACGCTCAAGCGATTGATAGAGCAGTCTGTTAATGACCCTGAAGTCTCCAAAACTCAGGCAATGCAATATTCCCTGTTTGCAAATACTTTTTTACTAAAATATTTTCCGTGTTTGCAAACATATTTTTTACTAAAATGTATTGGTATGGCACAAAAGCTGTTATAATATAAAATAATGTGCGATACTATCTTCACATTATTCTAGAATATCTTGATTTATCTCCTAGGATTAATTTCTATATTTCTTACTTATATTATTATTATTATTAGTTTTCCGATTTCCCTATTCACTTAGGATTGAGTCTATGCATCCCTAAAAATAGGGATTAGTGATCAAGTTAGTATCAAGTTATTATTAATGCATTGGTTTTTTGTAACAAGCTTAAGCTTAGTCAGCTTTAGCTTAAGGGGGAGTTTTAGAAAATGAAATAATATCCAATAATATCTTGATGTTATTCTATAATATCAAGCTACTATCAAATCAGTATCAATAATATTCAAAGTTCTTATTATTTTCTACCTATAATCCCACAACTTCAGCAAAAGCAATAATAAATTTTCAATCAATAGCATATTCCAAGCTTTTTATATGTTCTGGTGCCCACCAATGTACCTTCCTACAGTGTCATTGAGTTTGTTTGATGTGTTTACTCATGCACAACAGTTTGTGCAATTGCTTATGGGCATGAATGTGCTGTATTTTCCTGGAACAAAAGAATCCACCCTCGAGTCTTGTTGCCTTCACATTTAGAGTGCAATTTTTAAGTGCATGAAGTTATAACAAAAGAGAAGTATTCTTCAACCCTAATAGAAGTGTATATATTTCTGATTCTGATTTGTATTATTCTGAGAAGATGCTTTCTTAATTACAGATTGAGAATTTGGAACGCGAAATCCAAGAAAAAAGGAAGCAAATGAGGGTGTTAGAACAAAGATTAATTGAGACTGGGGAATCTTCTATGGCTAATTCATCACTAGTTGACATGCAGCAGGTAGCCATGTTGTATTAAATTTAATATTATTGATTCAAGGCTGCACATTTCTGTAAATGCTTTAGTAATGCGCATTCATAATTCTTTTTCGGGTTTGTTGTGACAGACAGTTGCAAAATTAATGACTCAGTGTAACGAAAAAGCCTTTGAGTTGGAGGTGAGTAGTTTTTTAGCTATGTTAGAATGTTTCTTGAGTAATCAGTTTATTTCCAAAATTTTGATTTTTGTATGCCCTAGTATTATGGTCATTGCATCGTACACATTCAGCATACTCATAGATTGATCATTCTTTAATAATAAGTAATATGTCTCTTTAAAATATCTGTAGATTAAATCTGCAGACAACCGTGTCCTTCAGGAACAACTAAATGATAAGGTTTGTGTCTTTCTTCTTGCTATTTGAGGACCCTGTCCATTCTCTCCTTTTCTTGTTTTTTTACTAAATAAATAACCACGCTTAGTTGAGCCCATATGTCAACTTTTTGTGTGTTTTCCCTCCCTAAAAGTTGTATTCAGCATTATGAATTGTTGACGGCCTCCCTTTTTGAATTTTCTTTTGTTAACAGTCTTCTGAAAATAGAGATTTGCAAGCAAAGTTGAAGCTGCTAGAACAACAATTGGCAGCATTTTCTAGTGGTACATCGTCACTGTCTTCCGAACAATGCGCATCTGATGAATACGTTGACGAGCTAAAAAAGAAAATACAATCCCAGGTAATTGAGAATTTGTTCCTTTTGAAGTAGCACAGTAGAACTGATTATCTTCTTTCTAATATCATTCAACTTTTCCCCTCTTTCCTTTACTACTAAGATGTTTTCTCCCCGGCTTGTCAAAGTACTTACGTTGCCCTTAATCGATTATTACTTATGAAATCACTTGTTAGGATAGTTATTTTAAATCATTTTTCAGGCTTCCAAATGATGACACTGTTGCATTTGATTGTACTAAACTTTCATTTTTTCCTTGTTTTCAGGAAATTGAAAATGAAAAACTTAAGTTAGAGCAGGTTCACTTGTCAGAAGACAATAGTGGGTTGCGTGTACAGAATCAGAAACTATCCGAAGAAGCTTCTTATGCCAAAGAATTGGCCTCTGCTGCTGCTGTAGAACTGAAGAATTTGGCTGGGGAAGTGACAAAACTTTCATTGCAGAATGCGAAGTTGGAAAAAGAATTGATGGCTACACGAGACCTGGCCAACTCCCGTAGTGCTGTCCTGCAAACGGTTAATGGTGTTAACCGTAAGTACAACGATGCAAGATATGGGAGGAAGGGAAGGATTTCTGCTCGTGCTAATGAAATTACGGGAGCTGGTCTAGATGACTTTTGAGTCATGGAGTCTTGATGCGGATGATTTGAGGATGGAACTGCAGGCTAGAAAACAACGAGAGGCAGCTCTGGAGGCTGCATTAGCTGAGAAGGAATTTGTGGAGGAGGAGTACAGGAAAACGGCTGAAGAATTCAAGAAAAGAGAAGAAGCCTTGGAGAACGATTTAGCAAATATGTGGGTCCTTGTTGCGAAGTTAAAAAAAGAAGGGGGAGCTGTCCCAGACTCAAACATTGATAGAAAAAATGACGAGGCACAAAACATAAACGATCTGAAAACTAATGACATTGAAAGTAATATTGTCACTAAGGAGCAGCTTTTGGATGTATCAAAACCAGATGATGAAGTTCCGAAGGAAGAACCATTGGTTGTTCGCCTCAAGGTAACGCTACAGTACAGTTTCTTGTTCTTTCTTGGTCCTAAAAAAAATTGAACTGATTTTCTATAGAGACTTCGACAAAATGGGATATTAGTATTTTTGGTTCGGTCCATTGCTTGTTACCTACAAAGTGTCCTAACGCTTTCGACGAAAGACTAATATCCGCTGTTGATTAGAGGCAAATTTTGAACTGGCCAACATTGAGTTTGTCACTATTTATGCTAATAATTAGGGCTATAGCGCAAACCTACTAACATAAGGCCAGTAACTGAAAATTAAGAAAATATGAAATAAATTTGTTGAGATCATTAGATACTCAAGGATTTCACCATTTTTAACTTGCTGTTAAGTGCGTCTTTTTAGTTTTTTTGTCTGCACACCGCACACGGAGTATTAAGCACCATCCGTAAACTTACAAATTGGAGATTCTGGGTTCGAACTCAAGTAACCACAAAAATTGTCCAGCCTAACAACGTTGCCTTTGCCAATTGTGCTAGGCCTTACGGACTTTTTTTAGTGTGATTTTAAAAAAAATATTTCTTGCTTTGTAATAAAACCGTGATTTAAAGAGTGTAATGTGTCCTGAGAACTGAGAATACAACATAGTGGTAAAAGACAAGTGTTGTGTGAACACAAACACATGTTTGTTGAACTCTGTTGATTAAGTTTGGCAATGCATGTAATTTCTTTATTATTTACTGCAAAATTTATAACTTGAGCTGAAAGTCTGCTTAGATACTGTGTTGAGCTGCAATTTGTGATTTGACTTCAGGCACGCATGCAAGAAATGAAGGAAAAAGAACTCAAGTACCTTGGGAATGGCGATGCCAATTCCCATGTTTGTAAAGTATGTTTTGAATCTCCGACTGCTGCAATTCTTCTTCCGTGCAGACATTTTTGTTGTAAGTTCTCTCTCAACATTTCTGAAACCCTTTCCCTCAGATTCATGGCGATTATCATTTGGGTTTTCAAACTTTGCAAGAATACTTACAGCCTCTTGTTTGCTCTTGCAGTGTGTAAATCTTGTTCACTTGCTTGTTCTGAGTGTCCAATATGCCGCACAAATATTACAGATAGGCTTTTAGCTTTTACATCGTAACCCTATTACCAGAGGTCTTTGCAAGTTATCTTACAATATTTTCATCTTGTCTGTTCAAATGATGTAAAAATACTGACGTGTTTTCATTTTTGGCTGTTTTGATTTTTGCAGGGCTCTATCCCATTGAATTGATATATTCCATGCAATTACCGGTGCAATTCTTTTATTAGTTTGCCTGTATGTAAAAACCATTTAAAAGGTATATATCATTATCTTCTTTCTTTTGAAGTACCCCTAGGGAACTGTATAATAGGGGAAGGCAAAGGGGTCGGGAGAAAGAATGTAAAAAGGGAAAGGGTGTAACACCACCGCTGAAGTACATATGCACAATGTATGCTATATGAAATATGGTAAGAATTTTGATGCCAATCCTCTCCAGTCTTTGGCTGAGTATCAAAAGAGTGAGGATAAGGGATTTGTTGAAGTGGTCTATTAAATATCAAAGAAGGAGAAAGAGAAAGAGAAATGGGATTGCAATCTGGGTTCTTTGACGGAAATCATGCGGTGGAAGAAGTTTTGTTTTTATTACTTTCGTACTCAATAGCATCATTCCTCCAAAATTAACAGAGTAGTGTGTTTAAGAGCCCGTTTTGTTACAGCTTTTTTAAAAAAATAATTACTTATGATGACATGTTATTTGTTTGTTACAGATTCTTAAAAAAATGAAAAATGAAAAATAATCTAAAAACTGCTTTATATAAAAAGTTGTTTCGAGTAGTTTTTCATAAAAATCATTTTTTTAAGAATGATTTTTTTTTTAAAAATAAGTGATATTAAGTATGTTACACAAACACCGAACAACTTCTCATTTTCTTAAAAATCTCTAAAAACTAATCTATAAATTATTTAACAATCACTTATTTTTTAATCCATAACAAATGGGCCCTAAATAATCTTGGAATTTTATTTTTGATAAAGATTTTCACATCCAATTTAAATAAAAAATAGAAATTGTATTTTAAAGAATTCTTGGAAATATATAAGTTACCATCAATTGCTTACTCTTGGAGGAATGTTTATTTTATAAAGTGGAGCTTATGACGTTGCCTTCTATTCAAATAAGCTCATCTTCAAAGTGATAGAGAGAGAGTGCATCTATTCAAATAAGTTCATCTCATCTTTAATTTTGGAGGAAGATTTGTTTTAAATGTGAAAGAAATTGCTTTGTATCAAGACAGTTATTATAATTATTATAAGTTCAACTTCATAGTACATATATATATTTTGAGTAAACCTATTCAGCCAAATATTTTTAGACAAAAATAGACAAAAACCACATTACAACATCAATTAATCAAGTTTTTTAAGTAACTAACCAACCTACTTTTTCACAGTTTTCTAGGCCATTGACTAAAAATTGTGAAAAAGTAGGTTCAATTAACCAAGTTTTTTAAGTAACTAACCAACCTACTTTTTCACAGTTTTCTAGGCCATTGATTAAAAACTGTAAAAAAGTAGGTTGGTTAGTGGTTTAAAAAACTTGGTTAATTGATGTTGTAATGTAGTTTTTGTCTATTTTTGTCCAAAAATTTGGCTCATTTCTCATATATTTTAGCCTTTTTTTTTCCGGCACTTCTCGGGTTTGAACCTAAGATGAGATGAGCTTATTTGAATAGATGAGCGAGCAAACTTGTCTTCTTTTGCTCGCTTTTAGCTTTCTTGTCAAGTCCAAACATAATGTTAATGTATCAAGGAAGTCTTCACACAAAATTTAATACTAATACATGCTAGCTGACTTCCAGTTGAAGAAAGTAGAGTTAATTTAATATCCAGTTGTGTAAATGATTGAAACATAAAGGCAATAATATACCAACAAAAAAGAAAGAAAAAACAAACATATATGAATCGTAAAGAAATGCAGAAAACAAAATAAAGAGGATATTTTTCCAACAGATTTTTACAAACAGTTAATTATCGAAAGTGTCTAGATGTTTTGGAAAACGGAGCACAAGTTTCAGGAACTGTACAACCATAATCTCTCCATTTGAAGCTCCCATTAGAAGTGTCTGCTTTTGGAAATTCCTTAGCTCCAATCACAGAACCAATCTGGCCAAGAGAATATAAAGGAGTAGGACTAATTAGTTGAGGTGGTTGAACCTGATCATCAGTTTGAGGCACCCACGTCACAAATTGAACATCTTGGTCCTGAAATTAATTAACAACAAATATGACAGACCATTCAGTTCAAAGTTGGTACAACTAAATGCATTTCATTACTTCTCATATATGAAGCACCACCGAACACGACACAGACATGGTGAGAAAAAAAAAGTAATTGACGTTGACACCGCACGGTCTTCAATTCGAGGTATCAGTGCAACATAGATTCTCATTAACTTATATAAGCATAATTAATTAATAATTAATAATTAATAATTAAAGGGTGTACAGCAAACCTTACAGAAACCATTAGGAGCGAAGGAAGCATCAAGAAAGTCTTCAAAACAGTAACCAGGTATTGTTTCAATCAAGTATTCAGAAATGCTGCTTGTTGAAACAGAACCAGTGTCACTAGCGGCCGCAGCCATGTTGCAAGAAGAAGTGGTGAGATTTTCATTAGAAACTGATGATCTAATGGGTCTGTTGTTTGTTTTTGATCGAGAGTTAGTGGATGATGAATCTGGATCCAAAGAAGTTGTGGAGATCTTAACACCAGTGAGAAGAAACCTATTATGTTTCTGAGTATGTTCATTGGCTTTGTGAATTGGTAGGTCACATTCTCTGCATAGAATTGCTCTGTCTTGTTGGCAAAATAAATGTGCACGCCTCTCCTGCAAAACCAAAAAGGAAGGGTTGGCTTTTTTTCAACTCAGGATATTATTATATGCGCGTAACTGCGGAGAGAGGGATAAGAATATATATATATATATATATATATATATATATATATATATATATATATATATATATATATATATATACTTACTTGGCAAATATCGCAGAGAGGGAAGTCTTTGGAATTGGGATGAATGAGAGAGAAGCGTGTGTGTTTGGAAGCAAGTTTGTTGGCATGGTGGATGGTAGCATCACATATATAGCAAAGAGCTGCTTCATCTGAAGGACAGAAAATGGAGGCTTCCATTTTCTCACACACATCACATTGGATCTTCATCATAGATAGATATATCTCACAGTTTCTTCCTCTGACTTTGTGTTTGTGTTGTGTTGTGTTGTGTCTATCTTGTTGGTTATCTACTTTACTTTACTTTAACGTGTTTGTTTTCAGCTTTCTTGGGGAAAGGTAAGTAAGGGAGTATGGAGGAGACAAAAGAATGATGGGCATTAGGGTCCAGAAACATCAACTACTTGCTACTCTATATAGGCTTAGGCTTAGGCTTAGGCTCAGGAGGTGGTGTATTTAGTGATTTCTGACTTTGGATCGATTGGATAGATAGATAGATAGATAGATAGATGAATCAATCAATGAATGCCTATTCCATTCCATTCCATAGTTATCTATCTTCTTTATATATATGTATATATTATTATTCTATAGTAGCATAAGCTTTCGCTCTCCTTTATTGATTCACCCGAACCAGTCTTCAAGATCTATTTACATAATAGAATAATAAAAATCACCTTTTCTTTTCACTACTACGGTAAACACAACACAAAACGACTCCCTGAGGGAGCCAAAGGGTAAAGGAGAAGAGAGGTGAAGTAAAGTAATGTTGCCTATCTCCCTCTGCTCGCTGATATCAAACTTTCCTTCCTTCGCCTATTTATTTATACGGTTTCCATATCATTCATTGCAGAATGAAAAAAAATAGGGGTGTAAGTGTAACACACGTTTTCTAAATTAGATCATGGTATGTAAGTATACTTAAAATAAATAAAAGGGTTGATTTCTTTGGTGGCCGGGGAATGCATGCACTTTTGGGAGCACCCTCCGGAGCGTATTTTACAATTTTTGCATGATGATTGTATTGGAGTTTCTACTCCTAAATTAATTTCCGTATGACTCGTGGTTTTCGTTTCGGGCCTTTGAGCCCCTATTATATTTAAAAAAAATAAAAATAAAAGGGCTTGATTTCTTTGGAAATGGATCCCTACTCTTAACTTTAGTAACCGTCACAATCTCTGCCGAAGAATTATGATCTCATGGTCTAGATATAAAACTGTATTTTATATCTGTTTTTTACAAGTTAAATCATAACCATGTCCTATGACCAATATTTATCGACAGTAAACACAACACCATAACTTGACTACAGAAGATCCAGGTCCGATTATTTTTAGAAAGATACTCCAGCCCCTTTACTTTTTAACTTTTTAAATTTTTGCTCATTTTATTTTGTTAATATGAAAGAGTTGTACAGTGAATTTAGAAAATAATGTGAAATTATTTTTTTATAAACTATAAGCTGTTTCTATAATAAAGGAGGAAGAGTCATTGGCTTAATGATTTTACTATAATTTCCTTTCTAATGTTTATACTAATGATTTTAGATAACATGTAATAAAATTAAAAAATTATAAAGAAAAATGTGTGATGGAGAAGATGAGAGAGAGAGAGAGAGAGAGAGAGAGAGAAGGATAGACAGATGAAAAGATAAGGTGAGAAGATATTTTTTTGATCAATCTAAGGTGAGAAGATATAAGATAGATGAGAGACATAGAGAGAGAAATTAAAGACGATCCTTCTACTTGCTCATTTTTCGATTGGCACTTAGATCCATTGCCTCCTCATACACGAAGACAAATACAATGTGCAGAGACACGTGTAGAGACTCAGTGTGCAAATTGTGTTCAAAAAATAATGGAGATAGCTAAACTCTTTAGGAAGAGTATTAGGGAGAGTCCATAAAAAATTTATTGAAAATTGCATTGTACACTACTTTTCTTTTGGTTGTAGCTTGTGTACTGCTAATTGTCAAATCTGAGAATTCTATGTAATAGTGTAACTGAGACGGGTACGCGTTTTAGATTTGACTAATTCTATGTAAGAGTTTAGGAGGGTAATGAAGACCGATGTCGTAATTTTTTTAAGTTTTATTGTTTTTTTTACAAAGAAGAAGAAGGAGAGTCTCGTCAAAACCTTTAAATTGTTAATTTGTTATTGTTTTGTTTTCGTCTATATAATATTTTTTTATATATGATAATTGTTATGGTAATTACAGTAACTTCTATTTGCACCCCTTCTCCAAAAGCCCAATTGATGAAAAGCCCAATTGTAATCAAGAGAGTCCAATCTTCAATGGCCAAGATCAGCCCGCAAGATCGGACGGCCCAAAAACGCCAACACAAACACATCCAAACTCTATAAATACCCCATTCAATGCTCATTAATGGTAAGCACTTTTTAACCAAACATTTATTCTCTCAAATACTGACTTAAGCGTCGGAGTATCATTGCAGGTACAACCTCGCCCTCCAAGATCGAACATCTCAAGATCGAACACCTCAACATCGCCTCTCAAGGTCGAACATCTCCAGGTCGAACAAAACCTTCCTCTCAAAGCCCGAAGACAAAGATAGAATCAAGGACGAAATATCTACCAACTGCATAATATCGATCCTCAAGATCGGAAGCACGGTACAGAACATTGGCGACCACAGTGGGAGAAACCAATACCCGATTTTTCTCACCATCTCCTTGAACTTATTGAATGGCACCAACACACCGCTCAATACCGACTAGTCTCATGGCCGAACCTGACCTCGGCCCTCAGCGAACTCCCGAAGGCCACGTCCAGGAACTCACGAATTCGTCGCAAACACGAAGCCGACATCCCAACACGGGACCTTCCCGAGCACAATCAGGCGCGGATGAGACGAGCTTACCATCTCCCCCTCAACTACTCCCGGCCTTGACGGACGCGGTTCAACATCTCGTTCAGCTATTGGCCCGGCAAGAAGCGGTAAATGAAGAAAGAAACAACCGTTTCGCCAACCTCGAATCCGAAGTAGCGAGACTGCAAGGTCGGAACGTCCTGGATCAACAATCATCCGGGCAGAGCTCACTGGAGGAACGACGCCCAACTCGAAGAAGACTTTTTCATCGATCACCCCCACGGAGAAAGCTCACTCATCGCTCCCCCGCACGCCGTCAACGAGGGAATGGTTCCCGTTCTCCTCTGGCTCGACAACACGAGGCTCATTCCCGTTCTCCGTCAGCTCGACAATACGACGATCTAGATGATCCTCATTCTCCTCCACGCCGCCACCGAGGGAATGGTTCCCGTTCTCCTCTGGCTCGACAAATTGAAGGCTCAACCTCGTCACGGAGACGATCGAGAAGCCATGACATCATTCAAAAGGTCCATCACAGACGCCAACCACTGTCACGAGTAAATCGACCTGGGCGAAAAGGTCCTTTCACAAAGTCGATCGACAACTTCCGGGTCCCCCGGTATCTCGAAAAACCACCTGGAGGATTGAAGACTTACGACGGGACGGGCGACCCCGACAGACATCTAGACCAATTTGACACAACCATGCAGTATCGAAATGTACCCATGGAAATGAAATGTCGAATATTCCCTTTGACCCTAGACAAAATGGCTTCCGAATGGTTTCGGACGTTAAGGTCGAATACCATTTCCTCATGGGACCAGTTAGCAAAACACTTCTCGGTACACTTCGCCCATTCCAAGAGCAAACCCAAAAACAAAAATGTTCTAGCATCTATTGTCCAGAAAGCAAATGAACCCCTGAGGGAATATATAGAGCGATTCAACATCGAAGCTCTTCAGGTTCGGCAGTTAGACGACGCCTTTCGAATTTTCTTCATGGCCCAAGGTCTGCTCCCTGGAAGCTCGTTCCGAAAGCACATCAACACCTGGGAACCTAACACCCTTCAAGAATTCCTCGAACTATCCCAGTGCTTCATTAACGAAGAAGAAAATTCCAAGATCGACAAAACGTCGTCACAGGCAGAATCGTCGAAACGCCACATCGAGGTCGACCCTCGGAAAAACTCCTGGAACATCGGTAGGAAAAATCGTCACCAGGTATACACCGAACTCAACGTCTCCAACGCCCAGTTACTAGGGGAATGTTGGAACGTCGAATTCAGGGACGTCAAGCCTCCCAGGCCCTTACCTATCCGACCTGGGCAGAAGGCCAACAAATACTGCCGATACCACAGAAGCAATGGCCATGACACAAACCATTGCAACGCCCTAAAGGATGACATAGAAGATTTGATAAAACGGGGAAAACTATCTTCTTACGTCAAAAGGGAGGGAGAACGGTCTGACAACTTCGGAAGAGAAAGAAATGAAAACCTCAGGGCAAAAGGAAAAGAAATGACCAACCCAGACCGCGAAGAGCTGGATAAAAAACGCTCGGTTATCATGATGATAACTGGGGGATTCGATCATGAAGGATCGGGAAAATCCATGAAGAGAAAATGGAAGGAATTGTTGTGCGTGGCTTCAACGTCAACGACCCCGGTCAAGACTAACCGACCTCCATTATCTTTTAGTGACAACGACCTTATTGACGGAAAAGCTAACAAACACGTACCTCTCTTGATATCGGCAATCATAGCCAACAAGGAGGTACGTAGAATCCTGGTCGATCAGGGGAGCTCATCAGACATCATCTTTATCGATCTTCTGAGCAAAATGGGGATCGATAAAGAGGAACTCACCCCTTATAGAGGGACGGCTTTGTCCGGTTTTAACGGATCTCGAACGAAACCCCTTGGACATCTGGAGCTAATGGTTACCTACGGAACCGAACCAATGGACCGAACCGTCAGAACCAAATTCCTCGTCTTACCTTGTGAATCCATATACAACGGCATTATAGGAAGACCGACCCTCGGCAGGCTCGGGGCGGTTACATCCACCACTCACTTAAAAATGAAGTTCCACTCTCTTTGCGACAGAGTTATCACTTTAAACTCTGACTTAGAGTCGGCCTCCAGGTGTTTTTTCCTATGGACTAAGAACGAAAGAAAAGCTTCGAAGCATGAAGGGGTTCCCCCTTCGGAAGAACTGGCGACTCCCAAAATGCCAAAAGGAAGATCGACTGAAGTTAACACCGCCACTAACGTAGGAACCAACTGCGGTCCGGAGGTCGAAAAACAGATAGATGTCGACGAGCTAACAAAAGAGCTCAAACGCAAAATCAGAAGACCAGAGCCTGATGGAAAGTTCGTCGAAACACAACTCGGTTCAGACCCCTCCCAAAAAATCAAAATAGGGATCGACCTTCCAGAAAAGATCAAGACCGAATTAACCCAATGTCTTAAAGATTTCAAAGACATCTTTGCTTGGTCGGCCGAAGACATGCCTGGGATCCCGCCAGAGATTGCCTGCCATCGGCTCGCAATAAACCCAGAAGCAAAATGGATCGCCCAAAGAAAGCGGGCCCAAAGCAGAGAAAAAGCCATTGCTGCCACCTTAGCAGTAGACGACCTCATCCGAGCCAACTTTATCTCTGAGGTTAAATACACAACTTGGTTATCAAACCCTGTCCTGGTGAAGAAGTCTAACGGAAAATGGCGTATGTGTGTCGACTACACCGATCTTAATAAAGCTTGCCCAAAAGACGCCTTTCCGGTCCCCAGTATTGATCGTTTGGTCGACAGCGCTTCCGGTTTCCAGTTGTTATCTTTCATGGACGCATACTCTGGGTACAACCAAATCGCCATGTTTCCACCAGATCAAGCAAAAACCGCCTTCATCACTGACCGAGGAAACTTCGCGTACCGTGTTATGCCCTTTGGTTTAAAAAACGCTGGAGCAACTTATCAAAGAATGATGAACAAAGTTTTCCAAAACCAGATCGGTAAAAGCGTAGAGGTTTACCTCGACGATATGATCGCCAAAAGCAAAAGTGATGCCGACCATGTGAGCGATCTGAAAGCAATTTTCTCTGAGGTACGAAAAAATAGAATGAGATTAAACCCAGAGAAATGCACTTTCGGGGTTCGAGCTGGGAAATTCTTAGGTTTCTTCTTAACAGAACGAGGTATCGAGGCAAACCCAGACAAATGTCGATCCGTCACAGAAATGCGAACTCCGACGTCCAAAAGAGAAGTACAAAAACTCAATGGAATGATAGCTGCTCTATCTCGTTTCATATCGAATGCAGCATTCAAATCTCTTCCACTTTTCAAAATCCTCAAAAAAGAAGAAAAAGATTTCAAATGGACACCCGAGCAAGACGAAGCTTTGAAGCAACTTAAAAAATCTCTCTCCGAGCCTCCAATTTTAACTCGCCCAAATGAAGGAGAAACATTATACCTATATCTAGCAGTCTCGGAAGAGGCATTAGCTGCCGTTCTAGTACGCGAACTCGAAACCGGGCAAAGTCCCATCTACTTCGCAAGCAAGGCTCTGCACGGGGCTGAAAGTCGTTATCAGAAAATCGAGAAAATCGCCTTGGCCCTCATTGTTGCAGCTCGACGTTTTCGAGCTTATTTCGTCGCCCACCAGGTAGTCGTCCGCACTAACTACCCAATCAGACAGATACTCCACAGACCCGATCTAGCTGGAAGGATGATCAAATGGGCCGTAGAACTCTCAGTTCGGTATCAAATATGAAGCTCGAACCACACTTAAAGCACAAGTTTTAGTCGACTTCATCGCCGAGATGACACCTGCTAACACCGGCTCTGACATATGGATCCTCTACGTCGATGGTTCCTCAAATCCAAAAGGGAGTGGTGCTGGGATTATGCTAGAAAGCCCGACTGGGGTCATCATCGAAGTTTCCCTTGCATTCGGTTTTCCCACCTCGAACAACCAAGCAGAGTACGAAGCTTGCATTGCCGGACTTCGCCTGGCAATTGACCTCCAAGTCCAAAAAATTAAACTCCATACCGACTCTCTCTTGGTGGTCTCCCAGATCGAAAGCAAATACGAGACCAAAGAACCGATCCTACAAAAATACCTACTTCAGGTACGGTCGCTAATAGCTAAATTTGAAGCAAGCGAGATAATTCATGTCCCAAGAACGGAAAACCAACGAGCTGATATCCTCGCCAAACTCGCAAGCACAAAAACCCCGGGTAACCAAAGGACGACCATCCAAGAAACACTACACAATCCCAGTGTATCTATCGAGCCGCTGTTTAACCCGACCATCTACGTACTTGAAGAGGCAGACAGCTGGATAACCCCAATTCTAGAGTACATCGTCTCAGGAACGGAACCCCCAGACAGAAACGACGCCAAATATATCAGGAGAAGAGCCTCGGCTTTTTCAGCCATCAACGGGACGCTCTATAAACGAAGCCTCTCTTCCCCGTTAATTAAATGCATCGAGGGAGAGGAAGCGGCCTATGTGTTGACAGAAATTCATGAGGGGATCTGCGGCCAGCACATGGGAGCTCGTTCTCTAGCACGAAAAACCCTTCGAGCCGGCTACTACTGGCCGAGCATGATCGGTGATGCTAGTGATCACGTGAAGAAGTGCAAGAAATGTCAAATCCACGCCAATGTGCACATAGCTCCCCCCACAGACCTCACGAGTTTATCCTCCACATGGCCCTTCGCATGGTGGGGAATGGACTTGCTCGGACCTTTCGCAAAAGCACCAGGACAAGTCAAATTCTTGATCGTCGCCGTAGACTACTTCAGTAAATGGATAGAAGCGGAGCCCCTGGCAACCATCACTGCAAAAAACTGCATAAAGTTCTTCAAAAAAAAGCATTATGAGCAGGTTCGGGATCCCCGAGGTAGTAGTAACAGACAACGGAACGCAATTCACAGACACGGGATTCCGCAAACTAATGTTCGAGCTTAAAATTAAACACCATTTCACTTCAGTAGAGCACCCTCAAACCAACGGTCAAGCAGAGGCTGCAAACAAAGTAATACTAAACGGGCTGAAACGACGTTTGGACGATGCTAAAGGAAATTGGGTAGAAGAATTGCCTTACGTCCTCTGGGGATACCGGACGACCCCCCAAAGCTCCACTGGGGAAACACCTTTTAGGCTCTCCTACGGCAGCGAGGCGGTCATCCCCGTCGAAATCGGCGAACTTAGTTGGAGAACGGCAAATCCCAAAACACAAAGCAATAACGATCAAGCCCTAAGAGAAGAACTCGACCTCATCGATGAAATCCGAGGTCGAGCCTCGCTCCGAGAAGCGATCATCAAACAAAAGGTGGCAACCAGATACAACACCAAGGTCGTTCACAGAGATTTCAATCCTGGCGATCTGGTACTCAGAAGGGCTGACGTCGGTCAGAAAAACGCCTCCCAAGGAAAGCTCGCCCCAAACTGGGAATGCCCCTACCGAATTTTATCTAAAACCGGCACGGGAGCCTTTAAATTGGAGACCCTCCAAAGAAGAAAGATTGAGAGAACTTGGAACGCAACAAAACTGAAAAGTTATTATCCTTAGAAAGAAGTCACTCACACCGATCTTATGTAAACTCGAAATAAGCTATTAATAAAGAAGCTTGACATTTCTTTCAAACGCTTTCAATACTTCTCAAAAGTTTTTTCAAGTCGCCACACATTCTTGATTTTCATCAAACAGAATGAAGGGACCTTCCCCCGTAGAGGATCAACTGGGACCGATCTTAAAAGATCTCCCCAAAAGCGACCACCCAAAGGTCAAAAACTCTTTGAGAAAACAGTTAAATCCGAGCCGAGTCTTGGCAAACTATCTCAAAGAGACCGGGTCTTCAAGGATCGAAACGTCCTACGAACGACCATCGGCCACAGCTGCCGATACCCCTATGGGGCGAGTTAAATCTGGGCCGAGTCCTAGTAAACTGTCCTATAGGTTCAAAACCGGTAAATCGAGTTCCTCGATTACCGACGTTTTTACGTCACACGCGACGTGCAGAATTTAAAAAGCACTCGCTTAAAACTCGCAAAAACGACATACATGACATGCGAAATTCGAAAAGCATTCATTAAAGCTCGTAAAGGCCTTATAAGCATATTCCAAAAAGAGGTTACAAATATCTCCAGCTAAGACCAAACAGAAGTTCCGGATCTATACAAAAAATGCATAAGTAAAAGCATACACCAGGAACTTCTGCAAAAGAAACACTGTTACAACATCAGGCAGTGGAGGTCGGGAATATCACACTCTTCGTCTGCGTCTGAGCATCGATCTTAAAGATCTGACCCCCTTCTACCTCATGGTCGGCGTTGTCATACCCCAATTTTGTCCGACTAATCGAAAAATCCCAAAATTTTTATCGCTTCGCATATTGTTCTAAATGCGGGTGTATTTGGCACTCTCGTGCAACGGTTTTGTTTGGCGTTCGTTGTTTTCAAAAAAAGAGTCCAAAAAATAATAAAAAATAATAAACGCAAGCGCGTGTCGATTTCGAGTCGTGTGAGCAAATGCGTCGGTGCGCTTTTAGTCTTACTGTTTTACGCGCGTGCGTATTCTGATCGCGTACGCATTCCTAGTCTTAAGGTGAACGCGCGTTTCATTTCGAGTCATCGTGTCGGTACGCGTTGTTTTTACCGCTTTTATTATCATAAAAAATAATAATAATAATAATAAATAATAGTAATAAAATGAAATCAGTTTTTTTTATTATTATTAGCTGTCCTTGTGTCACACATATAAACAAAAAAATTAAAAAAAAAACACAGAATAGTACAAAAAAAAGAGGTCAACTCTTTTTACAAAAAATTAATTAAAAAGAACAGTACAAAAGATGCAAAGCAGGGCGCAGCCTGCTGGTGGTAACAGAAAATTACATTTTGAGAATGGGGCTCAAGCTCCCTTCTCCTTGTTCCTTGGCTTTTCACTCTTTGGGCAAAAGCAGGTTGCTGCCCCTGTTGCTCCCTTGCTGCCTCTGCTCCACTGTTTCAGCTGATTGTCTCCAACAGCTATAACCCTCTGCTCCACTCCCCTGATTTTTCCTGAAAAGCACAACAGCCATTTTTGTCTCAATATGTTGGATGCCTCTATAAAAGCAAAAAAAAAGAGAATCAAAGGGGGGGACAGACACGAAAAATACACTGAATACACAGAGCAAATTTACACACAGAGACAATAGCAAACACAGCAATACACACAGTAACAAAAATAGGCAATCAGTCACTGAGATGTAGAAAAATTCACACACAAACACAGCACACTCGGATACACAGAAAGTGAGACACAAACAGAGGTAAAGATACAGAGCAAAATAGGGTTTTACACTGAGCGCCTAACCACATAGCATCAAATTTTTTTTTTAAAAAACAAACACAGCAGCAGCAACAAGGGTACGCAGCAGGCAACAGAAGCAGTCAGAACAACATAGCAGCAGTCTCAAAAAAGGTCCTGAGTTTTTTTTGTTCTAAGCATATATCAGTATTTAGATTGGGTGAGTTTTTTTAAAAATAAGATAGTCCAATGTCCCTGTTAGTTGGAAAATAGATTTGAAACAGAACATAAAAATTTAGGGTTCATGGTTTATTGGCTCTAAAAAAACGGAATCAGTAGAGGAAATAAAAAAGGAGAAGAAAAAAAAAGGGGGCTCAGAACTTACCTTTACCTCCGGCCACCGCCCACGGTGGCCACCGCCGTAGCCCAACCGTACCCCCACCATCAACAGAACCGCCCCACCGCCGTCTCAACCCACGTCACCAGCCTTCGTGACCACCCTCAGTTCTCCTCTCATCCATCGTAGCCAACGTCGTCAAACCTCCAAACTTCGCACCACCGAGCCCCACCGCCGTCGCCGCCGTAAGCCGCAACATCCCATGGCTGTCGTTCGTGAGTTTTTCCCCCCCTCCGGGTTACGATTCGTTGTCACCGGTGAAGGAGGAGAGGAGGTTAGGTTCGGATTTGTGAGGGGAAAAGGGCGAACTTAGGCTAGAGAGGGAGGAGCGACGGATCTGTGAGGGAGAAGGAATTTGAAGGTTAGTGAGCGAGTGAGATACGGCGCATAGGGAGGGAGAGAAGAAAAATCTGGGTTTGAGAGAGAGTGGGACGGATCCGTAGCAAGGAGAGAGAGAGAAGAGAAAATTTGTAGGTTTTGGTCAATTTTGGGAAGGAGGCGCCGTGGAGAAGAGAAGAGGATTTTAGGGTTTCTAAAATAGGGTTTTCCTTTTATAGTATAAGCACAAGGGTAATTTCGTACTTTCACATTTTTATTTTTTCAGATTGTTATCTGCACCCCCACGGTTTATTTCGTACGCCTCCCCCCTAAGCCCATCAGAAAATAAAAAAAAGCGCAGCCCAGCTTACAAAAACAAGCTGGGCTCACTATCTGCACCCCCTTTTAATAATACAGCCCTCCTTTTATTTGCACCCCCCATTTTACTATTTCACCCCCTATCTTTCTTTTTAAATTTTATTTCTTTCCCCTAGATAAACGTTTTTTTTCAAACCCCTTTTTTTCCAAAATAATAAATTTTCTTTTCCCTAAACGAACTTATTTTTTCTCAAACCTTTTTTTTAAATGATGGATAAATGTTTCCCCGAACGAAAATCAATCCAACTGCAAATTCCTTTCATCACGACGCTCTCTCCAATTAAAACCCACGAAGACACTTTTCAAAAACAAATCTTTTCAAACGTCGAAATCAAAACTAATCATCACTAATGATCACTCGCGCCGTTGCCGTTTGATTGTGGGTGATGATTTCATTCTCGTGGGAGTTAGTAGTGTGGCCACTCTAAACCGTTGTTGTTTGGTCCTCACAAACGCTCTCCCTCAATTGCGAAAACCTTTTCAATGCTCAAAATAAAAACCGATTATCATTAATCATCACTCGCGCCGTTGCCGTTTGGTCGTTAATGATAATTCATTTTCACAAGAGTTAGTAGTGCGACCACTCTAAATCGTTGTTGTTTGGTCACTGCGAACGCTCAACCCCTTTGCGAAAAAACTCCAAAAAGAATAAAAAACAAAAACCGTTTTCCAAACAACCAAGAACTACGTAGCTTTGAATTCTCCATCGCACCGGGAGATACGTAGGAGCGGGCCATGTCCCGTCAAGCACTTCTTTCTAAAAACCCTTTTTCCTCCTTTCTCGCCAAAAATAAAATTTTCATTAAGTCTTTTCATTCTCTCTTCGAAAAAGGGCAAATTTAAGTATTTTCTAAATCAGCACTTAAAACCACACGTTTAATTAAAGGTTCCCTTTCGATAGAAAGGAGATGTGGGGTGCTAATACCTTCCCCATGCCTAACCGACCCCCGAACCCAAATCTTCCGGTTTTCCAAAAGGCCATCCGCTTTCCAAAAAGGTTTTTCTTCAATATTTTCCTTATAAAAAAATATTGGTGGCGACTTCATTGATTTTTTAAAAAAAAAGTTGTAAACGAAGAAAGATTCCCTCAGGGACTTTTTCGGGCGCAACAGCTGGCGACTTCACTGGGGACTTTTCTTTTTATGTGGGTCAAGCCTAACTAATTAAATGTGTGGTTTAGCGTGCTATCGATGTGATTTGGATACTTTGTTTGCTTCTATCCCTTTTCGGTTTGCTCTTCTTGTCATGCTGCGCATGTGCATTTATTTCCTCTCCTTTCATGTTTATTTTTCATCGTCTTTGCTTATGTGCTTAGTACCCTCATGCATTTCCTCAATCCCAATCATGTTCCCTTCTTCTTTGCTCCCTTTCTTCAAGGTAAGCTCATGCATTTCTCCCCAATCCTCTCATGATCCCCTCTTCTTGGCTCCCTTTCCTGAGGTAAGCAATGCACTTGATTGTCGTTGAAACCCTAGGCTAACTTTTTTGATATTAAACCCTAGGGTAGACAACATGTTATTGCTTGCTTTTGTCTGGACCGTTCTAGGTTTTCATTTGCAGGTGGGGTGATATGTGTTGGGTAGTTTTAGGTGGTATGTCCTTGCTACACACACTCACACCTCATACTCATTGTGCTTTGAGAGGGGCCTAAAACCCAAGGTCTGACAAAACTTAAGAGAGTGGAAATGAGTAGTGACTGGCAATTGGACCGTTGTCCTTCTGACTCTCACAAAAGTTTCAGCCAGAGTATGCTCTTTTATGGTACCTCACACCAGATGGCATTCCATCGTTGTGGGTGTTATCATGAGAGAGATTTAGCTCTGGTAGCCATTGTGAGGAAGTGTTTAGAACTACATGGGAGGATTCCTTTTGAGTTGCCTTAGAGCCTAGATTCCCCCACCTTTTGTAGGACACAAGGGCATACAAATTGTATGGTGCATTGTAGTTTATGCATATCTTTCCTAAAAGAAAAAAGAAGAAAATTTTCAAAAGAGAAAAAAGCAGAAAGAGTTGTCGTTGTAGCCTTTCTTTTGACGGTCCGTACGAAGTGACATATGGCCCACTTTATTTTCAAAAAAAGGGAGAAAGAGTTACCGCTGTAGCCTTTCTCTTACCGGTCCATATGAAATAACGTACGGCCCGCATTTTCCCAAAAAATATTTTCTTCAAATAAACCACTGCGTGAGGCGGCACGTAGTGTGTCTCCTAAATTTTTGAACTTCCGTCCATATGCATCGCCTTTATTTTTTCCACGCGCATCATTCACATCATAATCGCATCATGCCGCATCCATTAAAACCAAATGTTGTAAATATTTGCATTCATATTGCATCTCATTTGCATTTGCTTGCCGGGGATCACCGAATAATGTACCGTCTTGTCATAGGTGCATCATAATGGAATCGAATAGCAAGGCTTCACTTACTTCTCGCTTCCCAGTTATGAAGAAGGTTGATTTGCTATTTCGATTCCTCGTTTACTTCGCTTCGTAAATCAAAAAGAAAAGGTTTATGCGCTTACGACAAGATAAGGCATCCCGCGATTCCCAGCAGCGAAACAAACATAAAATCATACATTATCATTTCAAACGCATACATTTGCATCTCATTCATACTCATTCATTTGAATACTTACATCATGCATTATAAAAAAAAATGAGCATAATTCTAGAAAAATTTTGATGAGAGGTGAAACGTTCTTGCGAGGTTAATTATTCTTCTTTGGGAAAGCTTAGCAGCAAACTCAAAGTGTTTCAATGCACTCAGTTTTTCAAATTAGCAGCTTGTTCGTACTTTTTCAACAAAGCATTGCATCTCATCCACCCCATGATGAATGACCGAAATGGTCCACAAAAATTTTTCTTTCACGTTTTAACTAATGTTAACTCTCGGCGAAGCATTCGTGTAGTAACTTGTGTGTGACATGTGTCTTTATTTTTGTTTGAGTCAGTTAGCGTCCCTACCTTATCATCATCCTCCGTCAAAGTCTGATCCCACCCCGACCACCCATAAAGTACATATCCCCCACATCAGTACCTAGTTGATTATTTGGGTTGTTCTCACTAATGAAACATCACTTTAGACCCTCATTACTAGGGGAAAATTTGTGGTCAATATTGTTTTCCCTTGGTGCAAGTCCTTTACAAAAAAAATCAAAAAAGGCCCGTTAGGTTGAAAACTCGTAAGAGCGGCCTAAGCAAAAATTAGGGCACAAAAAAAAAGAGAAATAAAGGAAAAGAGCAAGTATATAAAATAAGTAAATTATTGTCCTTAAGTTATTTTTTGAGAAAACGAGCAATCATGATTTGAAATGAAGTTGAACCATCTTTCCATATCCTCAAAAAAATCCTTTACCACCCACCTTAATCCAAAAAAAAAACATTTCAATCACCCTAGACAAGGATTAATTCCACGTTGAAAATGGTGTATCACTTTTATCAGCTCACTCAGTTCAAAAAAAAGAGAAAATAAGAATCACAAAAAGTGAAGTCAAAAAAAAAAGAGAATTGAAAAATTCAAACAAAAGGAAAAAATAAAAAAGGGAAGCAAGGTAGTACAAATTGTGAGCTGATACTTTATACCATTAAACGCTTAAGAGATCCTTGTCTAAAATCAATCTTCAAACACTTCCTTCGGCCTGTCCCCCCACAAACCCTTTGCCAAGTCATAATCCTAAACAGGTCCATTTTACCATGAGACACATAAGAGGTTCTCATCTCAATAAGACCTCAAACACCTCATTAAGCTTAATAACTCATACTTTCATTAACTACTAGCCAAATCGTACCACTAAAAAAAAACATCTGTTCGATCAATCATCAAATACTTCTTTGAGCCCAATTATCCCTCCCTTCATAAATCATTAATCATTAGCCACATCACAACTCCAAAAATCCATTCTGATCAATGACTGATTGCTCCTGTTTTCTCAAAGTTTTAATCTTAGGACGAATAAGTTTATTTATTTACAATATGTTTGCTCAAAAAAAAAAACAAAAAAAATCTCAAGAAAAAAGGAAACTCAAAAGAAAAGAAAAATCAAAAGGCTTGCACTCCAAGAATCATTCAAGTTACGCCAAGATAATGTTTAGTGATCACTAAGTGAAGTTTTCATCATAGCGAGCTCAAGACTATCATAGTCTGAGACTCATTTTGTAGACAACCAAAAGGTTCATGCCAGGATGTTCGCCTTGAATCTAAAGTGGGGTACTCCTTTCACTACTTGTTCCACATAAGCTCGGGGAAATATGTCCAACATCCATCCCGCACCACACCCAGTCTATGCAGCCATATTTGACCATCTCCAAAAACCCATAACCCTAACTCCATCACCTTTTCCAATCCTCACTTAAAACAACCATCTGAAATCCCATTACCAAGTGGGGCAGCCCCATCGCTCGTCACTCCACCTACAAATGGGAGGATTCACCTTACACCCATCTCATCCCCTTGCCATATTCACATGCCCAAAACCATACCGGGGCAATTTCTCAACTCATTATTCTGCTACTCTAGTCAGGGCAACCTTGTCCTTACCATAATTAGGGCAATACCAAACTCTGTGGGTTGAGGAAAGTCTTTTGCCTTCCACCTTTCACTCCAAAGCCAATTCATCATTTTCTACGCCCCCAGCCCGTCACCACTAGACAGGAGCAAGTTATTACTCACCGTCATCAAATCTAAATTGGGGGCAGTCCCACATTTCTTGGCTTGGAAAAACCTACCTTTCACGACCTTGACAAAGACCAATCAGTCATTCACCCCTTCATGCGCCACAAACATCCTCACCCTAGGCCTTTAAAACCCCAAGTTAACTGACTCATTCATCTATACTTGCACTAACGTACGTCTTTTCTAAACAATGTTTCATAGAGAAAGAACACAAGTTGATCATGTGATGCTAAAAATCCACTTAGGTAACTTTGTGGACATAAACTTCGGTCATCATGGGGCATCATAATGGAAGAGAAAAAGAAGCGAGCTTGCAAATATGGTCAAGTACCTTTTCATATCAATACCTGTAGATAACAACCTTGAGATTACCAAATTTTGAATCAAGCCTAACTTTCCAAGGGATAATCGCCTCCGCTTCTTACATATAAAGTCTCATGCCTCATCATTACCAAAAGAAATGTTCTATACTTCATATCATACCATCGCACCATGTGCCATAACATTTGCATCCAATCATTTCGTTCGCATCATATTCACATTCGCATTTTATGCACTCATCGCGTCTCATCCAAAAATGTTTATGTTTCCATATCAATCGTTTCATACCATCGCACCATGTGCCATAACATTTGCATCCGAGCATTTCATTCGCATCATATTCACATTCGCATACCAAAAAGAAAAACAAAAGGCAACAAAAGAAAAGTAAAAAGGAAAAGTGATTCTGCATCCCATCAGAAAGCAATCATGGCATTTGCATTGCATGCATTCGTTCATCTCACTTGCAGAGTACTTAGCATGCCAGCCAAGTCCAGACTACCAGCCAATGCAACATGATTTTCCTGATGAAGATATCATGGCATTGTTTCGACGAGGGGAAATCCCAAGAAAATGAAAGATGGCGGATGATCTTCGACGGTGCGTCCGACATATGGGGGCATGGGGCAGATGCTGTGTTGATATTTCCTGACAACCACTTCATTCCTGTCACTGCAAGACTGAGCTTCTACGTCACAAACAACATTGCCGAGTATGAAGCATGCATCCTGGGCATGCAGGCAGCCCTGAAGTGGAAAGTCAAAAGGCTTGATGCGTACGGTGATTCAGCCCTGGTGATTCATCAAGTAAGAGGCGATTGGGAGACCAGAGATCCCTAACTGATCCCTTATTGTGACTATGTGCAAGAATTGATGGAGTCTTTCGACGAAATCACTTTCAAACACATCCCTCGAAGTGAAAACCAGCTGGCCGATGCCTTGGCAACCTTGTCCTCCATGCTTAACATCAGCTGTGATAAGAGTTTAACTCACATCCGAATCCCACATCGGAACCTGCCTGCGCATCATTACTGCACATCCATAGACGAAGAGCCTGATGATAAGCCTTGGTATCATGACATCAAGCGGTACATCATTAATCAGGAATACCCACCTGGGGCATCAGAAAATGACAAGAGAACTATCAGAAGATTGTCACGGAATTTCTTCTTGAGTGGAGACGTCCTTTACAAGAGAAACCATGACTTGGTACTCCTCAGGTGTGTAACAAGAGAAGAATCAGTAAAGATTATGCGAGATGTTCATGAGGGCTCATTTGGGGTTCATTCCAGCGGGCACGCAATGGCTAGAAAAATCCTGAGAGCTGGTTACTACTGGTTGCAGATGGAATCAGGCTGCTACAGCTTTGTAAGAAAATGCACAAATGCCAGATCTATGCCGATCACATTCATGTACCGCCTGCTTCCTTGAATGTTCTGTCTGCCTCTTGGCTGTTCTCAATGTGGGGAATGGATGTTATCAGTCCTATTGAGCCTAAAGCGTCGAACGGGCATCGCTTCATTTTGGTCGCCATTGACTACTTCACCAAGCAGGTTGAAACTGCCTCGTACTCCAGTATAACTAGTGCTGTGGTTGCCAAGTTTGTAAAGAAAGATCTGATTTGCCGTTACGGTCTTCCAAACAAGATCGTCACGGATAACGACAGCAACCTGAACAGCAAAATAATGAAGGACCCGTGCAAAGAATTCAAAATTCAGCATCATAATTCCTCTCCCTACCGCCCGAAGATGAATGGGGCAGTTGAAGCAGCCAACAGAAACATCAAAAGGATAGTGCAAAATATGGTGGTAACCTACAAGGATTGGCATGGGGGGATTCCCTTTGCTTTGCATGGCTACCGAATTTCAGTACGTACCTCAACAGGGGCAACCCCTTACTCACTGGTTTACGGGTCAGAGGCAGTCCTCCCCATTGAAGTTGAAATGCCATCCCTGCAGGTGTTAATGGAGACGAAACTTGACGAAGCAGAATGGGTTCGGTCCCGTCTTGACCAGTTGAACCTCATTGAGGAAAAAAGGATTGCCGCCTTGTGTCGTGGGCAGCTGTATCAACAAAGGATGAAGACAGCTTTCGACGAGAAGGTTCGTCCCCGAGAATTCAGCGAAGGAGACCTTGTGCTCAAGCAGATCTTGCCGCTCCAGACGGACCCCAGGGGCAAATGGGCTCCCAAATATGAAGGACCATATGTTGTCAAGAAAGCTTTCTCCAGAGGAGCACTGATACTTACCAACATGGACGGCGAAGATCTCAAGAACCCAGTCAATTCAAACTCTGTGAAGAAGTATTATGCTTGAAAGAAATAGACAAAAAAGGAGAAAGATAAGCCAAAAGAGCAAAAGTGCCAAAAAAAAAACAAACAAGCAGAAAAAAGAAAGCTGCTTAAAGAAAACAAACAGAATAAACAAAAAAAAACAAAAGAGAAGAAAATCACAGAAGACGGAACATAAAAGAACACAACATCTTCATATCATTCATCATTCTCATATCATCCATACCATTCGTCACTCCATCGCATCAAACAGTAGTGCATTACACTTTCAAATTCGCATCTCAGAAAGAGCGAAAGAATAACAAAAGAAAAAGAAAAGAATGAAAATCAAACAGAAAGAGCATCCCACCCAAAATCAATCATTGCATTCATGTGCACCCAAATACCCAAGTGCATGCATTTCATGCACCATCCAAGAGAAAAGTTACTTCGGATCAGAGAGTCCGAAAAATCTCATTTTTAGAAAATCACCACAACACAGAGTTAGTAAACTCCATCAACACAGAGTTAGTAAACTCCATCAACACAGAGTTAGTGAACTCCTTCCACAGATCACAACATCGTGTACGAGCGCGCGATGGATCCATCAGACTTCGTTAAGTCCTTCGGATTAGTTATGTCAGCCTAAGGCATAGCGTAAATCCATTGATCAAATCAGTTCCGGACCTGATGTTGATCGGCCGCTCGAAAAGGCCACCCCCAGAGCTCGGACTCGACAAGAGTCCGTTAGAAGGTTTTAGGCAGCCTCCGAATTCCCAATTTACCGCTTTCTGCACGCCAAGTGCTCATTTACCGCTTTCTGCACGCCAAGTGCTCATTTACCGCTTTCTGCACGCCAAGTGCCCATTTTACTTTTCTGTTTGCACGCCAAGTGCCCATTTTACTTTTCTGTTTGCACGCCAAGTGCCCATTTTACCTTTCTGTCTGCACGTCAGTGTTCATTTACTGTTTTCGCATCAACACGAAAGTGTCTATCTTTCCAAAAAAGAAGAAAGAAAATTCGGATTTCTCCAAATGGACAAAATTGATATAATTTCTGAATTCTTTATTTCTATTTTACCTTCGAAATATGTCTCGCGCAATTCATATTTCTTGGTAAAATCGAAATAAAGAGGGGCAGCTGTCATACCCCAATTTTGTCCGACTAATCGAAAAATCCCAAAATTTTTATCGCTTCGCATATTGTTCTAAATGCGGGTGTATTTGGCACTCTCGTGCAACGGTTTTGTTTGGCGTTCGTTGTTTTCAAAAAAAGAGTCCAAAAAATAATAAAAAATAATAAACGCAAGCGCGTGTCGATTTCGAGTCGTGTGAGCAAATGCGTCGGTGCGCTTTTAGTCTTACCGTTTTACGCGCGTGCGTATTCTGATCGCGTACGCATTCCTAGTCTTAAGGTGAACGCGCGTTTCATTTCGAGTCATCGTGTCGGTACGCGTTGTTTTTACCGCTTTTATTATCATAAAAAATAATAATAATAATAATAAATAATAGTAATAAAATGAAATCAGTTTTTTTTATTATTATTAGCTGTCCTTGTGTCACACATATAAACAAAAAAATTAAAAAAAAAACACAGAATAGTACAAAAAAAAGAGGTCAACTCTTTTTACAAAAAATTAATTAAAAAGAACAGTACAAAAGATGCAAAGCAGGGCGCAGCCTGCTGGTGGTAACAGAAAATTACATTTTGAGAATGGGGCTCAAGCTCCCTTCTCCTTGTTCCTTGGCTTTTCACTCTTTGGGCAAAAGCAGGTTGCTGCCCCTGTTGCTCCCTTGCTGCCTCTGCTCCACTGTTTCAGCTGATTGTCTCCAACAGCTATAACCCTCTGCTCCACTCCCCTGATTTTTCCTGAAAAGCACAACAGCCATTTTTGTCTCAATATGTTGGATGCCTCTATAAAAGCAAAAAAAAGAGAATCAAAGGGGGGGACAGACACGAAAAATACACTGAATACACAGAGCAAATTTACACACAGAGACAATAGCAAACACAGCAATACACACAGTAACAAAAATAGGCAATCAGTCACTGAGATGTAGAAAAATTCACACACAAACACAGCACACTCGGATACACAGAAAGTGAGACACAAACAGAGGTAAAGATACAGAGCAAAATAGGGTTTTACACTGAGCGCCTAACCACATAGCATCAAATTTTTTTTTTAAAAAACAAACACAGCAGCAGCAACAAGGGTACGCAGCAGGCAACAGAAGCAGTCAGAACAACATAGCAGCAGTCTCAAAAAAGGTCCTGAGTTTTTTTTGTTCTAAGCATATATCAGTATTTAGATTGGGTGAGTTTTTTTAAAAATAAGATAGTCCAATGTCCCTGTTAGTTGGAAAATAGATTTGAAACAGAACATAAAAATTTAGGGTTCATGGTTTATTGGCTCTAAAAAAACGGAATCAGTAGAGGAAATAAAAAAGGAGAAGAAAAAAAAAGGGGGCTCAGAACTTACCTTTACCTCCGGCCACCGCCCACGGTGGCCACCGCCGTAGCCCAACCGTACCCCCACCATCAACAGAACCGCCCCACCGCCGTCTCAACCCACGTCACCAGCCTTCGTGACCACCCTCAGTTCTCCTCTCAGCCATCGTAGCCAACGTCGTCAAACCTCCAAACTTCGCACCACCGAGCCCCACCGCCGTCGCCGCCGTAAGCCGCAACATCCCATGGCTGTCGTTCGTGAGTTTTTCCCCCCCTCCGGGTTACGATTCGTTGTCACCGGTGAAGGAGGAGAGGAGGTTAGGTTCGGATTTGTGAGGGGAAAAGGGCGAACTTAGGCTAGAGAGGGAGGAGCGACGGATCTGTGAGGGAGAAGGAATTTGAAGGTTAGTGAGCGAGTGAGATACGGCGCATAGGGAGGGAGAGAAGAAAAATCTGGGTTTGAGAGAGAGTGGGACGGATCCGTAGCAAGGAGAGAGAGAGAAGAGAAAATTTGTAGGTTTTGGTCAATTTTGGGAAGGAGGCGCCGTGGAGAAGAGAAGAGGATTTTAGGGTTTCTAAAATAGGGTTTTCCTTTTATAGTATAAGCACAAGGGTAATTTCGTACTTTCACATTTTTATTTTTTCAGATTGTTATCTGCACCCCCACGGTTTATTTCGTACGCCTCCCCCCTAAGCCCATCAGAAAATAAAAAAAAGCGCAGCCCAGCTTACAAAAACAAGCTGGGCTCACTATCTGCACCCCCTTTTAATAATACAGCCCTCCTTTTATTTGCACCCCCCATTTTACTATTTCACCCCCTATCTTTCTTTTTAAATTTTATTTCTTTCCCCTAGATAAACGTTTTTTTTCAAACCCCTTTTTTTCCAAAATAATAAATTTTCTTTTCCCTAAACGAACTTATTTTTTCTCAAACCTTTTTTTTAAATGATGGATAAATGTTTCCCCGAACGAAAATCAATCCAACTGCAAATTCCTTTCATCACGACGCTCTCTCCAATTAAAACCCACGAAGACACTTTTCAAAAACAAATCTTTTCAAACGTCGAAATCAAAACTAATCATCACTAATGATCACTCGCGCCGTTGCCGTTTGATTGTGGGTGATGATTTCATTCTCGTGGGAGTTAGTAGTGTGGCCACTCTAAACCGTTGTTGTTTGGTCCTCACAAACGCTCTCCCTCAATTGCGAAAACCTTTTCAATGCTCAAAATAAAAACCGATTATCATTAATCATCACTCGCGCCGTTGCCGTTTGGTCGTTAATGATAATTCATTTTCACAAGAGTTAGTAGTGCGACCACTCTAAATCGTTGTTGTTTGGTCACTGCGAACGCTCAACCCCTTTGCGAAAAAACTCCAAAAAGAATAAAAAACAAAAACCGTTTTCCAAACAACCAAGAACTACGTAGCTTTGAATTCTCCATCGCACCGGGAGATACGTAGGAGCGGGCCATGTCCCGTCAAGCACTTCTTTCTAAAAACCCTTTTTCCTCCTTTCTCGCCAAAAATAAAATTTTCATTAAGTCTTTTCATTCTCTCTTCGAAAAAGGGCAAATTTAAGTATTTTCTAAATCAGCACTTAAAACCACACGTTTAATTAAAGGTTCCCTTTCGATAGAAAGGAGATGTGGGGTGCTAATACCTTCCCCATGCCTAACCGACCCCCGAACCCAAATCTTCCGGTTTTCCAAAAGGCCATCCGCTTTCCAAAAAGGTTTTTCTTCAATATTTTCCTTATAAAAAAATATTGGTGGCGACTTCATTGATTTTTTAAAAAAAAAGTTGTAAACGAAGAAAGATTCCCTCAGGGACTTTTTCGGGCGCAACAGGCGTCAATAATCGACCGATCCAAAATTATAGAAGGATGGACCAAAGTAATTTGCTCCTGGGCGGACTCAAAACCCTCCTTGTACAGCTCAATTGCAGAATTAGCAGCTTCCCGAGCCTCCCTCCTAGCCTCATTTGCAAGTTTTGTCGCCTCTTTAGCATTTCTTCTGCTTTGCTGAAGGGCTGCCTCAAGCTCTGCAATTCGAGCCTCCGCATCGCCGCTCGTACCGACCCGTGCCTCAGATGCTTTCTTCAAATCCTCTTCCAAACCAGCTACACGAAACTCCAAACCTTTGATCTTCTCGTTGGCCTCGGCAAGTTGCCCCTCCAAAACTTTTTCCCTTTCTTCAAGCTCCTTGACACGATTCTCCGCAAACTCCGCCCGACGTACAACCTCCCCTTGGCTTTCCTTCAGAACCAGAAGTTCTTGCTTTGTTCGAGCAAGCTCTTTCGATTTTAAAGCCACGTCTTCCACGAGCTTCACTATTTTTGACTTCTCAAGCTCCAACGAAGCTGCAAAATCGAAAAATGAGGGAAATCAGTTTATGAAGAAAGAGATGTTTTTATGAATATAAAAAGCAATGATGTCATTTACCCTTAGCCCGCTGCTCGTATTTTTCTTTCTCGATCCTATGAACATCGGCCAAATTCGCCAACAATTTAACAGACGCCCCGACAGGATCCTCCCGCCATTGGGCGTAATTCTGCTCCAAAAAACCCTCCTCCAAGGGTACGGTCTTACTCTTATGCTTCAGTCTCCTCGAAGTCTTACTCCTTTTTTCTGGCCTCTGCTCGCCACTTGCCTCGGTGCGCACCCTTTTTCCCGAGGTACCCGCACCAACTTCGGGAGCAGTCGGGGGAGGAGAACTGGAAACAAGATCGACCATAGCCTCATAGGCAAGGTCCTCCTGGGTAACGACATTTATCGGAGAAGCAGCAGTAACCGTCCCAACAACAGTCTCGGCCTGGGGAGAAGTCGGAAGCGGAACACCAACCCCCTCAGCATCTCCAGATATCTCGACGCTCCTCATCGCCAGCGCCTTCATTACGGCAAGCTTCTTTGGGGCCATGGTATCTGGAAAAGAAACATAAATCGGTCATACAAACTACGGTCAAAAATATGCAAATATCAATAGCAAGAAAAACAAGGCTACCTAAGACAATTTGCACTCGTCTTCGCTTTCCGGCCTGAACTATCTTAGCCGCAGGGATACCCCGATACTTATGTTTTGAAAACGGAATGTTCTCAGAAATAAACATCAGGATCCTCTTGGTAAGAAGATCGGCAGCGTTCAAACGATTCTGACCAACCGAAAAGGAATTGGTGGATCGTTCAAAATGGGCCTGACTCCAACCAATGGGAAACTTGGTGGACACCAAAGTCCGACCATCCTCTGAAAACTTTCCCACTCTCTCAATCGCTTCGTCGGTCACCGGTTCGACCCAATAAAATAACTCCTTCCAATTCCCCTTCAACGAGTCCGCATAGGCTTTAAAAATCTTGGCACCTCGCCTCGAACGAAGACTGACGTGTTCACGACCGGACTTATTCTCACTACTATTCCGATTGATCTCAAACAAATGAAAAAAGAGCGACGGCGAGACCGGCCTCTCCAGATGAAGACACATTAGCTCGAAAGCTCGAACAAAAGCCCACGCGTTTGGATGCAACTGAGAAGGCGCAACATCCAAAGTCGCCAAGACCGTCTGCTCGAACCAAGTGAAAGGAGGCCTGATATTCATCTCGTTTATCAGCATATGATACAAAGTAAACTTAAGCTCTCCTGGCCACAAAGCCACATGCTCTCCCTTCTTCATTCCCTCAACTCTCCAAATTCGCTTCGAGCGACCCGAAGCTTTCCTCCCGACCCTCTCCAAATTAAACCCATGCTGGTACAACGATTCGATCTCCAAAATATTTTTGGAAACCCAATCATATTGGGAGACCTCTCGCACCGGTACGTCGAGGTCCCCGCAACCAGTACTAGAGTACTCATCCAGAGAAACGGCAGAAGCTCGGCTGGACTCCGGTTGGCTCTTAGGGCGAGATTCAACTTGTTCTTCAACACCCTCTCTATCGGACTCATCAGCAGAGTCGGAACTCGACCCAAGATCGACCTCGGAACCCTCTGATTCCTCCACTGGAATTTCCTCATCAGACTCGGAAGTAACAGCCATCACATCCACCAAGCAATCCTCCTCCACATCTTCGGGAGTATCGTCATTCGGCTCATTAGCATCGGTCGCAGGAGAAGAACTTTCGCTCTCAAAATTATCTTCCGCCTTATCACTCACAGGGGCGGAAGCAGAGTGCTCTTGCACGTCCGGGGCGGCGACTTCAAGAGGCTCGGCACGGACCTCAGGGATTTCACCACCAGAAGCCATCGCACTCGCAAACTCTTTCCGGTACTGAGTGACGTCTCTCCGAGTTTGTTTCGTTCTCGCCAGATCGAATCTACAGGAATGGGGGACGAAATGTCAGGAATAAAGATCGAAAAATGGGTTCGCGAGCAAGTCGGAACCCGACCTGACGACCCCCATTCTGAGATCAAAGGGGACGGGGGAAGGTCCAGGCATAAATAAAAAGTAAAGAAAAGACCAAAAAGTAGACTAACCTCGAAACTATGTCGCAAGCTGATGATGTCTGGAAATAAACGGTTGTCGATCCTCAGAAACCGACCTTAAAAGTACTTCGAACGCGTTCACTCTAAAGAAACTCGGGAGCTCTCGAAAGATCGGCAAATCAGAACGAATGAACAACAAACAACAAATGAATTGGTGAGACCCTTTATTTATAGCAAATCCAATGGGCCTGGGCCTGGAAGTCGAAGCGTCACATCCAACCCATGGTCCATTAAAATCCGCACGCTGAAAAATAAAACGTCACCATCATGCGCCGCCACTACGAAGAGACGCCTTGTCAGAAACAGTAAAAGTGGCACTGATTCCAAAACAGCACTGATTCCAAAGCAGCACTGAGTTTCGAAAAACTGCCCACGTCGCTCGGAAGCTCGACGGACAGCTAGCATCGCTCGAGAAACCCCGGCCCCAACATAAGCTCGATAAACGGATAGAACCTCCACTCAAAGTCAAGATCGCTCCTCGTAGCGACCAGACTTGGGGGACCACTGTTATGGTAATTACAGTAACTTCTATTTGCACCCCTTCTCCAAAAGCCCAATTGATGAAAAGCCCAATTGTAATCAAGAGAGTCCAATCTTCAATGGCCAAGATCAGCCCGCAAGATCGGACGGCCCAAAAACGCCAACACAAACACATCCAAACTCTATAAATACCCCATTCAATGCTCATTAATGGTAAGCACTTTTTAACCAAACACTTATTCTCTCAAATACTGACTTAAGCGTCGGAGTATCATTGCAGGTACAACCTCGCCCTCCAAGATCGAACATCTCAAGATCGAACACCTCAACATCGCCTCTCAAGGTCGAACATCTCCAGGTCGAACAAAACCTTCCTCTCAAAGCCCGAAGACAAAGATAGAATCAAGGACGAAATATCTACCAACTGCATAATATCGATCCTCAAGATCGGAAGCACGGTACAGAACAATAATATTAGTCCATGCATTATTGACTTTAGTCTTTTATATTTTTAGAGACTAAACTTGATATAATCTACATACTTTTTAGACTAGTTCCAATATGAATTAATATTACAAAGATTAAAACAAAATAACGAGAATTAAAAAATAATTTTTGATGACTCAGAGATTAGAAACTAACAATTTTTTTTACGAGGGATAAAAACGGAAAGCAGTATATTTATAAGCAGCTCTCAGACAACTATAATTATTAGAAAAAAGTTATTTAAACCATTATACACAAATAATTTGTTCATGTATATACTAACTGAAAAATAAAAATAAAAGACAGCCAAACAGCTTAAAAATCAAAGCCAGTTTTTGTCAAAATACTGTTCCCTACTTTGAGACTGTTGTCAGATCTTACTTGATACAGTTTCTATCAAAACCCAATTTTAAAATGGCTAATATTGATAGATGCAAAGGATCCCACAAGAAACCGTGTCAAACCTTTTCATTTTTATTGCTTCACAATATAAGTAGTTGTATTAAAAGATTTTGCAAATTCATTCACATGCATTTATATATAATTTAGATTACCGAAAATTTAGGTCATCAATTATAAAAGTCTAACGCTATGTTTTGTGAAAGTCAAAACGCTGGCTTATAATGAATAACTTCATCTCGAAAATTTAGGTAATCAACTATAAACGTCTAACACTATGTTTTGTCAAAGTCAAAATGTTGATGAATAAACTCGTCGCAAGTATTTACTAATTAATAACTTATTTCTTTTTGTCAAAAAAATATATTTTCTCACTAGTTTGTAAGATTGTTCTAGGCGTGACTCGAATAAGCGTTTTTGAGTTTATAGTTTATAATGTTTCATCTTTCTTTTATTTTTTCTCTTATTTCTTTGATTAAATTATCCATTTATCTCTATTAAAGGAACATTTTATCTCATATTTAAGCATTACTTACAGATATCTATTTATGTCATTATTTATAAGTAAGTTTAAGCGCTAATTTTACTAAACATTAAGAATTCAATCAGTCACTAAAAAAAATTTGACTTTTATCCACAAACACTCCTTCTATACATTATGCACGATGTATAACTACACAAATTTGTCTGTAGGTAAATGTTTTACCTATACATTTACCCATAGTTTTTTTTACGGTCACTTTATATATCTTTTACCTACCAACAAAAACATTTACCTACAAATGTATTTGGAGAAATACACGTCGTCATACACGTAATTTTTTTAGTGTGTTAGCATATAAAGTGTCTCCATCCCTTAAAATAAATAAGTTTTTATAGCGGGTCAGTTGATAGTAAATAGCCGATAGACTGATGGTTAGGTGTGTTCTTTTGGGTCAAGTTGGCCAGTTGTGTTAAGGGACCAAGTATTTTCTAGCTAGTATTAAAATGGGCTTGGTATAGCACAAACAGCAAAGATGGGGATGGGGAAATGAGAATATAAAATAATTTTAAACTATGTTTTTTATAGGCGAATGTAAGTGGGGGAGAGGGAATTAGTTTTCCGGGTTCGAACCCGGGATCTCCTGCTTGCACACCTTTAGTGCACTCATTTGGTAACCCTTAGCTCACCCTACTCGAGATAACCATATTTCTTTCTGGCATGTTTATAACTTCTTGACAAATTTTCAATTTTATAAGGATAACAATATTTAAGACGGAGAATGCTATAAATATATTGTCTTTATTATGCTGTTTGTAATTTTGTTTTACTCTAATACTGTGTAAAAATTAGGGTTAAACAGGCTAGGTCAAAAATGGCCATTTGTAAACAAAAATGGAATCTGTTTCTACTTAGTTAGGAAAGCTGTTTAGAAGATTAGCTGGGTTGTTAGTGTAACTAACCCAGATTAACAAACCAAAATTGTTCTATAAATATAATACGTATATGTACACAGAAAAGATATGAATGAGAAATAATAGGAAAAAAAAACTACTGAGTTTTTTTACAGTTTCCTTGCATCCTTGCTTTTCTCTTCTAGTTTCATAGGTGTTGCCTCGTTTCTTCTCACACCATCTGTCACAGTGAAGCTGGATCTTGTAACCATTACCACAAGAACATCATCATCATCATCATCATCATCATCATCATCATCATCATCATCATCATCATCATCATCATCATCATCATCATCATCATCATCTTCTTCTTCTTCTTCTTCTTCTTCTTCTTCTTCTTCTTCTTCTTCTTCTTCTTCTTCTTCTTCTTCTTCTTCTTCTTCTTCTTCTTCTTCTTCTTCTTCTTCTTCTTCTTCTTCTTCTTCTTCTTCTTCTTCTTCTTCTTCTTCTTCTTCTTCTTCTTCTTCTTCTTCTTCTTCTTCTTCTTCTTCTTCTTCTTCTTCTTCTTCTTCTTCTTCTTCTTCTTCTTCTTCTTCTTCTTCTTCTTCTTCTTCTTCTTCTTCTTCTTCTTCTTCTTCTTCTTCTTCTTCTTCTTCTTCTTCTTCTTCTTCCTTCTTTCTTCTTCTTCTTCTTCTTCTTCTTCTTCTTCTTCTTCTTCTTCTTCTTCTTCTTCTTCTTCTTCTTCTTCTTCTTCTTCTTCTTCTTCTTCTTCTTCTTCTTCTTCTTCTTCTTCTTCTTCTTCTTCTTCTTCTTCTTCTTCTTCTTCTTCTTCTTTTTCTCTATTGCTGCAATCTTCGTGTACCTGCAGAAGAAAAAAACAGAAAAATCAATGTGTTGTATCTAGAGAAAAGCCAAGGAAAGAAAGAGGAACGAAAATAGAAAAGAAGAGGAACTACATCAGCTGCCATTCTTCACCCTCACTTCTCCTTTATTGTTAGAACACATCAAACACAACCACCTGTGAATCAAAGAAAGCAGATTAGGGTTTGGTTGTTCGTAGAGAGAAGGCAGAGAAGTAAAGAGGAACGAAAGAATAGAGAGAGAATGCAAATTACATCTGAATTGAAATAAAAGGCTAGGGTTACGTATAACCCTCTCTGCGTTTCCATTGGACCGGGTCAGCAATATTTGGGTTTTAGTGCACAGTACCTGCACAATACAATTGGGTCAGTTTTTGTTTTAACATTCTGGGCTTTGTTTTTTGCTATCTACACCACCACAATTCAGTTTATACACCACCAAATTGGTATCTTAGAGCATACTTACGTTCTTGGGGTTCAAGAAAATCTAGGAAACACAAGAGTGTGTGAGGTGTGTGATTTTTGTGATTTTTAGTTAGAGTGACAGATTCTTGGGTAAAAGGGAAACAGTGTGTGAAACAGTTTTCAGTCCTTAACCATGGCAGGAAGTCTACCCACAAACATACCTAAACTAGATAGCAAAAGCTATGACAGATGGTGTATTCAAATGGAGGCAATTTTAGGCTTCCAAGATCTCTTTGAAACTATGACCGAAGGGTTTGCAGAGCTGCCTGCAGAACCAACAGAGGCTGAAAGAGCCACCTACATTGAGAACAAGAGGAAAGATTGCAAGGGTAAGTATCTCATTCATCTGATGAACCAAATTTTGACAAAATCAGAAATGCCAAGACTTCTAAAGAAGCCTGGGATATTCTGAAAACCAGTTTTTTGGGTGATACTCAAGTAAAAAAGGTCAAGTTGAATGCTTTGAGAAAGCAATATGAGAACACTAAGATGAAGGATCAAGAGAAGATCTATGATTAGATTGCTAGACTCAGAGTTATCACTAATTCAATGGGATTGAATGGTGAACAACTCACAAATCAACAAATTTGTGAAAAGATCATACGTTCTTTGACTCAAAGATTTGGCTATATAGTCAACTCTATTGAGGACACTATAGATCTAGCAGCAGTGACCATTGAACAACTTCAAAGCACCTTAGAGGCCAAGGAAATTCATCTAAATGAGATGGAAGGAGGTGATAGGGGGAAGGAGACAGCCTTCCAAGCCAAATCCTCTAAGTCAAACTGGTCTAAGGGCAAGAAGAAGTCTAATGGCAAATGAAATTGGAACTCTAACAAGGGAAAGGGAAAAGATTCTGAATCCTCTAAAGGAAGAGGGTCTAGTAGCTCTAAAGGTAAGAAAGAACCTACTGATAAGAAGAAGATTCAGTGCTGGAACTGTGAGAAATTTGGGCACTATGCCAGTGACTGTTGGTCAAAGGCAAAGAAGGATAAAGACAAGGAAGAGGAAGCCAATGTGGCTTAGGAATCTGATTTAGATTCCGACCCTGTGGCTTTCACAACTGTTAATGATGATTCAGAATGGGTGGCATTCATGATCACTACAGGTGATGGCAAGACAATGGTGGACATATGGTATTTGGATACTGGGTGTTCAAATCACATGTCTGGCAACAAAGATTGGTTGATCAATTTTGATCCAACCAAGAAAACCTCCATTAAGTGTGCTAATAACAAGAGTATGGTGGGTGAGGGAATGGGTGATATACTCATTCAAAGAGCAAATGGCAGAACTGTATTGATTGAGAATGTGTGGTACATTCCCAACATGAGAAGCAATCTCATTAGTGTTGGACAGCTAGTTGAAAAAGGCTTTTCAGTGACAATCAAGGACAACAAGCTGAAGCTCTATGACACAAGGGAGAATTTGGTCCTATCCTCACCACACTACAACATTTGGACCCTATGGCAACGCCTAAAATTGCAACACCAAAAAAAATCGTTGCCTTAGCCAACAATGGCAACTGTTTTTTGAGCCCGTTGCTGATTCATTTTTTTTAAATTTTTTTAATTGGCAACGGCTGAAAACTGTTCCCATAAGGTCTATGGCAATGGTTTTTTGTTTAAGCTTAAGCCAACGGTTTAAAAACGTTGCCATACGAACAATTATTAAAAAATTAAAAAATTGGGCGCTAAATAATAGCGCTTCTGATTCCCCAAATTTCAACCCAAAAATCAACTTAAATCAAAAAATCAAAAACCAAAAAAACAAATACACCCTAACACTCTCAGTGATCAGTTCTCACAGAAACACTCACAGAAACGCAAAAACACTCTCAGCAACCAAAAAATCGCTTCAGGTTCTCACGCTCCAATAACGATTTCAACCCAGAACGAGTTTGTCTCCCTCACAATGATTTCAACGCAAAACGAGTTCGTCTCCCTCACAACTCAGTTCTCACGCTCTAACCCTCTCTCCAAACCAGAAATCGCTTCCACCCTCTAAATCATGAACCCTAAATCAGAAATCGCTTCCACCCTCTAACGATTTCAAGCTCGTCCCTCTAAATGATTTCAAGATTCAGGTTCGTTTCTCTCTCTCTCCAGGTTTTCCTCTCTCTGGTTCATCCCTCTCCTGGTTCGATTCCGTTATTGACTTTTTTTACTGTTCAAACATCGTTATGGGGGTTTTCACTGCATCTATCTTCTTCTTCTTCAATTTAGGGTTTTGTTTATATATATCTTCTTTATCTTCTTTATCTTCAATTTAGGGTTTTGTTTTTTTGGGTTTGGGGTTTTGTTTTGATGTCCTCTTATTTATCTCTCGAAACCATTGTGGCCATGGCTAAATGTTGTGTCAGTTGTAGCTTCAGATGGAACAATCTTCTTAGTTAAAGCTGTTTGATATCTTTGGAGTTTAGTTCTTCTTGATTTTATTCTAAACGTACATTAGGCATAAAGTTGCTTTCAACCAAATAATTAACAATCATTCTGATGATGATGCATAATTGAGTTGCTTTTTTTTGGAGAAGTAAAAGGAGAAAGTTTAATTCAAGGTAGAAGCATATATAACCCGTTACAGCAATAAAATAGTACTACTCGTACTTAAACTTATCCACTCTATTTAGTACTTTGCTAACCTACTCTACTTAAACTTGAAGAGAATGTAATGTCAATTTAATTTCGTGACTTATAATAGGGCCTTATTAGATAGCAGTGTGCTTGCTTATTACTAGTAACTTGGATAGTTCTTTGGTTTCGTACCTTAATTTAAGTTGTGTTGGATATTGGATCTTTCTTTCATGGTGTTATATTGTTGGTATGTGTTAGTTTTTATGTCTCTGCCAAAGAGAGATGTGTAGTTTCCAGAAAAGTGTATCAATATTTTACATATAACAAAGTCGAAATTAATATCAATAATATTGATTACTTTACACACAACAATAATATTACGAAAAGATTATAATAATATTTGTCTCTATCTTCCTTTCTTCTTGCCAGAAACACGAAAGCTAGCCGGAGTTGGCCGCAATAAGACATTGCCAGCGCCGCATCTAAAAGTCGCTCAGCACCGGCACATCCTATCGCAAAATTGGTTTGCTCCGCGATTAGGTTACTATACTTATTTCTTGTTACCTGTTTTTATTCAGATTTGTTTAAATATCTGTTTCCATAAATCTCAGTTAGTTTGATGTGGTTTGTGTTTATCTGGCATATCAGTTTGACTATAGTTTTTGTGTAAATTAGTCTATTGCTTAAACTAAATGATAAACAAGCTATATCTTCATTCCTTTTCAATTCATTTAGTAGGATTAAGATTTAGCAGTTTGTCCAGCCCCTTCCCAAATAAATCAATACATAATGTGTAATGTTTTATTTGTGGCAAAGCGACTTAATGCAGAAGACCTTACTTCCTTGGTATTGCACTTATATTTATTCTTTGAACTTCTCACAAATGTTGATTACTTTGAGATTCAGTTAGTGAATAGTGATACATGTTTCTATTTTCACTCTTCTTATATCTTCTTGTATAGGTTGTTGCAACTCTCTATTACGTGTGTCCTGAGCTTCTTGCTGACATACCATATGGTTATAATTTATAAATCTGACATATGGTCTCCTGGTAAGGAGCGTGAATGCTTTATTCTAATTTCTAATTAATGAAATCATGTGATATCTGACCTTGTTTAAGAATGATATCTTTTTGTATGTAAAAGTTGCTGCATGTTTGAGATTGCTGCACATCAGCCAACACTTTGTGTTGCGGTAAGAACTTTAACCATCAGAGGATGAATTGAGTTTTATCAATGGAAATGTAGTGTCTATTTTTCAACATAATTTAAACTTGAAAAATAATTTAACAAAATGTGTGAATTGAATTAATGATTCAGGACATGGCTGGACTTATCAATAAAATAAACAGATCCTCCATTTCTCCACTGCCAATTGTTTATTCTTCAACATTGTAAGTAACTTATCCAAATCATTCCCTATCATGATTTCTTTAAAATATCATTCCCTTCAAGTTATATTTTCCCTTTCTTTTTCCAATTTATATTTCATCATAATGAATGATAGAATTCAAAGATAACATACTTGTAACAGGAAACAATTTATTAGATGTAGTGTAAGGTTTGGTAACAGGGCAGATGATTATTTAGTGGCTTTGAATTAATAGGAGTGCTTATATATTTGCATGCAATGGTGATAGGGCAGCTGATTATTTAGTGGCTTTGAATTACCGGAAGCAATAAAATGCATGTGACTCTAGGAGAACTACTTTGACTGCAGATGATGTTGATGGTGCCCTCAACTTGAAGAATGTTGAAGCATGTAAGCAACTTTAATATTTAATATTATTCTTCTAAGTCTGAGTCATAAGTTTCAGTTCTAGAGAGAGAGGACAGCTTGTCATAAAATATCTTTGTTAAGTTAGATTGTTATAAAATATAAATATGCTTCCAAACTAATTGGCACACCCAAAAATTGTAAAAGAATGTATGTTTACATTTTTTTACTTTGATAAAAGATGTATGCTTATATAGATGTCACGTGTCTCTGGCCAGGAAATGGTTTAGTTTGAGTTTTTTAATCTTTTGAGAGATAAGTTTAGTTCTAGAAAGTAGAAACAACTCTTGTTTTTTGTTGTTCACTAGGCACACATCTACTCTAAGAGACTGAGAGCTATTGTGTAGAAACTTTTTAAGAACCCATTATAAGTTGTGTTGCCATTCAAATTATGTGTTGTTGTTTGTTAGAAACAAGAACTGGGTCATTTTATTTTCTTCATGTGGAGTATTGTATATTGCATTAATTGAGTTTTGTTGCTTTTGTAGGAAAATAATGAAGGTGTAGATTTGGATGATGGAGAGTTTGAAGACATATGTTGAAGACTGAAGTTTTATTTTGTACTTTTGCTATGTGTTTTTGGACGATGGCTTGTTACTTTTGCTGTGTTTTTTTTTGTACTTATTGAAGTAACAAATTATTTCGTTTAAGGTACATTAATTATGTCCTTGAAGTAGCAATATAAGGATCATTATGTCTTTTAAATCGTTTCATTTTAGTAACAAATTGTTTCGATTAAGAAGTTAGCGATGTGATTGAGATGCGATTGATATATAATACGCTAGTTATTTGCGGTTGTTCGTAATAGCAACGGCTTTATAGCGTTGTTGTTGACATGGAATGTTAAAACACATAGGGGACGGTTTTAATTTATCAACGAGAACGGTTTTAGAATGTTGCCAATCTGGCAACGGTTTTTATTTGAATATATATGGCAACGGTTATCCAGTGTTGCCATATCTGGCAACAGTTCTGACGTGTTGCCATACATGGCAACGGTTCCTCAATGTTGCCATAACTGGAAACACTTTGCGACCGTTGCTATAGCGTGGAAACTAAAACCGTTGCGTTTCAGCTGTCAATGGCAACAGTTTTGTGTCCGCGTTGCCTTAGGGAACAAAAAACCGCTGCCTTTAGTTTACGCAACGGCCACAACAACAACGGTTTCAAAACCGTTGCCAAAGGTTATAACAACGGTTTTTTGGCTTTAGGAGACGGTTTTCGACCGTTGCCATAGGGTCTAAATGTTGTAGTGCCACTATCTAAGAACAGAACATTCAGAACCAGCCTAGAAGTTGCAGAAGCAGAGTGCCTCAATGCAACAACAGCTGATTCAGAAAGTTTCCTATGGCATCAAAGGTATGGACATCTAAATTTTAGAAGTCTATCTCTATTGAATGCTAGGGAACTAGTTTGTGGCATGCCTAAAACTGTTTTACCAGAAAAGACTTGTACTGTATGTCTAGTTGGTAAACAACCTAGGCTAAAGTTTAAATCAGGCCTAAAAGGAAGAGCTAAGGATGTGCTAGGTGTCTTACATTCTGATATTTGTGGTCCTTTTGAGGTACAATCTGTTGGAGGCAACAAGTACTTCATCACTTTTGTGGATGAGTACTCAAGGATGCTTTGGATGTATCTAATCAAGGCCAAGAGTGAAGCTCTTGAAGTTTTCAAGAGATTCAAGGCAATGACTGAAAAACAGAGTGGCAAGGCAATTAAGATCCTATGGACTGATGGTGGAGGTGAATATACCTCAAATGAGTTTGAGGAATTCTGTTCTAAGGAAGGAATCATTCATGAAGTGGCATCTTCCTTATACACCACAACACAATGGCTTGGCAAAAGGAGAAACAGAAGCATATTGGATATGGCTAGAAGTATGCTAAAACAGAAGCAGCTGTCTCATAAGCTATGGGGAGAAGCTGTAATGACAGCTACCTACTTGTTGAATAAATGTCCTACTAAGAAACTGAATGGGAAGGTGCCTGAGGATGTTTGGCTAAGAAAAAAACCTAGTGTATCTCATCTAAGGGTGTTTGGTTCCTTGTGCTATGGTCACATTCCTAATGCTACTAGAAAGAAACTTGAAGACAAGAGTAAACCTCTTATCTTAGTTGGTTATCATCCTACTGGTGCTTATAGGTTGTATAATCCTACTAATGATAAGGTTGAAATTAATAGATATGTTGTTGTCTTGGAGGATGAAAGCTGGGATTGGCAAAAACTAAACCAAACCAGCTCTCAACCCTCTGTGACGGTGAATCTGTTACCTATTGAGGAGGGGACAGAACCTGTAAAGGCTCCTAATAACGATGACAGTGAAGAGGAACAAGCTGAGGAGGTGGCAGAACCTAGACCTCAAAGGCATAGACAAATGCCTAGAAGATTTGATGACTATGAGGTGAATAATGATGCTAAAATCACCAATGAAGGTGATTTAGTGCAGTTTGCTATGCTGGCTGATGCAGAGCCAGTTAGTGTCAAAGAGGCCTTAGATGACAAGGCTTGGAAGGGTGAAATTGTAGAGGAACTAAAGTCCATTGAAAAGAATGATACTTGGAAGCTGACCAAGTTACCTCAAGGCCAGAAATCTATAGCTGTGAAGTGGGTATTCAAGTTGAAACTCAATCCAGAAGGCAAGGTCGTAAAGCACAAGGCCAGGTTAGTGGCCAAAGGCTTCCAACAAAGGGAAGGTTTTGATTTCACAGAAGTTTTCTCTCCTGCTGCTAGGCATGAAACAATCAGAGTAGTGATTGCTCTTGCTTGCAGCAGAGCTTGGCCATTGTTTCACCTAGATGTGAAATATGCTTTTCTTAATGGGACATTAGAAGAAACAGTCTATGTGGACCAGCCACCTGGTTTTGAAGCCAAGGGAAAGGAGGACAGGGTATACAAGTTGAATAAGGCCCTATATGGGCTGAAGCAAGCACCTAGAGCTTGGAATAAGAGAATTGACAAATTTTTCTTAGACCTAGGCTTTAAAAGGTGTACAGTTGAATATGGGCTCTATATAAGGCAGAAGAAAGAACCTGATCTGCTTATTGTGTGCCTATATGTTGATGATTTGCTTGTTACAGGAAGCAACAAGGCTGAAATTTCAGAATTCAAGCAGCAGATGCAGTCGGAGTTTGAGATGACTGATCTGGGCAGATTATCCTAGTTCCTAGGACTGGAACCTTGCTTATACAAAACAAGGACTGATACTACATCAATCTAAGTATGCTAAAGAGGTTCAATATGCTGGATTGCAACCCAGTAAGCACTCCTGCAGATGGCAGCGTGCATATCATTGAAGAAGAGCATGAGGAAGTTGATCCTACAATGTATAGAGGGCATTATTGGCTCACTAAGGTACCTATGTCACACTAGGCCAGATATCTGTTATGCTACTGGTTTAGTGAGCAGACACATGAACAAACCTTTGAAGCCTCATTTGTTTGCTGCAAAGAGAGTTCTAAGGTACATCAAAGGTACTCTACACTATGTCATACTATTTCCTAAGGGAGAGGGCAGCAGAGGTTCATAATTAGTAGCTATTCTGATTCAGATTGGTGTTGGGATAAGGCTGACTGGAGAAGCACAAGTGGGTATTTGTTCAAGTTTAATGGAGCCCCAATCTCATGGAGCTCCAAGAAACAGAGTGTAGTGGCATTATCTAGCTGTGAGGCTGAATATGTAGCAGGCTCAGCTGCTGCTTGCCAAGCTAACTGGTTTGATTCTCTATTGGAAGAAATACTGCTAAGGGGAAAACAACCAATCAGGCTACTGATTGATAATAAGTCAGCAATCAACCTAGCTAAAAATCCCATCTCTCATGGGAAAAGCAAACACATAGAGACTCGTTTTCACTACCTAAGAGACCAGGTGAACAAGCTGAAGCTACAACTAGACTACTGTCGTACAAAGGAGCAACAAGCAGACATACTCACTAAGGCAGTCAAGGGAGAACAGTTTATGAAGCTGCGAAGGGACCTGGGATTGGTCACCTTCGAGGAACAGAATTATGGAAGGATACTATGCTGTTTGTAATTCTTTTTCACTCTAATACTGTGTAAAAATTAGGGTTAAATAGGCTAGGTCAAAAATGACCATTTGTAAACAAAAACAGAATCTGTTCCTAGTTAGTTAGGAAAGCTGTTTAGAAGATTAGCTGGGTTGTTAGTGTAACTAACCCAGATTAACAAACCAAAATTGTTCTATAAATATAATACATGTATGTACACAGAAAAGATATGAATGAGAAATAATAGAAAAAAAAACTACTGAGTTTTTTTACAGTTTCCTTGCATCGTTGTGTTTCTCTTCTAGTTTCATAGGTGTTGCCTCGTTTCTTCTCACGCCATCTGTCACAGTGAAGCTGGATCTTGTAACCATCACCACAAGAACATCATCATCATCATCATCATCATCATCATCATCATCATCATCATCATCATCATCATCATCATCATCATCATCATCATCATTCTCTCTATTGCTGCAATCTTCGTGTACCTGCAGAAGAAAAAAACAGAAAAATAAATGTGCTGTATCTAGAGAAAAGCCAAGGAAAGAAAGAGGAACGAAAATAGAAAAGAAGAGGAACTACATCAACTGCCATTCTTCACCTTCACTTCTCCTTTATTGTTAGAACACAGCAAACACAACCACCTGTGAATCAAAGAAAGCAGATTAGGGTTTGGTTGTTCGAAGAGAGAAGGGAGAGAAGTAAAGAGGAACGAAAGAATAGAGAGAGAAAGCAAATTACATCTGAAGTGAAATAAAAGGCTAGGGTTATGTATAACCCTCTCTGCGTTTCCATTGGACCGGGTCAGCAATATTTGGGTTTTAGTGCACAGTACCTGCACAATACAATTGGGTCAGTTTTTGTTTTAACATTCTGGGCTTTGTTTTTTGCTATCTACACCACCACAATTCAGTTTATACACCAAAAAATTGGTATCTTAGAGGATAGTTACGTTCTTGGGGTTCAAGAAAATCTGGGAAACACAAGAGTGTGTGAGGTGTGTGATTTTAGTGAGTTTTAGTCAGAGTGACAGATTCTTGGGTTAAAGGGAAACATCATAAATTCATATCATTCTGTAACCGCTAGAACCTCATAAATTCATATCTTGGATTGTCAGTTTCCATGTCCCATGTAATGGTCATAACGACTCAATGACAATGATTTTCCTTTATGTAGATTGTATTGTATATTTCGCTCAGAGAGACTTAGAATCACATGCAATTGACACCTAATACACTACACTTATATATGTTGTTACTCATTTGTTTGGTTTTCATAACAAGATATGATACCTTAATCATGTCGCCTATCATATCATGTCTCTCTAGTAAAAATCTTATCTTGTTATGAAAGTTGAATAAGAAAATAATTATTCATTTATCCTCATAAAATATATATTATTAAAATATAAAAACAAGTGAAGATAGAGAGCAAAGTAAAAGTGAAGTAACTAGGTTATGAACTTTTTTTATTACAAAAAATTTAGGCGAATTTAGTCCAACTGGCTCACCAGGGTTAGGGAAAGTACTTATATATTACTCACCAATGAAATCCCCAAATTGACATCAGGATTCGAACCCACGTCCTTGTGGGATGTGAGCTGAATTCTTGCCAACTGAACCAACACTCGCTGGCTAACTAGCTTACAAACTAATTGTATCGTGGAATACCTAGAATTAGAAATCTATGTAATTTTTTATTACAAGGGCATGCATATAGATTCATTATTGCTTTAAACTAATTTGTGATTGATTGACATGCTCAGGGTCGTATGTTACCAGCTAAAAAATAAGTATTTTGATGTTAAATAATTTATAGATTAATTTTTTTTGAGATTTTTAAAAAAGTAGAAGTTTTTTTGTGTTTGTGTAACATCGTGATGATCACTTTTCTTAAAAAAAATTGTTGAAATTGATTTTTAAGAGAAGCAAACTCAAAACATATTCTCATTTTAAAAAGTTTGTCGATTACTTTTATATTCTTAACTTTTTATAAAAGTTATAACAAACAAATGAAAAGCTTCTAAAAGTGATTATTTTTATAAATTTAAAATGGTTATTTAAAAAAAACTATAACAGTTTAATAAATTTAAGCGGGTTAAATTGTGATATTTTTCATACCAAAAAATAAAAATTGAATAAATTGACAATGCCTACATATCATTTATTGGTTTTGGGTATGATTATTGGAACTTTTTTTCAACAAAATAAAGACAATATATAATTATATAGAGACCTAAAATTTCATTCGTTTATGATTTACATGGGAGAGGTGAGAAAGCTATTGCTGGTGTACCAAGAAGAATAAGAATGTTGGTATCAAACTTCAAGAGGCTTTAACTCAATAGAACTTGCCAACATCATTTAGTAATGGGGACCCAAATGGATCGGTAAAGTGGGCGTTATAAATATGGTGAGGTGACCCCATCGGTAACTAATCAGCTAAGCAACTGAACCAAGTTGTGAGTACATTAATTATTTCTCTTCCAAAAATATATATGTCGTGTACGAAAATATCATCTAAAATTTGAATATGGCTGTATAATTAACTCTCTTTACTTTATTTATTTATTTATCTTATTTGGACGCTATTTATTTTGGTCAAACATTATTACAAAAGCTTGCCAAGAAAGCTAGACCAAAAAAATAAAGCTTGCCAAGAAAGGATTGCTTTTTTAATTTATAAAGAGCAAAAAAGGATTGCTAGTAAGCTGTCCTCTGCGTTTTAAAAATATGGAGTGTATCTTGTATGCTATTTTTGGATCTACCTACCGCAACGTTTGGACATGAGAAGAAAAAAAATAAGAAATTTTTGTATATTATTTGAAATAGGAATGAAATAAAATATAGATAAATTGGTCTATGGAGACCCGGCCAAATAATCACACAACGATGTAGAGCAGCCAAGTGTAGTATTAATTGTTCGTGTTTTTTTATCCCATCATATCACTATATATATATATATTCACAGATCTTGTGAAAAGACGAAAATACTCTTAAATTTTTTACAAATTTACAAAACATTTATCATTTTTTACTTGCATCCGTTTGACTAGAAAGTTTCCTCAGAGAATCGGATTTACCATTCAGAGAGCTATTTCCGATTTGCCATCAGATTTACCATCAGATCTACATACATCCGATCTTCCTCAGAGTCAGCAGAAATAGTAAGTCGGATCTAGCTATATCCGATTTCCCCATTGTATCTACCTATATCCGATTTCGCATTGGATATAGCTAGATCCGATTTATGTTTTATTTTTGTTCAAAAATTTGTTTTTTTTTTCCAATGTCCAACAGGTATCGAGGGGAGTCCTCGGCTCAGGCCTCGCCATTTGCTCCCAGTACACGCACCCGCCACAGGATTGCGGGACATGCGTCTACCCGGCGTAGCCGACATCAACAGTATCAGCAGGTGGAGGAGGCCCCAGACTATCACTATGAGGAGGGCCAGCAGGGGCACCTTTGATGAGCATTCTATGTCTGAGGACCATTCTATGCCTGAGGACTACCAGCAGCAGTATTATCAGTAGCAGTATCAGCAGCAGCAGTACCAGGAGGATCAGCCTCAACAGGGACATCACTGTTCCCTACATGCCAGTTAGGGTGCCTCAGACAGTTTGGGTACGTGCAGGTTATCCCACGTCACCCTCTTACTGGTCGTCCGTGCCATGCAGACTGCATTTTTTCGTATTGCACATTATATGCCTGTGGTGGATGAGGTTTTGCATACTATTTATCCTGCTGAGGAGTTGGGTTAGGTTGCTCCGGACTACTTACATTGGTATGTGAGAGCATCTATTCTTAGACTCTTACGGGTTGCATCACACCACCACCAGTACAGCCAGCTGCACCACCAGTACAACCAGATTTGCTCGAGATTGTGGAGGAGGAGATTCAGAGGGGGCTTCGGAGCGGAGACATTAGGATGGGTAGTCAGACATACGCTCGCCTCACGCGGTTACTGGATATGCTACCGGGGCGTGACTAGGGGTTTTGTGGGATTGTATGCTTGAACTATTTTTTTATGACTTGATTCTTATTATTTCTTGTTTATTATATTTGTGGAGTTTCATTAAAATCCTACCCGCCGATCAACACTGGCAATCAAATCCTACCCGCCGAATTTAGTACAAATCGGATTTACCTCCCTGATAAGTAAATCCGATTTGCATTTTAACAAGACGGACATATCCCCACTGATAGGTATATCCGCTTTGTTAATTGCAAAGCGGATTTACTTATCAGGGAGGTAAATCCGATTTACATTTTAACAAAGCGGACATACCCCCACTAATAGGTATATCCGCTTTTTAGTTTTGTGAATCGGATCTACCTAACTTATATGTAGATCCGATTTAAGTCAATTTAACCAGGAGTATTTTCATCTTAAAATTTCTTATGGGGGTATATAGTGATATGATGGGGGTACAAAAAAAAAATCCTTAATTGTCTCTTAACCGATCGAACATTTTGTGCTAATCGGTCCATGCTTGTAAACCCTAATAGCCAGCCAACTCCTTGGAAATGTAGCTATAATCCCCCTATTAAGACCAAATCCTTGACTTCTCGCCTTATTGTCCTCCCAATGCTCATAATAGTAATGTATAATTATTATGACGTAAGAGTATTGTACTATATATACTCGCCATTCAGAGGCTAATGGACAAACTATTCACATTACAAACATATAGAGTGTTTATATGACTCGATCATCTGAGTGATTGTATTTGTTTACTAGACGTGAAAAAATAGTATTGTAAATTTTAAAAGAGAGATACAGTCCCTCCATCTATTTGCATCCAAAAACCTCAGTTAAGGAGGTGATGTTAATCGTTAAATGTCGAGGTGTATCAAAGTGGCATCAAAATGTCGTTTAATAAAAACCGGTAAAAAGTTTGGCCCAATTTAGTCCTTAAGGAGAAACGTCCGAATCAGGAAAAAAGGACAAAGTAATCCTTTCTCAAATAGGCCAAAATAATATTGACTTCATTGTTTCTTCAAGCTTTTGTTTGTTCAAAGAACCCGAAGTGAAGAACATTTCTCTCATTTTTGCGGATTCTTGATGTTAGAATCAAAATCTCACTCAATCAATGAACAAACACACAAACAACCACCATGCATTCAAATCCTGCATCACACATAATTACTATTACTCGTATTTTGGGGTTCAAATTTTTCAAAGAAGCATATTAGAAATGACCAGAATATCCATGTCTCCACATCTGTAACGTTGATGTCAAAATCATTGATTGAATTTGAATCTGTAATCAATTGAAGTTGATATGTCAATTTGAACCAAACAAACACTGCAACAAGACGAAAAGCAAACAACGCCACACCAAGACGATGAATAAAAGAACAATGCACTCAGAAACCAAGGAAAAAAAGGAAACAAAACTAGATCTATGTAGAAATCACTTATTTAGATAAAAAGTGACAAAAGATAGTGGTGCATAAAGTTGATTTCAGGGCAAAAAAATGACCCAAAACCACTTCCCTCTCAAAAAAAAAATAAGCAAGAGGGAGGAGAAGAGTAGAAAATGACTTGAGAAAAAGATAGACGACTAGGGTTCTCTTAGGACCCTAATCTATCCTATGGTTACAAATTAAAGATTAACTCTAGAAGTTAATTTTTGGAATAGATATTGCTTCATTAATTCCTTAATCATACTTTTGAGTGTATAAATATTTCAAGAATTAACTTTCACAACACATGTTTTTTTTGGTTGGGACTTTCTCAACACATGTTTAATTGTTAAGAAATTAACTTTTTGGACAGATATTTTTTTTGACAAGAAAGAATACTTTCAGATATGATTATATGACCATGTTGATAAAAAAAGGGTAAAATATGTTTTTAGTCCCTACATTAATGAAATAGTTGTTTTGGTTCCTACTTTTTTTCTCCATTTCCATTAAGAGTCCCTGTCGTTAAAATCAGCTGATTAGGAAACGGAAATGTGACGTGGCTGTTACACGTGGAATTTTTTTACCTAAGTGGCAAATAGGGCTTTTACACGTTGGAAATTAGCCGGCAATTATGGTTGGGTTACATTAAAACAAGGCTAAAGTGCTCCCGGGGTCCCTTATCTTTATTTAAAGTAACGAATTAGTCCTTTATGTTTTTTTTGTCCCAAATAAGTCCTTTATCTTTCAAATTTTTGACACATAAATCCTTTTCCGTTAACAGTGATGATTTATGTGTCAAAAAAAAAGGATTTATGTGTCAAAAATTTAAAACATAAAGGACTGATTTGGGACATAAAAGGATTTATGTGTCAAAAATTTAAAACATAAAGGACGGATTTGGGACAAAAAAAAGATAAAGGACAAAATCGTTACTTTAAATAAAGATAAGGGACCCCGGGAGCACTTTAGCCTTAAAACAATGTTACAAACACTTAGAAAATTTTCTAAGTTTCAGTCTCCTCTCCTTCATTGCAACCCAGCCCTCTCCCTGAAAAACCCTAAATCTCTCTCTCTCTCAAATCCTTCACTGAAAACCATTTCTCTGTAAAATCAAAGCACGTTCGTTGAAGACGAAGAAGGAAACACAGAAATCGTGGTTTACAACGCGAAGACGCGAAGAGGAAGAAGGAAACGCAAAGCTGCTCGAAAACGTCAGAATCGCAAGGTAAACCCTTCGTTTTATACTGTGTTTTTGAAAGTTAGGGTTTTTTATTCGTTTTTCAAAAGTTGTAGTTTTTATATTGAACAAAGTGGGGTATTGTTGGGTATTGTGGGATATAGTGGGGGACAGTGACTCTGTTTTGTTGTTTGTTTATGGTTCAGAAAACGTGTTGTATGATTTTGGTTTCTGACGTGGTATTGTTTATTGTTCACGATGTTTGTCTTGTTAGTTTCTGCTTTAGAATATTGTGGTAGGGACATTGAAATAGTTTTTTAATGGATTTGTGTCTTATGGTATTGTGTGGACCACTTGTTTCAATTTCTTTTCTGTTTTTTTATGGGTGTGTCTTATTATGATTTAGTAGGGACCAAATTTTGGAATCTGCATTATGACTACTGTGTATTGAATGAAATTTATTACTTTTTGCAGGTATGGGATTCACTGTTTTGTTTAACACTAAAGGCCTTTTTGTAAAAGACCCTCACCTAATGTACGTATAGGTGGTGAAGTGCATGCTTATAAGAACCTAGAGTTAGATTACTAGTCATACTTTGAAGCCCTAGGTCTTCCTAAGGAATTTGATTCTACTATTAGCAGTGTTATCAGACCCGGACCGGCCATCGACCCGGTCAAGGCACCGGGTCACTAGACCCGGGGTCGGACCGCGGGTCTCTAGTCGGACCGGCATGACCCGGTCTATATTAAATAAATTCAAAAAATTATAATATATACTAAGAAAGTATACATTTATTAATATAGAAATTTTATTATAATTTTATTTATAATTATACATTTACTAACATGTTTATGAGTGTTGAACTTGAATCAATTTGTCAAAAAAATGTGTGTTTAATCAAAACTATTAATGAAAGAATGTGCAAAAAAAATTAACATATCCGGAATTGATTATATTTAATGAATGCGGGACAGTATCAACAAATAATAGATAGCTTAGTGGTTAAAAAGTTAAAATACAACTTTAACAAATGGAAGATTAATGGAAAGCTTGGCAAAAAAATTTAACGCTAAATGAATACATATATATCATAAAAGCAACGCCTTGACATCAATTAAGTTGTGGCTTACTTGGTTGCAAGTGCCAAGGTTGAATTCTAGGTGATGAGTTCGAACCCCAGGTAGGACATTTTTGCGAAAAACTGCAAAATATATCTTGGTCAACACCGTGTTTGACCGGGTCAAAGGCGGATTTGATCGGACTGATGACGTCACCACCGGGTCAATTGCAGAACCGGACCAACATACAGACCGACCCGTCTAAGCCACCGGGTCCCGGTCGAACCGGTCCGACCGGCCGGTCCGGTCCGGTTTTAATAACACTGACTATTAGTAATGAATGTGTGAGGCTATGGTGGAAACCTGTAAACCTAGCATTGGACAATAGCTTGACAATTGTGACAATGGACATAAATGCACTGCAGATTGGTGGATATGCAGTTGAACACAACATTGAAGTTGAATTATATGTGGAGTATAATGTAAAAAAAGATCAAGTTGTTGATTGTCTAGTATGTGTTGGGGATGTAGAAGAAGTAGCAAGTCAGCCTAATGTTTCCAAGGATAAGGATGAAGGTTTTACTATTGAAGACATTGAAGATAGTGAAGATAGTGAATATTATCCTAGTGATAATAATGATGATTCTATAGAAGGTATAATTTTTGATGACAGTGATGAAGAATTTGTGATGAGTTTAGAGGATGAGTTTGAGGAGCAACTAGCTGGTGATGATGTTGAAGCTAACCAACCACCACTTAATAGGAGACTGTTTGGTGATAATTTTCAAGCATCAATACATGTATCAGCTGAGATAGATGCAATGCATCCTATTGAAGATGAATATTACACTGATGAGCTGGACAGTGCATCTGATTCTGATCCAGATTCTGATCCAGATTCTTTACCTAAGCCTAAGAACCAAAAGTTTGCACCAGACGAATTAATTAAGACATATAAGTTCAGTGTTGGGATGGAGTTTAATACACTTGATCAGTTCAAAGATGCCATTCTTGAACACAATGTTCTTAATGGGAGGGAGGTCAAGTTTGACAAGAATGATAGTAATAGAGTGAGAGTGGTATGCAAATTCAACAAGACTTGTAACTATGTTGTGTTGGTCAGTAGGGTTGTCAGGTTTCATACTTTTAGGGTAAAGACCCTTAGGCCAAATCATTTATGTGGAAGAGTATTTGATAATAAGAGTACAAAAGCTAAATGGGTTGCTAAGGTTTTGGTTGACAAATTGAAGGCAAATGGAAGTGTGAAGTTAGCTGAGGTGGTCTCTGAGATTAGAACAAAGTATTCAACGGGTATCACAGCATCTAGGGCACTTAAGGAAAGGCAAATTGCAAAGAAGATAGTTGATGGGGACTTTGCAAGACAATATAGTTTACTATGGTCTTATAGTGCTGAATTGAGAAAAGCACACCCTGGGAATACATGCAAGATGCATTTGGAAAGGCGTGCATCAATTTTACAACCTACATTTGGTAGGTTTTACTTATGCTTTGAAGGTTGCAAAAGGGCATTTAAGACATCATGCAGGCCTTTTATAGGGGTTGATGGGTGTCACCACAAACTGATGCACCACAAACTGAACCCAATACTACTCAACCAAATCCATCACAACAACTTTTGACAACTCAGACTTCACAAACAGCTGCTGCACAACAAAAAAAAGGGTATATTTGCTGCACTCCTTATTTTATTATATTTCATGTTACTTTATTATATTTGATGTTGATTGATTGTTTTTCATGTTAATAGGGGAGGCAAACTGGTAAAACAGTAACAAGGAGTGCAGCTAATGCAAATGGTAAAGCAACTTATTCAGCAACTGTTTCAACTGGAAGAGCAAAAACAATGACTGCAGCTAATGCATCTGGTAAGGCACCTTGGAAAGCACCTGGTAGAGCTGTAATGAAGCCTGCAACTACCAGGAAAAAATTGCCAATTCGAAGATGCAAGGACATAGAGACAATCCCAATTGAGGCACCACCAACTGAGGCACCAGCAACTAATGCACCACCAACTGAGGCACCAATTGAGGCACCACCAACTCATGCACCAAAAACTTCACAAGTGGCTGAAAACAATCTGATGGATCCTGATGAAATGGCTAGCATCTTATTTGAAGATTATGAAAGTGACTCAACTCATGGGGCAGCTCCTTGACTGAATGTTTTAGCTATTAGTATTAACCTATGTAATGACAGTTTCCAGTATTTTGTAATGTAATGACATTTTGGTAGCTGTTTGGTAGCTTTAAATGAACCACAACAATGCAGTATTTTGTAATGACAGCTAGTACATTTTGTAATGACAACTAGTACGTAATGACTGTTTGGATCTTAATACTAATGTAATGACTGTTTGGTATCTATAAATGCATCAGAAATTACTCAGTATTTCAGTTTATCAGATTCTGTTTTTTGTCAGTTTTTTATCAGTTTATCAGTTATTCAGTTTATCAGATTCAGTTTTTTATCAGCTTATCAGAAATTACCCATCATATTTTATGTACCCTAAACCAGAACCTGAAATGAGGCTCAACTATGCCAATTTATATACCAATTTCAACTCATCAAATTATATACCAATTTATAAACTCATTTCAATTGTGCATAACATTATGAGGTTAATTATACAAGAAAATCATATCAGATTGATTACAAGAAACTCATTTCATTCATTACCAAAATACTGCCCATTACAAATAGTTAAACAACCAAAACATGAAAGACCTAAATTACATAAACTGAATAAACTATAAAGACAACATCATGTGTAACACCTAAAATACATATTTAATACAAAGTATCAGATTGATTACAACTGATACAACAAGGAAAAAAGTGGCTATCTTCCTTTTAAATCTCTCAGAATCCCCCCTTAATATCTCCGCATTCAGTTTCTTCTGCAGTTTGCTTATCTTCTTCATCCCAGCTTCCATAACTTCAACTGCTACTGCAGAGATAGCATCACTTTCATTACCAACAACAGCTACACTTGACTCAATCTCCTCACCAACTCCAGTATTCTCTTCAAATTCATCTGTCCATATTAACAAATCACAACTACCTTTCATCTACAAAAATTTTCAAAAAAATCCAGGTTTAATAACAGATTCAAGAAGAAAATATTGAGAATTTAAAAACAGATTTTAGAGAAGGTTACAAAATGAATAATACCTTCCATTTAGGGCACCTCCAAAACTCGCGACCAACATTTCGACCCCTCTTCGCAATAAACGCTACCATGATGGATCCATAGTGGCATCTTGGACGATCCATGGGTCTTGTCGATGAACTCATCAAAGCTGTTGCTGTACAACGCGGTGATTCTTCCTTATTCAAAGTCCCCCTTCGCATATTCAACAAGATTTCAACAAAGGAGGTTTCAATCTGGGTTGAGAGAAGAATGAGAGGTGGAGAGAAGAATGAGAGATTTCTGGTTTAGGGTTCTGGGAAGTGTTTCACGATGAGGGTGATGATTTAGGAATTTATTGTTTAAACCGAGTCGGGTACAGGTTAAACCGGTTTGGTTGTTTATGTAACCATAATTGCCAGCTAATTTCCAACGTGTAAAAGGTCTATTTTTCACTTAGGTAAAAAAATTCCACGTGTAACAACCACGTCACATTTCCGTTTCCTAATCAGCTGGTTTTAACGACAAGGACTCTTAATGGAAACGGAGAAAAAAAGTAGGGACCAAAACGACTATTTCGTTAATGTAGGGACTAAAGTTAACATGACCCTATTTTGTAGGGACTAAAAACATATTTTACCCTAAAAAAATTTCACTGAGAGGAGTGTATGAGAAAATTTGGGGTTGCAAAAAGATACCCTTAGCATCAATGGGTCACATGGAATTAGGCATTCCAACGAGGTCCATAAACTTGAAACAAAATGGGTTTCTATACTTCAGTCGGGATCACGTTAGAAGTATGCTTATGACTATGTTATTTTCACCTCCCCCAATTTATTTTCCCATTTCCTACTTAAGTACAAAAAGGCAAAAATACCCCTTCCCTCTCAAAACCCCAAATTACATCCTCTTACCCCTCTCCATCACCCCTTCCCATCTCCACTATTTCAGTCTCCTTTTCATCCCCTTTATTCTCCACCCCACCATTCCCATGACGACCCTCTTGAGCCTCTCTCCTCCATCTCCAACCTTTGATTTTTTGTCCGCGAATGTCCAAAATTTTCTATATTGACAAGCAATTAGGAAACAAGTTTTCAGTTGTGTTAATTCAAAGTTCATGGGGTGTGAAACACGAATGTCAGACTTGTTTAAAACTAACTAGGTACAACTGATTTTGATTTAAAGTGAATTGTACGTAAATTGATTTATATTTTGACAAAAAATAATTTCAACTAATTATGTTGTTTGGGTAATCTAGATTAGTTTTGCTTGGCTACATTTTACAAAAATTGATTTTTTAAATGTATATGCATACAATGTGTCAAAAAAAAATGTATATGCATACAAGTGAAACTATGTCATTTGTTGAAATGTTCAATAATTGCAAGTGCTGTTTTGGTTGAAAAAACAAAACCAATGAATATATATTATGCTGACAACAATTGAATATTTATTTTTATTTCTCAAATATTTCTATAGACCTTTTATCCCAATACATTAATTTTAAGGTCTCGAACAGTCGAACAGATACAATCCAACTTATTTGTAATTGTCAAAAAAAAAAAAACCTATTTGTAAATTGTAACTAGGCATGGCAACGAAACCCATACCCGCGGGGACCGAACCAAATCCGCCCCGATTTGACGAGTTTTCCCCGCTTTGACTGGGTTTGGGTTTTCCCCGAAATTGAAAAACGGGGATGGTACGGGTAATGGGGATATAGGTCCCGTCCCCGAACCCGTCTCCGAACCCGCCCCGAATGTAGGAAGTTACATTAATACCCTTCTTAAATTAGAAGCCCTCAAAAAAACCCTAAACAGTTACAGCGCCTTACGACTCACAATCTCACACTGTTAAGTTGCAGCGCCTCTGTGTCTTCTTCTCTCTGCCCTCTGAAGTTGCAGCATCTAACCCCTGTGAAGTTGCAGCGCCCCTCTTCTTCTCTCACGAATCACTGTCTTCTTCTCCATCGATTGTCTTCTCAGGTAAGAACTCTCTCTCCCTCATTTTCGTTCTCTCTTCTCTCTCGCTATACCCCTCTTTCCCTCATTTTCGTTTCTCTATTCTCCTCCGCTCTACCTATCTTTCCCTCTTGATCTCACTGTTTCTCTCATTTTCGTTTCTCTATACAGTTGCTGCAGTGTTCGTTTCTCAGTTCTCACTGTTTCTCTCGATCTCACTGTTCCTCTCTTTCCCGGGTAAAGCACGAACGAATTTCCATTTATTTTATTTTATTGAAAATAGCTTAAGATTAATGTAGTTGCTTCTCTTGTTTGATATAAGTAAAAGTAAGCATTGTTGTAATTTGTGACCTTCTACAAGTGAGTGCTGTGATTTTGGGTGTGAATGGGTTATGGTTTTGTTTGCATTCACTGCTTTAACCTTGGAAAGAACAAAAGTACAATACTCATACATGGTAAATTTAACCACAGAAAGAAACTAAGCTCATTGCAGATATTGTGCTACTTATATGATCATATTTGAAATGAAGGTACCGGTAGATAATCAATCCAATCACTATATTATTAGGCATCTAATGATACTGAAACAAAAGCTAAATTTTTCAAGAATTTGGCAACTTCGAGATTCCTTATAATCTTGGGTGGTTTATATTGACTAGCTGATGATCCTTTCAACAATCTCAATTCTCATAGTACCTTCCAGTCCAAGTTGAAAAAGTTCAACTGCTGAAATCAAGTCTTTCTCAGTAATAATCTCAGCAGAAGTTTTAGGTGCCCTCATGACAAATTCCACTTGAGTAGTAACAATAACTTCATACATCCTCCCAATCTCTACACTGCTAAGATTGTCCAACAAGATGGAACTCCACATATAAGATGCTTAGAATTGCTATTTTGTATGAGGATGTATTTAGTAGGTTAAGGCTGAAAGACACTCAATACACTAGTGTTCCAACTAGTTCACAATGGAAATTTGCAAACAATGTTTGTGAAAGATTGGAAAAGTTCAATAAAATCACCGAACTCATTTCTGGCACTAAGTATCCTACTGAATGGTCATTGCTATACGTTGACATTTTGGATAATTGATATTTTGGTTATATGTTGTAGTATTTGATTGATTTTATGTTGTGTTAAATTTCGGGTTTGGGGTGGGTTTGGGTGTGGGATAAGTTTTGGGTTTGGGGGCGGGTTCGGGTTTGGGTTTGGGACAGGTAAAAATTACTTTTAAATTTTAAAAAATGAATTCCACTGCGGGGACGGGGTTGGGACGGGGATCCCCGAACCCGTTGGGTACGGGGATGGGCATCAATTCTTCATCGCCGTTGGGTTTGGGACGGGGAACGGGGAACGGGGATGAATATGAGAATCGGGGATGGGGATGGGGAATGTTAAACCCGTCCCCGCCCCGCCCCATTGCCATGCGTAATTGTAACCATCCAATAACCCTAGTGCTGTACGTGTGTTCTCATCTAAATGTCATACATGTTGAGTAGCTGCACACATTAATTTTATAATTTTTGCTGCTCACATAAAAAAACTGGTGTATATAAGTGAAATAATATCCAATGCCCACATAAGGGGTATTTTTGCTGCACACATTTTTTTACCTCCCACCTCGATACAGCGTACCCCCACTAGATACTTTTTCCCATTTTACCCCTGAATATTTGGCAAAACGAATTTATCTAACAAATAGATAAATCTGTTATGTATTAAATGAATAACGGATTTATCCATTTGTTAGATAAATCCGTAGTTAAATTATAACTACAGATTTATGTTTTTAGTAGATAAATCCGCAGTTATAAAATATACTACGAATTTATCTACTAAAAACATAAATCTGTAGCCTTTATTTAAATCTGTTAGCTTTTTTTTATACAAATATAACCGTTTTATATAAAGCTACAGATTGATAATTATCTTTCCCATTTTTCTTCGAGTCAAACGAATTTCATATCTACTAAATAGATAAATCTGTAGTCTATTTTTTAACTACACATTTATATTTTATTTAGGTAAATTCGTTTAGTCATTTTACGGTAGGGTAACGTGATCTGGGGGTAAAAAAAAGGTGTGCCGCTACGAATTAGCGACTAGTCAACATTCATATTTTGTGAGGCCTTTGGGTCGAATTTTGAGAGGCCTTCCTTCTGAAATGTGGTATTATAGGAGCATAAAGTAGAAGATCATGGGCATTTTTACCATAAAAAAAGACGACATGAAAAGGATTTTAGCCTAAACGAGAAAGGGTCGAAGTTATGAGAAGCTACTTCTGGTTACGGGAATGTTCTACGAACAACTCAAAAAAAAGATGCATTGTTTGACCAAAGGTCCCACTCACATGCTTTCGTTGCCTCTAACATCAGATTTTTCATATGGATTAACACCGTGGCCATAGGATCCATCTCAAACAAGCATAGAAAAACTAATTTTCATGTTTACGTTGGAATTGAACTTGTTTTTTTAAGTGAGGTCTCGAGTTCAAAAAAAGAGCATTGCTATTTCACCCAAAAGAGCATATAATCTGTATTTTACAGAATTTGACATAAATAATTTGTCTTCAACTGTGAATACATTGTGTGAAATTTCACCAAGTGTGTCGGGAGAATCTGTATTTTACAGAATTTGACAATCTGTCTTTAACCAAGTATGAAAACAAATTTCATGAAGTGTTTTTCTTCTAAGCAAGCTTATTGAGAGCGGCGGAATATTAGTTTTTGAGTTTGAATCCAATACCTCTTTTTTACCCTCCTTTTGGTGCACTTATTCAATATTTCTTAACTCGCCAATTGAACTACCTACTATGAAAACAAATTTCATGAAGTGTGTTTTCGGGAGAATTAGCGTTTTCGGATAAAAAAATAATACTAAATGGAAGGGAAAACTTACTAAAGGTTAGCTAGAATTTTTTTTGACACAAAGTTAGCTAGAATTAGTCATAGACATATCGCACAAATAATTTGATTATCAAAAAAAATATAGAAAAATAAAAACACTGCAATTTAAAAAATAAAAAAAGAGAAATACAAACAAAATACATTCTTCATTCCATATTGATTAATATCTTTTGATACATGAAGTATTCTGGAAATCAAAGAAAATAATGGCAAACAAATTTTTATGTGTTTTTAAAAAAGGTACCCACAATCAAACACAATATGCATAACGAAGAAACACAAAGAAAAGCTGAAAACAGTGATAAAATGAAATAAAGCAAGCAAGAACAGGATGAGAGTGTGTATCATCAATGAGCAGCAGCAGAGTCATCCTTGTGTTCCTCAGTAGTCTTAGCGTGATAACCAGGAAGCTTCTCTTTGATCTTCTCCAAAATACCCTTCTTAGCTTCTCCTTCATGTTCATGATGAGTAGTACTAGTCTCTGATGACGCAGGTGCAGGTGCAGGTGGAGTAGTAGTAGCAGTAGTGGTGGTAGCTTCCTCTGTTTTCTTGTTCCCAGGCAACTTCTCCTTAATTTTCTCCAGGAATCCCTTCTTTTCGCCAGTGTTTATATCAACCTCAACTTTCTCAACAGGAACCGAAGTGTCCTCTTGTTTCTTCTCCTTTTTTTCCTTCTTCTTCTTTTTCCTCTTCTCCCCGTTTTCATCTTCCTCTTCGCTCGACTGCATAGTAATTAACAAAAACCACGTTAATTAACTAATTAATTAATTGATTAATTAACAAAAGAAGAAACGATCGGAAAAAAACTTACAGAGCTTGAAGAGCTGTCAGATCGGTGAAGTTTCTCCAAGAGGCTGTGTTTTTTCTCTCCTTCTTCTTCTTTCTTGCTCTCAGCTGGTTCTTCAGAAACCGTCACTTTCTGTTCAAACTCGGTGGCGATCACATCCTCTTGAGGCTTTTTTTCTTCTTCTTTTTTCTTACTCAAAAAATCAAAAAGACCACGATCCTTGATCTCTGCATCAGAGCTGCTCTCAAACTTGTTCTGATTCTCCTCTGCCATGATCGATCACTTACTTGATAACAAATTAACTAACAAGATTGATTGATCGGACAACTATTGCAATTGCAATGCAGTGGGAAAAGTAAAGTATATATAAGAGTGTGCTTCGATATATGGAAATGAACGAGATTAGATGTGTATATATAGTACTTGTAATTCACACAATAATACTAACACGTATTTCCCGCGATTAAGAAAATAATAATAAAACTGGAGAGATAGTAAAAGACGTGTGGATTAAGTTAAGGAATAAATGAGTTAAGTAAGCCACGCTCCAACAACTACACTCGCTGATTAATTAAGATGTTTCTTTAATATTTAATGATTTAATTAATGATATTTTAGAAAAGAAATTCAAATTATACTTATTTTATGAGATTAGAGAGAGCGAGTGAAGCAAATGTGTTGCAGAGATGAGAGGATGGGAAAGAAAAGTGAAAGTGTGGAAAAGATGAGGAAGACACGGCGTTATAGTCGATCTGTAATCTAACCAATCAAAAGGGAGACACGTGGATGAATAACGTGGGAGGGAGGTGGATTGCGGGACCCCAAAAATGTCGGCCTGGACGGATATCTATTATGTAATGAAAGTCGGTGTCATGGGGGACACGTGGCAGTGCTCGATTTGGGAAGAAAAAAGAGCGGGGTATTACTAGTACTACTGTACTCGTCAGAGACAGGGACGTGGTTTTTAGCTGCTTCATGTGATACTTGTCTCTTCCACTGCATCTGTTACACGTAATAATAGGCAGTTTTAATTTCTTGTGTTATCATTGCGTTAATGAAAATACATTGAACATAACCATAATTAAGGTTGTATTCAACAAAAGAAAACGAATTGTTTTATATTTTTTATTTTATATAATGGCTTTCTTGTCATATTGGCCAGACTATTATTACTATCATTTTTTTTTTGAGAATTATTACTTTTTTTTATAAGTAATGTTAGTAGGGGGGAAATGTTAGAGAATTATTACTATTATTGAACATAACATGTTATTTTAGATTTAATAAAAAAATATATTTCAGATAGTTTTACTTATATTCCAGTCTAGGATGTTTTAGTTTTGGTGTTGCGCTTTGGAATGACAGAATTATTGGGGCTTTTCAAATGGTAATTGTCTTTTTTTTAAAAAAATGATATGATTACTTTTTCTTAGCAACAATTGTGGACCTAGTTAATGATAGTTATGGTTTTACCTCACATAAGTGGAATCGTTCTATGCATGACTATCACTATTCTTCAATAAATTGTACGATATTGTCGGGTGAGAATTGTTGGATGGCTTTTTGTAAGTTTCATTTTTTTTTATTAAAAGATAGTGGCAAGTGTAGCTTGAAAAATTTACAGACACAATTACGAGGTTTCAAGTTCAAATACAGGATACAGATTTTTTGCATGATTTTGGTGAATTTTAGTTGAGTTTTGAAGGTTTTCCCAATTTGTAAAACCCAAAACGCGTTTGCCTCTGAAAATCACATTTTCACTTAAGTTCTTCCACTTTTTTGTACCAATTGGTGATGGATTCAAGTTCCTTGTGAAATTTCGCATGAAATACACTATTTATTTGCTTGATTTGGTGAAGAATTGAGAATTCTCGAAATTGTTGTTGTTCTTGAGGAGAGAGAGAGAGAGAGGGAGAGAGAGAGAGAGAGAGAGAGAGAGAGAGAGAGAGAGAGAGAGAGAGAGAGAGATGATGACGATACTGTTTGTGGTGGTGGTGGCTCGTCGGAGAAGATGAAGATGAAGATTGGGGTGTTTTTCCAGATTTGTTAATTTTGTCAATTTGGTCTCTAATGTTTTTTTTTAGTTTCATTTTGGTCACTTATATGCCACATCATTTAAAAAATTCCAAGTCAGCCCTGACATTTAAGACGTCACGTCAGCAGTTAACTGCCAGCATTGCGTCCGTTAAGGTAGTAGATGGAAAATTACAAAAAATGACCAAAATGACACACACAAAAAAGATGAGGGACCAATACGAGAAAAAAAAAGATAAAGGACCAAAATGACACCAAAGTCAAAGATAAACGACCAAAACTACAATTTAGGCAAAAATATATACATATACAAAAATAAAATTACTGCAATTTAAAAAGAAAAAGAGGATTACAAACAAAATACATTCTTCATTCCATATTGATTAATTTCGTTTGATACATGAAGTATTCTGCAAATCAAACAAATTAACGGCAGGTGTAGGTGGAGTAGGGGTAGTAGTGGTGGTGGTGGTGGTAACTTTCTCTGTTTTCTTGTGCCCAGGCATCTTCTTAATTTTTTTGATACATGAAGTATTCGGCAAATCAAACAAAGAAGTATTCGGCAAATCAAACAAACTAGCGACAGGTGCAGGTGGAGAGTAGTAGTAGTGGTAGTGGTGGTGGTGGTTGAAGGATTCAGTTGAGAACCATTGAGAGAGAAAGGGACTCATTGAAATCTTGGAGAGAAACAGTTTATTGAAAGTGAATGGAACTGATGAATCAGTTATTACATCACAGAATGTATATATAAGCAGTTTAGCTGATAACTGCCTTAGTTACTAATTTAACCATAAGTGGTAAAATACTAACTAGTCTAGTTACAACTCTAGTTTACAATGTGACTCATTATTTACTCTATCATTCCCCCCTCAAACGCATGGTTGGGGCAATGGAACAACCTTGAGTTTGCTTCTAAGTTCAAGGAAAGCACTTGTAGGAAGTTGTTTTGTGAAGGCATCCGCAAGTTGAGCATGAGAAGGCACATGATGAATCTCAAGCTTCTTGGCAACAACTTTTTCCCTAACAAAGTGTATGTCGAGTTCAAGATGCTGGGTGCGGGCATGGAGAACCGGATTGTGACCCATGTGTACCGCACTAAGATTGTCACATAGGAGGGTAGGAGTGAGAGTTGGCACCTTGAGTTCCGTGAGGAGAGATTGTAACCATAAAAGTTCTGCGGTGACATTGGCTAAGCCACGATGTGATAACTCTCCATTAGAAGAGTTATCTACGCGTTTCTACTCTTAAATCATTGTAAGCTTGCATGCTTAGACTAGGAGTTATGTGAATATTTGTGTTAAATCAAGGAAAAGGGAGTCAAGAACTGAAATGGAATTAATTTGGTACAATTGATGCCCTTGTGAAATTTCTAATGTTTCTGTTAAGTGCTATAGCATCAGGTGCTATAACACCCTGCGCGCAGTAGAGCTGGGGTCCACTTGGAGACAAAAGCAGAAAACAGATCTGCAGCAAATCCTAAATCTGTCCAGTCAGCGCCTCCCTATTGGCACAGCCTATGCTGATCCAGCCACCCTCCTGCCACTTGCACATGACTACTTGGCAAACATGGATAGGACAACATGACCCACTTGTCTCCCGCACTTGCAAAAGAGGAGGGAAAACCACTCTATAAAGGAAAGCTTCACTTCTGCACTTGAAAAATCGACTTCCAGCAGTTAAACTTCTCTGGTTCTAGAGGAAAAAATACAGTGATAAGCCGTCCTCTTAGTTCCATTGAAGATCCACCATAGAAATCCACTAGAAGATCGTGTTCGGTTCATGCTATAGCACTGTCAGCACACCAGTTCATGCGTAGGAGTTGGAGGAGTGTATCTTTTGTGCATTCTTCTTCTACTTTCTGTTTTGGTGACATGAACTCCATTATCTGTAAGTTGTTGATAATGCTAAACATGAGCTAAACATCTTGTAGTTGGATTGCTTAAGCTTTGTAATAACTCTTTATGTGTTAGTAATATAATATTATGATGTATGCATTTCAATATTTGTGTTTTAATGCTTTCAAACTTGTTTTGGGATTAGCTAACTAGAACAAGTGCATTCATGGGTTCAGAAATGGTTCATGATTCGATCTCAAAGATTGATGTGAGTGAGTGGTTGTTTTAAGGGCACTTAGAACAATCCTTGCCCAATCCTAGACATAGGAGGGCTTAGTTCATAGAGTGAATACTGTTGGGTCTTTAAAATACAGAGGTGAACTTACTTGAAGCCTAGACATAGGATATTGTCATGAAACCTTGGAGAAAGTGACCGAAAGGCACGCAACATATGCTACAGCACTCAATGCTATAGCATCTAATGTTATAGCACTAACACAGAAGAGAAGTTACTTAGTGAAAGCAATCCAACTAGTCTTCATCATATAGTTTCCCTTTTTACTTCCTTGCACTTCAACATTTATTTTACTATTCCAAAATTGTGTTTTTATCCTTACACACTGATTGGCTAAGACATGACAACTCTAAATTAAATACAATCCCTGTGGGTTCGACCTGTATTTCTATTGTATTACTTGTTGCGACTGCGTATACTTGCGCATCTGTTTGTAAAATCCACAACAAGTTTTTGGCGCCGTTGCCTAGGATTGAAATTACTTTTACTGTTGAAATTCTTAGCATATTAGTGTCGCTTTTACTCTGGTGTTTGTTTATGATGCTACAACACAGAATGCTATAGCATATGCATAGGCTCAATTCACCAGAATTTCAACTTGATCCTGTGATAGTTAATTTCTATTATTTAGTTGGTAAGTTTAGTTAGTTTAGATTCTGTTGTTTAGTGTGTTCTGTGTTTCAACAATTTTTGTTTTTTTTCTCTAGTTTGGATTGTACTTTGTGTTTGTAATATGTTCTCTTTGTTGTTTTTAGTGTCACTATTTGTGTTTAGTGTTTTGTGAAAAAAAATCTCACTTTATGCCATGGACCATTGGAGTTTTTAGGCTAAAGTGCTCCCGGGTCCCTTATCTTTATTTAAAGTAACGATTTGGTACTTTATCTTTTTTTTGTCCCAAATCAGTCCTTTATGTTTTAAATTTTTGACACATAAATCCTTTTCTGTCCCAAATCAGTCCTTTATGTTTCAAATTTTTAACACATAAATCCTTTTTTGACACATAAATCAGCACTGTTAACGGAAAATGATTTATGTGTCAAAAATTTGAAAGATAAAGGACTTATTTGGGACAAAAAAACATAAAGGATTAATTCGTTACTTTAAATAAAGATAAGGGACCCCGAAAGCACTTTAGCCGTGTTTTTACTATATGCAAGACTTGAATGCTCAACAACAATGTTTCAATTATGATTCCCATAGGAATGAACATGAAAGGGGCTGTTATGAGACAAATCCATCTTCTCAAGCTCAAACCGAAAGATTACATGAGGACAAATCTAGCATAAAAGAACTTAGCTCAATCCATTGAATTTATGAAGGTGGAGCGTGACAACTTTGAAAGGGGCTATTATGAGACAAATTTCATGCCCATGATAACCCCAAATATGGATTGTGGCATGGGAAACTTTGTGTGTGAGCAAGAACCAAGTTGTCAAGCTCAAACCGAAGGATTCCAAGAGACCATCTACAACTTCCAAGAATTTGTAGCTCAATCCCTTGAGGATATAAAAGTGGATATTGACAACTTTCAAGTGTCATGTAAGAATATAGAGGCTCACCTTATGACAATTATGGAGCATATAAAAGAAGAGAGTTGTATTGAAGAGGTGGTTGAGCAAGAGGAAGAAAAAGAGAGTGTAGAGTGTGAACTTGAATGTGGTCATTTGGAAATAGTGGAAGAAAATCAAAAAAGTTGTGTAGTTGTAGAACAAGAAAATTTCAAAAATAGTGGTGACAAGGAAGAAAATCCAAGGTTGAGGTATGTGACAATTGAGACTCAACTCTTGGTAATTGAAGAAAATAGTCCTTCGCAAAATGAGCAATCCCAAATGCTTATTGGTTGGGGCATGGGAACACTTGCTTTCCTATGCCAAATACATGGGATTTCTAACAAAAAGGAGAAAGCGGAGGGATGATATTTTCTTCTTTTCCTATTATCCACCCTAACTTGGGTTTTGAATATCAAGTCTAGCTAAAGACTATAAATTAAGCGCTACTCGGAGGCAACCCAGATTTTTAGGACTAATTGTGTTTTCTGTGTGTTTATGTTTTTAATTTTGCAGGTATGAATAAGGGGTCTTGTGGTATGTATGTGCTGTCAATTATGCAAAAATTTTGATGTTGTAGCACCATGTGCTACAACACTCGTGGCTGAGGTGTTGAACATGTAGTCCAAATAGTCAAAAAAGGTGATGATGAGAAAAATGAAGGGGAGTGTAGTGAGCAAGAAGAAGAGAGAAGTAAGGAATGATCCTCCATTTTTCATTCAACCACACCACCCACCCAAAACCTTTCCACCACACTTTCACCACCTAAAACACCTTCTCCATCACAGAAGCCCACTTCTCACAATTCCAGACCTTCATCCACCCCACCTCATGCCAAACCATCAAACCTTATCCCAAAAATCTTCCCCATTTCCAAAACAACCCGCTCCACACAAGTCCCCATCTTCCAAGCAACTTCCCCCACCAAAACAAAAATCATCTCAACCTCACAAAAGAAAAATCCACCGAAAACTCAACCTGCCACAGAACAACCACCGAGAAAAACTGAAGTGCAGAGAGTGAATGCTGTCACAGGTGATGCTATAACATCAGTATCAGAAGGCAGTGCTGGAGCACCAAAGAAAGCTGTAAGAACAAAAATGGTTGCCAAAAAGAGGTCAAGGGTCCCTGATTCAGCTGTGAAGGAACTTGATTCTGTTGTGGCCAATACAGATGATTGGGTCCCTCCTACTCCACCAGAGCCCCCATTGGCCAAAGATTCAATGCAAGATGTTTTTCAAAATTTGATGCACCAAGGGAGATACCTACTGCAAGACTTAGTCGGGCTGAGGACTCTTAAACCAAGCGCTTCTGGGAGGCAACCCACAATTTTTGTAACTAACCCTTTTGTTAGTTTTAAGTCTTTTTGTTTGTGTAGGAAATTTGGAGTTGAGCTGCTGAAGTGGTTATAGCACTTGGTGTGGTAGCATGAGATGATATAGCATCATTCGTTGCATCTGTGTGATCTCATCAGAAAAAGTATAAGTCAAAGTGATGGCATGTGCAGTATAATATCAACTGCTCTGCGCACGTCTCATCAGCGCGCAATTCTTCTCTCTCATACCATAACTGAACAGTAACGGTCACTTAGCACTTTCCCAACCACCCATACCTCACTTCACCCTTAAAACCAACACCTCCCATCCACACCATAATTCCACCACCATCACCACCCAAAATCTTCACTCCACCACCCAAAGAACCTACACCAATCCCACGGCCAGTAAATGAACCTATTCCACCACCACACACAGAAACCCAAATCCCAACCACCACTGAAAACACACCTAGGCCTGAAACCACCCAGGAGGCTATAGCATCTGAGGCTATAGCATCTCCTAAAGCCACCAATGACCAACCACCAAGTGAAACCACCTCTTTTGCAGGACAAGGAATGAAACAGTTGCTGAGAAAGCCTCAACAGCACCTGATGCTATAGCATCTGCTGCTATAGCATCGACTGAAAGCTCAAAGGAATCATCTGCTGCAAAAAAAAGGAGATTAGGGCACATTGAGGTCACGAAGAACCCAGGAGCTACATTGACTAAGATCCAAGAAGAAGATGACACTGAGATGATGCAAGCAGAAAAGGAGAAAGTTGCTGCTGTAGCATCCAGTGCTACAACATCAACTGCTGAGGAAGAAGCCCCCCCAGGAACCCAAGAAGAAGAAACAGAAAACAGACAAGAAACCATCCCAGAAGCCTAGCAGGATCAGCAGCAGGCTCAAATCTGGGTTAGCCAAAAAAATGATCATTTTTCCTTTAACTCTTTTAATTTTATTGCTTTCAATAAATCTATTGGGTGCTATAGCACCTGTCCTGCACCCAACAGTTGTGTTAGTTTTAATTCTGTTTCTGAATCATTCCCCTTGTTCATCATGAAGGCAGTGAGGACACTGCCAGGTCTTAAGTTTGGGGGATGAACTTTAGTTATTTTAAATTTCTGTTGAATGTTTGTATGTTTGTTTTGTGTCAAGTTAGTAATTCCCTTAGTGTTCACAAAATAATAAAAAGTCTGCATCTTGAATGGGTGAAAAATTTAATGATGATTGAGTGACTGTGTGAAGTAGCCTTGTTTGAATGATAACCAGTTTTATTGTTGCTCCCACACAAACTCTAAGCTTAGGAAGAAACTTAGTCAGCTAGGAATGATCTGATGCTAAAGTTAGTCTTGGTTGACCAAGAATGTGTCAAGTTTTCAATAAAAATTGAGAGTAGCACTAGAAGCTAAGTTTGGGGGTGCATCGGTTATATTAAGGCTAGGTATGAAGACTTAAGAAGGCCAGTGTAATTTAGTTGTACCAGAAAGTGTAACATCAAATGTATAGCAATGTAATGCTATAGCATCTCCTCACCAAAAATGCTGTGACTGTGCCTAAAAGCTCAAAAAAAAGAGAAGACAGAGCATAATACTGGAGTCCAGCAAGGGATGCTATAGCACAAAAGTCATCAAACATAAGCAGAAATCTGTACTCATAACATCAAATGCTATAGCACCTCATGCTATAGCATTAATACCATTCATTTCTTAGTTTAGTACACTGCCCACTGTCTGAAATGCCTAAATCAAGCCCTTTGTTGTGCTTTGAAGCCCCTCAAGTCTTATGTGGAATTGTTAGTCTACTCTCTCTTTTGAACTCTTCTCGACACACGCAAAAGAAGACCGCTCTCTCCTAGGTTAAGTGAACTTCTGAACCTGAGTAGGAATTGGACTATGTTTAGAGGTCACACACTCACTTTGGGCAGTAATAACTCTGGATGTTGAGAAAAAAACAATGGTTTATGTGAGTGAATCTGAAAATTTAGCCCAATCAAGAGCATGTTTTGAAGGTTTGTAACTTGGGGAAGAACTGACTTTGTTCTGATGTTTTTGTTTTGTATAAAAAATGTCTCGGCATCAATGTTTGTTTGGTTTTTACTTGTTCTTTTGTCATTGCTTGGGGACAAGCAATGGTTTAAGTTTGGGGGTGTGATAACTCTCCATTAGAAGAGTTATCTACGTATTTCTACTCTTAAATCATTGTAAGTTTGCATGCTTAGACTAGGAGTTATGTGAATATTTGTGTTAAATCAAGGAAAAAGGAGTCAAGAACTGAAATGGAATTAATTTGACACAATTGGTGCCCTTGTGAAATTTCTAATGTTTCTGTTAAGTGCTATAGCATCAGGTGCTATAACACCCTGCGCGCAGTAGAGCTGGGGTCCACTTGGAGACAAAAGCAGAAAACAAATCTGCAGCAAATCCTGAATCTGTCCAGTCAGCGCCTCCCTATTGGCACAGCTTATGCTGATCCAGCCACCCTCCTACCACTTGCACATGACTACTTGGCAAACATGGATAGGACAACATGACCCACTTGTCTCCCCACTTGCAAAAGAGAAGGGAAAACCACTCTATAAAGGAAAGCTTCACTTCTGCACTTGAAAAATCGACTTCCAGCACTTAAACTTCTCTGGTTCTAGAGGAAAAAATACAGTGATAAGCTGTCCTCTTAGTTCCATTGAAGATCCACCATAGAAATCCACTAGAAGATCGTGTTCGGTTCATGCTATAGCACTGTCAGCACACCAGTTCATGCGTAGGAGTTGGAGGAGTATATCTTTTGTGCATTCTTTTTCTACTTTCTGTTTTGGTGACATGAACTCCATTATCTGTAAGTTGTTGATATTGCTAAACATGAGCTAAACATCTTGTAGTTGGATTGCTTAAGCTTTGTAATAACTCTTTATGTGTTAGTAATATAATATTATGATGTATGCATTTCAATATTTGTGTTTTAATGCTTTCAAACTTGTTTTGGGATTAGCTAACTAGAACAAGTGCATTCATGGGTTCAGAAATGGTTCATGATTCGATCTCAAAGATTGATGTGAGTGAGTGGTTGTTTTAAGGGCACTTAGAACAATCGTTGCCCAAACCTAGACATAGGAGGGCTTAGTTCATAGAGTGAATACTGTGGGGTCTTTAAAATACAGAGGTGAACTTACTTGAAGCCTAGACATAGGATCTTGTCACGAAACCTTGGAGAAAGTGACCGAAAGGCACGCAACATATGCTACAGAACTCAATGCTATAGCATCTAATGTTATAGCACTAACACAGAAGAGAAGTTACTTAGTGAAAGCAATCCAACTAGTCTTCATCATATAGTTTCCCTTTTTACTTCCTTGCACTTCAACCTTTATTTTACTATTCCAAAATTGTGTTTTATCCTTACACGCTGATTTTCTAAGACATGACAACTCTAAATTAAATACAATCCCTGTGGGTTCGACCTATATTTCTACTGTATTACTTGTTGCGACTGCGTATACTTGCGCATCTGTTTGTAAAATCCACAACAATATTCGGCCTCCGCACTTGACCGAGCAACTAGCGTTTGCTTCTTGGAACTCCATGAAATTAAGTTTGGTCCAAGGAAGAGACAAGAACCGGAGGTGGAGCGACGATCATCCGGGTCACTAGCCCAATCAGAATCTGAGTAAACTCTTAGAGAAAGAGGAGAGGACATGGAAGCCGGTTGAAGAATAAGCCCATGTGATATGGTGCCACTTAGATACCTCAATATACGTTTGACAACAAGCCAATGGGAGGAAAGCGGATTAGAGAGAAATTGGCACAAACCTTGTTAACACAATATGAGAGCTCCGGTCTTGTCAAAGTGATGTATTGGAGTGCCCCAACAATATACCGGTACAAGTGAGGATCTTCAAGGATATCCGGACCATGTTTTGTCAACTTTGTTGTGGTAAGCATGGGAGTGGCAACTCCGTTGCACCCCGTCATGTTGACACGAGCTAATAGATCCCGAATATATTTTTTTTGGGTTAGGATGATGGAACCATTTGGTTGAGGAGCCACCCCAAGGCCAAGGAAATACTTGGGTTGACCAAGATGCTTCAAAGCAAAAGTGGACTCTAGTTTACCAATGATGACTTGCACTAACCGAGAGGAGGAGCCCATGATGAGGATATCGTCAACATATACAAGAGCGTACAACCGTATCCCATGAACTTGATAGATGAATAGAGAGTGATCACAACAACTTGACTTGAAACCAACCTTGATGAGAAATTTATATAACCTTTCATACCACGCACGTGGTGCTTGCTTAAGACCATAAAGCGACCGGTGGAGCTTGCATACAAGTAACTTGTCTTGAGTGACGAACCCAGGAAGTTGAGTCATGTAGATATCTTCCTGTATAAAACCATTAAGAAAAGCATTATTTATGTCAATTTCTTGTATCTCCCATTTTTGGGTAAGGGCTAACGTGAGAAGGACCCTAATGGTGGTTGGTTTCACTACGGGAGAGAAAGTTTCACCAAAATCCTTTCCCGGTTGTTGATGGAATCCCTTTTCCACTAAACAGGCTTTATATTTGTTGATTGACCCATCGGGGTTTTCTTTAATCTTGAAAACCCACTTGCAACCTATGGCTTTCCGGTGTGGGGGAAGGGTTGTAAGAGTCCAAGTGTTGTTTTTGGTGAGGGCATCAAACTCGGATTGCATGGCCTGAAGCCAATTGGGGTCCCCTAGAGCTTGTTTGACCGAAGTGGGTTCCACTTGGGCTAGGTAGACTTTGGGTTTGAGGTTCCCGGTTCTAGAGCGTGTGACCATTGGGTGGGTGTTAGTCACTTGAGGTGGAATAGGAGGAGGGATAGGGTCGAATGCCACAACAGGAGAGGGTTCCGTGGGTGAGTTGGGGTCCACGGGATTGGGAGGAAAAGTAGGTATTATTGGTGGATTAGGTGGAGTTGTGTTGGGCAAGGTTTGAGTGTCAAATGTAGGAAGGTGGTAGACACCGGGTTGAACGGGTGGAGGAGGTGTGTTTGGAGATGATGGAAAGATGAAGGGATAGGGAAACTTGGATTCGTGAAAGATGATGTCTTTTGAAATATAGATGCGGCCGGTGGGGCTAAGACATTTGAAGCCTTTGTGTTGGGGAGAAGGCCAAGGTTGATGCAAGGGGTACTTTTGAATTGTAGTTTGTTTTGGTTGTAGGGAGTCAATAGGGGAAAGCAAAGGCATCCAAAGGACTTGAGATGTTTGTAGTTAGATGTTTGCCTAGTAAGAGCTTGGAGAGGAGATATGGTGTTGGGAAGAGTAGGAGTACGGAGACGATTGATAAGGTAAGTGGCCGTGGTGAAGCTATGATCCCAAAAGGTAAGGGGTAAGGAGGCATGGGCTAAAAGGGTTAGGCCCATTTCGGTTATATGGCGGTGTTTGCGTTCCACAACGCCGTTTTGGTGAGATGTGTGAGGGCAAGTAAAACAGTGTAGGACACCTTGTTGGGTTAGGAGTTTGGTAAGAGGTTTGAATTCACCCCCTCCATCGGTTTGTAAGGCTTTGATGTTGGAAGAGTATTGGGTCTTAACAAGGTTTTGGAATTGGAGAAAGGCTTGAAGGGTATCGAATTTGTGTTTGAGGAGGTAAAGCCATGTATACTTGGTGCAAGCATCTACAAATGCCACATAGTAGGAATAGCCACAACTAGAGGGTGTGGGTGAGGGTCCCCATAAGTCGGCATAGACAAGCTCAAATGGGGAATCATGAGGTGTAGTAGAGGGCGGGGCATATAACCGGTGTGACTTACCAAGACAACAAGATTGGCACGTCTCAAATGTGTCTATATTCAAAACCTTGACATTACAAGTATTCAATACAATTGAAGTAATACGATTACTAGGGTGGCCTAAACGATGATGCCACAAGGAATACTTTGGAGAATTACAAGTATGATTAAAATGAGTTTGGAGCACACTAGACAACATAATAGGGAATTTGCTAGTGGGTCTCTTATTCTTTAGGATGGTATGAGTCCTTGGTAAGTGTTTGAAACCGGCAAAGTTGTAGAGTCCATCCGCTCCACGGGTGCCAAGCAAGAGAGGTGCACTAGAGTCCTGTGATTTCACAACACACTTAGTAGGATGCAATTCAAGGAAAACACCATTGTCAGCAGTAAATCTAGATGCAGATATCAAGTTATGTGTAATATGTGGCACATGAAGCAGGTTGTTCAATCTGAAAATTCTATTTGGTGAGGTACTAGTAGTGAAATTAGTAGAGCCAATGGATCGGATAGATAATCCTTCTCCATTGCCTACATGTACCTTTTCGGTTCCATCATAAGATTTACTTTCTTGCAAATTGTGAGCATTAGGAGTAACACTATGTGATGCACCGGTGTCCATTTTCCAATTCTCAGACTCAGAGTTAAAGTGTTGAGAGGCGTTACCTGAGACTTCAGTGGAGGCTAAGAAAGCAGTCAAGGCATCTTCCTCTGCCTTTGAGGCATCTTGCTGTTTGTCTCTTTGTTGAGTAGAGGCAGTGTTTGCTTGAGGTTCCGGTGCAACAAAGTGTTCATCAAAACGATGCCAACAATCAGTCACGGCACGTCCGTATTTTCCACAAAGCTGGCAAGTTGGCCGCTTTCCGGTAGGATAGTCATCGGAGCTACGACTTTGGGTTCCGGCGCGGCCACGACCACGGTTAAACCTGCCACGACCACGCCAATTACTGTTGCCGGAGTTGCTCTGATACCATGAAGGATTCAGTTGAGAACCATTGAGAGAGAAAGGGACTCATTGAAATCTTGGAGAGAAACAGTTTATTGAAAGTGAATGGAACTGATGAATCGGTTATTACATCACAGAATGTATATATATGCAGTTTAGCTGATAACTGCCTTAGTTACTAATTTAACCATAAGTGGTAAAATACTAACTAGTCTAGTTACAACTCTAGTTTACAATGTGACTCATTATTTACTCTATCAGTGGTAACTTCCTCTGTTTTCTTGTGCCCAGGCAACTTCTCCTTAATTTTCTCGAGGAATCCCTTCTTTTCCTCTGTGTTTACATCAACCTCAACTTTCTCAACAGGAACTGACGTGTCCTCCTGTTTCTTCTCTTTCTTTTCCTTCTTCTTCTTTTTCCTCTTCTCCCTGTTTTCACCTTCCTCTTCGCTAGACTGCAAAGTAGTAATTAACAAACCATATTAATTAACTGATTAGTGACTAATTGATTGATTAACAAAAAAAGAAACGATCGAAAAATTTACAGAGCTTGATGAGCTGTCAGATCGGTGAAGTTTCTCCAAGAGGCTGCTGTGTTTTTCTCTCCTTCTTCTTTCTTGCTCTCAGCTGGTTCTTCAGAAATCGTCACTTTCGGTTCAAACTCAGTGGCGATGACTTCCTCTTGAGGCTTTTCTTCTTCTTTTTTTTAAGAATCATGTTAAGTGTGTTTTTGGTATTTTAGCGTTCAAAAAAAATTTAAACTCTTCAAATATGCAATGTTTGTTCCTCAATAACCGGTTAAGTTAAGAAAAAAAATTAATTTCATACCAAAATACCTAAAATGAAATGCTAAGCAATGTGTTTTGGTATACTTTATGATTTAGAAAAAAATTTAACTGTCCAAATACGCAACGTTTGTTCTCCATTAATTGTTTGATGAAAAATAATAATTTCGTGACGAAAAACGTAAAGTGTGATAAATTGGTGTTTATAATTTTATCTTTATTTTATATTCGAGAACCACGTTGCCGAATTTACTCTCATGGGAACTTACAACATTTACTTCCGCGAAAACTACAACAATATTTACAATAGAATCTCCATCTTCTTCTTTCAACTTTGTATAGTTACTTTTATTTTATTGGTGGTATTCATCCACCCATGCACGATACCCCACGTGTTTCACTTTTTAATTGTGTTCTTTTCTTTCTAATTAAGAGTTGTAGTTTTATATTTACATGACATAGCCTACCCTAGGACACGGGGGTCGACCTAGTGCTCCTGAGTTCGATTCATGTAGTGGACAAATTCTGTGTTGGCTAATGTGAAATTTGCTCCTAATGTTTTGTATTCTATTCATCTTCTCTTATTATAAATTTCACTACTTCCTTCTATTCCCATATCTCTATCCTCTTTGTTTCTTACTTGCTTTATCTTTAAGCTTTGACAACTTTTGTTCAGAAGGTCCTTTTGAGATTGAAACAATCGCTACAAAGGTTAAGAAATTAAAGGTATTGCATCTTATTATGAGTTGTGCTATTTTATTACTTTTAGTGAATATAAAACTACCTTAATCAAATTTAGATAATCATTTTCATATTATTATGAAATAACAAACGCTTACAAATAGTAATACTCCTATTTATAATCATTATCTTACTATCTGAAAAAAAATTATTATCTTATTATCAAATAACATTCACTTATGAATAGTTATATTTAGGTCCAAGAGCTATTGACATGCATAAAATTTTGTCCTTGCTACCAACATGATTCATAATCAAATTAATACTTGTATTTAGGTCCAATGTTTGTTCACGGTAACATCACCGGAGACTAGAAAATCAAGATCCATGCCTGCCCCCCATATGTCAATCAGCACAAAGAAATAACAAAGTGCCTCCTGCTCATAAATAAGTTAAGATACTTTACAAAAGTCCGAGTAAGAACAAGGACCCGAAAAGGAGAGATGCATAATCTATAATCTATATTGCATAATTACAGCCACAGAAAAACATCCTCCACTTCCAAGGGAAACAGGATGGATCATGATAAACATTTTCAAATTAGTCTCTTTCGTTGAAGTAGAGAAAGACTAAAGTTTACTATTAGATAATATTATCTCGAGTTTGTTCAGCCCCTACCCATGATTAGAAAAGCAAGGTCTCCTCCAGTACCTCCATTACAATCTACCTCATTTTATGCCTTATATATACTATCAAACTATTAATTACCTTCGACGGCGTTTAGTATCCACCTGCAATAACAAGCACAACATAAGTAGTAATATATAAATTCTCTGTAACATTTTGTCATGAGCAATAGCACTTATCTTTAACCATATATCAAATTGCATCTTTCCATGGTTATGCCTATGGAGAATATTCCAGACATATCAATATTTTTCAGGAGGTCAAAGTTGACTGTTTTTATTTATGATATTGTTGATTATAATCCTAGTTAGTTTTATTCTCTAGTTATTATCATTGGATATAATTTACTCTTAGAGAGATTCTCTTTTGTATATATATTTGTACCTTCTTAGGTCAAAAAAAAATATATTTGTACCTTCTCATTATCAATACAAGTAATTCATTCTATACTATTCAAATTGGTATCAAAGCGGTTTATCAAAAAAAAAATTGGTATCAAAGCAGTTAGTTTATGTATTATTTTTAGGGTTATAGCTGATTTAGCACCGACCCACGTTTCCACCGTCAAGGGCCACCATCTCCCGCCACCGAAAAATTTTCCAGCGAAACCACCACCAATAGGACCAAGATCACCGATGTACACAGTTGTCCAAGATTTTCACTACGGGTGTTCTAGCCGGGGGGGGGGGTTCTTTTGTTGCACTCCTAGATTTTCACTGTTTTTGTCCTATTTTGAAGTTCTGGTTTATTTCCTCTTCAACGCAGCTGCTGCGTTTTTGGTTTTGACATCATTGGAAAGTGTTTGTGGTTGTTTGGACCCAAATTATAGTTTCTCAGTATCTTGTGGTTGATTTCTTTGTTTGGTCACCCTGCTCCAAACACATCTGAGGTTAATTATTGTTCGTAGATTTGATGGCAGTCCAACAAACTTCATCCACTTCCGCTTGTTTCAAAAACTCTACGGTTTATCTATCACACTTGGTGGGATTTTGGATTTTAAATTCCGGTGCTTCTGATCATAAGGTAATGTCTCTCTTATCTCTAATTTGACCCCGCCTAAAACACCTCACCACATTATCCTTGCTAATGGCTCTAAGGCTTAGGTCACTGGTATTGGTCAAATTTCACCTCTTCAAACTTTGCCTCTAAATTCAAACTTGCGAGGTGACAATGCCAAAGAATCCTTTTCTGCACAGTTCAACTCCTTCACTGCCTGTTATTTGATTAATTGCATGCCATCCTCGGTATTGGGTAATGAGATTCCACACTTTCTCTTACTCCCTCCATTTTCGTATATAAGCAAAAATTTCCACAAAGTCAAGTTATCAAATATAAGCAAGTCAATGATAACTAGTACTATACACGTGCATCCCCACGGGCCGATCACGTTAAGTCATACGATTACCTCAAATAGAAACGTTAGTTTGAAATCTCATTAATCTAAAATCAATTGTAAAATATAGACGATGACTTGCATACGGACAGATGCTATCGTGTTCTTTTTAGGAATGAATTTACACAGTATTTAAATAGTCTGAACATTACCCCGTGAAAATAAAGAAAAATTTAAAGTACATAAAAAAGGAGTTTCAAATAAAAAATTGATAAATATTAAAACTAAAAATATAAAAGTATCATTTAAAAACAATATGTGCATTTATCCCGTGTGTTTTTATATATCAGTGCAGTGTTTTTTTATATATCAGTGCTGTTATCTCATGTTTTTTTATATATCAGTGCAACTATCTCGTGTTTTTATATATATCATTGCAATTATCCCCGTATTTTTTATATATCAGTGCAGTTGTCCAGTGTTTTTATATGTATCAGTGCAGTTATCTCATAGTTTCAATTGATTATTTGAGTTGATTAGTAGATTATTGTAGATAGTAAAAGATAGATAGTAGATTATCAATAACAAATATTTATCCCGTGTTTTTTTATATATCAGTAACAATTATTTGTCCTTTTTTAGGTATTAGTGACAAATATTTGTCGCGTGTGTTTTAAATATTAATCAGTTTAAATAGTCATTAAGCCTTCTTTGTTTTTTTAGATAGTAGTTTTCAAAAACTATAATTATCAATGGCAAATATTAATCTCGTGTTTTTTTATATATCACTGCAGTTATCCCCGTGTTTTTTATATATCCGTACAGTTATCTGTTAGTTTCAATTGATTATTTTAGTTGATAGTAAATTATAGTAGATAGTAAATTTATTAGATAGTAGATTATCAATAAGAAATAATTTTTTTAAATATTAATTAGTAATTTAAATAGTCATTAAATCTGCTTATTTTTTGGATAGTAGGTTTGTAGTAGTAGGTTTCAAAAAATTTAATTATCAAAGACAAATATTAATCTCGTGTTTTTTTATATATCAATGCAGTTATCTCGTAGTTTCAATTAATTATTTTAGTTGATTAATAAATTATAGTAAATAGTAAAAGAGAGATAGTAGATTATCAATAAGAAATATTTATTTTAAATATTAATTAGTAGTTTAAATAGTCATTAAATATTATTGTTTTTTAGATAGTAGGTTTATAGTAGTCTTCAAAAAAATTAATTATCAATGACAAATATTAATCATTTGTCTTTTTATATATTTGTGTAGTTATCCCGTGTGTTTTTATATATCATTGCAGTTATGTCATAGTTTCAATTGATTATTTGAGTTGATTAGTAGATTATTGCAGTTATCCTGTATTTTTATATTAGATTATTTGAGTTGATTAGTAGATTATAGTAGATTATTGCAGTTATCACGTGATTTTTTAGATAGTAGTTTTATAGTAGTTTTCCAAAAGTTATCATGTGATTATAGTAGATTATTTGAGTTGATTAGTAGATTATAAATATCAATGGTAAACATTAATCCCGTGTTTTTTATATGTCACTACAATTATCTCGTGTTTTTTATTTATCAGTGCAGTTATCTCGTAGATTATAGTAGATAATAAAAGTTAGATATTAGATTATCAATAAGAGATATTTGTTTTAAATATTAATTACTAATTTAAATAGTCATCAAGTCTTCTTGTTTTTTAGATAATAGGTTTATAGTAGTAGTCTTCAATTTTTTTAATTAAAGTAGTGTTTGTATAAATTTAGAAATTTAGTTAAAAGAATTAAAGTGAAGTGATAAGATAAAGAGAATAATTATTTATGGGAAAAGTAAAGTAAAAAGAAAAAAAAGTGTAAAAGAAAAGTGAAAATGAGGAAAGAGAGCGTAAGAAGAAAGAGAAAAAAAGGAAGAAAGAGAGTGTAAGAGAAAAGTGAAAAGTAAGAAAGAGAGTGTAAGAATAAAGAGAAAAAAAAGAAGAAATAGAGTGTAATGTCATTTTTACCCTCAAAAAATTGAGGTGTCTTTTAGATAGAATGGGGGTATTGATAAAATCATATGTGGTGAATTTGTATAAATCTATAGTAGATCTACCAAATTTACCCCTATTGATTACTCCACTTTTTCTTTTCTCAATGCAAGTAATTCTTGGTTTTCCAACTTTTACTTTCTTTTTCACGATGTTCAAGAAAAGTTAATAGGGGTAATATTGGAATCATACTTTTTTTTTTACTTTTCTTAATAAGCACGCGTAGCCGTCTTTTGCTTATATTCCCCAAGAAGCCTTTGTATGTTGTTCCTCCTCGAGTATTCGATTCCACTTGTTTTGTTCTTGACGTTTCACCTAGTCGTGATAAGTTGTCTACTCGAGCTAATAAGTGTGTCTTTCTTGGGTATTCTAGAGTCCAAAAGGTGTATCGTTATTTTCCAGCTACATATTGTTTTTATGTTGCTGCAGATGTTACCTTCTTCGAGGGTAAACCCTTCTTTGCATACATCCGAGTCAACAAAAGATCCCACTCAGGTACTACTCGTTCCTCTCTTTGTGAGGCGAACCATTCTGTAGTTTGGCATGACTCGTTGTGAGGCAGACCATTCTGTATTCTTTAGACGTTCATCTTTAAACAAATTCCTTTATCTTGTGGTGTATGTAGATGATATTGTCATTACACGTAACAGACCTAAAGCAACATTTATTCAACCACTTTCAAACCAAATATTTAGGTTGATTGCATTATTTTCTTGAAATCGAAGTAGCTCAATCACAAGCAGGCATTGCTATATATCCCAAAGGAAAAATGTTCTCGACATCTTGGAAGAGACTGGAATGCTTGATTGTAAACGAGTTGATACACCTCTGGACCCCAATGTGAAGCTTCTACCTAATCAGGGGGAGTCATATCCTGACCCGAGAAGATACAGAAGATTAGTGGGAAAATTGAATTATCTCACTATGACGAAACCCGATATTTCATTTTGTTAGTGTTGTGAGTCAATTTCTAAACTCACCTTGTGTATACAAACAAAGATCACACCAACATTGTGGATATTCAGATGCAATTTGGGCAAGTGATGCAAGTGACAGAATGTCTACTTTAGGTTATTGTGTCTTGATTGGAGGAAACTTAATTTCATGGAAAAGTAAGAAGCAAAATGTTGTTGCAAGGTCAAGTACTAAAGAAGAGTTCTGTGAACTCGGTCCTATGGAACTTATGTGTGACAACCAGTCGGCATTGTACCTTTCTTCAAATCCTTTCGTTCATGAGAGGACTAAGCACATAGAAGTTGACCGCCATTTTATCAGAGAGAAGATCCTTTCAGGAATCATTAAAACCTCTTTAGTGAGCTCCAATAATCAGTTGGCCGATATCTTCACCAAACCTCTACAGGGACCTCGAATTGGTTTTATATGCAACAAGTTGGAAGCATATAATATATATGCTCCAGCTTGGGGAGTGTTGATTATAGTGATAATTAGTTTTATTCTCTAGTTATTATCATCGATATAGTTTCCTCTTTTAGAGAGATTCTCTTTTGTATATATATATATATATATATATATATATTTGTACCTTCTCATTATCAATACAAGTAATTCATTCTATACTATTCAAATGATATAAAGGCAGATTTTCATAAACATGTAGCCCTAATATAGTGCCAGGCCTGCTCATTAGGCATTCAAGTGATTCAAACTGAAGTTTCATATTCCCTGATGGGTAACATAAGAATAGAAAAAGAGATCATTGCACCAAAATTTGCATTAACCTGGAAGAAACATAAGTTAACAAAAAAAAGGGGTCGAAATAGATAATAGATTCTGAAATTAGTTTCGAGTCTCCATCATGCATGTTAATCATAATCAGGCCTCTGTTTTTCATTATTCATGAAAAAAAGTAACATTCAAATTGGCTCTGTAGGTTTGCGGACTGTTAAAAGATTTAAGCATGATATCATGTTATTTGAACAAGATTCTCATATTGAAGAAGTAACTGCCACCCCTGTATAAAAGCAGAACAACTAATAATACTCTTACATAGAGCTAAGGAATACGGAAGACATAATCAGAGAGTCCTATGGCACATTGGGAATTAACAAGCAATTGACAACAGAGATATCAAAGATCTCCAATGGCAAGTAAGTCGATTCAAATGGTGATTAATTGCTGAAAACAAACTCAGACTATCAATAAAACGGTAATTAGAAATACCTTTGTATCCGAGAGTCTCGTAGTAGAATGAGAATTATGTAACTTTTTTTGACCTTCGGCAGAACAACCTTCACAAAAGAAGTTGTCAAGTCTTTTGGCTTCCTCCACAGTCATGTCTATACAAGCAGGATGAAACCTGAATAAAAAATATTATGCTGAAGATGGTATTCACTCAGCCTGATATCAACAATATGACGGCCTATGTTGCAAAACAGGCTCTTTTTTTAAAATGCAAAGCCTCTAGAAATAATGTACTGAAACCGCAAATCTTCTCTATATATCATGCTTTAGCAAACAAACCGATAGCCTCAAGATATAATCTTTAAAGTCCATTCTCAAAATTGGTTTTTAATAACCTTCCAATTTGATCATGTCTTCCATAAAAGTAAAAATGTCAACACACCCAAGGTAGGTATTTAGTTAGTTTATAGAACGGCCACATTTGTGAGATGATTGACTGTAGTAACGAGGATAAAGAAATCATAGAGGATAAAATTGATGTTATCTTCTAAGCAACGTAAGTCAAGTTCATCACTGTACAATCTAACTATCTAAGTCTACTCTTTAATTTAGTCTCTGTATGAGCTACTACTATTTAAGTTGGCACTGGAATAATTAGATAGAAGATTTTCCTCCCAGAATAAGAAAGAGGAATTACATCCCAAAAGCATTTAATTTGTTTTCCCTTCTAAAAGGTAATTACTCCTCTGAATCTTCTCCCAGCATTTTAGATCATTATCCTTAATTTGTTTAACCTTATTTCAAAAATCCACCAAAACAAATATTTATGGGACCTCCAAGCTAAGTCTTAGAATTTGGGCATAGGGTTTGCGTTACGTTACCAAGAAATCGAATAAGAACGTAACGACAATTTTATTGAATGATATGAAACAATTGGAGAGAGTAGGCTCTCCGCCCCCAGCATCACCCAGTTATCTGCCTCACCCAGAACGACTACAACTCAAAGTATGACAAATGATATCATACTCCACTCTTCATGCTCCTATTTATTTATAATAACATAGAAGAGTAAGGTAGTGGTTACAATAACAAACTGCCCCTAACCAATTAACTACCCCTAACAACATACAACTACTAACCACCCCAACTAACTAACTAACAATAACTAACCACTTACAACCAATTATCCCCTTACAAGATCAACCCCGTTTCCCCCTAAGATATAATTTAAATGTACATTCCCTATGGGTCTAACAGTTTGACTCAACCCAGGGCAGTGGAAGCCTTATAAATTATAAGCACTCTAAATGTCGTATCTCTAGTGATGAGGGTAGATGAAGTTGCACCACTGCAATGAAGGTAGATGAAGTTGCCCAACAACAGACCGATCGGGTGGCCATGGTTAAGGCAAATTTTCCAACAAACTCCCTCATGCCCAGTCCCAATGACCTAAAGCATGGACAATGCAGGCGAGCGCCCAATAATCGATTTAGGATAGGCTCTGAATCTTATATTATCTTAGATTTTGGGCTAAGGGCGTAACTCAACCTCTCTAAACATGCTTATAAGGTAAGGCTGCCCAATCCTTATTAAGCACTCATATCTTTAGGCAGTATGGGACTAAAACCCATCCCCTTAACCCTGCAAACTTAAGGTGTTGTACAACTGCAATGAAGGCGGATGAAGTGGCCCGATAACAGACCGCGAGGGTGGTCACAATTAACGCAAAATTCCCAACACTAAGCCATATATTTGGCACAGAGGTCCAACTCAACTTTTATTGCAAGCATAAATGCTAATGAGTGAAAGCACTAAAGTACAATAATGAATCAAAATGCAACATCTTTTTATGAGTTTTGTTAAATAACGTTTTAGGCAAATGTAAAAAATTCTGAAACAAGGTAAACTATGATAACTACCTAATAGATAGTATCTATATTATATAATCATAATGAAGTGGGCAAAGACATGTCCTGCCAAATTATGAACATTTATTCGATGTAAAGTTGTACGAAAAACTACCATTCAAATGCAAGTTCATTTTATTCAATTCGCAGTGTTTGCTTTATCCTTTACCATTTATAATCATTTTAATATACTGATTGCATCAATTTAATATGTTATACTTGATAATCTACAAATAAATTCCAATCTGCTCATTCAACTTAATAAATCCATGAATCTGGCATCCTTAGTGTTTGGATTGGCATGCCATATATGGGTAAGGTTTTACTTCCAACGCTCATGCACATCGTTTGTTTTTTTAGTGTCCATCTAGAGCTTACTTATACATGTCATGAACAGTTAGGACATACTACAGCCAGAAAATCAAATGGATACGACATCATGAAACAAAACAGAAGCATAGTGCATGGATGAAACAAACCAGAACAAGAAATCACCGATAGATGAAATAGTTCGACCTATGAGCTGCTGTTAAGCAGTGTATCAATCATTAAACAACTTCAGGCAACACAATATCAAAGGGGAGGGGAAAGTAGTTTAAAGTTAACTGGGGAGTCTTACATAAGAAAAGAGTTAAAACATGAATAAAAATCTGAAATATAAAAAGAATTCCATCAGGACAAAGATATCTACATAACCACCGGACATACTACAGCCAAAAAAAAATAAATGGATACGACAACATCAAACAAAACAACATAGCAGAAGACAAAAAAATAAGAGATAATATTCAACTTACCAATCAGTGCAGCCCTCACATTGCACCATCAGGTCATCAGGGTTGTAGGGCATCTCACATTTACAATACCTGCAAAGAAAATTTCAAACAACCAAAACATCAAATGAGCCCGAAATACACCTTCTCAATTCTAACAAAAAACTGGTTACTTTCCACTCTCTAGCCGATCAAGCAAATAATAAAAATGATAGTAAGATGATTTAAGCAAAAGAAACCCAAAGTGGTCATTAACAAAAACACAGTTAGCTAGCTCCCAAATAAAATAAAGATTAAAGAGCTAAATTCCATAATTTCCATTCCCTTTAAAACTATACTGCAGTCTATGACACAACAAATTTTGGATATAGCATAAACAAAGACTTCTCGGAAGTGATGAACTCACACGGCAACTCTATCAGGATTGAAGGCGCCGGTGGAGGAATTGTACTCAAAGCGACAGAAGAAATCGTCATTACCAACAGCATCAAGCTTGGTGTAGCTTTTGAAACTGTGGACCGTGCACTTTCCTTCGATAGTATCGGCGCTCTGAACATCAAAGTGATCGGAGAGAAAAAGCTCCTTCGAGCCGTGAAACTGGCGCCGGCCGCCGATTGACTCCTCCGGCCGGTAGTACCAACGGACTTGAACCTTAGCGTTGGCGCCTCGAGAGTCAGCCTCGATCTGCTCGATCCTAGCCACGTACGACGGTTTAGACGGTTCAGACGGACGCATGAGCACGCAATCGCCAACTGAGACAAGAAAATACGCTTATCAGGAAAATCAAATAGAGAGAGCACGAATAGAAAATCCATCAATTTTTTCCCGAGAAAATTTATTCTAAGAAATTTTCAAAGGAAAATTAGTTTACCTTTGATGGTTTTGTTCATGTGTTTGACTGTGTATGACTCTAGGGTTCGTCTTGGAGCCTTCGGTTTAGCCATGAAATGAACGGAGAAGCTTGAGGGCGTAAAAAAATAAATAAAAGCTTTTTGTGAATATAATTTGATAATAAATAATTTGGTATTAATTTAATTAATTAACTACGCCATTGTTCCGGTGCTTCGGCGACCACGATGAATTGGTGCGTCGATGTTTTTATCAACGTTTACTGGTACGCCGTACACAGAGTGGACCAAGAATTTTCGAGTTGAAAGAAAAATGTTGACGACGACGTAAGGTTATTTGGTAGTTTAGTGGAATTCGGAGGGTTTTATGCTTGGAATGGGAGGGATGGGAGGGCAACTTCGTAATTGAGTACAGTAATTGGAAGGGTTTTGCAACGTTTGTGTGTCGGAGGAATGGGGATGGACGAGATCCACGTGGCTATCCGTTATAATATAGTGCGTGCTTTACACATCACGGAAGCGTGGATGGATCTTTCAGGTAAGTTGAGCCTCTTCCGCTTTTGGCATGGTTTACCAAGTGTGCGAAACTGTTTGTCTTCTCAATTCCGAGTACCAACTGCCAACTCCCGGATTTGGCAACGTCAAGACCGGAAGGTGAGCATGTGTTTTTAAGAGTCACTCTAGTGACCGGTGTTGGCCGTGCCTTGAAGTCGAAAAAGTTCACTCCTCGATTCATTGGTCCTTATCAGATTTTCGGGAGAGTTGGGAATGTGGCGTATAGAGTGGCTTTACCGCCAAATCTTTCGAATTTGCACGTGTTTCACGTGTCGCAACTTCGGAAGTACATTTCGGATCCGTCTCATGTGATCCACATGGATGACGTGGAGGTGCGGGATAATCTCACGGTGGAGACTATGCCTGTGAGGATTGAAGATCATGAGGTGAATGTGGTCTGGTTAGGAGCTGCCGGTGAGAGCATGACTTGGGAGTTGGAGAGTAAGATGCGGGAGTCCTATCCAGAGCTGTTTGATTCAGGTGAGTTTTCGAGGACGAAAACATTCTAAGTGGGGTAGAGTTGTAACGCCCAAATATTTAATTAAAATTATTTAATTAAATATTTAGGTATTCAATTATTTATTTATTTATTTTAGTTGGTGTAATTATATTAGCGTTTGATTAAGAGGTGTGTAATTGAATATTAGGGGATGGCGTTAGTGATCGGGCTTAAGCTGGAGGAAAGCCCGTGATCCAAGTCCACTAGCTAGGCGCATAGGTGAAGCGCCTAGGCTAGGGTTTGGTGCTCATTTGCGAATTGTTTGAGGAAAAAGAAAAGAAAAGTTGCGAAATAGAGAGAGGAGAAGAGAGAAAGGGTTTCGGCGCACCTAAGGGAGAAGAGGAGGAGGAGTTCGCGAATCCAAGGGAGCAGAGAGGAGCTGTGTTACTGAGGTTCTGTTGGTGACTCGATCAAGAGAATTGGTGCTCTCCTACTATAAGGTAAGGGTGGGGTTCTTCCTTATAATGGGGTTTCATGATGGGGTTATGTGGGGATAGGTCCTATAATACCCTTTGATGGATTGTGATGTTTGATTTGGTGTTAGTTGAATTATAACTAGGTTGGATTGAAATTTGACATTTGTTGGTGATAGTTGTGACTCTAGAACTTGGTGCTCATTGTTGTTATTACTAAACACATGCTAGGTGTTCGATTAAATTATTGATTGGTGTTGTGAGTGACAAATTATGATGATTGACATTGGTAATTAAGGATTGGTGATTTGAATTGGTGAATTAATGAAATTATTGAACCCTAGGGCGCCATGGGCGCCATTGTCCTAGATGCTGTTTTTGGCGCCCTGTGCCTGGGCGCCGTGCCTGGCCATGTTGCCTTGGTGTTCTGTTGCTGTTTTAGGCGCCCAGTGCCTGGGCGCCGTGTCTGGTGGGTGTGTGCGTGTGCCAGTGTGTGTGTGTGTTGATAAACTCTAATTCTATGCATTTTTTAGAGATATTTTTGAGTCACTTTTAGAGTAATTATATATCAATCATGTAAATCACTGACTTAATTTGCTCTATATTTTGTAGAAAAGAAGAAAAGATAAAATTGCAAATAATATATATATATATATATATATATATATATATATATGTGTGTGTGTGTGAGTGTTTGGGTTTGAAAGAAAGAAAAAAAAAGGGCCATTACATGAGACAAGCCCATAATACAAGGGTATTGCTTTTCCCACACCCCCTCCTACTCGAAACACACCCCATAAGGGTGTGAAAAGACCAAAAGGCCAGGCCAAACCTCTTTTTTTTCACGAATTTTCACCTGTTCGAACACGGGCATTCGAACAGGTTCGAATGACATCGTTCGAGTGTGTTAAATTTTGACTTCACACCCTTTTGGGCGTTTTCAAAAGAATAGAAGCCCACAGTGAATTGGAAACAAAGCTTGGAAAGAAAGAAAGAGATCTTGGATAATCAAATTGAAGGACTCCAAAAAGAGAATGGACGGCAACAGTACCCGCACAACACAAAAGGAATAAATTTTGATAATTAAAGGGAGAATTGACGGCAACATGAGAGAAACACTAGCCGCGTAAGAGGAGAAGACGCATCAACAGTAGCGCCGGCATAGTGGAGGAGGAAGATTTGGTACCCGTTCTTGACACCGTGAGAGAGCTTTGGAGCAGAAAAAGGAGACTGGAGACTCAGAATAATAATTTCTCTAATTTCCGGGTTATTTTTATCTCTGTAATTCATGACTCTAATTTCTATTTTATTGTTCTTTATGATTTTGGATAGCTAAATCCTCTTCTAGGGTTTAGGTGGATCTTGCTTGATTAGAGACATTTTTATGTTCTAATTTCTGGTTTGAATTCCTGTTTTTATTTTAATTAATATTGTCCTATTGTTTTTATCACATGATTAGGATTAGCTACGTACCATTTGCATGTTTATAATCAATTAGTTGATCAGCGACCGTACTGCAATTAGTTGGTGGACCTATAGGATAATTGGGGCTATAATTAGGGCACGACCAAACCATAATTTAGTCTTCCAGTCATTCAACCTTTTTGCTCTTTATGCTTTTCCTAAATTTAAATTCTTGCATGACCAAACGAGGGTTAATTTAGGAAAAAGAATATTAATCGCGAATGACCAAACGGATTAATAGTTTTAGTAAAGGGATTGGTAATTAAGTAAAATAAGGGAATTCAGGTAGGATTAGCCATAGGGGGAATCGAAGCTTGCAAGTGAAACCGTGATCCTAGGCCTCTCCTCATTTATTAAGTCTAGTATTTTAATTATTGTTATTTATTTCTTTTTTATTTGTTCCATTACAATTCAAATATTTGTTCGTCTAAATAATAAATAATCTCGATTAGTTTGGTATTTGTTAATTAGTCCCTGTGGATACGTGTTGTGTGAAAACGTAGTGCAAGTATACACTGTCTTTGCAAGTAATAAAGGATAAATGAGATCGTTCCCACGAGGAAATTAGCTAAATACAAGAGTTTAATTTTGCTAACAAATTAGTGAATAAAGTAAATGACACACAAATTTTGAGTAACATGAACAGTAAAGGTAAATGGAAATGGTGATTATGATTCAGTGATGAGAACAAGCTGAGATGCATTCACTTTAGTACTTCATTAATATGCTATTAAGGGTATATTCAATGCTGCAGCATTAGGTGCTGCAGCAATAAGACATTATTCTCTCGAATACTTTACACTAGGGTTTCCTTGCAAGAGTTTATCTCTAAACCCTAAAGAAGTACTTCCTAGGCTGCTTGGACACCGGCAGTAATCACCTTATGGGTTTTACCTTCCTATCTCTAGGGTTAAGCAAGGAACATCAAGATCTCTCATTAATGCCCACTACCCATATTACCTTGTGAGATTAATTTACAAACCATCTCTGAATTTATAAATGTTATTTAAAATAGACGGCCAATCCTATTTTAAAATGGAAATATTATCACGCACAAGGTAAAATGCACAACATTAAATATACTTCATAAATAGCATAAAAAGTCTAGTTACTTCAGATCCAGCATCTCAACTATGAGAAGTTAGCTCATATTGAGCTTACAAAACATGGAAAACAACTTAAACAAAGGAGTAGAAGTCATATTACAAACTCCAAAGGAAGAAATGATACTATTGAGAGGAGACAGTGAAGGAACTCCAGTAGTCACAATGGAGATCTGATCCAGCTCTTCTAGTACGATCCTCCAAGAGAAATGTAATTCCAAGTGATGCTGTCGCAATAGTCTCAGCAATGAAGCTTGTAGGTAACAATGGTGAGCTAAGCACGCTGTGAGGAGCTATCTCTATACTTCCTCGTGACGGCAGAGTACCCAATGAAGAAGGAGGAATGTCCTTATATAGTACCACCTTGCACGCAACCCTAGAATGAGGGCTCTTTAAGGAAATGCGTCCTAGGATTGAGGGCAATCATGGGAATTCCTCAATAGGAAATATCTTTCCGTGCCATACAGCGCTGACACCTGTCCTTGCCTTAACTTCCGTGTTTTCCGCATTCTCCTTGAGCTTTCTCTCTCATCTTTCGCAAATCCCCTGTTGCGCTCGCACCTATTGCTGCAGCACTGACACTAAATACAATTAAATGCACTAAGGGCATCAAAATGCCCAACTTAAACCAAACCAATCCTGCACCATTATTTATAACCTAAACACATAATTACATCATCACTGACACAACAAGTTTATTAAATCACTTAAATTCAAGCTAAAAAGGCAAGTAATAACCATCATAAAAGATGGTTATCACACCCCCAAACTTGAACCGTTGCTTGTCCTCAAGCAATGACACTTGACACAGGCAAGCACACTGTTAATAAACAATCACAGCCAATGAATCAATTCAAATATGAAGCATAAAGAAGAATCAAGCTGAGCATCAACTTTCAGACTATCACTCAATTGCAACCCTTCTGAAAAAATGAGTTCCCTAGCATATTCCTGCTCAAAAGTGTGTGTGTGACACTTTACTTAGTTCAGACTATAGCAAAGTTCAAGATTTCACTTAGCTAAGACATAGAGAGGTTTTCTTTTGGGAAAGCTAAAAATTTTTTCAAAAAGAAGGACAGACTAACAATTCATGCTCAGAAAGGGGGGTTGAGCTTGATTAAGGGCTTTGATGCAGCAATCCAGAACTTTTAAGGCAGTGCACTTATTAAATCCTAACATTAACATTGCTGCAGCATCAGTTGCTGCAGCATTACAGACTCAGAATTGTACTTTGTTTAGACTTTTGACTTGATTTTGTACTGCAATGCCTTTAGTTTCATTTCTCTTCTAAATAGCATTTTTGCGCTTTTTTTTTTTTTTTTTTTTTTTTTACAGTATAGGCAATTGCAGCACATTACACAATTATTAACAGACACTGGTGCTTCGCACCTTCATTCAGACTTAATTTAGACATCCTAAACTATGTGCACATAACCCAGCATTGCTGCAGCAACAGTTGTTGCAGCACTGCATTCTTTCATGCTTTGCCTTAATATATCTCAGAGGACCCCCAAACTTAGTTTCTTATGCTGCCCTAAGTTTTTAGTAGAAATTTAGCAGTTCCCTAGGTCTACCAACACTAGCCTAGTTTCAGATCATCTTTAATTCACTAAGTTCCTACCTGAGTTCAAGTTTAAGTGTAGGAGCAGTAACAGAATAGTTCACTCATCAAACAGGGGTGTAATTACTCATTTCTCACCATATCATCACTAAGTTTTTGCTCAACTCTACTTCTATTTTTCTTTTTAAATTCACTAATTTGACTGCAAATAACAGAGTACAAGACCTATGTATAGCTCCCCCCCCCCCCCACTTAGAGCTGGGCAGTGACCTCACTGCACTTAAACTACAGGGAGAAAGCTACAGGACAGCAAACATCACATACTAGGAACAGAATACAATCAAAATGAGCCACAAGAAAAATAGAAGCAAGTTTATATGAACAGGACATACTAAAGCAGCGCAGAAATTAAAAACATACTAAAACAATACTAAAAGTAGAACATATGAGATTAGGGCGCAGGAGTTCCTGATTTAGTTCTGGGACTGGTACGAACTGGAGTACTTTTTCCTTGCTTCTTGGAAGTAGGCTTGGAAGATTTAGCCTCAGCTGGCTTTGGGACATTCTTGGCTTCTGTTGCTGCAGCAGTTGGATGCTGCAGCACTGATCCTGTATCTGCAACAACAGGACCAGCATCAGAAACACTTGCCTTCTTTTGGGCAAGCACGAATTCCCTAGCCTCTTTGGCTTTCTTTGCAGCTTCAGCCTTCTCCTTATCAGCAGATGCCTTAGCTATGGCTTCATTTGCGGCAGCATTGGCAATTCCTTGCATGATTGCAGCAAGCACTGAATTATCTTCATTCTCAGGCATCACAGGTCTTGCTTCCTCATTGATTCTAGCTTCCTCTGGTACTCGCTCAGTCTTTCTTTTCTTGGTAATTCTCTTTGTCCTTTTCTGTTTGGGTGATGTCAGCATTTTAGAACAGGCTGCAGCATCAGCTGTTGCTGCAGCATCAGTAGCAGTAGTGGTAGATGGCACAGCAGGAGTGGTCTGGGTGGCAGGTGTTTGGAGTGGAGGGGTGGGTGTTCTGGGCTGAGGTTGGTGCTCAGGAGTAGGTGATTTTGGTTGTGGTTGGCTTTGCTCAGTGGTGGGTGCAGGTAAGGGATCATCAGGAGAAGCATTTGGGTTTTCTTCTGTCTTAGAGGACGCATCACTTCCATAAACTTCTGCACTCTCCTGACCCTTTTCTTCTTCTTCACCTTCCATTTCATCATGCTCTTCTTCCTCTTCAGACGTATCAGGATCCTCCTCATCACTTTCTTTATTCAATTCTTCCATGATTTCCTTGTATTGATCTTTCTCCTCTTCACTTAGTGACTCATCATCTGATTCCAGCATGTCCTCTTCATCTACTAGTTCAGTCTGCTTCTTCTTTCCTTTCTTAATGTCTTGCCTCTTCCTCTTCTTTTCAACTACAACTTCTGGCTCGGCTTCCACATTCACCTCCTTTTCTACAGCTTCAGGTTCCACACAGTCATCTTCAAGCACCCATTCTGGAAATGCTGGTGCTTCCTCAGCAGAAAGTTCTTTCGCATTTGCAGCTAGCACAGTACTTAACCAATCCTGCTGTTTCCTCATAAATTCCCATACAGCCCGCTGCTGCAGCATGAATTGTGGCAGCATGGTGGGCTCACCAGATGCTGCCGCAATGCTTTTTTCTCTCAGCACGGTAGGAAATGCAGCCATGGGGAAACTTTTCTGCTCTCCCAGAATTTCAACACCAGCATTTATACACAATGAGGTTATCAGGCAGGGGAAGAACAAATAACCCGCAGTTTTACCCTTGCAAACCATGATTTCCCTACAGATCAACCTTCCAATGTCAGCATTCTTTTTGGTCAGAATAGCATTCAGCAGCATCATCCTTTCTTTCTCTAAATTTGTAGCATGAGAGGTAGGCAAAAGGGACTGTTTGATGAAGTTGAACCAGACCTTTGCATCATGAGTCAAATATTGCCTCTTGATTTTAAATTCATTCGCACTGCATGGTTCCCACGGTGTTCCTGGTAGAGAAATACTTCGCTTGACTCCTTCCATCTCTTTCTTTCTCCAATTGGCAACAGCATTTCCGAAGGCAGGACTATGGAAATCTAACCCATAGCTTGCATTGATTGCTAAGGAGTCAAAATCCACAGCTACCCCGCGTACCTTAGACACAAATCGCTGCTTTCCATCCTTTGGGGGTGGAATACCTTCATAAAATTCTCGCACTACAGAAGCGTAGAAGAACTTGGGGTGCTGCACCAATCTCTCCCAGCCTAGTGCGCTCACAATGGATGTGAACGCATTAGAGGCTCCTTTCAATTCGAGACCCCGTTCTGCCCAGAAATTCATATTTTGAAACTTCTCAGCTTCGCTCACTTCTTGATTCTTTAAGCTTCTTCTGCGCAATTGGGTCGATTCACCACGGCCAGGGTTGGATTGGTGCTTGCCAGAGGATTTGGAAGCACTAGCCTTTGTTCTAGTCATGGTGGATTTTGTGAGATTAGGGAGGAATTGGTGGAGAGGTTCAGGGACGGTTACGATGAGTTCTTTGAGAGAAAAGAGGTAGTTTCGGTGAGGAGATCGAATGGGAGTGGGTGGTTTTAAGTAATGGGATGGGACGGTTTTATTGGGAAGAGGATCTGCACGTTTTACTTTCGCACATAGCCGTTGGGTCGTGGGGTATGTGGAGGGTTAGGATTGAATGATGGGACGGTTCTCTGACTTGACTTGACCACTCACTGCTGACCCATCAGATCTTGTACCATACTGCAATTATTTTATTACCGCATAGCTGCTACTCACTGCTGTAGCAACACTGCTTCAAGCATTGCTGCAGCACCTGTTGCTGACGCACCCTCAAACTTCAAATTTTCAGATCATTCACCTGCAAAATAAACACAAGACAACAACACACTGGTTTATTAGACTAAACTCTGGGCTGCCTCCCAGTAGCGCTTGGTTTAAGAGTCCTCAGCCTGACTTCCTTTTCAGATTAAAGTTTCTGTAGCTCAGTGGTGATTTTGCTTCTCACCACTGGTTCTCCATAATATTTCTTCACCCTTTGACCATTTACTTTGAAATGCTGCTTCCTCTCTTCACAATACAAATCTACAGCACCATGGGGATACACTTTCTCAACTTTAAAAGGTCCTGACCACCTTGACTTGAGTTTCCCAGGGAACAACTTGAGTCTTGAGTTGAATAGCAAAACTTGGTCACCTTCCTGAAGCTCCCTTTTCTGAATCCTCTTGTCATGCCAAGCCTTGGTTTTGGCCTTGTATAATTCAGAGTTCTCATAAGCAAAATGTCTCATTTCTTCTAATTCATTCAGTTGCAGTAGCCTAGCTTCCCCTGCCTTAGTATGATCAAAATTCAGCTTTTTTATGGCCCAATGAGATTTATATTGGAGCTCTAAAGGCAGGTGGCAAGCTTTGCCATACACCAATCTGTAAGGAGACATACCCAAAGGAGTTTTAAAAGCAGTTCTGTAAGCCCAGAGGGCATCATCTAAATGATTAGACCACTCCTTTCTTGTAGGTCCTACCATCTTTTCAAGTATTCTCTTGATCTCTCTATTAGATAACTCAGCTTGGCCACTGGTCTGGGGATGATATGCTGTAGCAATTCTGTGCTTAACCCCATACTTAGCTAAAAGAGCTTCAATCAATCTGTTGCAGAAATGAGTACCTTCATCACTGATTATGGCCCTTGGAGTACCAAACCTTGTGAAAATATTCTTTTGCAAGAACTTGCTAACAGACTTAGCATCATTGTTAGGTAGAGCCACTGCTTCAACCCACTTTGACACATAGTCCACAGCCACAAGGATGTAAACATTACCAAATGAAGGGGGAAAAGGTCCCATGAAGTCCATACCCCAAACATCAAAGAGTTCAATCTCTAGGATGTTGGTTAGAGGCATTTCTTGCTTATTGGAAATGTTCCCACTCCTTTGGCAATTATCACATCTTTTTACTAACTCATGGGCATCCTTGAAAATGGTAGGCCAGTAGTAACCAGATTGCAGCACCTTTGCTGCCGTTCTCATACCCCCAAAGTGTCCTCCATAGGCTGCAGCATGGCATTGCTGCAGCACTTCCTGCTGCTCTTCCTCTGCTATACATCTTCTAAACAACTGATCAGGGCATTTTTTGTAGAGGAAGGGTTCGTCCCAGTAATATTGCTTGACAATGTGAAAGAACCTCTTCCTTTGTTGGTGATTCATGTCGCATGGTACCACTTTGCTCACCAAGAAGTTGACTATGTCAGCGTACCATGGTGCTGCAACATCTGGTGCTGCAGCACTTACAGCCAGTAAGTGTTCATCAGGGAAGTGCTCTTTAATTTCACCAAATGTACCTGCACTTTCATTTTCCAGTCTAGACAAGTGATCAGCAACTTGGTTCTCTACCCCCTTTTTGTCTTTAATTTCAAGATCAAATTCTTGGAGGAGGAGAACCCATCTTATTAGCCTAGGTTTTGCATCTTTCTTAGTAATCAAGTACTTAATGGCTGAGTGATCAGTGTAAACAATCACTTTGGTGCCAACTAAGTATGATCTAAATTTATCAAATGCGAAAACCACAGCTAACAATTCTTTCTCAGTAGTTGTGTAGTTTAATTGAGCATCTACAAGTGTTTTGCTAGCATAATAAATTGAATGAAAAACTTTTCCATACCTTTGGCCAAGGACAGCACCTATGGCATAATCACTAGCATCACACATGAGCTCAAATGGTTTATCCCAGTCAGGAGTAACAATAACAGGTGCAGTGACAAGGGCATTCTGCAATTTCTGGAATGCTGCAGCACAGTTCTCATCAAAAACAAAGGGAGTGTCATGCTGCAGCAATTGACACAGAGGCTTAGAAATTTTTGAGAAGTCCTTAATGAATCTTCTATAAAACCCAGCATGTCCAAGAAAACTTCTGACACCTTTCACATTGGTTGGAGGGTGCATCTTTTCAATTACTTCCACCTTAGCTCTATCAACCTCAATACCCTTCTTAGAGATCTTGTGACCCAATACAATACCCTCTTGTACCATGAAATGGCATTTTTCCCAATTAAGCACCAAATTGGTCTCTTCACATCTGTCCAGAATCTTCTCTAAGTTATCAAGGCATAGTTGAAATGTTTCCCCAAAAACAGAGAAATCATCCATAAACACTTCCATTGATTTCTCAATAAACTCAGAGAAGATTGACATCATACACCTTTGGAAAGTTGCTGGTGCATTGCATAGCCCAAATGGCATTCTTCTGAAAGCAAAAGTACCATAGGGGCAAGTGAAAGTAGTCTTTTGCTGGTCTTCAGGTACTATGGCTATTTGATTGTAGCCAGAGTAGCCATCCAAAAAGCAATAAAACTCCTTCCCAGCCAGTCTATCCAGCATTTGATCAATGAATGGCAAGGGAAAATGATCTTTTCTTGTGGCTTTGTTGAGCTTCCTATAGTCCATACATATCCTCCAACCAGTTACAGTTCTTGTAGGAATAAGCTCATTCCTCTCATTGGCTACCACTGTGACTCCTCCTTTCTTAGGGACACATTGTACAGGGCTTACCCATGCACTGTCAGAGATAGGATATACAATGCCAGCATCCAGCCACTTGATAATCTCTTTCTTCACAACTTCTTTCATAATGGGATTTAGCCTCCTCTGACCTTCAATACTGTTTTTAGCACCTTCCTCAAGAATGATTCTGTGCATGCAGATGGTAGGGCTAATTCCCTTGATATCAGACATTTGCCACCCAATTGCTTTCTTATGCCTCTTTAGGGTAGTAATGAGATCATGCTCTTGATTCTTAGAGAGATCAGAAGCAATGATCACTGGCAATGTATCATTTTCCCCTAAATAGGCATATTTGAGATGCTGTGGCAATTCTTTCAGCTCAAGGGTTGGAGGCTTTTCTATAGAAGGCACATTCTTCTTGAGCTCAGAATCCCCCAGTTCCAGAGACTCATATTGCTTAGTCCAAACCTCTTTAACAGTGACTTCTTCATTTAGCAGCCCTTCTTCCAGCAATTCATTTTTTTCCATACTTGCAAGAGCTTGCACCAGATGGTCACTCTGTTTGTTGAACTGTTTCTGAACTACAGAATCTAAAGATACCACAAAGGAGCACTCCTCAGTTCCTTTTTCAGGTAACTTCAGGGCATTCATGACATTAAACTTTATCTCCTGATCATTAACCCTCATGGTCAACTCTCCCTTCTGCACATCAATTAGAGTTTTGCCAGTAGCTAGGAAGGGTCTTCCAAGTATGATAGGCACTTCCTTATCTGCATCAAAATCTAAAATCACAAAGTCAGCTGGAAAAACAAATTTATCTACCTTTATCAACACATCTTCAATGATTCCTTCAGGGTAGGCAATAGATCTATCTGCTAGTTGGAGTGTAACAGTTGTAGGTCTGGCAACTCCAATTCCCAACTGAGTAAATACAGACTTAGGCATCAAATTAATGCTTGCACCCAAGTCACAAAGAGCTCTACCAGTATAAGTTTCACCAATAGAACATGGGATAGTGAAACTGCCTGGATCCTTCAGTTTGCTTGGAAGCTTGCTTTGCATGATCATACTACACTCTTCTGTCATGGCTACTGTTTCAAATTCACCTAGCCTCCTCCTTTTGGTTAAGACATCCTTCATAAACTTTGCATAGTTGGGCATTTGTTGAAGGGCCTCAACTAAAGGTACATTGATGTGCAGCTGTTTCAACACCTCAAGAAACTTGCCAAATTGCTTGTCTTGCTGTGCCTTCTTCAATCTCTGAGGAAATGGTGGAGGTGGCACATCTTGATCAAGCACTGGTGGTGGCACTGGTATTGCATCAGATGCTGCAGCATCAGTTGCTGTCGCATCTGACTTATTTTTCTTTTCATTTTTTTCAACTTTTTCATTTTTTTCAGAATCTTTTTCTTTTCTTTTGTCACTCCCACTTGTGTGAAGTGATGGCCCATTCAAATCCTTCCCACTCCTTAGAGATATAGCCTTGCATGTTTCCTTAGCCTTGGATGATGAAGCTTCAGTAGTAGATGGCAATGATCCACTAGGCCTTTGGGTTAGAGCAGAGGCTATTTGGCCTATTTGATTCTCAAGATTTTTAATTGCAGCTCCCTGTGTCTGATATTGAGTCTTTGTTTCATTCATGAAAGCCTTGAGCATGGCTTCCATAGAGTTATCAGTTGCAGGCGCAGCTTGTCTTGATTGAGCAGGAAATCCTGGTGGTACAGCAGGTGCTGGAGTAGCTGTTGCAACAGGTGTTGCTGCAGCATTGTTGCTCCACCTAAAATTTGGATGATCTCTCCACCCAGGATTATAGGTATTTGAGTATGGATTATTACCCTTGTTGTACCCAACATAGTTGACTGAGATAGGGTTCGCAGGACATTCCTCATAAAGATGACCTCCCCCACAATAAACACAACTTGGGGAGGACCCGCATGGAGCTGGTTCAATTGCTGCAACAGTTGCTTCAGTTGCTGCAGCAGAAGTTGCTGCCGCACTAGGTGAACCCATGTTTTTGATCATATTAGATAGTGAAGCCACTTGAGCAGACAAGGCAGTAATTTCACTGACTTCATGCACACCAGCCACCTTCTTTTGAGCACTTAACCTAGCAGTAGGCCATTGGTAGCTATTTGCAGCAATATCCTCAATAAGATTATAAGCATCATTGTAAGATCCTTTGAGTAGAACTCCTCCAGATGAAGCATCAAGCATGAGCCTTGTTTGGGGTTCCAATCCATTGTAGAAGGTTTCCATTTGGATGATGACAGGGATACCATGGTGTGGGCACTTTCTCAACAGTTCCTTGTATCTTTCCCATGCTTCAAACAAAGTTTCAAATTCAGTTTGCTTAAAAGAGGTAATTTCATTTCTCATCCTGGCATTCTTTATTGGAGGAAAATATTTTGTCATAAATTTTTCTGCCATCTCATTCCAAGTAGTGATAGAGTTAGGCTCTAGAGAGTTAAGCCAGGCCTTTGCTCTATCCTTCAAGGAATAAGGGAACAGTTTCAGTTTGAAAGCATCATCTGAAACACCAGGGAGAATGAAATTACTGCAAACCTCAACAAATTGTTTCAAATGCAGATGTGGGTCTTCAAGGGGACCACCACCAAACTGCCCAATTGTTTGAAGCATTTGGAACATCATAGGCTTGAACTCAAAATGGGTTGTAGCAATTTCTGGCCTCACTATGCCTGTTTGCATAGTTTGGGGGTCAAAAATTGCATAGTCCCTCATGGGCCTGTCCCTGTCATTAGCCATTCCTATGACATTCATATCAATGATCTGTCTTCGGTACCCTCCATCACCATCACCTTGAATTGCAGTATGAGGGGGTGAAGGTGGTGGACTGATATCACCATCAACAGTAGGAGTAGGACTAGCCATAGCAGCAGCTCGCCCTAATTCAATAAGTCCTGGGGTACTGTGAACTCTTCTCAGATCTCTGAAATGTCTTTCTATCTCTGGGTGCAACTGGAATTCTGGGGTGTTGCGTCTATGCCTGTGCATATGCTGCAGCAACAGATGTAGCAGCAACTAACGCTGAAGCAACAGAAACAACACAAACAGAATTAGTAACAAAAGGCACTAAGTTGCTAACTAATTAAACAATCAATTTAACTAAAATTTCCCCGGCAACGGCGCCAAAAACTTGTTGTGTGAAAACGTAGTGCAAGTATACACTGTCTTTGCAAGTAATAAAGGATAAATGAGATCGTTCCCACGAGGAAATTAGCTAAATACAAGAGTTTAATTTTGCTAACAAATTAGTGAATAAAGTAAATGACACACAAATTTTGAGTAACATGAACAGTAAAGGTAAATGGAAATGGTGATTATGATTCAGTGATGAGAACAAGCTGAGATGCATTCACTTTAGTACTTCATTAATATGCTATTAAGGGTATATTCAATGCTGCAGCATTAGGTGCTGCAGCAATAAGACATTATTCTCTCGAATACTTTACACTAGGGTTTCCTTGCAAGAGTTTATCTCTAAACCCTAAAGAAGTACTTCCTAGGCTGCTTGGACACCGGCAGTAATCACCTTATGGGTTTTACCTTCCTATCTCTAGGGTTAAGCAAGGAACATCAAGATCTCTCATTAATGCCCACTACCCATATTACCTTGTGAGATTAATTTACAAACCATCTCTGAATTTATAAATGTTATTTAAAATAGACGGCCAATCCTATTTTAAAATGGAAATATTATCACGCACAAGGTAAAATGCACAACATTAAATATACTTCATAAATAGCATAAAAAGTCTAGTTACTTCAGATCCAGCATCTCAACTATGAGAAGTTAGCTCATATTGAGCTTACAAAACATGGAAAACAACTTAAACAAAGGAGTAGAAGTCATATTACAAACTCCAAAGGAAGAAATGATACTATTGAGAGGAGACAGTGAAGGAACTCCAGTAGTCACAATGGAGATCTGATCCAGCTCTTCTAGTACGATCCTCCAAGAGAAATGTAATTCCAAGTGATGCTGTCGCAATAGTCTCAGCAATGAAGCTTGTAGGTAACAATGGTGAGCTAAGCACGCTGTGAGGAGCTATCTCTATACTTCCTCGTGACGGCAGAGTACCCAATGAAGAAGGAGGAATGTCCTTATATAGTACCACCTTGCACGCAACCCTAGAATGAGGGCTCTTTAAGGAAATGCGTCCTAGGATTGAGGGCAATCATGGGAATTCCTCAATAGGAAATATCTTTCCGTGCCATACAGCGCTGACACCTGTCCTTGCCTTAACTTCCGTGTTTTCCGCATTCTCCTTGAGCTTTCTCTCTCATCTTTCGCAAATCCCCTGTTGCGCTCGCACCTATTGCTGCAGCACTGACACTAAATACAATTAAATGCACTAAGGGCATCAAAATGCCCAACTTAAACCAAACCAATCCTGCACCATTATTTATAACCTAAACACATAATTACATCATCACTGACACAACAAGTTTATTAAATCACTTAAATTCAAGCTAAAAAGGCAAGTAATAACCATCATAAAAGATGGTTATCAATACGATAATCTTTTATACTACTTCTGCGATAGAGTACACTTGCTCTAAGTGTGTTTTTAACGCAACATGTGTGTGTGTTGCTGTGTCTTGGCGCGGGGGAGCCATGGGCGCCTGTTCCTGAGTTGTGTTGCGCGCTGTCTTGGCGCAGGGGCGCCATGGGCGCCACATCCTGGGTGCGTTGCGTTTCCTGTGTGTTGCTGTTTTAGGCGCCCAGTGCCTGGGCGCCGTGTCTGGGCGTGTTTCCTGTGCCATGTTGCGTTCCTGATTGTGTTCCCTGCTGTCTGGGCGCCAAGGGCGCCAAATCCTGCTGTGTTGCCTGTTGGGCGCCTCCCTGGGCGCCATATCCTGCCATGTTGTGTTTTTGTGTTGCCTGGGCGCCAAGGGTGCCAGTTTCTGTTGCTGGCCAGTTTCCAGCATGTTGCCTGCTAGGCGCCCAGTGCCTGGGCGCCATTTTCAGGATGTCTCTCAATTTTTCCCCGGTTTTGTTTTTGACATATCTTTTGACTCGAGAGTCTGATTTAGACGTTTCAAAATGTTTTGGAAAGCTTATTCATAGGCCTAGTTGAATATTCTAATTTGAGGCAAATTAGTCCATTTTTCTGGAAAAATTGTTAACCGTTGGTGTAGTCGTTAAATGACGATGTTTTAAAAAGAAAGTTGTCATGTCTCAAATACTTTGGAAAAATTGTCGTGGTCCCAAATGTTTTGGAAAATTGTCGCTGTGTCCGGTGTTGGGAAAAATAATCGCGTCTCAAATGTTTTGGAAATTTTTGTCCTCTTGGTGTCTTGGTGCGGTTTGAGCTAGGTGTGAAGGCTCAAACTTTGGTGTTGTCGAACCCAGGTGAGAAGGCTCCAACTCTTGGTGTTCCGTTGTTTCGGGTGGTTTGGTGTTTCGGTGTCGTTGGGCTAGGTGTGAAAGCTCAACTTTGGTGATACTTGGTGATTGATTTTGGTGTGTCACATTGTGACTATTTTGTATGATTGTCTGTGTGCATTCATGGTGTCGCATACAGCATGTGCATTTATTTTGGTGAAGGCCTTTGGTCTTGGAGCTGGGTGTGAAAGCTCAATTTTTCTAAAACTAGTGAGCCGGGTGTGAAAGCTCAATTTTTGGTGAATTGGTGAGCCGGGTGTGAAAGCTTTCAATTTTGGTGACGCCTCTATTTACAGGCAAAAAATTGGTGATTTGGTACCACATGCATATGCCCGTTGGTGTGGGTTGCATTCATGCATTATCATGACATTGGTGGCTGGTTGTAATGTTTATAATTTGACGTGTGTTTATGATTTGATGTGTGTAGTGGAGTGGTAGATATAGTTGTCATATTCTAGCATATTTCCTATCATTTTACGCTATTATATTGAAGATATCTCACCCCTTCTGTTTGAATGTTACCCCTATGCGATAACGTGCAGGTGATTGCGAGTGAAGGCTTAGGTACCCTCGCTATTCTGAGTCGGTGTCGTCGGTGTCCTTTGCTCTGATGTGTAACACTCAAGGGGGGATAAACGCTAAACTTTGGTTGTTGCATTTTATTTGTTTGGAGTCCATTCAGGACGTCATGATTTTATTGTTTGAATCTTATTTCTATTTCCACTGCGTGGTGATGTATATTTGACAAAGTTATTTATATCGTATGAGGCGTTTTATTTAACGATGAATGTGTGACATCTCTTTTCGAAATATGAAATAAATTTTTGTAACTCTGATTTTATTAAATAATTACCGGGTAGAAAAGGGGTGTTACATTAGTGGTATCAGAGCAAAAGTTCGGTCTGTCCGGCCAAGTTGTCCAGTCGTAGTGTCAATTGACAATGGTGTGTTGTCAATTATATCTAACTGTTGGTTGTTTTGTAGCAAGTGAGTTGAAATGGTTGGGAGGAACGACACTGCAATTGCTGCTGCTCTAGCTGCTATGGCACAAGCTGTGCAGAACCAACAGAATGCTGGTGAGAATGCTGGGGCTCGCAGTTTGGCGACATTTCAGAGAGAGAATCCGCCCACCTTCAAGGGCAGGTATGATCCCGATGGTGCCTTAGCTTGGTTGAAAGAAATGGAGAGGATTTTTCGAGTGATGGATTGCACTCAAGCACAGAAGGTCCGCTATGGTACGCATATGCTAGCTGAGGAAGCTGATGATTGGTGGTTAGAGACGAGGCAGAGGTTGGAGATTGCTAATGAAGAGATTACCTGGGAAGTGTTAAGCAGAGAGTTTAACCGTAAGTATTATCCGGAAGATGTCCGAGGGAAGAAAGAGATTGAGTTTCTGGAGCTGAAACAAGGGAGTATGTCCGTATCGGAGTATGCCGCTAAGTTCGTGGAACTAGCAAAGTTCTATCCGCATTACACTGGAGCTAATGCTGAGTTTTCTAAGTGTATCAAGTTTGATAATGGTTTGAGGCCCGAGATCAAGAAGGCAATCGGATATCAGAAGATCCGTGTCTTTGCTGACTTGATTGATAGTTGCAGAATTTTTGAGGAGGATAGTAATGCTCACTACAAGATTGTGAATGATAAGAGGAGCAAGTTTCAAGGCCATAGTAAGCCGTATGAGGTCCCTGCGGGCAAGGGTAAGCAGAGAACTGATGCTGGAAAGAGGACTAGTGTGGGAGATGCCCCTGCTAGCATTGTGTGTTTTAAGTATGGCAAGCCTGGCCACAAGAGTGTCATGTGCAGAAGCGACGTAAAGAAGTGTTTCAAGTGCGGTAAGGACGGTCATGTGGTGGCCGAATGTGAGCGCAAGGCAGTGGTCTGCTACAACTGTGGTGAAGAGGGGCATATTAGTACTCAGTGTCCGAAGCCGAAGAAGGAAAGGTCCAGTGGAAAGGTGTTTGCTTTAGCAGGTGAAGAGCCTACTGAAGATGATGGACTCATTAGAGGTACGTGCTTCACAAATGGTACTCCTTTAAAGTCTATTGTTGATACTGGTGCTACTCATTGCTTTATTGCTGCTGATTGTTGTAAGAGGTTGAATCTTGTATTGTCTGCTATGAATGGAGAGATGGTTGTCGATGTAACGCCCAAATATTTAATTAAATTATTTAATTAAATATTTATGTATTCAATTATTTATTTTATTTATTTTAGTTGCTGTAATTATATTAACGTTGGATTGAGAGGTGTGTAATTGGGTTTTAGGTGATGGCGTTAGTGATCGGGCTTAAGCTGGAGGAAAGCCCGTGATCCAAGCCTACTAGCTAGGCGCATAGGAGAAGCGCCTAGGCTAGGGTTAGGTGTCATATGCGAATTGTTGAGAAAGAAAGAAAGGAGAGTTGCGAATAGAGAGAGGAGAAGAGAGAAAGGGGTACGGCGCAAATTCAAGGGAGGAGAAGAAGAGAAGAATTTCGCAAATTCAGGGGAGCAGAGAGGAGCTGTGTTGCTGAGGTTCTGTTGGTGACTTGATCAAGAGAATTGGTGCTCTCCTAATATAAGGTAAGGGTGGGGTTCTTCCTTATAATAGGGTTTTATGATGGGGTTATGTGGAATAGATCCTATGATGCCTAGGGTTTGATTTTGATGCGTAGTTTGATGGTAGGTGAATCGTAACTAGGTTGAGTGAAAATACTTGCTTGTTGGTAATTGTTGTGACCCTACACATTGGTGATTCGTTGTTGTTATAACTAATAGCATGTTAGGTGTTCGACAAAATGTTTGTTTGATGTTGTGATTCCCAAATTATGGTGATTGGCATTGGTGATTAAAAATTGATGAGCTAAATTGGTGATATGATTTGCATATGTGGTGTTTTGGTGAGTTTGGGTGATGCTGTTTTTGGCGTCCAGTGCATGGGCGCCGTGTTTGAGTCATGTTGCGTTCGGTCACGTTGCTGTTTTTGGCGCCCTGGGTGTGGGCGCCGTGTTCCCATGTGTGTTGTGTTGCGCGCTGTGGCGCAGGGGCGCCATGGGCGCCATGGGTGCCGTGTCTGGTGGGTGTGTGCGTGTGCCAGTGTGTGTGTGTGTTGCTGTATCTTGGCGCATGGGCGCCATGGGCGCCTGATTCCTATGTGTGTTGCGCGCTGTCTTGGCGCAGGGGGCGCCATGGGCGCCATGGGCGCTGTGTCTGGGTGTGTCCTGTTGGTGTTGCGTTTTTGCTCTGGGTTGTCTGGGCGCCAAGGGCGCCATGTCCTGCAGTGTTGCCTGTTGTGTTGCTGCCTGTTGCTAGGCGCCCTGCTCCTGGGCGCCAAAGTCATCTGTGTTGCGTTGGTTGCCAGGCGCCCTGCTCCTGGGCGCCAAGTTCAGTGTTGTTGCCTGTTGCTGGGCGCCCTGCTCCTGGGCGCCAGTTTTCTGTGTTGCGTGTTCCTGCTAGGCGCCCAGTGCCTGGGCGCCATTTTCAGGATGTTCCTCAATTTTTCCCCGGTTTTGTTTTTAACATATCTTTTGACTCGGGTGTCCGATTTGGACGTTTCAAAATGTTTTGGAAAGCCTATTCAGAGGCCTAGATGAATATTCTATTTTGAGGCAAAGTAATCCATTTTTCTGGAAAAGTTGTTAACCGTTGGTGTAATCGTTAAATGTTGACGTTTTTAAAAAGAAAGTTGTCATGCCTCCAATAATTTGGAAAAATTATCGTTTGTCCCCGGTGTTGTGAAAAACCCTCGTGTCTCAAATGTTTTAGAAAATTGTTCTCATCTTGGTGTATTGGTGCTGTTTTGGAAAATTGTTGTCTCCTTGGTGTCTTGGTGTTGTTTTGGGAAATTGTTGTCCTCTAGGTGTCTTGGTGCGGTTTGATGCTAGGTGTGAAGGCTCAAACCTTGGTGTTGTTGGAACTAGGTGTGAAGGTTCCAAGTCTTGTTGTTCCGTTGTGTCAGGTGGTTGGTGTTTTCGGTGTCGTTGTGGCTAGGTGTGAAAGCCCAACTTTGGTGATATTTGGTGATTGTTGTTGGTGTGTCACATTGTGACTAATTTGGTGATTGTCTGTGTGCATTCATGGTGTCGCATACAGCATATGCATTATTTTGGTGAAGACCTTTGGTCTTGGAGCTAGGTGTGAAAGCTCAAATTTTTCTAAAACTGGTGAGCCTGGTGTGAAAGCTCGATTTTTGGTGAATTGGTGAGCCTGGTGTGAAAGCTCTCAATTTTGGTGACGCCCCTATTTACGGGCAAGATTTTTGGTGATTTTGGTACCACATGCATATGCCCGTTGGTGTGGGTTGCATTCATGCATCGTCATGACATTTGGTGACTGGTTGAGATGTTTATAATTTGATGTAATGTTTATAATTGGACGTATGTTTATAAATTGACGTGTGTAGTGGAGTGGTAGGTATAGTATCATATTCTAGCATATTTCCTATCATTTTATGCTATTATATTGAAGATATCTCACCCCTTCTGTTTGAATGTTACCCCTATGCGGTAACGTGCAGGTGATTGCGAGTGAAGGCTTAGGTACCTTCGCTATTCTGAGTCGGTGTCGTCGGTGACCTTTGCTTTGATGTGTAACACTCAAGGGGGGGAATAAACGCTAAACTTTGGTTGTTATGTTTTGTTGTTTGGAGTCCATTCAGGACGTTGTTATTTTATGTTTTAAAACTTATATTATATTCCGCTGCGTGGTGATGTATTTTTGACAGGTGTTATTTATGTCGTATGAGACGTTTTGTTTATCGATGAATGTGTGACATCTCTTTTCGAAATACGAAATAAATTTTTGTAACTCTGATTTTATTAAATAATTACCGGGTAGAAAAGGGGTGTTACATTAGTGGTATCAGAGCAAAAGTTCGGTCTGTCCGGCCAAGTTGTCCAGTCGTAGTGTCAATTGACAATGGTGTGTTGTCAATTATATCTAACTGTTGGTTGTTTTTGTAGCAAGTGAGTTGAAATGGCTAGGAGGAACGACACTGCAATTGCTGCTGCTCTAGCTGCTATGGCACAAGCTGTGCAGAATCAACAGAATGCTGGCGAGAATGCTGGGGCTCGGAGTTTGGCTACCTTTTAGAGAGAGAATCCGCCTACGTTCAAGGGCAAGTATGATCCTGATGGTGCTTTAGCTTGGTTGAAGGAAATGGAGAGGATTTTTCGAGTGATGGATTGTACCCAAGCACAGAAGGTCCGCTATGGTACGCATATGCTAGCTGAGGAAGCTGGTGATTGGTGGTTAGAGACGAGGCAGAGGTTGGAGGCTGCTAATGAAGAGGAGTCTGGGTTGTTATCTGCTAGTCAGTTGCGGAAGTTAGCAAAGGAGGGAGTTCAGTTATTCTCGCTGATGGCATCGCTGTCTGTTGAGAATCAAGCTATCATTGAAGAGTTGCAGGTGGTGCGCGAATTTCCTGAAGTCTTTCCTGATGAGATTCCAAGTATGCCGCCTGAGAGGGAAGTGGAGTTTTCTATTGATCTTGTACCCGGTACGAGGCCTGTGTCTATGGCACCGTACAGGATGTCTGCGTCGGAATTGTCTGAGTTGAAGAAGCAACATGAAGATCTGCTTGAGAAGAAGTTTATTAGGCCGAGTGTATCGCCATGGGGAGCTCCTGTGTTGTTGGTGAAGAAGAAGAATGGGAGCATGAGGTTGTGTGTTGATTATAGGCAGCTGAATAAGGTGACCATTAAGAACAAGTATCCACTACCGAGGATAGACGATTTGATGGATCAGTTAGTGGGTGCTCGAGTGTTCAGCAAGATTGATTTGAGATCAGGTTATCATCAGATCAAGGTGAAGGATGGAGATGTTCAGAAGACTGCTTTCAGGACGCGGTATGGGCATTATGAGTATTCGGTGATGCCGCTCGGTGTCACTAACGCGCCGGGTGTATTTATGGAGTACATGAATCGTATATTCCATACTTACTTGGATCGGTTCGTGGTGGTGTTCATTGACGACATCCTGATTTATTCAAAGTCGGAAGAAGAGCATGCGGAGCATTTGAGATTAGTGTTGGAGGTCCTGAAAGAGAAGAGGTTGTATGCTAAGTTGTCTAAGTGTGAATTATGGTTGTCAGAAGTAAGTTTTCTGGGTCATATCATTTCTGGTCATGGTATTGCTGTGGATCCGTCTAAGATTGATGCTGTGATGCAGTGGGAGAGTCCAAAGTCGCCTACGGAGATTAGAAGCTTCTTAGGGTTGGCTGGTTACTACAGAAGGTTCATCGAAGGTTTATCTAAGTTGGCCCTTCCGTTGACGCAGTTGACTTGTAAGGGTAAGGCTTTTGTGTGGGATGCTCGTTGTGAGGAAAGTTTCCTTGAGTTGAAGAAGAGATTGACGACGTCTCCTGTTTTGACGTTGCCAAATCCGGGAGAGCCGTTCGTAGTGTATTGTGATGCTTCGAAGATGGGTCTAGGTGGCGTGCTTATGCAAAATGGGAAGGTGATTGCCTATGCGTCGAGGCAGTTAAGGATTCTTGAGAAGAATTATCCAACGCATGATTTGGAATTGGCTGCAGTAGTCTTTGTGCTGAAGATTTGGAGGCACTATTTGTATGGTTCCAGATTTGAGGTGTTCAGTGATCATAAGAGTTTGAAGTATTTGTTTGACCAGAAGGAGCTGAATATGAGGCAGCGAAGGTGGTTAGAATTGTTGAAAGACTATGATTTCGGTTTGAACTATCATCCAGGCAAAGCTAATGTCGTGGCTGATGCTTTAAGTCGAAAGTCCTTGCATATGTCGACAATGATGGCTAAGAAGTTAGGGTTGATTGAGGAATTCAGGGATTTGAGTTTGGTTTGTGAAGTGTCGCTTCAGAGTGTTAAGTTGGGTATGTTGAAGATTAATAATGAGTTCCATGACAGTATCAGAGAACCCAGAAGTTGGATATCAAGTTGGTGGATTTGATGGTCGGGGATGATCAGCCTGAGGGTAGTGATTTTAAGTTGGATGCGCATGGTGTTTTGAGATTCCGTAATAGGATTTGTATTCCTGAAGGCGCAGAGCTGAAGAGAGCAATTTTAGAAGAGGGTCATCGAAGTAAGTTGAGTATTCATCCGGGAGCTACGAAGATGTATCAAGATCTGAAGAAACTGTTTTGGTGGCCTGGGATGAAGCGAGATGTGGCACAATTTGTGTATGCCTGTTTGACTTGCCAGAAGTCAAAGGTGGAGCATCAAAAGTCTGCTGGACTGATGCAACCGTTAGAAATTCCGGAGTGGAAATGGGATAGCATTTCGATGGATTTTGTAACGGGATTGCCTAATACTGCGAAAGGGTATGATGCAATTTGGGTGATTGTTGACAGGTTAACAAAATCGTCTCATTTTGTTCCTATCAGCATCACGTATCCGGTGTCGAAGTTAGCAGAGATTTATATCCGGGAGATTGTGAAGCTTCATGGAGTTCCTAAGAGTATTGTTTCGGATAGAGATCCGAGGTTCACTTCAGATTTCTGGAAGAGTTTGCAAGAGAAGTTGGGGTCTAAGCTGAGGTTGAGTTCGGCATATCATCCTCAGACAGATGGTCAGTCAGAAAGGACGATTCAGTCATTAGAAGATTTGTTGAGGGCTTGTGTTTTGGAGCAAGGAGGTTCGTGGGATTCCTACCTTTCGTTGATTGAGTTCACGTATAACAACAGTTACCATTCTAGTATTGGGATGGCACCTTTTGAGGCATTGTATGGGCGGAAGTGTAGAACCCCGTTGTGTTGGTATGAGTCTGGAGAGAGTGTGGTGCTTGGACCAGAAATTGTTCGGGAGACAACCGAGAAGATAAAGTTGATCCGTGAGAAGATGAAGGCTTCGCAGAGTCGTCAGAAGAGTTATCACGACAAGAGGAGAAAAGATTTAGAGTTTCAGGAGGGTGAGCATGTATTTTTGAGAGTCACTCTAGTGACCGGTGTTGGCCGTGCTTTGAAGTCGAATTAGCTCACTCCTCGATTCATTGGTCCTTATCAGATTTCCGGGAGAGTTGGGAATGTGGCGTATAGAGTGGCTTTACCGCCAAATCTTTCGAATTTGCACGACGTGTTCCACGTGTCGCAATTTCGGAAGTACATTTCGGATCCGTCTCATGTGATCCACATGGATGACGTGGAGGTGCGGGATAATCTCACGGTGGAGACTATGCCTGTACGGATTGAAGACCATGAGGTGAAGGTGTTAAGAGGCAAAGAAATTGCATTGGTGAAGGTGGTCTGGTTAGGAGCTGCTGGTGAAAGCATGACTTGGGAGTTGGAGAGTAAGATGCGGGAGTCCTATCCAGAGCTGTTTGATTCAGGTGAGTTTTCGAAGACGAAAACATTCTAAGTGGGGGAGAGTTGTAACGCCCAAATATTTAATTAAATTATTTAATTAAATATTTAGGTATTCAATTATTTATTTTATTTATTTTAGTTGGTGTAATTATATTAACGTTGGATTGAGAGGTGTGTAATTGGGTTTTAGGTGATGGCGTTAGTGATCGGGCTTAAGCTGGAGGAAAGCCCGTGATCCAAGCCCACTAGCTAGGGTTTTGGGTTCGTTGTTGTTATAACTAATAGCATGTTAGGTGTTCGACAAAATGTTTGTTTGATGTTGTGATTCCCAAATTATGGTGATTGGCATTGGTGATTAAAAATTGATGAGCTAAATTGGTGGTATGATTTGCATATGTGGTGTTTTGGTGAGTTTGGGTGATGCTGTTTTTGGCGCCCAGTGCATGGGCGCCGTGTTTGAGTCATGTTGGGTTCGGTCACGTTGCTGTTTTTGGCGCCCTGGGTGTGGGCGTCGTGTTCCCATGTGTGTTGTGTTGCGCGCTGTGGCGCAGGGGCGCCATGGGTGCCGTGTCTGGTGGGTGTGTGCGTGTGCCAGTGTGTGTGTGTGTTGATGTATCTTGGCGCATGGGCGCCATGGGCGCCTGATTCCTATGTGTGTTGCGCGCTGTCTTGGCGCAGGGGGCGCCATGGGCGCCATGGGCGCTGTGTCTGGGTGTGTCCTGTTGGTGTTGCGTTTTTGCCCTGGGTTGTCTGGGCGCCAAGGGCGCCATGTCCTGCAGTGTTGCCTGTTGTGTTGCTGCCTGTTGCTAGGCGCCCTGCTCCTGGGCGCCAAAGTCATCTGTGTTGCGTTGGTTGCCAGGCGCCCTGCTCCTGGGCGCCAAGTTCAGTGTTGTTGCCTGTTGCTGGGCGCCCTGCTCCTGGGCGCCAGTTTTCTGTGTTGCGTGTTCCTGCTAGGCGCCCAGTGCCTAGGCGCCATTTTCAGGATGTTCCTCAATTTTTCCCCGGTTTTGTTTTTAACATATCTTTTGACTCGGGTGTCCGATTTGAACGTTTCAAAATGTTTTGGAAAGATTATTCAGAGGTCTAGCTGAATATTCTGTTTTGAGGCAAAGTAATCCATTTTTCTGGAAAAGTTGTTAACCGTTGGTGTAATCGTTAAATGTTGACGTTTTTAAAAAGAAAGTTGTCATGCCTCCAATAATTTGGAAAAATTGTCGTTTGTCCCCGGTGTTGTGAAAAACCCTCGTGTCTCAAATGTTTTAGAAAATTGTTCTCATCTTGGTGTATTGGTGCTGTTTTGGAAAATTGTTGTCTCCTTGGTGTCTTGGTGTTGTTTTAGGAAATTGTTGTCCTCTAGGTGTCTTGGTGCGGTTTGATGCTAGGTGTGAAGGCTCAAACCTTGGTGTTGTTGGAACTAGGTGTGAAGGTTCCAAGTCTTGTTGTTCCGTTGTGTCAGGTGGTTGGTGTTTTCGGTGTCGTTGTGGCTAGGTGTGAAAGCCCAACTTTGGTGATATTTGGTGATTGTTGTTGGTGTGTCACATTGTGACTAATTTGGTGATTGTCTGTGTGCATTCATGGTGTCGCATACAGCATATGCATTATTTTGGTGAAGACCTTTGGTCTTGGAGCTAGGTGTGAAAGCTCAAATTTTTCTAAAACTGGTGAGCCTGGTGTGAAAGCTCGATTTTTGGTGAATTGGTGAGCCTGGTGTGAAAGCTCTCAATTTTGGTGACGCCCCTATTTACGGGCAAGATTTTTGGTGATTTTGGTACCACATGCATATGCCCGTTGGTGTGGGTTGCATTCATGCATCGTCATGACATTTGGTGACTGGTTGAGATGTTTATAATTTGATGTAATGTTTATAATTGGACGTATGTTTATAAATTGACGTGTGTAGTGGAGTGGTAGGTATAGTATCATATTCTAGCATATTTCCTATCATTTTATGCTATTATATTGAAGATATCTCACCCCTTCTGTTTGAATGTTACCCCTATGCGGTAACGTGCAGGTGATTGCGAGTGAGGGCTTAGGTACCTTCGCTATTCTGAGTCGGTGTCGTCGGTGACCTTTGCTTTGATGTGTAACACTCAAGGGGGGGAATAAACGCTAAACTTTGGTTGTTATGTTTTGTTGTTTGGAGTCCATTCAGGACGTTGTTATTTTATGTTTTAAAACTTATATTATATTCCGCTGCGTGGTGATGTATTTTTGACAGGTGTTATTTATGTCGTATGAGACGTTTTGTTTATCGATGAATGTGTGACATCTCTTTTCGAAATACGAAATAAATTTTTGTAACTCTGATTTTATTAAATAATTACCGGGTAGAAAAGGGGTGTTACAGTCGACACTCCAGCTAAGGGGTCGGTAACTACCTCTCTAGTGTGTTCTCAGTGTCCCTTGTCGATTTTCGACATAGACTTTGTTGTGGACTTTGTTTGTTTGCCGCTGAATGGATTAGATGTAATTTTGGGCATGAACTGGTTGGAGCATAACCATGTTCGCATTGATTGTCGTCGCAAGTCTGGGAGCTTTGGAGAGGAATAGTCTGTTTTGTTATCTGCTAGTCAGTTGCGGAAGTTAGCAAAGGAGGGAGTCCAGTTATTCTTGCTGATGGCATCACTGTCTGTTGAGAATCAAGCTATCATTGAAGAGTTGCAGGTGGTGCGCGAATTTCCTGAAGTCTTTCCTGATGAGATTCCTAGTGTACCGCCTGAGAGGGAAGTGGAGTTTTCTATTGACCTTGTACCCGGTACGAGGCCTGTGTCTATGGCACCGTACACGATGTCTGCGTCAGAATTGTCTGAGTTGAAGAAGCAACTTGAAGATCTGCTTGAGAAGAAGTTCATTAGGCCGAGTGTATCGCCGTGGGGAGCTCCTGTGTTGCTGGTGAAGAAGAAGGATGGAAGCATGAGGCTGTGTGTTGATTATAGGCAGCTGAATAATGTGACCATTAAGAACAAGTATCCACTGCCGAGGATAGACGATTTGATGGATCAGTTAGTGGGTGCTCGAGTGTTCAGCAAGATTGATTTGAGATCAGGTTATCATCAGATCAAGGTGAAGGATGAAGATGTTCAGAAGACTGCTTTCAGGACGCGGTATGGGCATTATGAGTATTCGGTGATGCCGTTCGGTGTCACTAACGCGCCGGGTGTATTTATGGAGTACATGAATCGTATATTCCATACTTACTTGGATCGGTTCGTGGTTGTGTTCATTGACGACATCCTGATTTATTCGAAGTCGGAGGAAGAGCATGCAGAGCATTTGAGATTAGTATTGGAGTTTCTGAAAGAGAAGAGGCTGTATGCAAAGTTGTCTAAGTGTGAATTCTGGTTGTCAGAAGTAAGTTTTCTGGGTCATATCATTTCTGGTAGGGGTATTGCTGTGGATCCGTCTAAGGTTGATGCCGTGATGCAGTGGGAGAGTCCGAAGTCGGCTACGGAGATTAGAAGCTTCTTAGGGTTGGCTGGTTACTACAGAAGGTTCATCGAAGGTTTTTCTAAGTTGGCCCTTCCGTTGACTCAGTTGACTTGTAAAGGTAAGGCTTTTGTGTGGGATGCTCGTTGCGAAGAAAGTTTCCTTGAGTTGAAGAAGAGCCGTTCGTGGTGTATTGTGATGCTTCGAAGATGGGTCTAGGTGGCGTGCTTATGCAAAATGGGAAGGTGATTGCTTATGCGTCGAGGCAGTTAAGGATTCATGAGAAGAATTATCCAACGCATGATTTGGAGTTGGCTGCAGTAGTCTTCGTGCTGAAGATTTGGAGGCACTATTTGTATGGTTCCAGATTTGAAGTGTTCAGTGACCATAAGAGTTTGAAGTATTTGTTTGACCAGAAGGAGCTGAATATGAGGCAGCGAAGGTGGTTGGAATTGTTGAAAGACAATGATTTCGGTTTGAACTATCATCCAGGCAAAACTAATGTCGTGGCTGATGCTTTAAGCCGAAAGTCCTTGCATATGTCGGCAATGATGGCTAAGGAGTTAGAGTTGATTGAGGAATTCAGGGATTTGAGTTTGGTTTGTGAAGTGTCACTTCAGAGTGTTAAGTTGGGTATGTTGAAGATTAATAATGAGTTCATTGACAGTATCAGAGAAGCCCAGAAGTTGGATATCAAGTTGGTGGATTTGATGGTCGGGGATGATCAGCCTGAGGGTAGTGATTTTAAGTTGGATGCGCATGGTGTTTTGAGATTTTGTGATAGGATTTGTATTCCTGAAGACGCAGCGCTGAAGAGAGCAATTTTAGAAGAGGGTCATCGAAGTAAGTTGAGTATTCATCCGGGAGCTACGAAGATGTATCAAGATCTGAAGAAGTTGTTTTGGTGGCCTGGTATGAAGCGAGATGTAGCACAATTTGTGTATGCCTGTTTGACTTGCCAGAAGTCAAAGGTGGAGCGTCAGAAGCCTGCTGGACTGATGCAACCGTTAGAAATTCCGGAGTGGAAATGGGATAGCATTTCGATGGATTATGTAACGGGATTGCCTAGTACTGCGAAAGGATATGATGCAATTTGGGTGATTGTTGACAGGTTGACAAAATCGTCTCATTTTGTTCAGCATCACGTATCCGGTGTCGAAGTTGGTAGAGATTTATATCCGGGAGATTGTGAAGCTTCATGGAGTTCCTAAGAGTATTGTTTCGGATAGAGATCCGAGGTTCACTTCAGATTTCTGGAAGAGTTTGCAAGAAAAGTTGGGGTCTAAGTTGAGGTTGAGTTCGGCATATCATCCTCAGACAGATGGTCAGTCAGAGAGGACGATTCAGTCATTAGAAGATTTGTTGAGGGCTTGTGTTTTGGAACAACGAGGTTCGTGGGATTCCTACCTTCCACTGATAGAGTTCACGTATAACAATAGTTACCATTCTAGTATCGGGATGGCACCTTTTGAGGCATTGTATGGTCGGAAGTGTAGAACCCCGCTGTGTTGGTATGAGTCCGGAGAGAGTGTGGTGCTTGGACCGGAAATTGTTCGAGAGACAACCGAGAAAATAAAGTTGATCCGTGAGAAGATGAAGGCTTCGCAGAGTCGTCAGAAGAGTTATCACGACAAGAGGAGAAAAGATTTAGAGTTTCAGGAAGGTGAGCATGTGTTTTTGAGAGTCACTCCAGTGACCGGTGTTGGCCGTGCCTTGAAGTCGAAAAAGCTCACTCCTCGATTCATTGGTCCTTATCAGATTTCCGGGAGAGTTGGGAATGTGGCGTATAGAGTGGCTTTACCGCCAAATCTTTCGAATTTGCACGACGTGTTTCACGTGTCGCAACTTCGGAAGTACATTTCGGATCCGTCTCATGTGATCCACATGGATGACGTGGAGGTGCGGGATAATCTCACGGTGGAGACTATGCCTGTGAGGATTGAAGATCATGAGGTGAAGGTGGTCTGGTTAGGAGCTGCCGGTGAGAGCATGACTTGGGAGTTGGAGAGTAAGATGCGGGAGTCCTATCTAGAGCTGTTTGATTCAGGTGAGTTTTCGAGGACGAAAACATTCTAAGTGGGGTAGAGTTGTAACGCCCAAATATTTAATTAAAATTATTTAATTAAATATTTAGGTATTCAATTATTTATTTATTTATTTTAGTTGGTGTAATTATATTAGCGTTTGATTAAGAGGTGTGTAATTGAATATTAGGGGATGGCGTTAGTGATCGGGCTTAAGCTGGAGGAAAGCCCGTGATCCAAGTCCACTAGCTAGGCGCATAGGTGAAGCGCCTAGGCTAGGGTTTGGTGCTCATTTACGAATTGTTTGAGGAAAAAGAAAAGAAAAGTTGCGAAATAGAGAGAGGAGAAGAGAGAAAGGGTTTCGGCGCACCTAAGGGAGAAGAGGAGGAGGAGGAGTTCGCGAATCCAAGGGAGCAGAGAGGAGCTGTGTTGCTGAGGTTCTGTTGGTGACTCGATCAAGAGAATTGGTGCTCTCATACTATAAGGTAAGGGTGGGGTTCTTCCTTATAACGGGGTTTCATGATGGGGTTATGTGGGGATAGGTCCTATAATACCCTTTGATGGATTGTGATGTTTGATTTGGTGTTAGTTGAATTATAACTAGGTTGGATTGAAATTTGACATTTGTTGGTGATAGTTGTGACTCTAGAACTTGGTGCTCATTGTTGTTATTACTAAACGCATGCTAGGTGTTCGATTAAATTATTGATTGGTGTTGTGAGTGACAAATTATGATGATTGACATTGGTGATTAAGGATTGGTGATTTGAATTGGTGAATTAACGAAATTATTGAACCCTAGGGCGCCATGGGCGCCATTGTCCTAGATGCTGTTTTTGGCGCCCTGTGCCTGGGCGCCGTGCCTGGCCATGTTGCCTTGGTGTTCTGTTGCTGTTTTAGGCGCCCAGTGCCTGGGCGCCGTGTCTGGTGTGCGTGTGCCAGTGTGTGTGTTGCTGTGTCTTGGCGCATGGGAGCCATGTGCGCCTGTTCCTGAGTTGTGTTGCGCGCTGTCTTGGCGCAGGGGCGCCATGGGCGCCACATCCTGGGTGCGTTGCGTTTCCTGTGTGTTGCTGTTTTAGGCGCCCAGGGGCGTGTTTCCTGTGCCATGTTGCGTTCCTGATTGTGTTCCCTGCTGTCTGGGCGCCAAGGGCGCCAAATCCTGCTGTGTTGGCTGCTGGGCGCATCCCTGGGCGCCATATCCTGCCATGTTGCGTTTTTGTGTTGCCTGGGCGCCAAGGGCGCCAGTTTCTGTTGCTGGCCAGTTTCCAGCATGTTGCCTGCTAGGCGCCCAGTGCCTGGGCGCCATTTTCAGGATGTCTCTCAATTTTTCCCCGGTTTTGTTTTTGACATATCTTTTGACTCGGGAGTCCAATTTAGACGTTTCAAAATGTTTTGGAAAGCTTATTCAGAGGCCTAGCTGAATATTCTAATTTGAGGCAAAGTAGTCCATTTTTCTGGAAAAATTGTTAACCGTTGGTGTAGTCGTTAAATGGCGATGTTTTAAAAAGAAAGTTGTCATGTCTCAAATACTTTGGAAAAATTGTCGTGGTCCCAAATGTTTTGGAAAATTGTCGCTGTCTCCGGTGTTGGGAAAAATCATCGCATCTCAAATGTTTTGGAAATGGTTGTCCTCTTGGTGTCTTGGTGCGGTTTGAGCTAGGTGTGAAGGCTCAAACTTTGGTGTTGTCGGAGCCAGGTGAGAAGGCTCCAACTCTTGGTGTTCCGTTGTTTCGGGTGGTTTGGTGTTTCAGTGTCGTTGGGCTAGGTGTGAAAGCTCAACTTTGGTGATATTTGGTGATTGATTTTGGTGTGTCACATTGTGACTATTTTGTATGATTGTCTGTGTGCATTCATGGTGTCGCATACAGCATGTGCATTTATTTTGGTGAAGGCATTTGGTCTTGGAGCTGGGTGTGAAAGCTCAATTTTTCTAAAACTAGTGAGCTGGGTGTGAAAGCTCAAATTTTGGTGAATTGGTGAGCCGGGTGTGAAAGCTCTCAATTTTGGTGACGCCTCTATTTACAGGCAAAAAATTTGGTGATTTGGTACCACATGCATATGCCTGTTGGTGTGGGTTGCATTCATGCATTATCATGACATTGGTGGCTGGTTGTAATGTTTATAATTTGACGTGTGTTTATGATTTGATGTGTGTAGTGGAGTGGTAGATATAGTTGTCATATTCTAGCATATTTCCTATCATTTTACGCTATTATATTGAAGATATCTCACCCCTTCTGTTTGAATGTTACCCCTATGCGGTAACGTGCAGGTGATTGCGAGTGAAGGCTTAGGTACCTTCGCTATTCTGAGTCGGTGTCGTCGGTGTCCTTTGCTTTGATGTGTAACACTCAAGGGGGGGATAAATGCTAAACTTTGGTTGTTGCATTTTGTTTGTTTGGAGTCCATTCAGGACGTCATGATTTTATTGTTTGAATCTTATTTCTATTTCCGCTGCGTGGTGATGTATTTTTGACAAAGTTATTTATATCGTATGAGACGTTTTATTTAACGATGAATGTGTGACATCTCTTTTCGAAATATGAAATAAATTTTTGTAACTCTGATTTTATTAAATAATTACCGGGTAGAAAAGGGGTGTTACATCAATACTTGGGAACCCAATACCTTGCAGGATTTCCTCCAATTATCCCAATATTTGATCATCAAGGAGGAAAGCGTCAAGATCGGGAATCCATCACCACAAGCGGGACCGTCAAAACCCCGCAACGAAAGAGATAACCACGGGAACGATAACCGAGGTAACAGGGGTCCCCGACCTCGGAATCGTCACCAAGTATACACTGAACTCAACGTCTCCAACGCCCAACTATATGGGGAGTGTTGGGATGCCGAGTTTAGAGACATTAGAACGCCCAAACCTCTACCTCCCCGATCCGGACAACGATCCAGCAAGTACTGCAGGTACCATAGAAGTAATGGTCATGACACCAACCACTGCAATGCTTTGAAAGACGACATTGAAGACTTGATCAAGCGAGGAAAATTGTCCGGTTATGTGAAAAAGCCAGGGACAAACACGGGCGAGGTTAAAGACGAGGGGAACGACGACTCAAGAAGAAGGGGTAAGCCAAAGATCGATTCCGATGATGAAAATTATGATACTCGAACATCGAAGGGCCACTCAGTGATGATGATGATCGCAGGAGGTTTCGAGCATGGGAAGTCCGGGAAAACAATGAAGCGAAAGTGGAAAGAATTGTTAAGTGTGGCCTTAACCTCAGCCACGCCAACCACGACAACCGACCTCCATTATCTTTTGGTGATGAAGCTCTTATGGATGGGAAACCCAACAATCACGTACCCCTCATAATCTCGGCGGTCATCGCCAACAAAGAAGTGAGAAGAATCTTGGTGGACCAAGGGAGCTCATCTGACATCATCTTTATCGACCTCCTTGACAGAATGGGGATACAGAGGAACGGCCCTATCCGGATTCAACGGATCGCGGACAAAACCACTAGGCCATTTAGAATTGATGGTTTCCTACGGAACTGAGCCAATGATGAGAACCATCAAAACCAAGTTTCTTATCCTACCTTGCGAGTCCATCTACAACGTTATCATTGGAAGACCGACTCTAGGTAGGCTCGGAGCGGTAACGTCCACCACGCACTTAAAGATGAAATTCCACTCTATCTGCAATAGAGTTATCACTTTAAACTCCGACCTGGAATCTGCTTCTAGATGCTTTTTCCTGTGGAACAAGACCGAGCAAAAAGCTTTGGAGCAGGAAGGGGTTCCCCCTCCCGAAAAAACTACTCCCAAAAGAAGTAAAGCTCGACCTACCGAGGTAAACGCAACTGACATAGATGCGAGGTACAATCCTGAGAGTACGATGAGGGTGATGACGAGCTGGCAAAAGAGCTCAAGCGGAAAATAAAAAGGCCCCAACCTAATGGGGACTTCATCGAGGTACAACTCGGCGAAGATCCCTCCAAAGCCATCAAGATTGGGGCCGATCTATCAGAAGAGGTTAAAATTGATTTAACCCAATGTCTCAAAGACCATGCAGACATCTTCGCCTGGTCGGCGGAAGACATGCCCGGGATAAGAAGAATACTAGACAAGATGGGGGAGCCTCAAAAATCCTGTACCAGGATTATGTGTGATAACAGTTCTGCAATAAAGCTTTCACGAAATCATGTTCTTCATGGCAGAAGTAAGCACATAGACGTGCGTTTCCATTACTTAAGAGATTTGGTAAATGACAAAGTGATAGAACTTGAATACTGCAGCACAACTAAACAGATAGCAAACATTATGACTAAACCAATGAAGCTGAGTTATTTCCTGCAGCTGCGAGACTGGATGGGTATGTGTGACAAAGCAAATAAACTGATGTGCAAGAAGCATTCAGTTTAAGGGAGGATATGATGGATCTATTAGTTAGCCCATAGCAAGTTTGGGCCTATCAGTTACTGTTCAATTGTGTAAGGCCCATTTGGTCATTAATCTTTTTGTTAATTAGTTTTTCAATTCTGTTAAGCAAGGTTATATCAGTTAGTTTGTTGTTGTTCGGTACTGTGCTTCCGATCTTAGTGATTGGTATTACGCAGTTAGTAGATGTTTTATCCTTGATTCTGTTTATGTCCTTTGGTCTTGAGATAGTCGATCTTGAGGAGATCGAACTTGTTCGAGCTTGAGGTGGTCTATCTTGGAGAGAACGGTCTTGTTCGAGTTTGAGGTGGTCGATCTTGAGATGACGAGGTTGTACCTGCAATAACACTCTGATGCTCAAGTCAGTATTTGAGTGAATAAGTTTAAGTTGTAAAGATTGCTTACCACTAATGAGCATTGAATGCTGTATTTATAGAGTTTTAGTGGTGCTGGTCTTGATGGCTTTGGGCCGTTCGATCTCGTCGTGTGATCTTGTCCCTTGATGATTTGGACCCTGATTCCATGTAATGGGCCTTAAAATGACTGGGCTTTGCGAAGGGGGGGTGTAACTAGCAGATATTACTATTACCATAACAGTGGCCCCCCAAGTCTGGTCGCTTGAGGAGCGATCTTGACTTGATGAGATGGTGGGACCTTGTGATGTTTAGACCTTCTGAGTGGAAGTTCCCTTAGCCCTGAGCTGATGTCGATATTAAAAATCTTGGTCTGATGATCAAAATTGCCGAGCTTCTGGGCGAGGAAGGCAACGCAAGTTGCCGAGCTTCTTGGTGGGGAAGACAACGCTTTGGAATCAGTGCCAGGTATTGATGTTTCTGACATGGCGTGCGTTAATTGGCGGCGCAAGATGGTGACGTTTTGTCTTCTAGCGTGTGAACCAATGGACCCTGATTGGGCGTGACGTTTCGACTTCCCGGCCCAAGCCCATCAATTTCGCCTCACTATAAATAAAGGGTCACACCCTTTCATTTGTTGCTTGACTTTATCTGTTTTTGATTGTCGGTCTTCGAGAGCTCCCGAGCTTCCTTTTCGAGCGAAACAAATTCAGAGAGCTTTGAAGCACTTTAAGGTCGGTTTTTGTAGATCGGCAACTGCATTCTTTCCAGATACGATCAAATTTGCAGCTCTGTTTCGAGGTTAGTTTCCTGTTGTTTGTTTTTCTATTCTTTTTGTTGTGTCTGGACCTCCCCCAGTCCTTTATGAACTCAGAATGGGGGTCGTCAGGTCGGGTTCCGACTTGCTCGCGAACCCATTTTCGATCTTAACCCTGACATTTCGTCCCCCATTTCTGCAGATTCGTCCTAGCGAGGACAAAACAAACTCGGAGAGACGTTACGTAGTATCGTAAGGAGTTTACGAAGGTTATGGCCTCTGGTGGCGAAATCCCCGAAGTTCGTATCGATCCTATTGAAGTCGCTGTTCCTGATGTGCAAGAGCATTCTGCTTCTGCCCCTGTGAGTGATAAGGCGGAGGATAATTTTGAAGGTGGAAGCTCTTCACCTGTAAATGATGCCAATGAACTAAACGAGGATGTTGCTGAAGATATGGAGGAGGATCGTTTGGTGGATGTGACGACCTTCACCTCTGAGTCTGATGAGGAAGTCCTACTCGAGGAATCAAAGGGTTCCGAGATCGACCTCGGGACAAGTTCTGACCCTGATGATGGGTCCGATCAAGGCGACGCTGGAAAGCAAACTGAACTCCGCCCTTGGAGCCAACCAGGTTCCAGTCGAGCTTCTGGTGCTTCTTTTGATGGTTACTCCAGTACTGGTTGTGGGGATTATGACGTACCGGTACAAGAGGCCTCTCAATATGATTGGGTTTCTAGTAGTATTTTGGAGATCGAATCCTTGTATCGGTATGGTTTTAATTTGGAGGCGATCGGTAGGAAGGCTTCTGGGCGTTCGAAATGAGTTTGGAGGATCGAAGGTATGAAGGAAGGAGAGCATGTAGCTTTATGGCCCGAAGAGCTTAAGTTTACCCTGTACCATATGTTGATTAATGAAATGAATATCCGGCCTCCTTTTACCTCTTTTGAGCAGACAGTTTTGGCGAAGTTAGATGTAGCACCTTCCCAATTACATCCAAATGCATGGGCTTTCCTTTGAGCCTATGAGTTAAGGTGCATTCATTTGGAGAGACCGGTCTCATCTTCGCTCTTCTTCCACTTGTTCGAGATTAACCGGAATAGTAGTGAAAACAACTCCGGTCGCGAGCACGTCAGTCTTCGCTCGAGGCGAGGGGCGAAGGTTTTTAAAGCGTATGCGAACTCACTGAGGGGAAATTGGAAAGAGTTGTTCTATTGGGTCGAGCCGGTAACCGACGAAGCAATTGAGAAAGTGGGGAAGCTTAGCGATGATAGTCGGACCTTGGTGTCCACCAAGTTTCCTATTGGTTGGAGTCAAGGCCATTTTGAACGAACCACCAATTCTTTTTCCGTAGGTGAGGATCGACTAAGTGCCGACGATCTTCTTACCAAGAGAATCCTGATATTTATTTCTGAGAGCATTCCGTTTTCAAAACATAAGTATCGAGGTATCCCCGTGGCTAAGATAGTTCAGGCCGGAAAACGAAAACGAGTGCAACAAGTTTTAGGTAGTTCGCCTTTCTGTGGTCAATTTTTGTGTATTTGATTTTGATTGTAAGTTGCATAACCCAGTTTTCTTTATTTTTTCAGATACTATAGCGCTAAGGAGGCTCACTGCGATGAAGGCACTGACAATGAAGACTGTCGACATTCCGGTCGATGTTGAAGAGGGGGATGTTCCTATTCCAACGTCTCCCCAAAATGAGATCGCAGTCGAGTCTGTTATTCCTGCTTCTCCGATTAACACTGTCACACAGGAGGATCTGGCTCAGGATAGGATCGATCTTGTCCCAGATTCTCCTTCCCATGTTGCTCACCAAGCTGATGCAAGGGTTTCTGAAAAAAGGGTGTGAGGTGAGGCTGGGGGTGAGCCAAGGCCGATAAAGAAGAGCAAGACCTCGAGGAGACCGAAGCACAAAGATAAGGTCGTTCCGCTGGAGGAAAAGTTCTTGGAACAAACTTATGCTCAATGGCGGGCGGACCCTGTTGGAGCATCGGCCCAGATCTTTGTGAATTTGGCAGAGGTTCATAAGATCGAAAAGCAAAAATTCGAGCAGAGAGCTGAAGGTATGTATTTCCTGACGTTGTTTATTCTCGCTGATTCGCTTTGACCTTTCACTTGGTTTTGATACCTTCTTTATTGTACTTTTTTGCAGAAAAGTTGGAGCTCGAAAAATTAAAGAGGGCCAAGCTTGTGGAGGACATGTCTTTGAAATCGAAAGAGCTGGCCCGTGTCAAGCAAGAGCTTCAAACTTGGAAGGAAAAGCAGGGGGAAACGACACGTCGGGCCGAGGAAGTGGTACGTCGGGCCGTGTTTGCAGAGGCTCGAGTGAAGGATCTTGAAGTACTTGTGGAAAAACTGGAGGGGTCAGTGGCCGAGGCTAAAGGACAAATCAGGCGTTTAGAGGATCGGATCGTCGTTTTGGAAGACGATTTGAAAAGGGCCTCAGAGGCAGGGGCTGGTACCAGTATGGATCCTGATGCTCGGAACGCCGAACTTTTAGCAGCTCTTCAGCAAAGTAGGAAAAATGCTAAAGAGGCTGCAAGAATCGCAAATGAAGCCACGAAGGAAGCCAGGGAGGCCGCCAAATCTGCAATCGAGCTATACAAGGAAGGTTTTGAGTGTGCCCTTCAGCAAGTTGCTCTGGTTAATCCTTCTCTTTGCTTGGATCGGGCGCTGATTGATGTCGACCATGAGGTTGATGGGAATCAGATTGTTAAGAGCGATGCTCATACGGAAGAGAAAACCGTGGTTTTTCCGACATCAGATGCTTGATGATTTCGAGTTTATTTTGCAGAAGTTTTGGGTGTATACTCTTATCCGTGTAGGTTTTGCATAGATTCAGAACTTCAACATGTATTTTAATATGAGATGTTTTGTAATTTTAAAAACCTGATTGCAATCGATCGTTACGAGCTTTATGAATGCTTTTTTAATTCTGCATGTCATGTACGTCGTTTCGTAAAGATTATTTTTGGAACTCGTTACGAGTTTTATGAATGCTTTTTTAATTCTGCATGTCATGTAAGGTGTAAGAACGTCGGTAAATGAGGAACTCGATTTACCGGGCTCGAGCCTATAGGACAGTTTACCAGGACTCGGCCCAGATTTAACTCGCCCTGTAGGGGTATCGGCAGCTGTGGCCGATGGTCGTTCTTAGGACGTTTCGATCCTTGAAGACCTGATCTCTTTGAGTTAGTTTACTGAGACTCGGCTTGGATTTAACTGTTTTTCAAACGAGTTTGTGACATTGGGTGGTCGCTCGGGGAGATCATCTAAGATCGGTCCCAGTTGCTTCCGCAGAGGGAAATTTGGTCCGTACATTATGTTTGATGAAATCAAGAATGTGTGGAAACTTGGTAAGAACCTTGACAAGCTCGACGAAATTTTCGTGAAAACACTTGAAAAGTTACCTTCTTCATTATAAATAACTCGCTTTGTGTTTACATAAGGTCGGAGTACATTACAGTGTCCTTTATGTGAAACGTACATGATTCCTTTTTCTAAAGATAATAACTCTTCAACTTCGTTGCGTTCCAAGTTCTTTCAATCTTTTTTCCTTGGAGGGTCTCCAATTTAAAAGCTCCCTTACCGGTTTTAGACAAAATTCGGTAGGGGTCTTCCCAGTTCGGTGCGAGTTTTCCTTGGGAAGCGTTTTTCTGACCGACGTCAGCTCTTCTGAGTACTAGATCACCGGGATCGAAATCTCTGTGAACGACTTTGGCGTTGTACCTGGTTGCTACTCCTTGTTTGATGATTGTTTCTCGAAGCGAAGCTCGACCTCGGATTTCATCGATGAGGTCGAGTTCTTCTCTTAAAGCTTGGCCGTTATTGCTTTGAGTTTTAGGATTTGCCGTTCTCCAGCTAAGTTCGCCAATCTCGACAGGAATGACCGCCTCGCTGCCGTAAGAGAGCCTAAAAGTCGTTTCTCCAGTGGAGCTTTGGGGGGGGTGGTCATATATCCCCAGAGGACATAAGGCAATTCTTCTACCCAGTTTCCTTTATCATCGTCAAGACGTCGCTTTAGTCCGTTCAGTATTACTTTGTTTGCCGCCTCTGCTTGCCCGTTGGTTTGAGGGTGTTCTACAAAAGTAAAATGGTGTTTGAGTGGGGGGAGCTATGTCGACGTTGGCGTTGATTTGGCATTTTTTACATCTCTTCACATGATCCCTAGCATCGCCTGCCATGGTCGGCCAGTAATATGCAGCTCGAAGAGCTTTTGGAGCCAAAGACCAAGCTCCCATGTGCTGGCCACAGATTCCCTCGTGAATTTCTGTCAAGACTTCTCCTGACGTATTTAGCATCGTTTGCATCTGGGGGTTCTGCTCCTGTAACGATGTATTCCAAGATTGGAGTGATCCAGCTGTTAGTTTCTTCGAGCATGCAGATGGTCGAGTTGAAAAGAGGCTCGAGAGACACACTGGATTTGTGGAGTGTTTCTTAGATGGTTGTTCTCTGGTTTCCTGGGGTTTTAGTGCTTGCGAGCTTAGCGAGGATGTCAGCTCGTTGGTTCTCCGTTCTTGGCACATGAATTACCTCGCTTGCTTCAAATTTAGCTAATAGTGCCCGCACCCGAAGTAGGTATTTTTGCAAGATCGATTCTTTCGTCTCGTATTGGTTTCCGATTTGGGAGACCACCAATAGAGAGTCGGTGTGTAATTTTACCCGCGGAACTCGGAGGTCAATTGCCAAGCGTAGTCCGGCGATGCAAGCCTCGTATTCTGCTTGATTGTTCGATGTTGGGAAGCTGAAAGTTAGGGAAACTTCAATGATGATCCCTGTTGGGCTTTCTAACATGATTCCAGCACCACTTCCCTTTGGGTTAGAGGATCCATCGACATATAGGATCCATATATCAGATTCGATGTTAGCAGGGGTCATTTCGGCCATGAAGTCCGCCAAAACTTGTGCTTTTAGTGCTGTTCGAGCTTCATATTTAATTCCGAATTCTGATAGTTCCACGGGCCATTTAATCATTCTCCCTGCAAGATCGGGTCTATGGAGTATTTGTCTGATGGGGTTGTTAGTCCGGACGACCACCTGGTGAGCGACGAAATAGGCTCGGAAACGTCGAGCTGCGACGATGAGAGCCAGGGCGATCTTCTCGACCTTCTGATAACGATTCTCATCTTGTTCAGACGTCCACTCGAAATCTTTTTCTTCTTTTTTGAGAAGTTTGAACAATGGAAGAGATTTGAATGCTGCATTAGATATGAAACGAGATAGGGCGGCTATCATGCCATTGAGTTTTTGCACCTCTTTCTTGGTTGTCGGAGTTCGCATTTCTGTTACGGATCGACACTTATCAGAGTTTTCCTCGATTCCTCTTTCTGTCAAGTAAAAACCGGAGGCGTTGTCGACCAGTCGATCAATGCTGGGGACAGGAAAATCATCCTTTGGGCAAGCTTTATTAAGATCGGTGTAATCGACGCACATACACCATTTTCCGTTGTTTTTCTTCACCAAGACTGGATTTGATAACCAGGTCGTGTACTTAACCTCGGAAATGAAGTTTGCTTTGATGAGATCGTCTACTGCTTTGGCAGCAGCAATGGCTTTCTCCCTGCTTTGAACCCGCTTTCTTTGGGCGATCCATTTGGCTTCTGGGTTAATTGCGAGCCGGTGGCAAGCGACCTCTGGTGGGATCCCAGGCATGTCTTCTGCCGACCAAGCGAAAATGTCCTCAAAGTCGTTAAGACATTTGGTCAAATCGATCTTAACCTCTTCTGGTAGGTCGATCCCTATTTTGATAGTTCTGGAGGGGTCTACTCCGAGCTGTATTTTGATGAACTCTCCGTCAGGCTCAGGTCTTTTAAATTTTCGTTTGAGTTCTTTGGTTAGCTCGTCAACATCCTTATTCTCGTTGTCTTTTGGATCGTATCGTGTCTCTATGTCAATGGTATTGACTTCAGTCGATCTAACCTTAGCTCGCTTTGGAGTTGACAGCTCTTCTGAAGGGGGAACCCCTTCTTGCTCCGAAGCCTTTCGTTCGGTCTTCGTCCATAAGAAGAAACACCTGGAAGCAGACTCTAAGTCGGAGTTCAAAGTGATAACCTTGTTGCAGAGAGAATAGAATTTCATTTTTAAGTGTGTGGTGGATGTCACCGCCCCGAGCCTGCCTAAGGTCGGTCTTCCTATAATACCGTTGTAAATGGACTCACAAGGTAAGATGAGGAAATTGGTCTTGTTGGTTCGAACCATTGGTTCGGTTCCGTAAGTAACCATTGCTCCAAATGCCCAAGGGGTTTGGTTCGAGATCCGTTGAAACCGGACAAGGCCGTTCCTCTGTAAGGGGTGAGTTCCTCTTTGTCGATCCCCATTTTGTTTAGAAGATCGACAAAAAGGATGTCTGATGAGCTTCCTTGGTCGACCAAGATCCTACGCACCTCTTTATTGGCTATGACTGCCGAGATTAAGAGAGGTACGTGTTTGTTAGGTTTCCCGTCTATAAGATCGTCATCGCTGAAAGATACTGGAGGTCGATTTGTTTTGGTTGGGGTCGCTGACGTCGAAGCTATACTTAACAATTCTTTCCACTTTATTTTCATTGATTTTCCGGACCCTTCATGATCGAAACCTCCTGTTATCATCATTATGATCGAGTTCCCTCTTGATCTTCTTACATTTGATTCATCGTGGTCTGGCTCAATCACTTCCTTTCCCTTTGTTCTAGGATCATCTTTTCTTTCCTTTCTGACATCGTCAAATTGTCCGCCCTCCCTTTTGACAGAAGTGGATAGTTTTCCTCGTTTTATTAAGTCTTCAATGTCATCTTTCAGGGCATTGTAATGGTTTGTGCCATGGCCATTGCTTCTGTGGTATCGACAGTATTTGTTAGCCTTTTGTCCAGGTCGGATAGGTAGGGATCTAGGAGGTTTGACGTCCTTGAACTCAACGTTCCAACATTCCCCCAATAATTGGGCGTTAGACGTTGAGTTCAGTATATACCTGGTGACGATTCTTCTTGCCGACGCTCCATGAATTCTTTCGAGGACCGACCTCGACGCGGTGTTTTGATGGTTCGGCATGTGATGATGTTTTGTCGATTTTGGAATTTTCCTCTTCATTGATGAAACACTGGGATAGCTCAAGGAACTCCTACACGGTGTTAGGTTCCCAGGTGTTAATATGCTTTCGGAACGGGATTCCAGGAAATAGACCTTGAGCCATGAAGAAGATTCGAAAAACGTCGTCTAGCTGTCGAACTTGCAGAGCTTCGTTGTTGAATCGCTCTATGTATTCTCTTAGGGGCTCGTTCCCCCCTGGATGATAGATGCTAAAACATTTTTATTTTTGGGCTTGCTTTTGGAATGGGCAAAGTGTACCGAGAAGTGCTTTGCCAATTGGTCCCAAGAGGAAATGGTGTTCGATCTTAAAGTCCGGAACCATTCCGAGGCCCTTTTGTCCAAGGTTAATGGGAATATTCGACACTTCATTTCCATCGGTACATTTCGGCACTGCATGGTCGTGTCAAATTGATCGAGATGCCTGTCGGGGTCGCCCGTTCTGTCGTAAGTCTTCAGTCCTCCAGGTGGTTTTTCAAGATACCTTGGAACTCGAAAGTTATCGATTGCTCTTGTGAACGACCCTTTCCGCCTAGGTTGACTCGCCCGAGGTTGTGGTTGATGTCCGTAATGAGGATCGGGACGTCTGTAGCGTCGAGGTTGATCATTGTTTTGGATGTTGTCATGGCTTCTTGAACGCCGTCTTGGCGAGGTCGAGCCCCAGTGTGGACGATGTTGAGGGGGATTATTTAAGCCTTCCAGATCGTCATATTGTCGAGCCGGAGGAGAACGAGAACCATTCCCTCGGTGACGGCGTGGGGGAGAACGAGGATCGTCTAGATCTTCATATTGTCGAGCCGGAGGAGAACGGGAACCATTCCCTCGATGACGGCGTGGGGGAGAACGAGGATCGTCTAGATCTTCATATTGTCGAGCCGGATGAGAACGGTAACCATTCCCTCGGTGATGGCGTGGGGGAGAACGATGATTGAGCTTTCTCCTCGGGGGAGATCGATGAAAGAGTCTCCTTCGGGTTGGATTTCTTTTCTCAAGGGAGTCCTGCCCGGTCGATTCTTAATCCGGAACATTTCGTGCTTGGAGCCTTGCTACCTCGGCTTCGAGGTCAGTGAAGCTGTTGCTTCTTTTTTGGTTTACGGCTTCCTGTCGAGCCAGTAACTGAACGAGCTGTTGAACAGCGTCGGTTAAAACTGGAAGCAATTGAGGTGGAGGCGGTAAACCAGCTTCATCTGAGCTCGAATGTATCCGGGGTAGATCTGTATTGGGATATCGGTTTTGAGCTTGTGACGAATTTGTGAGGTCCTGAACATGGCCTTCAGAGGTTTGCCGAGGGTCGACCTCGGGTCCGACCGCGGGACTATCCGGTCTTGAACGGCCCCTTAGTGCCATTTTTTAAGATCAAGGAGATGGTGAGAAAATCGAGTATTGATTCTCCCACTGTGGTCGCCAATGTTCGGTACTGTGCTTCCGATCTTAGTGATTTGTATTACGCAGTTAGTAGATGTTTTATCCTTGATTCTGTTTATGTCCTTTGGTCTTGAGATAGTCGATCTTGAGGAGATCGGACTTGTTCGAGCTTGAGGTGGTCTATCTTGGAGAGAACGGTCTTGTTCGAGTTTGAGGTGGTCGATCTTGAGATGACGAGGTTGTACCTGGAATAACACTCCAACGCTCAAGTCAGTATTTGAGTGAATAAGTTTAAGTTGTAAAGATTGCTTGCCATTAATGAGCATTGAATGCTGTATTTATAGAGTTTTAGTGGTGCTGGTCTTGATGGCTTTGGGCCGTTCGATCTCGTCGTGTGATCTTGACCCTTGATGATTTGGACCCTGATTCCATGTAATGGGCCTTAAATTGACTGGGCTTTGCGAAGGGGGGGGGGGTGTAACTAGCAGATATTACTATTACCATAAAAGTTGTAAAACTGATTAACCATCATCTTGTATAAATGGCCTGATATCAAATGAACAAAGGAACGTTTTCACCAAAATCAGTTTCTCATCTCAACACACCCCCCCTCCCCACCACAAAAGGTTAAGGTATTGCTTATATAACAAATGGATAAATTATTGTAAAAAAAAGGAGAAATAAATAGCAACAGCCAAACCAGTGTGTTATTTATAATCTAGGAATGATTATTTATAATAAAACATTTTTTAACACAAATATATAATACATCATTATATGGATATGAATAATATTTCAAACTCTCTTCTCAAAGTTGTGTCAAAAAGGAGAAATAAATAGCAACAGCTAACCAGTGTATTATTTATAATAAAACATTTGTTAAAAATATTAAATATTTCATAACAAATTACCTTTATTTATTATTTTATGGTATAATTTAAAGTTTACTATCTAGAGAGAGAAGAAGAAAAATATTCTAACGCATTAATTATATTTGAATAATACTTGTTTGTTTTATGTTTGTCAAAAAATAAATAAAACTTTGTTTTAATTGTATTTTTGTTTAAAATTTTCAAGAAAAATATTAGTTTTTACTATTTTTAATATATTTAGAATTAAATTTAGTCAAAAAAAATATATTTAGAATTAGAATAAAATAATATATCAAACTGTTGACAATTATATTTTGGCTGAGTTGCATGTTGAATCAAATTGTTTTTGATTATTTTTCTCAGAACCAATTTTTATATGTTTAAATTAGCTTATAGACCTATTTACAATTTATTAATTAGTTAAGTGACCAACTTATTTATATAATTTGTCGGATCAGCATTGACTAATCATTGACTAGTGGTAATGTAACAAAATGACATAATTAAAAAAATAATATTAGTTCAGTGCCCTAATTACAACTATTTTTGTTTTAAGAGCCTATGGGCCCGTTTGATAGTCAAGATAGGATAGAGACAGGAATCAGGATAAGATATGAAGCAGGAAAGAGATAGGATATGATAGAGACATGATATCAATATATCATATCATGTGTTTGATGTGCAACACTGGATAAGAAATAAGATAACATATATTATTCTCTTTTTAGGCACAAAGATAACATATGTTATTCTACTATATATTTTATATAAACTAATAATTAATCATATATATATATATATATATGTGTGTGTGTGTGTGTGTGTTAATGACAAAACTACTATTGTGATAACTATATTTTATTTGTTAAAAAATTAAATTAAATTTCTATTTTTATATTTTTTTAATAATAATTTTATCTTTTTATCACTTATTTTAATTTTTAATTTGAATAGAATTTTAATTTTTAGATTATACAAAAGGACAAAAATACCCTTATCATATAATAATACATTGTTTAAGTACTAATATTTTTAATTTTTAAATTTAACATTAAGTTTTATTTTTAAATATATATATATATATATATATATATATATATATATATATATATATATATATAATTAGATTTCATATTTGTATATTTTAAAATATATTTTAGAAGGGTAAATGAGTAAATTATTTTCTTATCCTATCCTACTGGTTTCTAACCCAGCTCAAATTCAGGATAAGATTTTAACTACAGAGACAGGATAGGATAAGTCACGGGATTAAGTTATCATATCCTACTGGCTCAACAAACACTGGACTGACACAGGATATGATCTTATCCTATCCATCACACGGGCCTTGTATACGACTATAATACAACTACTCATATGGTTTTACAGCAAATAATTGAATTGAATTGAATAACTTAAAAAAAATATTTTTGCTGGCCACATTAATTGCTCAGTATTAAAAATATTTCGTATACTATTTCGTATACGCATGCATGTTCGCGGATATCGTCACATATGTGAAAAGTGTGCCTATAATCCAATTCTCCAGTAACATGGCAAGAAAAACAATGGCGAGAAGAAGAATACTAAACAAATTTTCAATTCAAATTTCTCTATTGATACTGTACAATGTATAGAAACCACGTGAAAGCGTAAGTGCTAGAAAAAATAATAATTTTTTTTTTCACAGATATATACAAAATTTGGCATAATTCATCACGAGAATTGAACTACCAAATTGAAATTCTAGGCATTGACATAAGGGGTAGTTAACTGGGCACAACTTGGCGCCCTTCGACACGGATAAGGAGAAACGTTGATCAAATCCTTTCGGTGAGAATGTTTCTTCCTTTTCTTTGCATCAGGATTTTCTGGTTTCTTCAAATCCTCCACAGAATGCACATCTGCTAATATACAAGCAAATGATCTTGCTTTCCCTGAGTAATACCTTGACAATCCTCTCCTGCTCAAACAATAAACAATATTTTAAAAAATGATTCAAAACACAAATAATTTAAACAATGAAATAAATATATAAATATTTTTTTTTCCTATTGTTGAATACTACTCTTACTTTTGTGAAAAACTGGTTCCAAGTGAACCCATGTTGAAGATCATATTTTCAATCTCTTGCTCCATTAATTTAGTTGGAATTAGTGAAAAGAATAAAGACGAGAAAGTACAATAGTTATAGAAGTGTTGATTGTGATTTGTTAGATTCATTGTAGTTGATTATATATGAGAAACTTTGTGAATCAACTAAATATTAAATGGCATGAGGAGCACAGCCATTAAGGAAATGGTTGGTTTTGGGTTAGATATATAAATATGGATTGAATTTGAGTTTCTAAAATATGCACCCAAGTAATCACCACATCCTTGTCTACACTTCCTCTTAATCGTTCAGGAGACTACTAATTTCAGGTAAACCTCTGTGTCTTTTTTTGGTGAATATAATCTTTTCTTGGGCAATGTCAATTATATATCTATGTTATTCATGCATTGATTTTTCAAATGTATGGTTAAAATTGTTGTTTACATATATACTAAGACCAACGTTTGAGCCCCAAACTAGATCATCAATATGGACGCATAGGTGAAAATATTAGTATTGTAGATGTCCACGTCATCATTATCATCAATGTCGACCACAGGACTTTTTTTTACCAATGTTTGATGGGAATTCAAAATATTTAACACATCATAGGCAAAACGAGGTTCATAAAAGAGAGACGACGAATTCTATATAATTTTTTACTACTCAAAAAATAATATTGTTAAATACTTAATCTTGAAGGACTCGTTTTCTCCCGTTAAACAGACAGAAAAGACTAGCTTTCTTGTTTTGGCGGCAACCAAAGTTATCCAAATTATTCGGCGAACGTGAAAGAGTTGTATGATGTCGAGAGGGATTGATGATGATTTTGATTATGAACGTCAACTACATACTGATGTGCTGAGATTGCATCGCAAAGTGCTCCTCCAACGAGAGAACTTTAAATCCAGAATCCAATCAGGTACAATTACAAACCCTATTTCACTTCTCCTTTATGCTTATCTCCTTCACATGCATTTTGAAATCTTTTCCAATATTCAATTGATTTCACGTTCTTTCTTTTTATTTTTTCATTCAAAAAATTATATTTTACACAGTTAAAGAAAAGCCAAGATGATTTGAAGCCCTTTCTGGTTATTGGACAACCGGTTGCCGAGGTCATTGGTGTGAGGGATTTCCAAAATAATAGGAATCCAATAACACTAAAGTGAAAGAGAAACACAATATTTCTTGTTCTAAAGGTGTGTCCTTTGGTGGCTTTCACTAGTGGTTGTGTTCTTTCATGAACATTTGTAGTGAAGAGACACTTATCTTCACCAAATGGTATGAGTTGGTCTATATATAGAACAACTTTACAAGTAGAAAAAACACATATTCATTGTTCATATGTCTAAGACAAAACTCTACCAAATTCAATATTTCAAATCATTCTCTTTCTTCTCTTATGCGCAAATTGAAGTTAGGGAACTCTTGTTCTGTAAATACTGTTGACGATACGCTTGGTGTGGGTGTGCAGACCATGTCAAGGAACTCCATTATTGTATCCTGAAGAGGATTCGCCGGTCATCCTATTGCATCCAATCTAGAGTGATTGGTGGGGGCGAATCGAACCTAAAGATTGTGAGAACAATTTGTTGGTGGGAATAATGCTGCAACTAAGAAGAACAATAAAACATAGAAGATCATTAGTAACAATAATTGTGAATGACATGTAAGATAAATAACAAGGAGAAGGTAATTAAATTCATCATTGCACTAGATTCCAATGTGTGTATGACACTAAGCTTTTGGTTCGATTCCCCCCCACCAATCACTCTAGATATGATGATCAGCGAATCCCCTTCAGGATACAATGGAGTTCCTTGATATGGTCTGCATACCCACACCAAGCATATCGATCAATGGTAGTTTACGGAACAAAGTTTCCTCAATTACTCTCGTGTACTAAAGAAAAGAAGAAATGACTTAGATATAATTTTGGGAAAATTTTGGCATACAAATATATGAATTTCGTATATTTTTATCTGCCCAAAAGTGTCTCTATTTATAGAGAAACTCATGGCACTTGGTGAAGGGAAACAACTCATAAAAGAGTCTTTACAATTCTGAAACAAAACCATTAAATATGATTCTCGTTCAGTAAATGACACAATATGTTAAAGGATGTGTCTGTTCACTTATGTGTTGCGAGTTCGAATCCCAGCCAACACCTTTGTTGGTTTTTAATTTTCACGCATGTAAAACAAATAAAATGATTTTCCAAAATTATGTTAACTATGAGATTCGAACCGAAGCCATTATAGCCGAAACAACACACCTAAACCATTGAGCCAAACGAAATAACACGCCTTTTTAATAGCATTAATCGTATTTAACCAATTGTATCTTTCCAAATATATATTTTGGAAATTTCTCCAACAATTGGCCTGGGAGAAATGAAGAAGAATGTAAGTCTAGCTATATGTCAACATACCCGTTTTCTCTGTTTATATTTCAAATAGGTAAATTATCTCTTTTCAAATAGGTATATTCAAAATTTTATGGGATTTTTCCCTAAAATTAATTAGTATTCATTTGGTTTAGATGATGATCTAAGCATGGGATATTATTTAAATCGTTTCAGTTATAGTTCAAGTACCGATAAAGAGGCGTGGGCCAAAATTATTAGTTTGGTGTAGTAGTAAGTTGGACAAAGAAAAGCTGACTGCAGGAACTCGAGTAACTCTGGATAAACCTTCATTGACCGACCATTCTACGAATTCTTCCCCTGACGTTGACCCAGCTGTATATAAAATGATACATGAAGACCCAGGAAATGTTAGTTATTCTGCACCTGGAGGGCTTTCAGATCAGATTCTAGAACTCAGGGACTCAATTGAAAAGCCACTAATAAATCCTGAGATTTTTGTTAGGGTTGGAGTCTTTTATGGCAATGGTATCATTGATATTTACACCCCCTGCAAGGCCCATTAACCAAGCAGTTCATCTCCAGAAAATCTAATCCAATCAATCAACGGTTCAGATACCTCTGCAAGATCGGATGGTTCAGGATCATCAAAGCAAATTTCACTCAAACTCTATAAATACCACATTCAATGATCATTAAATGCATGTAATTTCTCCAACCAACATTGATACATTAAAATACTGACTTGAGCGTCGGAGTATTCTTGCAGGTACAACACCGCCATCTCAAGATCGAACATCACTAATCAAAGACGACATCTACCAACTACTTCGGACAACTCGTTAAGGTCAGAAGTACGGTACAGAACATTAGCAACCACAGTGGGAGGATCAATACTCTAGCTCCTCTCCCATTACCTTATCCACAAATGGCACCTAAACTCCATTCAAGACCGGCCAGTCTCGTGGTCGGACCCGTGATCGAGTCGGTTATACCCGAGTTGGAACCTCAACAGACTCCTGAAGGCCATGTTCAAGACCTTACAAATTCCACCCAAGCTCGGGTGCAATCCCCCAATCCAAACCTTGTCCGGGTCCAGATGAGCTCGGACAGGAATAGTCTACCACCTCCCCCTCCATTACTTCCGGTCCTGACCGATGCTGTTCAACAGCTCGTCCAACTGCTGACCCGACAGGAGGTAGTAAACCAAGAAAGAAGCTACCGCTTCACTGGCCTTGAGGCCGAGGTAGCCAACCTCCAGGTACGGGACATCCTGGACCGGGAATCACCTGGGCCGGACTCCCCCGAAAGGAGAAATCCAGCTCGAATGAGACACCGATCTCCACCCAGGAGAAGGCACTATCATCGTTCTCCCCCTCGTCGGCAACAAGGAAATGGTTCCCGTTCTCCTCCGGCTCGACAATATGACGATCTCGAAGATTTATACAACTCCCCCGACAATATGACGATCTTGAAGTTCCCCGACTTCGTTCGTTTTTAGCCTCATCATCGCCAATACGACGTTCAAGAAGTCGGGAGGGTACCCCAAGGGAGGAACAACCTCGACACTACGGGCCCATTAACCAAGCAGTCCATATCCAGAAAATCTAATCCAATCAATCAACGGTTCAGATACCTCTGCAAGATCGGATGGTTCAGTATCATCAAAGCAAACTTTACTCAAACTCTATAAATACCATATTCAATGATCATTAAATGCATGCAATTTCTCCAACCAACATTGATACATTAAAATACTGACTTGAGCGTCGGAGTATTTTTGCAGGTACAACACCGCCTTCTCAAGATCGAACATCACCGATCAAAGACGACATCTACCAACTACTTCGGACAACTCGTTAAGGTCGGAATTCAAACCTCCAAAGGTCATTATATGACTTAATTAATTATTACTAGTGATTTATTTATTTATTTATTGTAGGAAAATGAACTGAAGTTACTTATTTGTCAATCTCAATCTCATCACAGAGTGTTCTTCTTTATGGACCTCCTGGAACTGGAAAGACGTTATTAGCTAGAGCAATAATTTCCAGCAATATAGATGCCAGCTTCTTTTTTTTTGACACAAAGATGCCAGCTTCTTAATGGTTGTATCTAGTGCTATAATTGGTCAGTATCTTGGTGATAGTGCAAGACTGATTAGGGAAATGTTTAGATATGCTCGCGACCATCAGGTATATATATGAAGATCTTCTATTGCATCAAACTTTTTTTTATAGCTACCTATTTATAGAATTGATTTTTCTGTTTCCATCCTTTTTGTTTAGCCTTGCATAATATTCATGGATGAGATTGATGCCATTGGTCGGCGGCGTAATCTTAAAGGCAAGGGCACAGCTGGTGATCGTGAAGTTGAAAGAACCCTCCTTGAGCTACTTAACCAGCTCGATGGAGTTGATCAGCATGGAAAGGTGATTTATTTTCCCATTTTCTGTTTATTCTTCATAATCTTTAGGAGAGTTGCACTTGGTTGGAAAGTTGGTTCTATATATATTTTATGAACCACCGGACACAGACACGCAAACACTAGTTTTTTTTATTATGAAAAATACAAGTAATTGAAGTGTCTATATCTGACATGATATCGATACGTGTCACACCAAACAAATATATTGCTTCCACATACTTATAATAATGATTTTACTTGAATGTTGTTGTATCTAGGTTAAAATAATTATGGCTACAAATAGGCCTGATGTTCTTGACCGAGTTCTTCTTCGACCGGGTCGAGTCGATCGCAAGATTGAAATTCCATTACCAAATGAGCAATCAAGGATGCAAATCCTCAAAATTCATGCTGCTGGAGTTACAAAACATGGCGAAATTGACTATGAAGCAGTTGTTAAGCTTTCTGAGGTAGATTATTGTTACCTATGCTTGTTGAAATAATAGACCTTTTCCTTACGGTTTTATGCATTGTATTGATTTCAGGGGTTCAATGGTGCCGATCTTCGTAATGTTTGCACTGAAGCTGGGATGTCTGCCATTCGTGCAGAACGTGACTATGTACTTCAGGAAGATTTCATGAAGGTGATGTGCTTCCATTTGATAGCACTAAGTAGATCCTTAATGACCGAATTTGACTTACTGATTTCCAATTGTCATGTGCTCTACATTAACTAACATTAGAAATAGAAACTGGAATTGAACAATTATTTTGGTGAAGGAAATCTATCTCTGAAATTTCTTTGTTGTCTTTACCTATATCTTTATGATTCTCCAGGCTGTGCGCAAATTAATTGAAGCAAAGAAACTGGAATCAAGTGCGCACTATAATCCATATTTTGGGAAAGATTAAAATCAGTTTGTGGGCTATCCGGCAGTATCCAATTTCCAAAGGACATCTCAAGCAACTAATACACCATGTTCATTCTTTGGTCTCTTCCAAGTTCCAACTACTAACCCAAAAACTATAGCTAGGTAACCTTGAACAGTTTTCATTGGCTTTGTAGTTTACTGTATCAGTTATAGGTTACTATATCACAGAGTAAGAACACTTCTATTGGCTCTGTAGTAACACATGTTTTACAATAATAATAATGACAGTTTCTTTTACTTCTCAAAATTGGAAGAAAGAGAAGAGTTCTATTGCTTATACAGATTTGCTATTGTTATTGTATCAAACAAAAGGATGAGCAACAAGAAGTCTATATTTAAGTGAGAGTTTTTAAAATTCAGTCGGCATCCTTAAGTAGTTGAAATTATCAATACAATCAGACGTGGAAGACTTCTAAAAACAAGTTTGATTTAAAACCAGATGAATTTTCACCAAAAAAGAAACCAGATGAACTTTTTATTACTTCTGGCCAGTCAAATTACGGTTTGGAGTGAAGTCAAAACAACTTTTGACTGGTAGTAACCAAATACCTAGCTCATTGTGCTTCGCAATTGTTATTGTACAAATGAAATTTGGCGTGTTCAGTGATATGAGCAATACTTCACTTAAAAGAACTGGTAGACAACTTTAAGGTATAATAAAGGCTAAATAGCACCTTAATTGAATAGTTGTTTTAATTGTTTTAATGTTTTAATTGAATTAAATAGTATTAATTTTAGTCAAAACTAATGTGAGGGACCAAAATGAAACAAAAATGAAACATGAGGGACCAAAACGGATCAAAAAAAAGATAAAGGCCCAAAATGAAATCTGGAGCAAAGATAAAGGACCAAAAATGCTATTTAGCCTATAATAAATATAAAAAAGACTCCTAGTTATGAGACGTTTCTCGCGTGTTTTCTGACACCTTCATAACAAGTTTTAAGCTTTTGAAACACTTCAGTTATGCTGACATATAATCCCTGGGAGAGCCATAGTATAGCCTTCACCTGCATTTTGAACTTGTTTACGTTGTTAAAAAGTTCTTGACCATATTTGACCATATCTGACCATCCAATTGAGAAAGGAATGTTAATTTTAATAGGAGCTTATTCTACACCATTTCAACTTGATAAATAAATGCCGAACAATGGTATCATAATACACGTCCTTAGAAACATCTGAACCAGGACAAAGCTTCCATACACTACAAAACTTACAGTTGTTGTAGCTTCCGAACAAGGTATCATAATACTGGATCATGATTCCCTGCCGTCATGTTTGACTGCAGGATCCTAAATTTAGCCATAAAAACTTTTTTGCAGCAATCACAAGATGAGTATTAAAAAAAAATTGGAAACCCAATGGATTTGGCCTAGTGGTGAGCGGGCTATGGTCCGTAAGGGTCGACTCGGTTTGCTCTCGGGTTCGATTCTCACGAAAAGTATTTCCTTGGGGAGGCGAGATGACTATGCCGCGCTTACTCGCCGGGGCTGTGAAGTTCCCCCTCCACAGTTTTGTATCCATAAAAAAAATTCGAGAGAGAATCAGTGTTTTTTTTTGCCTAAATTCAGGAAATGCAGTAAAGAATGACTACAGAGAATCTGTTTCCCATAATACTCGGGTTATCATTCATACTACCACTGTAATGAGTCTAAAGCCTGTTGATGAATCTGTTTGTCACCAGCCGCCACAACATTAAAACCTGCCACAGACAATTCATTAAGACAAACAATGGAACCTAATGAAGTTAAAAAAAGGACAACTACTTCCATGATTTGTAAGGTGGAAAGAAGACCAAGAAAAAGAGATTAAGTAAGCATTTGGCAACTGGACAGAACGAAACGAAACAATCTGCTTTACTTTGTTTTCTTTGATTACTTCGCTCTTGAAATGGAATAAAAATATGCAATTTTTCTTATTTTGCATCCTATTTTTTTCTACTTTTTAGTATATGCACTACATAGAACAGACTTCGTACGTTCTGATGTGTCCTAAGTCATTGTTTACCAAAAGCTACCTAAGAATGAAATGGAAATTAGGCACAGCTTTAAAGGAGTGATATTTAATAAGAACATACTTGTTGCAACTGATTGTGGAGAAGCTTCCCAGTGGAGTTGATGTCCTTTCCAATCCGTTATGACACCTCCAGAGCCTTCAATGACAGGTATCAAAGCAAGAAAATCGTATGGCTGAAATACAAAGTTCACCCCATGGAAGATACTCAAATACCGAGTATGTAACAGACAAATATTGTTTTAATCATCTCAGAGTTTTGCTCCACATGTCGAAATATTCTAAACTAAAATGTGCTACTATAGATGAGGCAATAGAGTTCGGAATACCTTCAGACCTGACTCAACAACAAGATCCACAAAGCCCGAAGACAAAAGAGCATATGCATAGCAGTCACAGCCATATAATGGAATTTTAACCTGAAGAATGCCGAAATGAAACAACTGAGCGACAATAATAAATCTAAATACATCTTCAGGATTTAAAATTCCGTTTTATCATTACTGATAGAGGCAGTCATCATACTGAGAAGAGTTCAGACACTAATGTGTAAACATGCAGACATAAATAAGAAAAAGAGGAAGAGTGGTGTGCAACAGTGCAAGTTAACAGAGTTCAAGTTATTCTGTTTCCTTGAGTTCTCATTCACTACACTACACTATGATTCTAATAATTATGTAGTTCAAGAAGCTGAAGCTGAAATGGCGAAAAGCTACAAAAATAGTGCACATAGGTTTTGTAAATCACTTTAACAAGTGGATTCATGTGCCAAGCATTCTTGCTTTAGGAACAAAACTTGTGCGATAAAAGCCTCAGTAAGTACTATGGTTACATATTGTCAAAAAAAAAAGTACTATGGTTACATAAAGAGATACCTTCTTAAACTAAATATTTGGCATGCACGTTTTAACCTTTTGTGATGTTATGCGCACTAGCTTTATGTTAACAATGCAGTAAAAAGTGCAACAGACCTTGTCTCTAACACGGATGAATGCCTCTTCTGCATCTCCACTGAAAAGGTGCGGGCTTGTGGTATATCTGAGTAACAAAAAATCTGAAGTTAAATTTTCCACCAATAAGAATTGTATGCCACATATTAACCATGTTGAAAGCAGTAGATGATGGAAAAAATTGTCAACTACTTCTGCTTCCAGAACGTCCTTCTTTTTCCTCTTCAACTTAAAAATCTATCAGAATAAAATTTGCGAAGGAAAGAGAAGAAAAGCATACAAGTATGCTTGAGAAAGGTCCGCACAAGCACGTGTAGACACTTCTTCTCCATTCAGAGTAGTTTTCTTTCCAGTAATCCCAATCCATCTTTCTCTTAACACGGGTTGATCAATAATGCCAAGGATCTGATGAAAAGTAAACAAAACTTAGCAACATGAAGTTTACTACTACCCAATTATCCTAGAACAATGACAAGACTGATCACAATCTGTAGTTCATTTTTCTAGAATCGTTAGTGTGCCTACAATGTAAATATGTAAGTAAAATACCATGTACATAGAAATTGAAATATTAATGAAATAAAAGACAATAGAGTATTCTGGTTTTCTTCATTCTTTAGTAAGAGAGATACAACAATTTCAAGGAAACTAGACATGACCTGGTTTAATTCTACACAAGCATTCAAGTGGTAAAGATAGAGACTTACTGGTTTACCATTTTGCAAAAGAGCAATGAGAGTACCAAATAAGGGTTTCCCTGAAATGGATACAAAAAAAAGTAGAGTCAAAAAAATGAAATTTTGGGACTCAAACCCTATAATAATGATAATGATAATGATAATAAACATACCAGTGATAAAGCTCTTTGTTCCATCTATGGGATCTAATACCCAAACATAATCAGCACTGTTTTGTTTACACCTCCATCCTTTTTCCTCTCCATAACTGCAATTCAATCGAAAGTCAAATGAGAATCATATAATCCATTTCTCTAATTATTTTTTGCAATAAAATAAAGTAGGAAAAGAATTAATAAAAAAGTTACACAGCATGAGAAGGGAAATTGTCAAGTATGAGTGAAACCATAGCCTCCTCAGCAGATTGATCTGCAATGGTGACTGGACTAAGATCGTGTTTGTGGATAATGTCGAAATTATTCTTCCTGAAATATTTGCGGATAACAACTCCGGCGGCGTCGGCGACTTTGTTAGCGACATCGGCGAAGTGATTGAGTTGATTGGGAGATGAGGAGGCCATCACTACGAGTCTGAGTCTGGTGGAAGAGGTCAATTTGTTCGGAGGAAGACGAATTTGGGAGTGAGAGTGAAGATGGCAGTGTGTCTGTGACAACATTGCAGTGGTAGAGTGCCGGCCGCAGGTTAACCAAAATTTGATGGATACCGCGGAGGAGGACCACCGAGTCAGACACCAATAGACCAACAACCCAATAAACGCAAGCACATGAATAATGGAATATTAATGATGACAAAAGAAATCGGTATATTCGGCAAATTTCGTCGTCCCTTAAGAACATGTTTGTTTTAGATTTTTAGGTTTAATTACACTTTAGGTTTAATTACACTTTTAGTTGCTATATAATAATTCATCCACCATTTTGGTTCTCAATTTTTTTTTTCACCGTGGTTCTCCATTTTTTAAAATGTTGGCCCTTTGTGTTCCCCTGTATTAATCCAATTTCTAAAATATTGGCCCTGCCAAAATTGGTTAAACCTGATATTGACGTGATATTCACTTAAATGACGTGACATGTCATATTTGACCCGATTAATGGATTTTTTAATTAAAAAACAATATTTGTGATAACAATGTTTTGTAAATATGGCCTTTTGGCCTTTGTTATGCCATATTAAAAACATAAATATGGAAGGAACAAAAATTAGGGGTATGTTAAAATTAAAGAGTAAATTAGAAGTTTCCCCAATCCAAATATGCCAAACGGGCGATTTTACCCCTGATTTCCAAAAAAATTATGGAATTGCCTATTAAGACATGATTTCGAAACTTTTTTTAAATATTTCCGGAATTACGTAAAAAATTTCGGAATTATGTGTAAAACGGCTTCCGGAAGTATGTAAAAAAAGATATTTCCGAAATTCCCAAAAATATGGCTTCCGGAATTATGTTAAAGAGGGTATTTCCGGAATGGAAAATGTTGTTTTGGAACTTTTTTAAAAAATTGACTTTTACCTACGGTTTTGTCTGTAGGTAAAAGGTTTTTATAAAAAAATGGACTTTTATCCACGTTTTCCGTCCTTAGGTAAAAGTTTTTTTTAAAAATGACTTTTAGCGATGGTTGCTCTCCATAGGTAAAAGTCATGGATTTTAAAAAAACTTTCCGGAAGTATGGTACTTCCGGAAGCCGTTTTTCACATAATTCTAGAAATCCTTCGAAAAATCAATTTTCAGTTATTTTTGTTAAAAATGTGAGGGGTGTTTTGGGGATAAAATGGGTTATCTTGGTGGCTGAAAAAGTGTGCAAGTATACACAGTCACAAACAAGTAGTATAAAAGATCGAACCCACAGGGATTGGATTAACTCTTGTAGTTTAAAAGTGTATAAATTAGTGTGAACTATACTACTCACAAATTGGGATGATGGTGATAAGTAAACAGAATGCAAATAAGTAATAGAATGTAGATGAAATCAGTTGAGAATGAGAGTTGAGATGTCTTTACCAAATAAGTCACTTTCAAGAGTTTTGTGCATTTAAGTGGTGCGGGTGCACTGGATGCAGCTGCATTAGTATGTGCTTTTCAGTCACTTTCTTCAGAGTTTCATTACAAGTTTCCTATGTCTAGGCATGCTAAATAAGTTCACTCCTGTCTCTTAAGTACCCATTGAATTACCCTAAAGACTATGTTATCCTATGTCTAGGACTTAACATGGAATTAACAAAGGTTTCCTGATTAAAACAAGTTAACAAAGACTTCATTAAAACACTCACTCTTATTAGTTCTTGAGTTCTTAATTGTAAACCATGTCTGTTTTTACAAATCTACTTATTTCAAGCGATCAACCTTAAAACAAGTGTTGAAAGAAGTATTACACAAGAACTAAAATGCATACATCATATAAAAGCACAACAACTTACTTAAAAGATCATTATAAGGTTAAAACATCTCAACTAAAGAAATTTAGCTCATGTTAGACATTGCAAGACATATATAAACTGAATAGAACATGTTTATATAAGTGAAATCATAAAAGAAAGCAACAAGGTAAAGGTTACACAAGTTGAAGTTCCTTTGCATGAATTCCCAAGCAATGCATGTGCACTGACTCCCTGCACTTAGCTAGTACTACGTGGAAGTGAAGAAAGAAGTTGTCGATTCCTTCCTTACCTTCCTGAAACTTAAAAACTATCTAAAACTAATTCTAAGGATATCTTGTTGATATCTTGAGGTGTGTTTACAAATGAGAAGTGATGGTCCTTTTATAGGCTTCAAAAAGTGAGACTTTCTTGGAGATTAAGTTAACTATGGTTAAGTTTCTGAACTTCAGACAGTAGATTGGATCGCACACTCAAACACAAATGGAGGTCCACTAATGGATGGCCAAGTGTCCCTAAGTGAATGACTCTTCAAAGCTAACTTCTATGGTAGGCGCCGAAATTTGCAAGTTGCGTGTGCCCCATGTGATCAATGACTAAGCATGATGTCATCAATGAAGTGCTGGTGCTTTGGTATGATTTTATGGTGCTTCTTGCATTTGAAATCTGTTTTCAGTGTAGGAGCATTAAGTGCAGGTGCACTGTCTTAATATGGTGCAGCTGCATCAAGTGCAGGTGCACTGTTGTTTCCTGGTGCAGGTGCCTCAATTGCAGGTGCACTGAACAAACATATCATACATACCAATATATATACAAAATGCTTAAATCATTACTTAACCCTCTTTGAAACTTAGAATGTTGTTATTTTATTTATAGACTTATATTTAACACTTAAGTTACTTGAATTTGAGCAATTTATTTAGGTTTAGATGTATAAATAACTCTATAAAATGGAGTTATCAGGGGTATATGGTCAAAGAGGGGGGGGGTAAAAAAAAAGCCCAATAATAATAGAAAGAATAAACTAATTTTGTGACAGTTTTAGTGATGGGCTAGTAAAACATCCTCCTTAAAAACGGAAAAGCACTCTCACACAAAATAGGAAAACATTCTCCATTATAGAATTAACGGATTTTGTAACACTTAAGTTTACTAGAACCAATTAACCTTTTCTGTTGTAACTTAAATAAGACAAGCTTCACGACAATGGTTACACAAATTTTCCATTGCTCTCCCTGCCATGGGCTTCTCACATAGTTCTGTTGATTACTCTCTCTTCTACAAAGGTACAAACACTAGTGCAAAAAGGGGATTTAAAGTCAGGCGAAAAGGAGATTTAAAGTCAGGCGCTCGCTTGACTTTTATTAAGTCGACTTTGTATGTCAGGAGTTTTAAAGTCAAGCGATAGCCTGACTTCGTAAGTCTGATTTAAAGTCAAGCATTTATTTTGCCTGACTTCGTAAGTCAGTTTTAAAGTCAAGCATTTATTTCGCCTGACTTCTTAAGTCTGTTTTAAAGTCAAGCATTTATTCTTGCCTGACTTCGTAAGTATGATTTAAAGTCAAGCATTTATTTCGCCTGACTTCTTAAGTCTGTTTTAAAGTCAAGCATTTATTATTGCCTGACTTCGTAAGTATGATTTAAAGTCAAGCATTTATTCTCGCCTGACTTCGTAAGTATGATTTAAAGTCAAGCTTTTGTTCTCGCCTGACTTTAAAAGTTCATTTTTTTTTAAAAAAAAATTTTATTTGGTAGCCATCTAATCTAAATAAAGACTGCTAACCAAAATCAAACCAACTAATCTAAATTACTTTTTTTTTAAAAAATTCAAATAAATGGAACTTACAATAGCCATCAATTGGTGCAACTACCAACATATATATAAACACTACCAACATATATATAAACAAATTTCTACCTCATTTATTAAGCATTAAATCCTTACAATAGCCAAATTCTCATATCACCATCATCATTCACTACTACATATATACCAAGGTCTTGTAAATTCCAGAACAATCATAACACAACCTATGGTACTTTCTAACCTACCAATATGCATTTTTCACTTTGTTACTAACTACCATACAAACGAAAGAGACTGAAAGCAGAAATACATGATAATGCCACCATACTAAGACTAACAAATCCTTCTGCTACTTGATTGCAGAATTTCCCTTAGAGCAGCACTAGCACTTTCCACTAGTTTATCTCTCTTCCTTCTATACCTGCAAGAAAAATAGGAAATAGGTGTTAATCTCCCTGCTAAGTAACCAAAAACAAAACAAAACAAAACAAAACAGGAAGGAAAATTTAGCCAAGTGAGAATTTACTGCTATACAAAAAATCATTATAGTGCAGGAAAATATAATATTGTAAAAATATGTATTCAATTGTTCATACACAGGAAAGAAAGCATTCTACCAATATAGCCCGAGGTCAGCAAAGCTAAATATAAGATCTACCACTTCCAAAAACATTTTAGTTCTCAATCTATCCATGTCATATCAAAGCAAACTTGTATATTTTTGCAATTCATGTAAATCTCACCATATATGATTAAACTAGTTATCATAATTGATTGAAATATAAAAAAGTAAAAAGCTAATGGCTTTCATCATAAAATCAGTTTTCTGAAACATGAGTAAAACTAATAAGCATGGGGAGATTTCCAGAGAAGCCTAGAAGAAATGTAACAGAGGGAGCAATTGGCTGCCAAACAGGTATACTCACAGGGAGGAAAGACTGAAGCAATTAGCGAGCTGATCAGGAATCTTCCCACACAAGTGATTGTTGTTCAAAATCCTTCCAAACAGTTCAAGTAATGGCAAATCAATAAACGATCATCAAGCCGTTACTAAACAGAAAACATCAAGCATGAAGCACTTAATAATTAAACATACAGAGAGGCAAGGTTCTGCAGCTGCCCAATTTCTGCTGAAATGCTACCCGACAAGAAGTTGAAAGACAGGTCACTAGAAATAGAATAAATCATTAAAGGTTGTTGCAACACATGTCAATAGAAAAGAATAAATCACTAAGAACCAATTAATCAACTAGGATAGGCAATTTCATATATATTGAACTCCAATCCTTCAGATCAGAAATGGCCTTCAAAACTTACATAATCTGTATACTTCTGAGATTCCCAAAATCAGCAGGCAAATGATCATCAAGGCGGTTATGACTCAAGTTCCTGGATTTATAAACATGTAAATATTTTCAAAAATCAGCAACGTAAACACCTGGAAAATTAGTTTACATGATTTCTTAAAATATCCAACTTACAGGGTCAAAAGATGCTCTAGATAACCAACAGAAGCTGGAACCAGTCCTGAAAAGTTATTGCTAGACAGGTCCCTAAAACATAACACAAGATAGTAAATGATTATCATTTAATTGCCTGCTTAACTGATTGCCATGCAGTTGATTATCATTTAATTTCCTGGAAGAATAAAACTTAGTAAATGCATGCATAATACAGAAGATAGTGATGACACAAATAGAGGAACATGAATTTTATTGAAGTAACCATGTCACGGCCTTTTCTTCCTTTCTCAAAAATAGCTACCCATCATTTCTTAGTAACCATGTCACGTCAATTTTATTGAAGTTCACATGGAAGCAGTTAGGCAAAGAACATGAAGCTTGAAGGAATGAGGAACACTTACCAACAACTCTTCAATGCCATTTATGAAGCTATCGATTCTACCTTGCAAGTAAGCTGGGTCGTATTCAGATGACTGAATGCAAAAACAAAATCCAAATACACGGTATGTTACTCGTGGGCTACACTCAACCACATAACCAAGTTGCTCCTTTGTCCTGAATCCAGATACATATAAAAAATTTCAGCCCCAAACAAACAAGAAGGCAGGACAGAAGAAAAAAGAAGAAACAGTAATCTCAAGGAGGAAGGTACCTTTGGCATGTACAAATCTGTGATTTCACCATATTTCTCAAAATGACTGCAGGGAAAAGAAAGAATGGGAGACTATTACATAAATTTCCTCATATGTTCTTTATTACAAGTACATTACGAAAGAAAAAACACTTGTGAGACTAGATTATTTTAATGAAGATACTACATGTTCATATACCTTTTAAAAGTAGCTTCTGTTACTGATTGTGGAATCCTGGCCACAAATATTCTGGTAACTTTTTTGGCCGGTGCCCTCATCTCCTCCTTTAAGATGAAAACATTACAAGAATCAGCAGTAAAATCATAGCACAGGGTAAAACAGCCATGTACCAAAGCTGGTTTTAAGTTTAAAACATATTTAATTGCAACCTTTGGTGTGGCCACTTTGACTTCCAGCATCCTATTACCAAGAACATGTTCACTTGACAATACTTCCTGCAGCCAGAAAGACACCCAACTCGTGATATAGCATGCAGATTTGACCAGAAATATGTGCTTATGTTAGGAACTGTGAAATCAGAATTAAAGAAAGGGACAATGTGTCCCTGATTTTATTGAATGAATGGAATTGAAAAGAACATAAAGTAGAATACTCCTTTCACACTAGAAATCTTCCAGTCAAAAAATCAACAAATTGAATAAGCTTATGTCTAGGTGAAAAGCAGTTACCTTGGCATCATCCAATGAAGCAAATGTAACATATCCAAAACCACGAGACCGCCCAGTCGACCGCTCCTAGATTCAAGTGAGAATATTAGAATGCATCTCCAGCAAATTTAATGGTATAGGGGGAATCTAACCTATCCCTGTACAAGACTATGTCATATAGACCAGAAGCCATAAGTCCCAATTTGATCTTTTCTTATCTACTTTTTAAGTTTGCCGCACCAAGTTTAAGCATGTCACTTTTCCTCTTCAAATTTCGGATAAATAAGAATGACTAACAATCAATAAAGATCGTGCAGGGCATTTCCTAGACATAATAACAAATGATAGTATTTCTGTCTAAGCTGTGCTTTTTTGCTAATATTTACATAGCCAATGCCAAACACAAGTCATAGAAGACGGCTGAATTAGGTAGTCAACTATCACTGTAAAACTTTGTCAAATTTTATGAGATAGGTTAAGTGCGTGTTTGGAGTCACTTTTGGGAGAGCCAAAAGTCATTCTAGAGACCTAAACTTTATTTTGACATGATTGAGTGTTCTTGTTCTTAAGTAAATTGATTTTGCCTCTAGAATGGATTCTAACTTGAAGCTGAGATTTGGAGTTTTTGCCTCCAAACATGACTAGTACACCCAAATATTGTTCAACTCACTTTTACATAAATATATTCTAACCTAACTAACTTTGCATTCAACTCACTTTTAGCTAAAATAAATTCTTCCTATCGTAGAACCAAACACACTAACTGTACAACCCTTATCTAAATTTATCTTTGGAAGAGTGGTAATGAGGGGGGAGGGGAGAAAAGCGACCCAAAACCCTTGTTTGAGGTCAAAAACTGCCATTGAAGAACCATTATATAGATTTTATCATTAGATGACCAACACCAATATATACATTTGTTATCTAAGTGATGTGATAGACAAACATGAACTGAACAAGAATCAGAAACACTGAAAAATTGAAAGTAAGAGATAACCTTCATGACAACGCAATCTTCCAGTTTGCCATATTTGCTCATATATTCTTTCAACCCCTCAGTATCAACATCCCATGGGATACCCAAAACCTAAGATGCAATTTAAAAACGCAAATGATTACCCAATCAAAGAAAAACCACAAGAAACAGAAACGAACTCAAATTATTGATTGTTGCAACAAAAAAGTAAAAATACGAACAAAAGGTTTCAAAAGAAAAGAGAAGATTGAAGTAAAAAGGCAGCCAATACCTTTGCATGTCGAGGTGAACGAGCTCGTCGATGGCCGAATCAAGAGCGAATCGATCTTCCTTCTTGGCCAACAACTTCACCTCCTGAACAACATGAACCCCCAACCATTCTTCAGATCCGAAGAGTACATGTGCCGAATCGCGTCGTCGATCGCTTCTCTCTCCTCAAAACTCGCAGATCCGAAATCCTCCAAGAAAATATATCATGAAAACCCTATTAAAAGCTTCTATTTATGAAGAAGCAGCGTTGCGAGCAGAGAGGAAGAGATGCTGAGAAACAAAGATGCGAGGGGAAGAGATGCGAGATGCGAGATGCGAGAGGGAAACGTGAGAGTGCGATGGAAGATGCAGTCAACGATGATTTTGGGGCTAGGGTGAGAGTGAGATGCGAGATGCTGAAATGTTGATTTGGGGCTTGGGCGTGGAGAGCTTGGAAGAAGAAGCTGGGAACCAGAGAAGAAAGGAGAAAACCAGAGAAGAAAGGTGAAAGAAAGAGGCAAGGCTTCGCGTAAAGTGTGAGAGTGGAGAGCTAGGGTTTCGGGTAAATTGAAAATCTTTTTTTCTATTTTGGTACTTTAGAAGTCAAGCGGATACAGGCCTGACTTCTAAAGTACTAAAAAAGAAAAAAAGAACTTCACCATTAATTACAAGTTTGCCACCGTGTCTACTTATGTAGTCAGGCAAATACACGCCTGACTTCTAAAGTCTAATTTTTTTCTTATTTTTTCACTTTAGAAGTCAGGCGTGTATTCGTCTGACTTTAAAACTCGCGCGTTTTGCCTATTAATTACAAGTTTGCCACCGTGTCTACTTATGTAGTCAGGCATCTGAGCGCCTGACTTTAAATGTCTAATTCTAATCCTATTTTTGCACTAGTGAAATAAGTCTTTAATCATCCTATTTGTTTATGTGGACGATATCATCATTGCTAGTCCTCATCAAGCCTTGATCAACCAAACTGTTCTTCACCTCCAAGGGCATTTTAAAGTCAAAGTCTTGGGTGCTCTCAAATACTTCCTTGGATTAGAGATTGCTGAAGTCCTCAGAAGGAATCCATCTCAGCCAAAGGAAGTACACTCTTGAGCTACTTGAGGATACAAGTTTCTCTTCATCTAAACCAGCAAAAATTCCTATGGATCCAAGAAATCAGCTTGATGATACCTCAGGTGAATTGTTGACCGATCCCACTGTCTTCAGAAGACTGCTTGGAAGATTGATGTATTTGACTATATCCAGGCCTGACATCACCTTTGCTATAAACAAATTAAGTCAATTCATGGCTTCATCAAGGACCCCTCACCCGCAAGCTCTACAACATATATTTCAATACCTAAAATCTGCTTCTGGTAAAGGAATTTTGTTCCCTGCCACCAGCAGCACCACCATCACTGCTTATGTGGATTCTGACTGGGCAATTGTAAGATCAGCAAGAGATCCACCACTAATTACTGTGTGTATATCGGCTCCTCCCTGGTTTGCTGCAAATCCAAGAAATAGCCCATTGTGGCTCCGTCCTCTGTTGAAGCAGAGTACATGGCCCTTGCAAGCCTCACCAGTTAATTGTTATGGCTACAACAACTGCTTAGACCATTCCATATCACTGTTGACTCCATTTTGGTTATGTGTGATAACAAATCTGTCATCCAGCTTGCTGAAAACCCAACATCTAATGAGAGATCGAAGCACATTGACATAGAATGTCACTTCATTAAGTGATATGCACTACAACAGGAAAAGCCATTAGGGTCGCTTTTTTTTTATCCATTGGGGGCGTTTTCGGGCGCCCCTAAATCTGGCGCTCCTGTTGCCAACCCTTGTACAGGAGCGCACAACAAACGCTTCTTACTGAGAGCGCCCCTGATTGTCAAGTGCGCTAAGACCAACAGGGGCGCTTTTCCTACAAGCGCCCCTGTTTCTATGTTTTTTATTACAAATAATTTTTCTTGTTTCTGGTATATCCAATATTTTGCAGCACTTTCCTACTCTCATTTTCATCAACCAACAACAAGCAATATGAAACAAATTTCAAATCAACTAACCAATTGCAAATCAAATTCCAACTAACAAACTTATAAATCCATCTAATATACATACATACATACATACATACATACATACATACATACATACATACATACATACATACATACATACATACATACATACATACATACATACATACATACATACATACATACCTACATACATACATACCTACATACATACATACATACATATCAACAAAGTACCAACAAAAATTACATAAATCATTAACCAAATTCTGAATGTCAACATAGACAACAAAAATGACATGACATCCAATGTGAGGAACAAAAAACCAGCTAACCAAAGTTACATGAGTTTCGATTTTCATTAATCAAACTGGCAGCATGATGACACCACTCTCCCTTGATCTCAGGAAGTTAGTCATCAGAAAATGGAGCTCCAACCTCGTTTCCAGGAAAATACTGCAAAAATAAAATAAAATAAAATAAACTTAGAATTAAGTGGTTAAATGCTAGATATGGAATTACTTCAAAAAACAAACTATATAAATTACATACATTTTCTTGAATTTCCATTTGATTGTGAGTGATTATGTCCTTCATAAACTTCATAACGTAATACCCGCAATCATCATTGTTTGGTTGTCTGGGACACTAGAAATCAAAATAACAATTAATTATTAAAATGCGAGCAATATTTACATGGATAAGAATATTGATTATAAACTTACCGTTATTACTATCCATTTTGTTCTATTGTTCACATTCCCATCTCTAGCTCTGACCTTATTCAATCCCCAATAAGTCATCAAATAACTGAAACATCATACATATAACTATATTAATTAATCGAAATACATACATAATTTAAATGATGAAATATGCAATGTATCTAAATACACACCTTTCAAACATTCCTTTCATCTTGGTGTGGTTGCTATAATGACCATGACACGAATCCAAATAGAAAATTCTATTTCTTTTAGGATCAACTACCAACAATATCCAATGTGCCCTACAAAAAATTTGAATAACCAAATAAATAACAAATATTTCAAAAACACGTTATATATATATATATATATATATATATATATATATATATAAATAGATTAAATTTCTTACCCTAAGTTGATGGGTGCCAAAAACAAGCTATCACAGTTGCTTTCATGTGCCAAAGCCAAGCGTCTCGATATAGGCTTTTACCGCTTCCTTGTTTTCTTTAATCGCTTTCTTCAAGTCTTTAACCGTGGCTTGTGACATGCCTTTTTCAAAGCGGACGTTGCATAGAAAAGTACGTTCGGGGCACAAGAAGATAAATCTTTGTGTTCGTTCCGCGGGGATCATGATCTCATGGTACAAATACCCATAGTTATAATGTATACAAATAAATTAACAAATAATAATAATAGTAATAATAATGATGATGATAATAATAATAATAATAATAATAATAATAATAATAATAATAATAATAATAATAATACCTGATGTATATATTATTAGTAGCCCAAGATGCCCACTTGTGATTATATACCTCTTGCAGTTCCACATTTGAAAGGCAGATTTAGTGGATATCTCCCAAGATGTCTGGATCAATCAATGCAGTTATCAAATCTGCACCCGTCATTGTTGAGGCATGAATCTTTAGATAACTGATAAATTCCTTAGAGGGGGGTTGGGATTGAACCTCGTTCCCTTTATCTACTTGCCGAGACACTGATTTCTTGCCAGCAATAGAAGGGGGGTTGGGATTGAATCTCATTCCCGCCAGCTTCTCGCCTAGACACATGCTTCTTGCGACCAATAGAAGGGGAGGGTTGGGATTTGCCAACATGCCCAGAAATCCGAGATGTTGCTTTCTTTACCTATATTAGAAATATAATTAGTTATTAATATATGACAATAAGCCAATGAATTATTAACAAATATATTAATTGCTCTATACATTGATAAGATTGTTGGCCATGCCACAAAGGTGCCAAGTGCATCATTCACAGTCAACAAAGTCATCTATGCAGTGTCAATTGGTACCGGCAATAATGCATCATCCACAACAACAAACTCAACTCTGACTCTCGCGTGATTTGGAGGCATGGGTAGATTGTGCAAGGTGGAGTCCTCATTGTTACAAACAAAGCACTTTGCGACCAACGTAAGCAGGTTTGACATATATAACTCACAATTGTTATTGTTACCCTAAATTAAATGATAACCAAATATTAATACCTATAAGTTAATGTAAAATATAAAAAATAAAAAGACAATCCAAAGATAATTACCTCATTGGACGCAATATTGCAACTATCCCTGAAGCTATCTGGGTTAGGAGATGGTACATCATCAGTCCTTGGACAAACTTTATCTTTTAATTCATTAAGTTCTTTGTGTAGCATCAATACCATGGCTTCCAACCGCCGTCTTTCTCTACTTTCTTGTTCCTCATGTTTTTTTTGCCTCTTTGAACCCCAAAAAGTGGTTGGAGAAATGCCAAATCCCAAACCCCATAGATGTTCTGAATACTCTTCAGTTGCTAATGCACGACCAACGATGTCATTCGGACCATCACAATCAGTAATCTCTCCTTGTGATACTGATTGTGATATGGATTCCTGATTCACAAAAATTATTAGACAATATTAATAGACATTATAAGTAATATAAACATTACCAAAAAAAATTAATTTTATCATACTTACAATTCTTTGAGACACCTCTCTAATTTTTGGGTCAACAACGACACCATCTTTGTTATGTCGGGATTCTAACCACAAAACATGCCAGTCAATAGATTTCTGAGTAGGATCTTTTCCGGCCTCCCGCGTCTATTAAAATTTACCATTTATTAGTAAATAAATCAGAAGATTAATTTAGTAAATAAAAGATAATGTGCCTACCAATTGTTCTTCAATCTCGTGATAACCCTTAACACCAGCTCTATAAGGGTATTCAGGACTTTCCGCTCTCTCGCGGTTTTCATTGCTTAATCTCTATAAAGACACATCTTTTTACATTAATACTTTATAATTGTCAAATATAGGTATAAGTATGATAAGTAATTGTACAAACCTGGAATTCCTCATCTTCGCGTGATGATATAAATCCACTCCAATCCTCCAATGGTATAATCCCATCATACCGTGGTGGAGGATGGTTTCTGATGTTCCCCTCTTTATCTTTCACCCACTTTGTTAGAGTTGATCTGAATCTTATGTGCGCCTTTCCAGCTTTCATAAGACAATGGTCTTTTCGAGAGTCATTCACATCAAAGTATTTCTGCTTACTGATAACTCATATTTATATGAGTTATTTATATTCTTTAGACTTAAGTTAATGTGAGTTATTAAGTAATTATGTGGTTAAATATGTAAATATGTGTTAAGAAGTGTAAAAGAAGGGTTAGGAGATAATTTGTTATCATTTGACACATTTGGTGCCTTTGTGAGTATTTTAATGTTTCTATTAAGTGTTACAGCGTTAAGCGCTATAGCGCTATATGACGGTGGGCCAACTGGACAATTTTGGAGCTCAAGCTTTATGTCACATCAGTCCATATTTAAGGGATATACTTGCTGCTGAATCCACCAACTAAAAAGCTTTATAGGGACACTTGTCCATTTGTTGTTGGAAGATCACTTTAGTTGGTGAGAAGTGTCATAGTCACCTTTTTGGAAAGCTACTTTATGGAGACTAAACAAAGATATCTCACTTCTTCTTCCACACAAAATAGATTTTGAAAGTGAGAGGGTTTTTGGAGAGAAAAACTTGACACCCTTCTCCTCCATTAATCCTCCACTTCAAGCTTTTATTTTTCAAGAGAAGATCATCATTTGCAGCGCTGTGAAACTGTGATGTAGCGTCAACAACCCGTCACATGAGAAGGAGGTCACTACGTGCATCTTTTGCAACCTTGATTCTTCTTTTCATTTTCGGTAATATGAGCTTTTTGGTTTGTATTGTGTTGATGATGCTCATCATGAGCTAAACACTTAGTAGTTGGATTGTTTTAAGCTTTGTAATGACTCTTTAGTATTGTTAGTATAACGTTATGATGTTTGTGTTTCAATATTTGTACTTTAATGCTTTCAAACTAGTTTTGGGATTGACCAAGTGAAATGGGTACATTCGTAGGTACAAACATGGTCTACGATTCTAACTCAAAGATTGATATGAATGAAAGGTTGTTTAAAGACATTTAGACAACTTGTGCTTAATTCTAGACATAGGAGAGCAATAGTTCATAAGGTGATTACTGTGGGTTCCTCATTATACAGGGGTGGACTTATTTAGAACCTAGACATAGGAGTCTTGTAACAAAACCCTGACGTCAGTGACCGAAAGGCACAAAATCATATGCTACAGCACTTAACGCTATAGCGTCTAACGTTATAGCACTTCACTACTGGGAAATTACTTAGCAAAGAGCAGTCCAACTCACGTTATCATCTCTTGAACTTTCTTTACTGTTTTCACACAGTACTTTTTATCTTCATGACTAAAAACTTGATTTTACTATTTTGTTACTTGTTTTTCTCACTAGCTTAACTACTAACTTAAATATAGAAGTAAACTCAACAATCTCCGTGGGAACGATCTTTACTTATCACTCTATTACTTGTTGCGATTGTGTACACTTGCACAAACTGCTTTTCGCACAACAAGTTTTTGGCGTTGTTGCCGGGGATTGTGAAAGTTTATTTCTATTGTTTAGTTAGTAAGTTTAGTTAGATTAGATTATTTTATTTAGCATGTTCTGTTTTTCCAGCAAATTTTTTTATTATTGTGTTTTGTGTTTGTAGTGTGTTTCTCTTTGTTGTTATTTGTGTTTAGTGTTTGTGAAAAAAAATCCACTTTATGTAGAGCAAGTGGAAGAAAAATCCAGCAAATTTAAAGAAATTTTTGCTCAGTCCATTGAATCTATTGAGTTGGTTGAGCAAGTGGAAGAAAAAGAGAGTGTAGAGTATGAACTTGAATGTGGTCATGTGGAAATAGTGGAAGAAAAACAAAAAAGTTGTGTAGTTGTAGAAAAAGAAAAATTCAAAAATAGTGACAAAGAAGAAGAACCAAGGTTGAGGTATGAAAAGAGTCACGTGACAATTGAGACTCAATCCTTAGTAATGTAAGAAAAGATTCCTCCGCAAAATGAGCTTCAATTTTTTCAAGAGAGGGGGAATTGCTATCCCAAATGCTTATTGGTTGGGGCATGGGAACACTTGCTGCCCTATACCAAATACATGGGATTTCTGACCAAAAAGAGAAAGCGGAAGGATGATATTTTCTTCTTGTCCTATTATCCACCATAACTTGGGTTTTGAATGTCAAGTCTAGCTAAGGACTCTTAAACTAAGCGCTACTGGGAGGCAACCCAGATTTTTAGGACTAATTATGTTTTCTGTGTGTTTTTGTATTTACTATTACAGGTATGAATAAGAAGACTTGTGGTATGTAAGTGCTGTCAATTATGCAGAGTTTTGATGCTGTAGCACCATGTGCTATAGCACTCGTAGCTGAGGTGTTGAGAATGTGGTTAAAATAGTTAAAAAGAAGATGATGAGAAAGATGAAGGAGAGCATAACAAGAAAGAAGAGGGAAGTAAGGAAGTATCCCACATTTTGCATCAAATCACACAACCCACCCAAAACCTTTCCACCACACCTTCACCTAAACCATCCCCAACCAAAGAACCATCCCCTCCACCTATAACACCTTCCAGCCATTAATCTAGCCTCACCTCAAGCCAAACCATCAAACCTTATTCAAATACCTTCTTCATTACCAAAACAACCCACTCTACACAAGTCCCCATCTCCTAAGAAACTTCCCTCACCAAAACAAAAATCATCTCAGTCTCAGAGAAGAAAAATCCACCCAAAACTCAACTTGCCATAGAGCAACCACCAATGTTATTGGAAACTAAAGTGCAGAGAGTAAATGCTGTCACAGGTGGTGCTATAGCATCAGTATCAGAAGGCAGTGCTGCAGCATCTGCTGTAGCACCAAAGAAAGCTGTAAAAACAAAAATGGTGGCCAAAAAGAGGCCAAGGGTGCCTAAATCTGTTGTGGAGGAACCTAATTCTGTTGTAGCAAATGATTGGTTCCCCTCTCCTACACCAGAGCCGCCATTAGCCAAAGATACCTACCAACAAGACTTAGTCTGGCTGAAGACTCTTAAAGCAAGCGCTCCTGGGAGCCAACCCATGGATTTGAACTAACAATTTTGTGTTTTTAATTTTTCTTTTGTGTAGGAGTGAATTTTGTGAAGTGAGAAAAGAAGCCACCAAAGAAGAAGCCCAAGGCATCTAGTAGCAGAGCCACCACAGTGCCCACCAGAGCAAGCAAAAGGCTCAAATCTGGGTTAGCAAACAAGTACTCTAACCCTTCTAATATATATATATATATATATATATGTTTTTTTGTCTATTTTCAATAAACCTATTAGGTGCTATAGCGTCCGTTCTTGCATCTAACAGTATGTTTAGAGTTTTATTTCTGTTGTTTTTAATTCTGTTGAGTTTTAGTCATAGGACTCTCCCTTTAGCATGCATGAGCAGTGGGGACACTGCTAGGTGTCAATGTTATGTTTTGTTTGAATAAAAAGGCATGATTAGTTGCAATTTTTAAATTTTTCAGTAATAGAAGTTGTACTTGTTGGGCTAAATTTAATGATGATTAAGTGTATATGTGTAGTGTAGCCTTGTTTGATTGGTGACTAGTCTTATTGCTGCTTCTACACTCAAACTCTAGGCTTAGCAAGGAACCTAGTTAGCTAGGGATGATCTGATGCTGAAGTTAGTCCTGGTTAACCAATGTTTGGTCAAGTTTTTATTAAAAATTGAGAGTAGCATTATTTGAAGCTAAGTTTGGGGGTGCATCGGTTATATTAAGGCTAGGTATGAGGATCGTAGATGGTCAGTGCAATAGGCTCACAAAGTATACAAATGTATTGTCAATTGGTCATGTATATTGTAATTAGCTGCAATTACCCGAAACAAATGCTGAACTGTTCCAAAAATGCATATAAAAAAAGAGAAAGAAAATAAAATAAAAAAAGAAAGAAATGCAAATAAGGAGTTCAGTAATGAGGGCGTTGCAGCTGAATCTGTTCATCAAGTCACCAGTGCTATAGCATCTAACGCTATAGCGCTGAGAAATCACCAAATCAATAGTTAGTGCACTGGCCAAAGATCTGAAATGCCTAATCAAGCCCTTTGTTGTGCTTTGAAGCCCCTCAAGTCTTATGTGAAGTTGTTAGTCTACTCTCCTTTTTGAAAAATTCTTTGGCTAAACCAAAAGAAGGCCACTCTTTTCAAGGCTAGGAGAAATGTTGAAACTAGCTAGGAACTAAACTAAGCCTAGTAGTCACACACTCACAATTGAACAGTAATAATTCTATATGTTGTGAAAAGAAATGGCGTGTGTGTGTTGGATGTGAATCTGAAAGTTTGGCCTAATGAGAGAGATTTTTGAAAATATGTTTGATTTAAAGGTGCAACTAGTTTGGGCTTGATATTCAGTTGTTATTCTGTTTTTATTAAGTTGTTATCTTTATCAAGTGTCATTACTTGAGGACAAGCAATGCTTTAAGTTTGGGGGTGTGATAACTCATATTTATGAGTTTTTTATATTCTTTAGACTTAAGTTAATGTGAGTTCTTAAGTAATTATGTGGTTAAATATGTAAATATGTGTTAAGAAGTGTAAAAGAAGGGTTAGGAGATAATTTGTTATCATTTGACACATTTGGTGCCTTTGTGAGTATTTTAATGTTTCTGTTAAGTGTTACAGCGTTAAGCGCTATAGCGCTATATGACGGTAGGCCAACTGGAGAGTTTTGGAGCCCAAGCTTTATGTCACATCAGTCCATATTTAAGGGATATACTTGCTACTGAATCCACCAACTAAAAAGCTTTATAGGGACACTTGTCCATTTGTTGTTGGAAGATCACTTTAGTTGGTGAGAAGTGTCATAGTCACCTTTTTGGAAAGCTACTTTATGGAGAATAAACAAAGATATCTCACTTCTTCTTCCACACAAGATAGATTTCGAAAGTGAGAGGGTTTTTAGAGAGAAAAACTTGACACCCTTCTACTCCATTAATCCTCCACTTCAAGCTTTTATTTTTCAAGAGAAGATCATCATTTCCAGCGCTGTGAAGCTGTGCTGTAGCGTCAGCAACCCGTCACATGAGAAGGAGGCCACTACGTGCATCTTTTGCAACCTTGCTTCTTCTTTTCATTTTCGGTAATATGAGCTTTTTGGTTTGTATTGTGTTGATGATGCTCATCATGAGCTAAACACTTAGTAGTTGGATTGTTTTAAGCTTTGTAATGACTCTTTAGTATTGTTAATATAACGTTATGATGGTTGTGTTTCAATCTTTGTACTTTAATGCTTTCAAACTCGTTTTGGGATTGGCCAACTGAAATGGGTACATTCGTAGGTACAGACATGGTCTACGATTCTAACTCAAAGATTGATATGAATGAAAGGTTGTTTAAAGACATTTAGACAACTTGTGCTTAATTCTAGACATACGGGAGCAATAGTTCATAAGGTGAATACTGTGGGTTCCTCATTATACACGACTGGACTTATTTAGAACCTAGACATAGGAGTCTTGTAACAAAACCCTGGCATCAGTGACCGAAAGGCACAAAATCATATGCTACAGCACTTAACGCTATAGCGTCTAACGTTATAGCACTCCACTACTGAGAAATTACTTAGCAAAGAGCAGTTCAACCCACTTTATCATCTCTTGAACTTTCTTTACTGTTTTCACACAATACTTTTTATCTTCATGACTAAAAACTTGATTTTACTATTTTGTTACTTGTTTTTCTCACTAGCTTAACTACTAACTTAAATATAGAAGTAAACTCAACAATCTCCGTGGGAACGATCTTTACTTATCACTCTATTACTTGTTGCGATTGTGTACACTTGCACAAACTACTTTTTGCACAACAAGTTTTTGGCGCTGTTGCCGGGGATTGTGAAAGTTTATTTCTATTGCTTAGTTAGTAAGTTTAGTTAGTTTAGATTATTTTATTTAGCATGTTCTGTTTTTCCAGCAAATTTTTTTTTATTGTGTTTTGTGTTTGTAGTGTGTTTCTCTTTGTTGTTATTTGTGTTTAGTGTTTGTGAAAAAAAATCCACTTTATGTAGAGCAAGTGGAAGAAAAATCCAGCAAATTTAAAGAAATTTTTGCTCTGTCCATTGAATCTATTGAGTTGGTTGAGCAAGTGGAAGAAAAAAAGAGTGTAGAGTATGAACTTGAATGTGGTCAAGAGAGGGGGAATTGCTATCCCAAATGCTTATTGGTTGGGGCATGGGAACACCTGTTGCCCTATACCAAATACATGGGATTTCCGGCCAAAAAGAGAAAGCGGAAGGATGATATTTTCTTCTTGTCCTATTATCCACCCTAACTTGCGTTTTGAATGTCAAGTCTAGCTAAGGACTCTTAAACTAAGCTCTACTGGTAGGCAACCCAAATTTTTAACACTAATTATGTTTTGTGTGTTTTTGTATTTACTATTACAGGTATGAATAAGAAGACTTGTGGTATGTATGTGCTGTCAATTAGACAGATTTTTGATGCTGTTGCACCATGTGCTATAACACTCATAGCTGAGGTGTTGAGAATGTGGTTAAAATAGTTAAAAAGAAGATGATGAGAAAGATGAAGGAGAGCATAACAAGAAAGAAGAGGGAAGTAAGGAAGTATCCCACATTTTGCATCAAATCACACAACCCACCCAAAACCTTTCCACCACACCTTCACCTAAACCATCACCAACCAAAGAACCATCCCCTCCACCTATAACACCTTCCAGCCATTAATCTAGCCTTACCTCAAGCCAAACCATCAAACCTTATTCAAATACTTTCCTCATTTCCAAAACAACCCACTCTACACAAGTCCCCATCTCCTAAGAAACTTCCCTCACCAAAACAAAAATCAGCTCAATCTCATAGAAGAAAAATCCACCCAAAACTCAACTTGCCATAGAGCAACCACCAATGCTATTGGAAACTAAAGTGCAGAGAGTAAATGCTATTACAGGTGGTTCTATAGCATCAGTATCAGAAGGCAGTGCTGCAGCATCTGTTGTAGCACCAAAGAAAGCTGTAAGAACAAAAATGGTGGCCAAAAAGAGAGGCCAAGGGTGCCTAAATCTGTTGTGGAGGAACCTAATTCTGTTGTAGCAAATGATTGGGTCCCCTCTCCTACACCAGAGCCGCCATTAGCCAAAGATACCTACCAACAAGACTTAGTCTGGTTGAAGACTCTTAAAGCAGGCGCTCCTGGTAGCCAACCCATGGATTTGAACTAACAATTTTGTGTTTTTAATTTTTCTTTTGTGTAGGAGTGAATTTTGTGAAGTGAGAAAAGAAGCCACCAAAGAAGAAGCCTAAGGCATCAAGTAGCAGAGCCACCACAGTGCCCACCAGAGCAAGCAAAAGGCTCAAATCTGGGTTAGCAAACAAGTACTCTAACCCTTCTAATATATATATATATATATATATATATATATATATATATATATATATATATATATATATATATATATATATATATGTTGTTTGTGTGTTTTCAATATATACATAGGACTCTCCCTTTAGCATGCATGGGCAGTGGGGACACTGCTAGGTCTTAAGTTGGGGGAGGACCTTATAAATGTCAATGTTATGTTTTGTTTGAATAAAAAGCCATGAGGAGTTGGCCAAGTTAAAGGAGTTTGCTTTGGGAGCAATGATTCAAAGCACGAAGACAGAACGTGGGAGCAGTTGAAAGATCAAGTGAGAGGAGCGAGGCCTTGAAAAGCGGAGTGAGGGAGTTCACCCCACTAACCGTGCTAGTGAGATCATGGGTGGTTACTCCGCCTCTTTAGGGCTTAGGAACGATGATAGTCGTTGACCTTAGATTGATCCAACGATAGGCAAATGTTGGCTATGATAGTGGCCGACGAGGGCCTATGTATATAAATAGCAGAGTAATTGTACAGAATAGACACACAATCAATCAAGCAAAAAACTCTACGTTTATTTCATCTATCTGCTTTTATCGCACTTTATCTTTATTTTTTATGCATTAGCCAATAGTATAATCCAACCCTCGCAGTCCCCTCTCACCTAACCTGACCCTTTCTAGAGGAGTCAGGATACCCACAGTCAAGGAGCAGAGTTCCCTCCTTGGCGCAATCGCTTGAAGAAAAAGGAATCGAAGAACTTGCTAAAAACCCCTAGCCGAATCCACAGCTAGGACCTAAGAGTTTGAACCAAAGAACAACAGAGGTCTTTCATCGATACAAGGTTCGTAACGTTTGAAGAGTACCCCTCTGGAACTTTAACTCCATAAAGAAACTTACAAAAGATGGTTTCTCCTGAGCTGCCGGAGGTATATATGTCCCTTAAAGAGTAAAACGAGTGAAATGGTTCATTCGATTCAATTCAATTAAAGTAAATCATAGTATTAGCGATTCAAAACTGTTCAACTACCACCCAATTTCACTTTTGTTTTGGACAGTTCAATTTTGTTTTGGACTGTCTGAAGACTAATTAACCGGATAACACAAGCTCGGAGACTAATTAAAGGGTACGTACGTCATGACATTTTGATGAGAGCTACACCCAACTAAACTAAAAAACTGCGTGTACTTGGCCACTTGGGCTTTAAGAATTTGGTCTTTTGCTAAAATGCTAATACCTCGTGCTACATATATTTATCCATGGTTTTAAAATGCGCTCTGCATCAGCAATTGAGGCCGCAATATTGCGGTTGCGGTGATCGCCGCTTCGGCATCACCCCGCAATTGCAGTGTGATCTTCAATCACGCACACCGACCGCATCGTGATGGCAAAACGGCCGCATCATAACCGCATAACCACCGGAACGGTCCGCCTCAGCCTGTTTCGTTCACATTACTTCCAAAAAATGAAAAAATTTCACCATCAAGTTGCAGATCTGGAAAAATTTAACATTTAATCTCACTCATAAGCTTGTGTGGAGCGATCACCTTGCCAAACCCGTGAGAGGAACTCGGTGCTATGGTGAGAGCAAACTGCTTCCTTGACCAGTGCGTGAAATCTTGCGATGATGTCTCTGAACTTAATAACAGAGCAAGACTTTTTTTTCTTTGTCATAGTTTGAAGCCAAAAGATCTGTGATGGTGAGGCACCATTGTTCAATATATCTGTCGTGCACTGTGATGGTGAGGGGGAGGTTTGAGAGAGGGGGAAGGAGAGGTTTGAGATAAATGAGAAATATGGAAAATTTACAGTGACAATGAGTAGATTTGAGAGAAATGACTCGATTGAGAGGATGAGTAGAGAGGGTTTGAGAGAAAATTCTAGAGCTAATGTGGAACATATAGAAAAGAAGTGAAAACAAATTTTATTAAAAATCAAGTGTGTTTATTTAAAAAAAAAGTAACATGTGGAAAAAAGTGATCAAGTCAGTTTAACAAATGACTCAAGCACACTTATACTTATTCTTGATTTTCTTAAAATAATATTATATATTTTTTTATACAATAATATTATATTTATTACAATTAAACTAAATTATTTTTTTGACAACAACAATTAAACTAAATTATTATAAAGCTAAATTATTATAAAGTCTTAATTTGGAATGTCTACAAAGTATCCGTGACTTGGTTTGTATTTTTTTTTGACAAATGCTTATATTTGCTTAAATAATAGATTTTAAAAAATCTATTATTTAGATCACGTTCGTTTCACTACAATTAATGATCTAATGTCTTAAAAATAAATGAAAGTTTATAAAAAATCCATGGTTTTAAAATGCGCTCCGCATCAGCAATTGAGGCCGCAATATTGCGGCTGCGGTGATCGCCGCTTCGGCATCACCCCGCAATTGCAGTGTGATCTTCAATCACGCACACCGACCGCATCGTGACGGCAAAACGGCCTCATCATAACCGCATAACCACCGGAACGGTCCGCCTCAGCCTGTTTCGTTCACATTACTTCCAAAAAATGAAAAAACTTCACCATCAAGTTGCAGATCTGGAAAAATTTAACCTTTAATCTCACTCATAAGCTTGTGTGGAGCGATCACCTTGCCAAACCCATGAGAGGAACTCGGTGCTATGGTGAGAGCAAACTGCTTCATTAACCAGTGCGTAAAATCTTGCGATGATGTCTCTGAACTTAATAACAGATCTGTGATGGTGAGGCACCATTGTCCAATATATCTGTCGTGCACTGTGATGGTGAGGGGGAGGTTTGAGAGAGGGGAAAGAGAGGTTTGAGATAAATGAGAAATATGGAAAATTTACAGTGACAATGAGTAGATTTGAGAGAAATGACTCGATTGAGAGGATGAGTAGAGAGGGTTTGAGAGAAAATTCTAGAGCTAACACTAGTGCAAAAAAGGCATTTTGAATCGGTTATTTGGCACATTTGGAGTCGGTTATTTGCCGATTCGAATACTGCCGATTCTAAAGGTGATAACATTTAGAATCGGTTAAATAACCGATTCAAAATGGCTAATTCCGAATCGGTTGTTGTAAAACCCGATTCCAAATCTTGTCTCAGACAACAAGATACGAAGCCAAACAGGGAGATTTTGAATCGGTTATATAAACAACCGATTCAAAATGACTATTTTTTAAATCGGTTATTTAAACAACCGATTCAAAATGCTTAAAAAACAAACATTTAAAATCGGTTCTTTAGATAACCGATTCAAAATGTCCCTTTTTTAAAAAAAAATATATATTTTAATTCATGCATATTAACCAATTTGCAAATTGATTTCCATAAAGCAGCAACTCATAATAATTCAATAATTCATAAATTTACTTCTATTGAACTTAAAAGTGCTAGAAGCACAAAATTACAACAATTCATTAAACTTAAAAGTTATACAAGTTTCTTAAACAAAACTTTTAGAACCCCTAATATTAAAGCAACAACACACTAATTAAGAAGACATGAATGCAAGCTCTATCAAAGTATATGACAGGCCATGAATGCTCAGCATGCTCAATTTCGGCAGTCTTTTCCTTTATATTATCTTCCTACATAATCAGCAAGGAATAAATTAATAAGAACCCAAACTTGCATCACATTCATCATTTAGTAACAACATTAATAAGCCTAAACTGGAGACGACAGTTATCTATGTCAAGGTAACCTTGATGTTATAGCAAAAGCTAAATAACTTACTTGTTCAGCCAAAGTACCATAAAATTCTTCTCTTAAAGCATCTTCCTCTTGAGCAGATTGAGATTGCTCCCTTGCTGCAGCCAACCTTGCTTCAGCAGCACTGCTACGTGACCTTAGGGTTGCTAATTCAGAACTAGCTTGATCTTCATCAGCCTCCTCTTGAGCAGAATGTGGAGTACTCACATTCTGCCAGTTCTTTTTCAACAGACACACAAGACAGGGAATCTGCTTGATGACTGCTTCAGAAGCTAAAAAGGCATGATATTTCTTGGCTAGCTTTTTAACCAGTTTCCTGTTTTGTTCAGCTTTTTCAATTGTGCCTCAGTTGCTGCCAATTGTGCCGCATCTCCGTATTTCATTACTTCCTGTTGAAATGTAAAAGTACAATTATAAAATAATAATAATAATAATAATAATAATAATAATAATAATAATAATAATAATAATAATCACCAGTGCATCAGAAATGAGTAGAAATAAACATGTACTAGTGAGAAAAAGGAAGCAAAAGCTATAGTCTTGAAGCGACCACATAGGCATCAGAAATGAAGTCAGCAACATATACTATAGTGATGCACTGATGCTAACAAGAAATTGGAATGAAAAGAATCTAATAATTACATTCTGCATTAATTGTATGAGTTTCTACCTCAACTAATGTGCATTACTTGCATTCTGATTTGGCTCTTCCATTTCATTTGGACTGCACATTCTGCACATTTGGCTCTTCCATGATAGGACACTGCAAATTCATGTTGTCTAGGACTTGATGCTTGAGAAGAGTAACTGCCTTAGTGGCTTTCTGGCTTGGACTAGCACCCTTTCTTGACTGCTATAAACAAGCACAGTTAACATTGGAACTAATCAATGAATTTGGTAATAACTATAACCCCTAAATATCAGCAAAGAAACAAACCTCTTCTAAACTTGATTACCTGTGTGGAGATAGAGTATGCCATTGCTCTATCCCTTTTGATGGCTCCTTCTTGCCTCACTCGTAGCTTTGCTTTAACTTCATCCACAGTTCCAGGAATCTCACACCATCCTTGCTGATAACAACATGGAAAATTATACAAGTTATATAACTCTGAAATAATCATTAAGATGGCTATGTTATGTTGAAGCAAAATAGCAAATTATAAAAAAGTTATGATACCTCAACCGGCATAACAGAATCAGCTAGGTTGCGATGGTCATCTAATAATTTCTGTACTGCTTTCCCTTCTGGAGATTTCCTCACATTCCTAGCCCTAACATGTGCCTGAACTCTAACAAGAGCTTGCATGCACCTTAGAGTTACAGCTGCTTGCTTTCTCACTTGATGGCCTCGAAATATAGCTTGCAGCTTCACCACTGCCCTCAGAGCCCTGAAATCTCGTCTAGCCTGCAATGTATATCACAAGCCAAGTAACTTTAATATAAAAGCAATATCCTAAGTCTGTTACACAAGCAACTAGAGCATTTCTAGCCTTATCCTAAGTCTGTTACACAAGCAATAGGTAAAGTTAAGTGCAATGAGACTCCCACCAAACGGTACACACATATATAATTTTCTTAAAAGTTATGAACTAAGTTATGAACAATGCATTATGAAACTACTATCTATTCATAAAAGCAGCACACTCATTCATAAAGAAAACCAACAAGAGAATAATGAACAAAATGAAGCAAGGTGTTGCAGCTCAAAACATATCTCCAATTTGACCCCCTTTGTTTACAAAAGTGTGTGTGTTCCTTCACAAGTAGATTGTTCCTTCACAAGTAACAATTTCAATACCATCTGAAACAATTAACAAACCATTTCTTATTAGGTAACATCCACAAACAGCCGGTAACAATTCACATCAAAATTACAATAGCAAGAGAGAAATGAAAATTACTAACCGTTGATACTCATATCAGAAACATTAGCAATCAAAGAGCAACGAACCTGAATCCTGTAGGTGTTGGTGAATATATATCCAAAGAGCACCCCTAATACAAACAAAAGTCAGAGTCACAATTAGGGTTTGTATGTATAAAACAAAATCAGAAATATAATCACAAGGTGGTGAATATATACCTTCATTTCAGTGTTCTTGGCTTCAACTGCTTTTCTTCAAACCTGCAAAATCACAAACATGACAGTGATTAGGGTTTCTGTACGGACAGAAACAGAAACAGAAAAAGAAGATTACGATTCATATACTAGGGTTTCTAAATCAAAGTCAGGTAAAAGGAAATACAAGATCAGAGAAATGATCTATACCCACTGGTGCGAATCAGTGAAGGAATCGGGCCTTGAAACCTTCGTTGTGTCCGTTTGTGTGTATCATTCACCAGTTTCGTCAGGTTATCAACAAACAACATAAAGAGCAAGCATTGAATCAGTAAGGAGAGAAGAAACAAGATAGATTCGAAACTAGGGCTTCGAAATACAGTAAATCTGCAACTGAAATCAAAGGGTTTTCTCGCAATTACCTTAGATCGTCGTTCTTCAAGGTGTGTTGGTGTGATTCCAGTGTTGATTCAGCAAGGATACCTGGTTCCAGTTGGAACCCTAGCTTCGTGGAGAAGAAGAGGAATAATCAGAGAAAAGCTGGGTTGGGAAGAACATTTGAATACCACCATTCACCACCATACTTCCATTCACCACCATAACCGCCGTAGACGTCGCTGAACGATTTAGGGATTTAGGGTTTTCAATCCCAAATTTCATCTTCTGTTTCGATTTTAGTGAGAAGGGAGTGAAGGGAGAGTGAACATGGTCGTAACAGGGAGGGTGGCTCAAGGAGGGAGTAGAAGAGAGAGATCGTAGATAGAGACCGTGGTTGAAGATGAAGATGAAGATGAAGATGAAGGAAGACAGAGAGAAGAGGTGCGATTTGAGAGAGAATGAGTGAAGAGGGATGCGACGGAGTGGAGTGAAGAGAGATGCGACGGAGTGAAGAGGGATGCGACAGAGAAGAGGGATGCGCTGAGAGGGAATGAAGGAGATGCGACAGAGAAGGGGATTTGTTGCTTGAGGGTTTGAGATGAGAACGAAGGAGATGAGATGAGAACGTGTGAGAGGGATGAGAACGAGTTGGGGTTTGAGAGGTAAATGTGAGAGGGAAACTGAAAAAACAAGGGGATCGTGAAAATTGTAATGAAACAGACATTATGAATCGGTTGTTTAAAGAACCGATTCTGATTGTAGCTATTCGGAATCGGTTATTCAGTCACCCGATTCAAAATGTCTAAACTGACACATTTCGAATCGGTTGTTTAAACAACCGATTCAAAATGTCAAAAAAATCTGCCACCCTCCCATTTAATTGCAATTTTGCCACCGCGTCCACATTTTGAATCGGTTATCCACATAACCGATTCAAATTAGTGCTTTTTAAAGCACATTTTGTAGTAGTGTAATGTGGAACATATAGAAAAGAAGTGAAAACAAATTTTATTAAAAATCAAGTGTTTATTTAAAAAAAAGTAACATGTGGAAAAAAGTGATCAAGTCAGTTTAACAAATGACTCAAGCACACTTATATACGCCTTATTCTTGATTTTCTTAAAATAATATTATATATTTTTTTATACAATAATATTATATTTATTACAATTAAACTAAATTATTTTTTTTGACAACAACAATTAAACTAAGTTATTATAAAGCTAAATTATTATAAAGTCTTAATTTGGAATGTCTACAAAGTATCCGTGATTTGGTTTGTATTTTTTTTTTTTGACAAATGCTTATATTTGCTTAAATAATAGATTTTAAAAAATCTATTATTTAAATCACCACTATAATTAATGATCTAATGTCTTAAAAATAAATGAAAGTTTATAAAAAAAAACTATAAATAAAAAATATATTATAGGTTTTTTTTTAAATTTTTGTGCGAATATAAAATTATTTCACGCCACATCGATGCAATACGCATTGCAGCGACCGCAATTTGAAACCCTGTATCTATCCATCAATACTCAAAACACATATGAGATTAAAAATTTACAGCATGTATAAAAACTGCAGGTTATAATACCACTTCAACTACATATACATATAATAATGTGCAGATTCACAACTCACAAGTCACAACTACATTCATATATCCATCCATCAGTACACGATTATCTTAAATTATTAGTCACACACAGAAACTAGGAGGCAGATAACATAAACAAACAGAGATGACTTACATAATAATTAAAGTTACATTACATGATAACACGCACACACAGACATATATGATACATATAGCTTCATATTCATTTCTTCTTCTCATTGATTGTGATGGCCAGGCAACTTTTCTTTGATCTTATCCATAATTCCTTTTTTCTGATGCTCAGGCTGATGGTGGGTAGCACCCGCAGGGACAGTAGTTGCAGTAGTCTGTGACTGTGAATGCTCCTTTCCCCCTACTCCTGGAATTTTCTCCTTTATCTTATTCAGTCCTCCCTTCTTCTTCCTCCTCCCTCCTTGCCCATCATCCTCAGACTTCCAAATTTTAAAACAAAAATAAATAAGCCCATCAGTTCACTGACATATATCTATAGACTATATATACATAAATTATATGGAAGGAGAATTAAAGAGGCATGCATATTGGATAAAAAGTGATAATACCGAGCTAGAGCTAGAGCTTGAGCTGCCGGAGCGACGAAGCTCGGTGTTAGTGTGATGGGGATGCCTGTTTGGTTCGGTTGACAAAAGATCAGCCACTGTTGTAGTGTTTGTGGTTGCACCACCACCGTATGCACCAACACCGTAGGTTCCAAATCCAGATCCCGTGGGAGGAGTGGTGGCGGTGGTTGCGACTCCGGTGAGGTGAATAGGGTTGCCGTGTTCGTCTGTTAACTTAACTGGGTTACCGAATTGGTCTGTCAGTTGGATAAGGTTACCGTGTTCGTCTCGTATTTCGTGGGTGGAAGCCATTTCTTTCAACCTGAATTGCTTTGAAGTTTGAAAGCCACACCGTTTGGGTTCTTATTCGTTCTTTAGCTAGAGGCGGTGAAGAATGCATGTAAACTGGCGCCAACACGTGGCTCCAAAAGACAGCAACATCCACCCATTGCCACGTAAGAGAAATGACGACATCTGTCCTTTTGCAGGTCACACGTATACGTATTGTTTGTACTTTATTCCCTACTTGTTGTAAATTTAATTTTTTTTACCCCGATTATATCCCATACCTCCCAAATTATACTAGACGGAAGAAATTAATTTCCAAAAAATTGCCGAAAGTATGTGATAAAAGTTAATTCCGAAACGTTATTTTTTGGTTTTCTGGAATTACTTTGAAAGTGGATAATTCTGGAAGACGTTTTTTAAGGATTTTCGAAATTAATTACCTCCAGAACACACTTTGACTTCCGGAATTATGTATTCCAGAAGTAATTCCGAAAATCCTTAAAAAAACGTCTTCCTAAATTATCCATTTTCAAGGTAATTCTGAAAGTCGAAATTTAAAAATTCAACATTTATTTTATAATTAAAAACGCTGTTTACATTGATCGAAAATAACAAATTACAACAACAAACAGAAACAAACACAAGGTCTAAAACATGACAGAAACTACTGTGATGGTAGAGTTAAACGGCGAAGGATCTCAGCCACGCTCCGTCTGATTTCCACGTACAAATGCAAAGATCCATGAATAGGAGGTAATTGACTAGTACCGTTGAACATAATTCTATCTATAGTGTAAAAAATGCACCTTTCAACTGAAAGGTAAAAATAAACTCATGACAAATAAAAAATAAAAAAAATACTATTGCATATTTGTAGCTGCAGCTTTGTATGCTCAAGTAAATAATTGCCTCCTCGAAGACAAACAACTTCAAGGGTCCGTTAGATTTACAAACAGGACAGTACTGGACAGGACAGCGCTGGATAATCTTTTGTCCAGTACATTGTTCGGTGAACAATGGACATCACAAGTAAAAAAATGTAAATTTGACTATAATTCTCTTTTTCAGAGCATCTCCAATGGGGACTTCTTACCCATTAAGAGTTAGATTTTAACAAGTACCCCCATTGTGGAGAATTAAAAATGAGTACCTATTAGGGAGGAACTCTTATATAGGAAACTCTCTCTCTCTCTCCTCTGACATTGGAACCCACCACCTTACTTTTGATTTTAAAACTAATAAAAAATTGTAGCTACCATGAAAGTGTGAGCCATTTAGTAAAATTTGTTGGAGTTCTCGATTGGAGGGTTAAAGTTCTTATTAAATACTACAAATAAAAAATAATAAAAGAGTGATGTGTACACGTGTGACCTATTTAGATACTCAAATTAGAGTTTCTCCATTGTAGATGCTCTAATGTTTATAATGATTTTATATAACATATATTATCATGTAATTAAAAAATTATAAAGAAAAATGTACGGTAAAGAAGATGGAAGAGAGGGAGAGAAAAGGAGAGAGAAAGAGAAAATGAGGGAGAGAGGTCATGAGATGAGAAGATACAACAGAGGGAGAGAAAGAGAGATGAAGGAGATAGGTCATGAGATGAGAAAGTATTAGAGGTAGAGAAAAGGATAAAGAAGAATGGGATAGGAGAGAGAGAGAGAGCGGGGAGAGAGAGAGGGAGAATAGAGGAGAGAATAGAATTATAGAACAAGGAATAAAAATACTATTTTGGTATTTTTTTGAGTGATCAGGAAGTTATATTGCAGGACAAAAAGTTGTATTGTGGTTTTGTGAGGTACAGGCATTGGGTCTTTGTCTAGTCCCTTGCCCCCATTTCTGTCTAGTACTGTGAACAGTTTTCAAATCAAACAAGGTACAACTGGAGTTGTCCAGTCCAATCTCTTACTGCTTAGTGAATCAAACGCACCCCAAGTGTTTCATGATCGTTGAGAAAGGCTTCCTCTTGTCGTGCGTGGTATCTTACCCTTAAGGCTAAGTTGAATGTAACCAAGTTTAGTGGTGGTGTTTTGGAGCCAAATTTTAGGTGAGTTCCACAATCATTTTAGTGGGTGCCACAATTATTGTGTGAGTAAGAAAAGAGACATATTTAATTTGCAAGAAAAAAATGCATGTGCTTTGTGTGGGTCCAACTATGGTAAAATGTATTTTTTAATGATATTATTTTTTAGTCTTAAGACAAATTGATATTAGACCATGTGTTTTGTGGTATTATAGAGTTTAAAAAAATTAATTGTTCAAATATGTGAAATTTAATAATGAGTTTCTTGAAAATAAAAATTAATTTTGTAACAAAGTACGTAAAGTGCAGTCCTAAGCTGTGTTTTGGGGTTCTTTAGGGTTCGAAAAAAAATTTTGATGGTTCAAATACATGAAGTTCTCTCCTCAATAACTGGTTTGGTGAAAAAAGTACTTCAATGACAAAATACGTAAAGTGTGAGGCCAAACTATGTGGTACTTTATGATCCAAAAAAAATTTAACCGTTCAAATACGCAAAGTTCTTTCCTCAATAACCAGTTTAGTGAAAAATAAAATTAGTTTCGTGACAAAATACGTAAAGTGCAATGCTAAGTAGTGCGTTTTAGGGTACTTTAGGGTTCAAATAGGCAAAGTTCGTTCCTCAATAACCGGTTTGTGAAAAATAAAATTAATTTCATGACATAATATGTAAATTGTGACGCTAAACAGTGTGTTTTGAGGGTACTTTAAGGTCCAAAAGAATTTAGAGGTTCAAATATACGAAGTTCGTTCCTTAATAATCGGGTTGTTGGAAAAAAATAATTTCATGAGAAAGTAAGTAAGGTGCGAACTAAGCAGCATTTTATGAGGGACTTTTGGGTTTGGAAAAAATTTTAAATACTCGAAGTTCGTTCCTCAATAACCAGTTTGGTGGAAAAAATTAATTTCTTGACAAAATACTAAAGTGTGACCATAAGCAATGTGTTTTATGGTACTTTAAGGTTCGAAAAAAAATTAACTGTTTAAGTACGCAAGTTCATTCCTCAATAATTGATTTGGTGAAAAAAAATTTCGTGAAAAAATATGTAAAGTGTGACGCTAAGCAATGTGTTTTAGGGGTACGTCATGGAGAAAAAATTAACTGTTCAAATACGCCAAGTTCGATCCTCAATAATCGGATTAGGCAAAAGAAAATTTAATTTCGTGACAAAACATTTAAAACGTGACACTTATCAGTATGTCTTGTGTACTTTAGGGCTTGGAAAAAATTTTAAGTACCTATCACAAACTCCTTTTTCATGATCAGTAAACCTCCACGTTCTTCTGAAGACCATCACAAATTCTCAAGAAGAAAGTTGTTAAAATAATAGGGAAGTAATTATAGAGTTGAATTTAAAATAATTGGGAGATTCCAAATAATAATTTTATTTTTTTCTGTAAAAAAAGTTTTATTTTGGTTTTCATTTTTAACTTAAATTACTTAAGTGAGCATCTTTTTTCATTTTAAAATCTAACCTCGATATTTGTCACTAATATTGTTTCATCACATAGCTTTATATGTGAGTTAAGTTTGTTTTTTATATAAAATTCCCCAATAATACAGTGTCTATCAAATATTTCAAGTACATAAATAATCGAAATATGCATAATACTATCTATTTTTTCATATTGATATCCCGTGCGATCGCATCGCACGGGGTAAGACCTAGTTGGGGTAAGACCTAGTTTATTAGATAAGGCTGAAATGTTTGTTTTAGAGAAATCCATTCCTCATCCTCCAACATTAATTTTTTTTTCTCACCAGATAATTTACTCAAACCTCTTAGAAGAAAAACTCTTCCAATCATTAAATCCGTCAAAAGTTTCTCCCATGAATAGGGCAACTCTAACGTCCACCAAGAGCTGAATTCACTGTCTTAGCTCCAATAAACAAACCCACTTCATCTCTTAGGCATATTCTCGATCAGGTTTCTGTGCAGTCGAATTTTTGTGCATTCAATGCGGTCACCAAATCTGTACCATTAAATACATTTAATTACAATCTAAACCCTTAATTATTTTAAACATAAAAAATAAAATAAAAACCATGAGGAAAGAGACAGACACAGAATTTGTGACCGTACCGAATGCATACAATTTTCACCGCACAAGATCTGAATTCGCATATTCCAATCCCCCCACTTTATTTTATTGTTGTGAGAAAGATGCATCTTATTGGCATTAATTTCAATAAAATTGTTACGGATTGGGCCTTTATCACTCAGGCCCAACACCAAATGCAGATCCATCAACCAATGGTGGAGATTAAAGACCTAGATTAAATGGTTCCCATTGGATCCCAAAACCTATAAATAAGCATTCAATGCAATGTCTAAGGTACACACTCTTTCCTACACTTTACCTCTAATCAGTTCCCTAGCTGACTTGAGCGTCAGAGTGTCCTCGCAGGTACCACCTGCCCCAGATCGGAAGCGGAGCTCAGTTGATCAAGACCAACCCCTACCAACTATCTCGGACCAGACTTGGTATCTAAGATCGGATACAGGTCCAGAGATACGGTATAGAACATTGGCGACCACAGTGGGAGCATCTTGTACTCTAGTTCCTCTCCCATCTCCTTGATTGACGATGGCTCCGACCTTACGTCATAGGACTATCCCGAATGTCGCTGAAGGGTCGCTCCTGCAGCAGGTGACTCCGGAAGGAGTGGCAGTCACCTTACCTATTGGCTCGGCGCATGCTCGAAGCTCGACTACGGCTATGGTTCATGGGAGCCCAGCTCGAAACCGACTTCCACCTCCCCCGCAGACCGTCCACGTACCGGTCGATGCTGTTCAACGGCTCGTCCTGTTCCTAAATCGGTAAGCCGAGGCCGACCGGCAGGAAAGCCAACGCTACACCCAGTTAGAAGCTCAGATTGCTGAGATCCGGGCTCGTAACATCCCGGATCGGAGTTTCTCTCTGCGCAACTCTTCAAGTGGAATGACTCATCGCCGCGTCCGCCACCGATCTCCGGCTTGGAGGAGATACCATCACCGCACTCCACCTCGTTGTAGAGGAGGGTGAGGATCGGAGACTCCCCAAGTCGGAGAACTGATGATTCTTATGGTCCCGAGGATTCCCCTCGGCCTGGCTCGTTTTTGTTTCCATCTCCTCCGAGGTGACGTACCAAAAGTCGGAAAAGGTCTCCGAGGCAGGAATGTCAGCGCCTTCGCTCGCGGGGAACCTCCGGCAAGTGTGGCTACCGACGGTCTCCACCCCTTGTGAGGTCGGAAAAGCGTAAAAGACCTTTCACAGCTAAAATCGACTACTTCCCGGTGCCAAAGCACCTCGAGAAGCCGCCTGAGGGTTTGAAAATGCATGATGGGACTGGCGATCCGGATCGCCACCTCGACTACTTTGACACGGTTATGCAATACCGTAATGTTCCAGAAGAGATAAAGTGCCGAACCTTTCCCCTCACTCTAGAGAAGGCGGCCCTGGAATGGTTTAGGGCTCTTAGGTCAAATACGATCTCCTCTTGGGATCAGTTAGCCAAGCTCTTTTCTGCACACTTCGCCCACTCGAAGATGAAGCCTAAATCTCGGAAGGTATTGCAGGCAATTCGACAAGGAGAAAATGAGTTCCTCTGGGACTACATAGAGAGATTCAATAGAGAAGCTGCTCAAGTCCAGAACCTCGACGACTCTTTCCGTCTTTACTTCATGGAGGCTGGTCTTCGTGAAGGAAGTCTATTTTAGATAGACGTCGGGGTCAACCAATCTGAGTCGCTTGCCGAGTTCCTCCAGCGATCTCAGAAGTATATCGATCATGAAGAAGGGATTAACGCAGGAAGGTCACGTTTCACCTAGGTCTCGGAATTAGCCTACGGGCGTGATGTAATCCGACTTTGTAAATGTTTAACCATCTAATATATATGGATCAACTACAATTTTCCTCACAGTGATTGCTTAGTAAAAGCGAATTCCGAGGTTGAAGGGAAGGATTTGGTGTAACGCCCCAAATATTTAATTAATTTATTTAATGATTAAGTGTGTGAATTGTTGAAGTTGAGAATTATTAGTATAGTTGCTACGTTGATTTGTATCTAATTAATTGGTTGATTAAGCCTAGAAAATAATATTAGAGTAATAATATTACTTATTATTGTATGGGCCTATTTTTATGTAGAAATAGTAATATAAGGGGGTGTGAAGAGTGGCCCATAAGGCTAATTAGAAAAAAAACAAAGAGAAGTATAAAAGGATTAGAATTAGGTTAAGTTGTCATAAGCTGAAAAAGAAAAATAAGGATTTGAGAGAGAGCCAAGGAGGGGGGCTGCGCATCTTGGTGAGGAATAGAGAGGGGGCTGCGCATTCTTGCATCCAAGAAGGGAGGTGACTGCGAAAATCTTCAAAACCCAGGTAAGGGTGGGGTTCTAACTTTATAATCGGGTATATGAAGGGTTTTATGTAGGGAATTAGGGGATCCTATGTTTGTTTAATGATTGATTCTATTTGTTTAATCTTTGAAAATCTTTTGATGATATTCGAAATTATTGTTGGTGAATGATCCTATATGTTGATCTATCTTTGATGATTGGCTCTATTGTCTAAACTGTTATTGTTGATTGGATCTATTGTTTGAACTATTATTGATGATCGAATCCATGTTTATCTCTTGAAGACTATGGTTAACGTTTGAATCTATGTGTTGGTGTTGGAAACAATCTGGATATAGGTTCGGTTATACAGTAATTGGGAACAATCTAGTGGTCCAAAAATTATGTGGTTTACCTTTTCAGAAACTAGACTTAATTCTTGTTAATTTGGCACTAGTTTGGTTGCATTTGGGGTTGTATGGCTCGAGTTATAGGTGTCACAAGTTAGGTTAAAATTCTGGAAGCGATCTGGGTATAGGGTCGGTTATACAGTAACTGGGAACAATCTAGTGGTCCAAAAATTATGTGGTTTACCTTTTCAGAAACTAGACTTAATTCTTGTTAATTTGGCACTAGTTTGGTTGGCTTTGGAGTTGTATATCTCGAGTTATAGGTGTCACAAGTTAAGTTAAAATTCTGGAAACGATCTGGGTATAGGTTCGGTTATACAGTAATTGGGAACAATATAGTGGTCCAAAATTTATGTGGTTTACCTTTTCAGAAACTAGACTTAATGCTTGTTAATTTGGCACTAGTTTGGTTGCATTTGGAGTTGTATAGCTCGAGTTATAGGTGTCACAAGTTAGGTTAAAATTCTGGAAACAATCTGGATATAGGTTCGGTATTTCGTGTATAACGTTTTCGTTTGAACTCCTTTTTGAATGATTCTTGATTCATTGAAAACTACACTCAATTTGTTTCATATTAGGCTCAAGTCCCATGTCATTTGACTGAGTTTTGATAATTTTAGAGGTGTCACAAGCTAGGTCATGGTGGCTGTCCTGTTTTCTGAACCTTGTTGCTTATTTACTGAAACTGTACGAATTGGACCATTATTTTGCAAAATAACAATTATAGTCAGGAACTAGACATTCTTAGCTTTCCATAGAAGGGTCCTTTGCTAAGTTTCGATACCGTTTGATAGGTTAATTAATTCACCGAAGTAGAGGTATGTTTGATGGAAATTTGTCTCCTGTTGTTGCTGGGCGCCAGGTGTGGCTGCCCCTGATGTTGCTGGGCGCCGTCCTGGGCGCCATGGGCGCCTGTGTGGGCGCCCCGTTGATTGCTGGGCGCCATGCTTACTGTTTGCTGTTGCTGTTTGCTGTTGTTGTTTGCATGTTTGCTGTTGCTGGGCGCATAGGGCGCCATGTTCGCTGTTGTTGGGCGCTTTAGGCGCATTAGGCCCCCGGTTGGCTAATTGTTGATTACGTTGTCAATTATTAATTGTTAAATTGTTGAAAAGATTAATGGCTAAATTATAGTTTTGGTCCCCCTATTTTCAAAAATTCAGACATTTGGTCCCCCTATTTTAAAACTCAGACATTTGGTCCCCCAATTTTAAAAAATCAAAGACATTTAGTCCCAAGAGGAATTTTCCGTTTTTTATGGCTAATAATCAAAGACATTTGGTCCCTCAATTTTAAAAAATCAAAGACATTTGGTCCCCCAATTTTAAAAAATCAAAGACATTTGGTCCCTCTTTGGACTAAATGTATTTGATTTTTTAAAATTGGGGGACCAAATGTCTGAGTTTTAAAATAGGGGGACCAAATGTCTGAATTTTTGAAAATAGGGGGACCAAAACTATAATTTAGCCAAGATTAATTGTTGGTTAAGTGGTTAAATTGGTCAATTGCTAATTGTTGGTAAAGTATCGAATTGCTAGTTGATAATTGTTGGTTAAGTCGTTGATTTGTATTTTGTTGAGGGTACCGCTGATGGCCCATTTGTAGTTTGATGAGGGTACCGCTGATGGCCCATTTGTATTTGTTGAGGGTACCGCTGATGGCCCATTGTATTTTGATGAGGGTACCATTGATGGCCATTGTATTCTGATGAGGGTACCGCTGATGGCCCATTTGTATTTTGTTGAGGGTACCGCTGATGACCCATTGTATTTTGTTGAGGGTACCGCTGATGGCCCATTTGCATTTTGATGAGTGGTTATGTTGATGACTCGTGATGATTGCAATTATTTGATTATTGTGAATTGATGAATTGAGATGTCCTGATTCTGATATATATTGTTTTTCATACATTCTATTATATGGTTCGATATCTCACCCCTTCTGTTTGAATATTACCCCTATGTTGGTAACGTGCAGGTAACCATGAATGAAGGCTGTGTACCTTCGTTAGTTCGAGTCAGTGTCGTCGCTCTGATACGTGGCACTCGGGGGGATGAACGCATATTATTACTATTTTATTTTGTTATCCTATTATATGAATTTTGACGTTGGTTGTCGCTGTTTTATGAGTTGTCTTAAGTTGGATAAAGAGGCAGTGATTATTTTGAGTTAAAACCTTTTTGAAAATCCGCTGCGTAGTAATGGAAGTTGACTTATTTTTAAAGTGCTATGTATCTGTTTTTACCAATGACCTTAACTATGTTTGTTCATGGTTTTAAGTCGAAAAATGTAGCATCTGTTTGTTTGTGAAAACTCTGATTTTACTATATTTTACCGGATAGAAATGGGTGTTACATTTGGGATCGGTCGAACGATCGCTTTAAAGTTCCAAGCTAAAACAGGAACCCGAGACACCGAGCTCGACATCGCTAGAGGTTCGGGAGCTCCACCAGGTCGGACTCCGGATGATTCCTACTATCCTGAGGGTTCCCCTCGACCCAGCTCGCCTCTAGCTTCCTCTTCTTCAAGGCGGCATTAAATTGACACCTCGAGTCCCTCAGGTGGTTACGTTTTTAACATTGCCGAGGCTGGTGGCAGACACCCTTGCTGGTATAAACCCAGCCTCGAAGATCTTTGACAAGACCCGTATCTCGGGCGCTCCGAGGCTAGTGGTAGACACCCTCGCTGGTATAAACCCGGCCTCGAAGATCATTGACAAGTTGAAAAGACTCGTATCTCGGGCGCTCCGAGGCTGGTGGCAGACACCCTCACTGGTATAAGCCCGGCCTCAAAGATCTTTGACAAGACCCGTATCTCGGGTGCTCCGAGGCTGGTGGTAGACACCCTCGCTGGTATAAACCCGGCCTCAAAGATCTTTGACAAGACCCGTATCTCGGGCGCTCCGAGGCTGGTGGCAGACACCCTCGCTGGTATAAACCCGACCTCGAAGATCTTTGACAAGACTCGTATCTCGGGCGCTCTGAGGTTGGTGGCAGACACCCTCGCTGGTATAAGCCCGGCCTCGAAGATCTTTGACAAGACCCGTATCTCGAGCGCTCCGAGGCTGGTGGCAGACACCCTCGCTGGTATAAGCCCTCGGGCGCTCCGAGGCTGGTGGCAGACACCCTCGCTGGTATAAGCCCGGCCTCGAAGGTCTTTGACAAGACCCGTATCTCGGGCGCTCCGAGGCTGGTGGCAGACACCCTCGCTGGTATAGGCCCGACCTCGAAGATCTTTAACAAGACCCGTATCTCGGGGGCTCTGAGGCTGGTGGGAGACACCCTCGCTGGTATAAACCCGACCTCGAAGATCTTTGACAAGACCCGTATCTCGGGCCCTCCGAGGCTGGTGGGAGACACCCTCGCTGGTATAAACCCGGCCTCGAAGATCTTTGACAAGACCCGTATCTCGGGCGCTCCGAGGCTGGTGGGAGACACCCTCGCTGGTATAAACCCGGCCTCGAAGATCTTTGACAAGACCCGTATCTCGGGCGCTCCGAGGCTGGTGGCAGACACCCTCGCTGGTATAAACCCGGCCTCGAAGATCTTTGACAAGACCCGTATCTCGGGCGCTCCGAGGTTGGTGGCAGACACCCTCGCTAGTATAAGTCCGACCTCGAAGATCTTTGACAAGACCCGTATCTCGGGCGCTCCGAGGCTGGTGGCAGACACCCTTGCTGGTATAAACCCGGCCTCGAAGATCTTTGACAAGACCCATATCTCGGGCGCTCCGAGGCTGGTGGTAGACACCCTCGCTAGTATAAACTCGACCTTGAAGATCTTTGCCAAGACCCGTATCTCGGGGCGCTCCGAGGCTGGTGGCAGACACCCTCGCTGGTATAAGCCCGGCCTCGAAGAACACTGTCCTAAATGCGACATGAAACTGACACCTCGAGTCACTCGGTGGTCACATCATTTCCTGACACTCCGAGGCTTCCGAGGCTGGGGGAAGACACCTTCGTAGCTATAAGCCCGTTCTTGTAGAAGGTCGCAATCTAAAGACTGAATCCCGGATGTTCAGAGGAACCTTGAGTCACTCAACGGTCATCTCTGTCTCGGGAGCACTAGCCCGGTTTCATGGAGCTCAGACAAGGCTTTCAAGTCTAGCTCGCCCCAAGACGACACGACTTGGGGGGGCAACTGTTACAGATTGGGACTTTATCACTAAGGCCCAACACCAAATGCAGATCCATCAACCAATGATGGAGATTAAATACCTAGATCCAATGGTTCCCATGGATCCCAAAACCTATAAATAAGCATTCAATGCAATGTCTAAGGTACACACTCTTTCCTACTCTTTACCTCTAATCAGTTCCCTAGCTGACTTGAGCGTCGGAGTGTCCTCGCAGGTACCACCTGCCCCGGATCGGAAGCGGAGCTCGGTTGATCAAGACCAACCCCTACCAACTATCTCGGACCGGACTTGGTATCTAAGATCGGATACAGGTCCAGAGATACGGTACATAACAAAAATGTTTCATTCCGCGAGTCCATGTGGCTTTAAGTAGAAGGATATAGGGCTGGACAAAAATAATTACCCGCCCGAGAATCCGCGGAAACCGAGGTGAACCAACTGTTACGGGCGGGTTAATGCGGTAGTCGGGTGGGCGGTTGTTAAAAAGCGGTTTAAAGTGAGTTAAAATGGGCGGAATTGGTATCATGTTTTCTAACCCATGTGAATCTGAACCCGCCCGCTGCACCTTTGCACACTGTTATCTTACTGTGCTACTTTTATTCTACAGAGTACAGACTGCCACAGACTGCACACTGGTGACTTGCCTTTTACATTACTACTACTTTTATTTCTTTTCCATTTAACTTTTGTACTAATCTACTACTTTTCTTCTTTACACGGCACTATTCTACTTTCTTTTGATTATTTTTTCTCTGCACAAATAAATGATATAACCTACATTTATTTTAGACTTAAACATCATTTACCCCCTTGCAAATATCATTTACCCCCGCAAATAAATATCACTTTTAAAACAAACTCTGTAAAATGTAACTGTTTCCAGTTACCCCCTGCTGTTAGTTTTGGCTAACAGCGTTAATATTTGTAGGGGGTAACTAGAAACACTTAATATTTGCTGGGGTAACTACCCCCCACTTAATATTTACAGGGGTAAGTAGAAACACTTAATATTTGCAGGAGGTTAACTAGATCCCAAATGTCAACCAAGTCAGCCTAGACTTAACGTTGTTAGCCAAAACTAACAGCAGTGGGGTAACGGGATACAATTACATTTTGCAGAGTTTGTTTTAAAAGTTTTTTTTTTGCAGGGAGATAAATGGATAAACGTGATATTTGCAGGGAGGTAAATGATATTTAAGCCTTTATTTTATTGATAAGTTAAAACATAAAATAATATATATAATCCACCATCATCATCTTCGTTGTTCCATTTTTTGGTTTTCACTTCGGCAGTAGTTAAATCAGAGACAATCGGAGAAGGAAAAGAGGAAAAGATACACCACCACAAAGACACTTTATAAACCGAAACAACCCACCTGATAGAACCGTTAAAACTGCCACCCGCCACCCGTCGGAACCGCCACTAAAATGGTCGTAAATGGATGCCATTTTAAGCTTTTCGGTTTTCCTTGGATAGATGATTTTCAAACCGAATCCGATGTAACCGATCGTTTGTCCAGCCCTAGAAGGATACACCCATTTCCTTTTTTTTGGTTTTACCGAGGGTATCCACCGCCTACCGCGGTGGCTAATCACCTCGCTGAATTGTAGGTGCCTCGAGGGGCAGGACAGCTGACTTAGAGTTTTCACGCTGTTCCGTACCCAAGGTGGGGATTGAACCCCCCGACTCTTGGTTAAGGGAGGATCAGCCCCAACCGCTGGATCTCATGTGGGTTACCCATTTCCTTTCTTTTTGACTTTTATATTGTTAAAATATTGTTAAAATTAAAAGAGAAGGAGACTACACTTGAGGTGCTAGCTCAGTGGTAAGAGCTTGTATTCTCAAGGTGCTGAGTTCAAATCCCCTCGGAGACAGTTGTAAAATAGTCATTAGTACCACTTTTATTAATAAAAATTTCCCCCTTCCCCAATTTAAAAAAAAAAAGAGAAGGAGACCTGGTAAAAAAGAAACTTCAAGTCTCTATTCACGCTCTGCTCTTTCTTCCTCTACAACCCTTTCTTCCTCTACAACCCTTTCTTCCCCTTCCTTGCTTCATCTGATTCACGCTCACCATTCTACTCCATCATGTCTTTCTCTTTGATTCACACTGAAACAGAACATTCTCCACTACGCCTGATTCATGACACGTCTCCGGCAACAAAGACGTCGTCGTCGCACCCTTCCCTTCCACATCCTCCAAACGGCGATGAGTTACATATCTTCACGGAAGCCCTCGAACCTGACACCCTATTAAACACGTCAACGCCGTTTTCGAGATTCTCACGGGTTAATGCGGTGAAGAATCACTCGGCCGCAACTAGTACGTTTTTTTGCTCTCTCACTTTTATGTCCTTTTTCAGTTTCAACGTGTTTTATCTTGAATTTTTCTCTCTCACTAGTTGTGTGGTCAAGGTTTAGGTCTATGACTTCATTTGTTGGCTTCACAATTTTATATTTTGCTATGCTTGGTTAGTATACCCTAGGACCCCCTTTTTCTTTGTGTCAAGAAAACTAACAGATTTAGAAACATTTTGAATTGTCATTGTTTTGAATTGTTACCATTAGCACTGAGATTTTAATTTCATAGGTTAGACAGTATTGGAACTTCTCTTTTTATATTAAAGCTTGTTTATGAAAAAAGTTGTCTTTAATTTGTAACAAAAGTTGATGAAGAAAGGGATTGTGTAAATCTGGTTTGGGTCCTTGGTCTGATCCATGGAGGGTGATGAAAAAGTTGTTTTGATACAAATGAAACCCTATTCCCTTATTTGGATTGTTAAAATTTTAAGACTGGAAGATGAACCGTCATATTTGGGATACACATTCAGCTAGTTTCATTCATAGAACAAGGTTTTGCATCTATTCATATCCTAATTTATATCCATCTCTTATTTCAATTGCTGGTACCTAAAATCAGTGAGAAAGAATACAAATGCTGGTGGCTTTGTATAAGGGTGTGAATGATTGATTCAAATATGAATGATCAATCACCCCTGCTTTGATATGATAAAGAAGCATCAGAATGAAATATACGCATTGAACCTCATGGTAAAGATCTGCCTTCTCTTCATTACTAACTATCCAAACAATGAGTTAAAGGAGGAATTTATGCTATAATAACTAAATTATATATCAGCTTCGGGTAATGTTTGATATGTTGCTGTATTTAAGTGTATATAAATATAGGACTATTCAAATAGGGTAGGTTAATCTTCTTATTTTTTCTGCAGATACTCTTTAAATAGGATAAGGGAGCACATAAAGAAACACCTTTCACTTGCAACAAAGGAAAAGGTTTAGCAATATGTAATAGTGGGATTTTGACTTTATCCATTAGTAAGTGTTATTGATCTGTCTTAGTTATAACTGGTGTATATTCAAAATTTTAAAGCCACTGCTATATAGAAGGAGTTTTGCAAACACTGTATTCCTTAGTTTTTATGCAAAAGATGCATTGTTTACCTATACAATACTTCTGCAGGTTTGCTTTTTACACTAGCTGCATGGGAAATGGAAGAGAGGGGTCTTGTGTAAGTGGAACAATGGCTAGAAAGTGACCACTCAAGGTGATTGTGGACAGTCAAGCACAAATCGTTGAAGAAATTAGCAGCTAGACTTGTCGATTCATTTTCTTGACAGACACATATTTGATTGTAGAAAGACTAATACACGTCAATTTAGAGCTCTTAATTGGTTGAGTGTATGGCAATATTCGAGCTCTGTCTTGGTTCAAGCTACTATTCACTTGTTTTGTACAAAGGCATGGCAACGGGGAATCCCAAACCCGCCCCCAACTATTGCTCTCTTTTGATTTGTATGGTGAATCAATTAGAATGTAGTCCCAGTTAGATACTAAGCTTGGGAATTTTTGTATTTGTTACAGTTTGAAATTTGTAATTTGTAATTTTTATAGCTATTTGGTGAAATACTAGATTGATTGATTCAGAGACATGGTAAATTTTTCTTGTAATTATATAATGACAAATGAGTATACAATAATAATAATAATAATAATAATAATAATAATAATAATAATAATAATAATAATAATAATAATAGCTATTGCTCCTTCTTTGTAATTATCCTTACTTTTACAATTGTCATTCAAAATCTTGATGATCTGTATAACTACATTTAGGGAATATTTTTTCCAAAGCATGCTGAGGCTCAATTGCTTTCACCACTACTTTCAGTTTGTCAAGTGAGATTCCCTTGGTTCTGTAAGCACAACCATTTGTGAGCTGTCAGATGTTGTTTCTGGACGAGGATATTAATATTTGTTCCCATTAGCTTCTATTTGTTTTATTTAATTGGTAAAAATATTAATATAATTTTGATTTGAATTTCTTGAGCAATAAAATTGTAAAAAAGCGTTTTAAGAATTCTAATTGAATTTACCTGGTTGTGTTTTAGGATTGCATGATGAAGTATAATTCATCAAGAGCTTTAGTGTTGGGTTGAGGATTGGTGATCTGATTCAAACTGAGAAATTACATGTTATTTAAACACCCTATGTCTTTGTGCTTATATTTATGGATCCCAACCTACTCATTTAGTACTCTCTTTTAGTCTCATGGTCAGATTCACAAGAAAACAAATGAAGAAAAAACAGGTTGCTCATTTACACTACAAGAAAAATGAGACTTTTCAGCGGGCAAAATCCGCCGGAAATGACCGAAAACCGCCGAAAAATCGGATTTTCCGGCGGATTTTTGGCGTCGGTAGACAGCTCGTAGCAAACGGTTTCCGACGGATTTTTCGCCGATAATCTCCGGCGGATTTTTGGCGCCGAAAAATCCGCCAGAAATTACCGGCGGAAACCCGCCGGAAAAGACAGAATCCGCTGAAAACATACCGACCAAAACTTCGTCGGAAAAGGCGCCGGAAACATCCGCTGGTAATGTAAACTTAAATATCCATACAAGAAAATAAAACAATCTAAAGCTCCAGAAATTAATAAATACATTAATTTTATTTTTTAACTAATATATTATTATATTTCGCATTTATTTATTAACTAATATATTAGTATAATATTTCATATTTACTTATTGAAGAAATTCTAACTAATAACATCAAATAACGTTTTATAACAACTAATAACTTCGATAACTATCCGTAGTGAAGATAAGACTCTGGCTTGATGCTGATCCCGGATTCCTTCAAACAAACAAAGAGGGAAGCAAACTCAAACAATTCCTAAATAAACAACACCACAATTAGCAACTAACTCATATTCTAAAACAATTAATAAACTAAAACTATTAACTCATGTTACAAACATACCTTAAATTGAAGAAATTTGGCAAAGAGAGGAAGTGATTTCGTAAAGAGGGGAAGAGAATTCGTAGGAAGGAAGAGAGAAATTTGAAGAAGAGAATTCGGGTGTGAGTGAAGAAGAAATTTGAAGAGGAGAAGTGTTAAAGTTATAGGAAGAAGGGGGGGGGGGGAAGAGGAAGAGGAAAGGCTCTTTGCATTAAACGATACAAGCCGCCGCTACCGCACCTTTCCGACGGATTTCAGTTTCGGTCAATTTTGAAAAATCCTCCGCTAATGTCCCCTACCAGTGGATTTTGTTAGATTTCGGCGGATTAGAAGAGTTTTCGGCGGATTTTTAAAACCCGCCGCTAACAACCATTTCTGGTGGATTTTATTCGGTGCATTATTTCCGGCAGATTCTTACGCATTACCGGCGGATTTTAAAAATTCAAATTTTCTGCTTTTTCAAAAATCCGCCGGAAAATACGGTACCGACAGATTTCGTTTTTTTTTTTATAAATTCAATTTTGTCCGAATTTTTCCGCCGAAAATACATAAATATCCGCCGCAAAGTTACCGGGGGGAATAAATCTGCCGGAATATCCAGAAAATTCGCCGGTAAATTTTCATGGGATGCGATCCGCCGGTAACTCCTGAAATCCGCCGAAAATGTTCCGACCGATTGAAATCCGCCGGAAAGTCCTGCCGGAAATTCAACTTATTCTTGTAGTGTTATAAGAAAAACTTAGGTATTTGTGTAGGGTAGGGTAGTTGGTGATCTAATTCAAACTAAAAAATTAGATGTCATTTGAACACCTTATGTCCTTGTGCTTATATTTATAGGTCCCAACCAACTCATTTAGTACCCTCTTCGAGTCTCATGATCAGTTTCACAAATAAAAGATAAAATAACAGGTTGGTTTTTATAAGAAAAGCTTGGGTATTTATGTAGAGGAGTTGGTGATCTCTTTCAAATTGAGAAATTATATGCCATTTGGTGATCTTAAGCATATATGAATGGAACATTCCTATTCAGGTGAGGAATTCATTTATACCATTAAGTAATCATATGCTTAAATATTACACAAATGAAAAGAAATTCATATATAACATGCTTAAATAATAGCAAACCAATGATTTGATTACATTACATTAAGAAATAACCTTATCAAAAAAGGTTATTATGCAGAATAAGCTACATATGTTCAAACTTCACATTGGCTAAGAGACTGAGGGCTATGGCTTATGATACTAAGCCTTTTGCTTAGTAATTTATACTAAATAAATACTACCCATTGAATTCTCAAAATTTCAATGAAATTTAATCTAATGAGTAGTATTGAATAAGGGCATTTTTGTCACAGTCATTTTTTTTTTGTTTTAATTAAATTAAATAATTTAATTAAATTAATCATTAAATCATGCATTTTTTTAGGGACAGTAACAAAAACAAATTAGAATTTTTTTCCACGATTTTCTCTTCCAGGATTTTCTCTTCTACATTTCCTCTTTCTTTTACGCTTTCTTCTATCTTTTTCACGTTCTTGATTTTTTCTTTCACGTTCTTCTTCTTCTTCTTCTTCTTCTTCTTCTTCTTCTTCTTCTTCTTCTTCTTCTTCTTCTTCTTCTTCTTCTTCTTCTTCTTCTTCTTCTTCTTCTTCTTATCTATTCCACACTCTTCTTTGCACGCCATTACACCACGCAAAGGAAGTCGCAAAAATGCACTCACGCAAAGAAATAGGACGCACACCGTTGTTGCAAAAACGGACACCGTTGATCCACGCCATTGAAGTACGCTCTTCCTTTACGCCATTGATGTCTCATTATGCAGTTGATGAACATGGGACTAAAACGCAGGCAAGAATCAAGCCATTGAATCACAGCCACGCCCAAGATCGTAGTAACAATGCAAGATCGCACGCGATTGCGTCACACAACGGAAGTCGCAAAATCGCACTCACGCAAGGAAATAGGTCGCGACCCACACCGTTGATGCAAAAACACACACTGTTGAACCACGCCATTGAAGCACCCCAAGGAAATAGGCTCTATTTATGAATAACCAAAGTTCTGTAATTAGGTGGTTAGAGCTCACTAACCGAAGTTCTGTAATTTTGCGGCTAGTGGTCAACTAACCGAAGTTATGTAATTATGTGGTTAGATGAAACTAACCAATGTTCTGTAATTATGTGGTTAGTGTTACATTTTATAGCCACATTTTTTAGTAACATGTATAACGACCAATTGCATAATTTGTATGAATAACCAAAGTTCTGTAATTAGGTGGTTAGAGCCAACTAACCAAAATTGTTTAATTCTATGACTAGTAGTCAACTAACCGAAGTTATGTAATTCCGTGGTTAGATGAAACTAATTATGTGGTTAGTGTTACATTTTATTGCCACATTTTTTAGTAACATGTATAACGACCAATTGTCTATTTTGTATGAATAACCAAAGTTCTTTAATTAGGTGGTTAGAGCCAACTAACCAATTTTTTTAATTCTATGGCTAGTAGTCAACTAACCGAAGTTATGTAATTTTGTGGTTAGACGAAACTAACCAATGTTCCGTACTTATGTGATGGTTTTTGATTTTTTTTGTTGCGGTTCAGGGTTGTCAGGGTTTGGATGAAAATCAATGTTTTTTGACAGTTTTTTAATTTGAAAAAATTGAATTCCATGATTTTAGGCATTTAATGTGTTGAATTGATGAATGCACGATTTTTGGAAGGAATCCCAAATTTTTCGGTTACATTATCTCCTGATATTGATTAATATTTTTTTTAATTAATAAGCAAATTACTTATATACCCATTTAGTAAAAAATACTAAACATTTGTTTAGTATTGTAACTCATACTCGAGACTGAGAGACCCTTGAAAATATGTATCTAGTCGATGCAAAAAGAGCACTCTATTGAACTAAAAGCATAATATAAAATTTACAATCACAATAGTGGTCAAGTAAACCCTCTTAATCCCTTTTTACAAAAATTGACCCAAATTTACAATCACAATGATGAGTGTCCACCTCCTTATTCAACATCATATGCTTGAGCATATGCAATTCTACCTGTTGAGTTTCTGCATCATGTGCTTCAGCATAGTACGACTCTCCCTCTTAAGTTTCTGGTTTAGGAACCTTATTAATTTCTGTTAATTGCTCTGCATGTCTGGTGTGTGAAAAAGATGCGCAAGTATACACAGTCACAAACAAGTAGTATAAAAGATCGAACCCACAAGGATTAGATTAACTCTTGTAGTTTACAAGTGTATAAATTAGTGTGAACTATACTACTCACAAATTGGGATGATGGTGATAAGTAAACAGAATGCAAATAAGTAATAAAATGTAGAGGAAATCAGTTGAGAATTATAGTTGAGATGTTTTCACTAAATAAATCACTTTTGAGAGTTTTGTGTGTTTATGTGGTGCAGAAGCATTGAGTGCAGCTGCATCAGTATGTGCCTTTCAGTTACTTTCTTCAGAGTTTCGTTACAAGCTTCCTATGTCTAGGCTTGCTAAATAAGTTCACTCCTGCCTTTAAAGTACCCACCGTATCACCCTAAGGACTATGTTATCCTATGTCTAGGACTTAACATGGTTTTAACAAAGTTTTCTTTATTACACAAGTTATCAAAGCCTTCATTAAAACACTCACCCTTATTAGTTATTGATTTCTAGTTATAAACCATGTCTGTGAATATAACTCTACTTATTTTAGCCCAAGTAAATGAAGGAATCTTCTCATCTCACAATAGAACACAACCAAAGAAAATAGTATTTCCATGATTATCAACACCGACCCATACTCCAAGTGGCATATCATAACGATTTATTCGATATTAAAATTGAAAGAGAAAGGAATTGATGAAGAGCAACATTTGGTTAGCAACAAAGGAAACATTAAGGTGCCTAGCAGTACAGGCGCTGGCACTAGCAACATTGCCAGCATTATGGCGCCCAGCAACAGAATTGTGGTGCCCAGCAACACAGGCGCCTTACACACAAATGAAGAAATATGTGGTGTGGCTGAGGCAACTTTGGATCCATCACGCATCAAGGGTACAATGCACCATTTTGAGATTGAACAAAATTCCTAATATCTTTCTCCAAAAATGGAACATTTCCCGGATCAATTGCTTTCTCTAACTCAAGCACTCTTATTATGAGACTTACAGAGTAACCAGCTTTTGACAACAATAATATACGATTATGATCAACGAGTGGGATGTTACGGTAAGCGGAAAGAAATTGAACCTCTTTGTCATCTAATCACTCATGGTTATGGAAATTATTAAAATACCTGACCATCCATTTTTCTTCAAAGCCAATGACAGTTTTACTAACCACCATTTTTGCACTACAATTACATCTTGAAGATTTTCGTTTCCGTTGACTTTCCACTTCATCAACTTTACGTTGTTTACTAGTACCAGGATGATGACAAACAAACTCCCTTGTATAAATACCAAATGGATTGTCCTCCGACTCGTTCTTATTGAGATATGTCTTGTAATTTTATTGCTTGTAATTATAGTAGGTGTAGTTAGAAACCTAGTCGAAATGGGCCAGTCGAATGGGCTAGTCGAAATTATGGGCCTGGGCCTGTTTCATTGTATATAAATATAGACGTCAGTAGCATGTAATTTAGTAACCTACTTTTATGAAATTCAGTGCAGCTTTTACCTAATATTATATTGCCCTATTCATTCCTCTTGTCCTTTAGCGCCGCCACTTTCTTTCTTGTCCCTTTCACGTTTTAATTCCCAACGGTTCTTACTAGATTTGTAAATGTGATGACACCTAATTGAAAAACCACTTTTTCGTGCAAATAAATGGTAAAATTTATAAGCATCGCCATCATTGTTAAATACTTGGCCTTCACAAGGAACCACAAGGAAGTCAATCTGAGGTAGAGAGCTTCATTCCCCCAATCAATATACAATTGGCGTTCTATTGAATTCATTGGTCAATAACAACTCAACTGCGCCCCATCAGAAGTCTAATAATGGAAAATAATGGTTTGGCCATTTTGGGAATACACGTTTGAATAAATTCATAAGCAAAATCTGGTGAACGGAAGTTGATGTATCTGATTCAAATTTTGGACCAAATACATCAATTTTCGTTGACCAATTTTTTCTTGTATCATATAACGGAGGGAGTACATATAGTATCACTTTGCGCTAGAGTCCCACTCAGAAGGCACTTCAGTGCTCTTGAATAACATTTAAAAGAAGGTAGGCCTAGGTTGCCCCTTTAAAAATTGTGGGTAATTTACCTATGCAATAAAAATTGGTCACGTGTATTCCACTAAGTATCTTAAGTACATAATCCCATTTTACAACTTTTACATATAATTTTTGTTACTCATATATTTACCCGATACTCAATTAATGACTTTTTATGTTCCCTATCCAAAAATTAAATTTTCTCATTACATTTTTTAGGTCAATTTTTTTTTTTGAAAAGTCTTCTTAACAAGCTACACCCTTAAAATATTTAGGCACACCAAAATTTGGATAGAGCCCATATCCTAGAGACTTATGAAGTAATGTCTAGCCACTATCCTAGGCAGTTAGAGTGTCAATTGTTAACGAAGCTGTCCTATATATCTAAAACTAAAAAATATATAATTTTAATACATAAGTTTAGGTTTAATTACTATGTAGGTCCCTGAATTATTTGAGAACTTTGAAATAGCTCTCTAAATAAAAATAAGTAATAATCAGGTCCATGAATGAATATAGTTTTTTCAATTAGGTCATTCAATTACACCAACGCTAGTCAATAGTTAGTCAATGCTAACGTGACATTTACAATTTGTAAATAAGTTCTTGAACTAATTAAAAATTATAAATAGGTCTCTAAACAAACTTAAACATATAAAAATTGGCTCTTAGAAAAATAATCAAAAAAATAATAGATTCAAGTCACAACGACGCAAAAATATAACTATCAACCGTTCGATATATTATCTTATTCTCAAGATATTAAAAATATAAAAAATGAAAATTTTATAACAAAAATAGAATCTAAACAAAATGTTATGTTTATCAAAGATCTAGTGGAAGGAATTTGAATAAGGTTTGCAACTATTGTAGATAATTAGGACTTTTTTTCTTACATGATTAGGACAATTGTAGATAATTAGGACTTACTATTGAGAAATGCTATCAAAAGGCAAAGCATGCTTTTTCACACAAGCAATATGAAAAATTGCTTAGTTTAAGACAAATTACATGCAGACTCGGAAGATAGTGATTAAAACATATGCTGTTGCTTGAGTTTGCTTCAAAAACGACAAGGAAATCAAGCATAGGAATGTTAAGTTCACGAATGGGGCTACGGCCTGTGATACTAAGTCATTTACTTAGTAACTTGTACTAAATTAATACTAGCCATTGGATTCACAAAATTTCAATGAAATTCAATCTAATGGCTAGTATTGAATAAGGGTATTTGTGTCACATCCTTTTTTTTGTTTTAATTACATTAAATAATTTAATAAATGTGCCATTTTTTTAGGGATTACGAAAACAAATCAGTTTTTTGCTCCTTGATTTTCTCTTCCACTATCTTCTCTTTCACAATTCCACTATCTTCTCTCACAATTTTCTCTTACGCTCATCTTCTCTAGTTTTCACGTTTTTTTTTCTTTAACGTTCTTCTTCTTCTTCTTCTTTTCTTCATGATCCATACCTCTTTCTTTATTTTTCACGCAAAAGAAGTCTAAAAAACGCACTCACACAAAGAAATAAGACGCCCACAGTTGTTGGAAAAACGGACCCTGGTGATCCACGTCATTGAAGCACGCTCTTCCTTTACGCCATTGATGTCTCATTATTGTACTAACCAAACTATTGAAAGGTTTGGTTAGTGGAATAATAACCATAGAAATAGTTTAAAGTGGTTATTATTGCACTAACCAAACTATTGAAATGTTTGGTTAGTGGAATAATAACCAGGAAAACATTGTACTTTAATTAGGTGTCGTGGTGACGGTGGTTGCGTATCTGTGTGATGGCGTAGTCGACGGAGATGAAAAAGTTTTAATTTTGTTTAAATGAAATGAGAAAGAGAGATGAAACGATGGTGAAGAGAGACGTTATAATATGTATGTACTCTTAATCACGCCACTATTCTAAGTAAATTTGTGTTTAACGATACACAATAATAAGAAATGCTTCTTCCTCTAACCAAACTATTGAAAAGTTTGGTTCGTACAATACTAACCATAGGAATACTTTACTTCGGTTATTATTTCACTAACCAAACTAATGAAATTTTTGGTTAGTGAATTAATAACCATCGTTGTTCACTTATGTGGTTAATAACCTATATAACAATTGATTGCCTAGTATTTATGAATCACCATAGTTCGCTGATTAGGTGGTTAGAGCTCTATAACCGAAGTTATGCTTTTCTGTACTCGACTAACCGAAGTTACCTTATTCACTGGTTAGTCAATATTAACCAATGTTACCAATGAAAGTGGTTAGTCAATGAAAGTGGTTAGTCAATATTACCAATGAAAGTGGTTAGTCAATATTAACCAATGTTACCAATGAAAATAACCAAAATCCCATGATTAATGGGTTTCTAAAACTGTTCCTTTAATTGTTCCACTAAACTTGCTATACGGTTACTCAAAATTTAATGCAATTTTTTTAAGCATTTTTTAATTATTATAGTAATTTACCTCTATAACCCTTTAGTAACTATTACTAAACAAACACCTTAGTACCATAAGTCATACTCACGAATGGGCATTGCTCTACAACCAATTTGTAAGAATTTTTTTTCTCTCCAAGTGCATGTGTCACAATTTGTGCTCTAGATAAAAAAATAAAATTTTGCTAAGGGCTATCGCATTTGAGTTATACCATACCTTAATTATTTAAAAAGTGTGACATTGATACACCTGTGGTATTTTCGTATTTTTAGTTTTTT